>CM069141.1:72397084-72997084 GCA_035221665.1 Okamejei kenojei
TGTTTCCTGTACAGTGCTGTGGCTATGTCAGTGTGAACGTTGTCTCAAGAATACAATCCAAATTGCGCGGACGTGTCTGAAATGTGAAAAACAGCTGTTTTGTTCTGTGAACATAAAGCAAGACTTAATTGGAGCAGTTTCCGACGATCACATCCTAATGGAACCTATGACAGAAAGGCATTGCCTTGAGCACAAGAGACCCCTACTGTTCTACTGTAAAAGCCATGCCGAGTGTGTGTGTGACTCCTGCATCACAGAGCACCATCAATCCCATACACTACTGAGTCTGGATCAGGCACAAGCTACAATTAAGGTACGTGGCACAATACACTGTGGGAGCTTTTTACAGTTAAACATCACCATTAATTTGAGAGTTTAGTTTAGAGATACCGGAACCCAGGTCTCTGGTGCTGTGAGTCTGCACCGACTAGCGATCCACATACGGGGGACAATTTACATTAACCTGGAGCCAATTCATTTACTCGGAGAAATTAGTCTCGGAGAAAACGCAAGCGGTCACGGGGAGAACATACAAACTCCCCACAGACAGCGCCCGCAGTCAGGATCGAACCCGGAACCCAGGTCTCTGGCGCTGTGAGAGCAATTCTACTGCTGCGCCTCGGCGTCGCCCTAATACAGTAAATAGCAGATAGTGGAGATTGACCTTTGTTGCTTGTCCTGTTCTGTGTTTGTGGCTATGTGCTTTGCGTTATTTAGATTTGTTCACTATTAGATTCATAAGGCCATATAACATGGAAATAAGCCTTTTGGCCCAACTTGATCATGCTGACCAAGTTAACATTCTGGACTAGTCAAATGTACCTGCACTTAGCCCACATCTCTCTGTGAAACCATGCATCTGTCCAAAAATCTCAGAATAATCTCGTTTCAGAATAATACTGTTTTAAGCCGATAACTCGACACTAGCACTGGCAATAAATAAATAAATAAATAAAAAGTGCATCTTTCCAGCCCCTTATCTCATTGGCCACACTCGGCTGCAAATCGGTGTCAATCTGGTGGACCATCTTCCTCTAGTCGTGGGGGTGGGGGATTGGGAGGGGCCTCACAAGTGGAACAGCCTAGGGCCTCTCTTCATCTAAATCCGACCCTGGCCGTGGCCATGAGAGTCTCTGTGCCAAATTCACCCAGGTGACCGGCATGGACCAGGCTGCGGTTCGGTGCATCCTGGAAGACAACCAGTGGCTGCTGGAAGTAAGTACCAAGCAATGGATAGAAATGGTGGAAGATATTGGCCTTCAAATGGGGGTGGTTGGAGAAAGCATCCTGCTTGCCTGCTAGATTTTCACTTACTGTAACTGCAGGAAAAATGTTCCCGATGTTGGGGAGTTCAGAACCAGGGGTCACACAGTTTAAGAATAAGGGGTAGGCCATTTAAGACCGAGATGAGGACAAACTTTCTTCACCCAGAAAGTTGTGAATCTGTGGAATTCTCTGCCACAATAGGCAGTGGAGGCCAATTCACTGGATGTTTTCATGAGAGAGTTACATTTAGCTCTTGGGGCTAACAAAATCAAGGGATATGGGGAAAAAACAGGAAAGAGACTGATTTTAGATGAACAGCCATATTGAATGGCAGTGCTGGCTCGAAGGGCCAAATGGCCTAATCCTGCACCTATTTTCTATGTTTCTATGCTTGAGTATATGGCAATAAAACTCAACCACTTAATTTTGAAGCATTCATGCATGGTGGAGGTATAATGTTGTCATAGAGTGATACAGTGTGAAAAACACAGGCCCTTCAGCACAACCATGCCCACACCCGCCAACAATGTCCCAGCTACACTACTTGCTTTTGTCCATATCCCTCCAAACCTGCCCCTATCCGTGTATCAGTCTAACTGCGTCTTAAATATTGGGATAGAGCTGCCTCCTCTGGCAGCTTTTTCCATACATCCACCACCCTTTGTGTGGCAAAAGTTCCCCCTTAAAAGGTTACCTCTTAAAAATACTTCAAACATAAAACATTGAAATCATACTTCTACAATGCACTAAAACATGATTTTAATACATCAAATTTGAAAATGTTCCTACCTGACACCTGAAAATGACACCCCCCCTCCCACACCCTCCCCCCACTCAGTTGCTCCACTCCCTCGCCGGGTACCCCCAAGGCCAGTGATCAGTGATCGCTCAGCCCCCCCACTTTCTAAAACACTCCGTGGCCCCGGTTCAGACAGAGAGCATTGCCAGATTTGAGCGGGGAACTGAGGCCAGTTGTCGGTGATGACTGGATCCCAATGCTCAGCGCATCGTGTTTCGGATTTGGCTAATGTTATTGATTTGTAATTAGCCTGATTTGTAATTAGTTGCCAAAACCTTAATTTATTCATCTGGAATATCCAGGGAGATGGGATAAGTGTAATCATAAAATGACATGCAAGGTGTCAGGGTGTCTGTCACAACATACAGTCCCGATAACCCATTATTTCCTTCAATTAAATATTGGGAAGGTAGCAGGTGTAAGGCTGGACTCGGGGTCGGGAATGAGAGAAGGTATGCAACTGGAGTCAGGGTCAGGAGTAGTACCAGGTGTGCAGTGAGACCCAGGTTGGTCAACATGGGCCAAGTGTTTGATTATAACCTGATTTCCATACATGAATACATTAAGATCATTCATGTGCTGCACCTGTTGATCAGAGCCTGCTCTAATGTGGAATATAATTAGGAATGTAATTTAGCCTAACCTTATACATAGCTAATCCAATTTAAAGCATAAATATTGCATCAAGTGTAAGTTAAAAGACTTGCTACAGTATGCACCAGATTGCACAATTTCAAGCTGAAAAATGTGAAAGCTCCGTACCTCCGTCACCCACTCCCCCCCCCCCCCCCCTCAGTTGCTACGCTCCCTCGGCTTGGTCTCTCGCAATTTCTCACTCCCAACTCTCACCCAATGTTGCATTGAGTGTTTCCAACATTTTCTGTTTGTCTTTTGCATTTTTTTTTTAACCCTTTTTGGAACTTAAAGCTCTGCGCTCTGACCCGGCAGCCCCAACACTGGAAGTGGAGGGAGGGATGCCCACAGTGGGAGACAGATTGAAAGATCACTTTGAATGAATCCATACCCCTCTCATTACCCCTGAACATCTATCTATATGCCCATCCAAAGTTCTTTTATATGCCACCATCCTATCTGCCTGTACCAGCACCTCTGCAGCACCTTCCAAGTAAAGCTGAAGTGCCCTTAGCAGCTTGTAGCTGTGTGGACCCTCTAGTCTTTGACATTTCGATTCTGGGGTAAAGGATCTGTCTATACTCTAAAAAGTTTCTGATTAGCTACTCTTATAGGATAATACCTTTATAGAACTATAGGTAGAATCTTAATTGTTGGAGGGAATTTGTTTTTGACCTGCAACCTGGATCTGGCTTTCATGTTGGGGCGCAGTCACCTCTTAGTTTTCTGATTGGAACGGGAGATAAAATACAAAAGAATATCAATCGATGTCTCGAACAAATTTGTTTAATCAGGGCTTGTTGGAGTACAATCTGGGAAGCACTTCAAGAGAGGCCTCAAATATATTCCTCTGATCCAAAACTCCTCCAGCATCTTATAATATTTATGTTACAATAGTTGTAGATGGATTCTACATTTTCACAATGATTCATCACAAACCACTTTTCTTTGTAATCTTTGATCCTTGTTTATCTCTATGGGCGTTACCTGTATCTGCCTGACAAATTTATTCTGTAAAAGTTTTCCACTCCCCCTTACTTACTTCAACCTCATCCCATCTGAACGTAAAGCCCTCTGCTCACATCTGCAGCAACCCTGACATTAGAATCAAACCCGCCAACAAGGGATGTGCCAAGGTAGTCTGGTGCCCTGACCTCTACCGGGCTGAGGCCAGGCGACAACTCTCAGACACCTCCTCCTACTTATCCTTAGACCATGATTCCCACAGGCCCTTAATCTCAAACATCCATTTCTGATTTCATCACTTCTGCTGTCTGGCTTCCACAGCCTCCAAACCTTATCAATTTCCAGCCTCGCACAGCCCGGTTTGCCTTCGCCCAAAATCCAAAAACACAACTGCCCTGTCAGACCCATTGTTTCTGCCTGCCCCTGTCCCACAGAAATGAATTCCACATACCTCGACTCAATCCTATCCCCCCTGGTCCAATCTCCCCCGACCTATGAGCGAGATACCTCACATGCCAGTCGTCTCTTGATGACTTCGCTTTCCGAGCCCCCGCTCCCTCATCTTTACTATGGACGTTCAGTTCACTCTACACGACTCCATCCCCCCACCAGGAAGGCCGTTTCTTTCCTCGACCGCAAACCATCCAATTTTCCTCTACTAACACTCTACTCCACCTAGAGCTGGTCCTCACCCTCAACAATTTCTCCTTTGACTCCTCCCACTTCCTCCAAGGTGTAGCTATAGGCATCCCGCATGGGCCCCAGCTATGTCTGCCTCTTTGTTAAGTGCGATGAACAATCCCTGTTCCAGGTGTACACTGACCCTATCCCCAAACTCTATCTCCATTAGATTGATGACTGCATCGGTGCTACCTCCTGCACCCACGCAGAACTCATGGACTTCATCAACTTCACCACCAATTTTCATCCTGCATACAAATTTAGTTGGAACCATCTCCGACGCCTCCTCCCTTTTCTTGATCTCAAAGTCTCCATCACAGGAAATAGACAATTGACTGATGTTCTATTTTACAAACCCCCCTGACTCCCACAACAATCTCGATTACACTTTTTCCCATCATGCTTCCTGCAAAGATTATCCCCTACTCCTAATTCCTCTGTCTAATGCCGCATCTAACGCCCTAGATGAGGTGTTTCCATACTAGAACACCCGAGATGTCCTCCTTCTTTAGGGAGTGGGGGTTCCTCTCTCCCACCATAGATGAGGCCCTCACTCGTGTTTCCTCGGTACCCTGCAGCTCCGCCCTTGCTCCCCGCCCCCCCTAGTCGCATTAGAGACAAGTCCCCCTAGTCCTTACCTTCCACCCCATCAGCCTTCGCATACAACATACAATCCTCCGCCACCTCCAACTGGATCCCACCATTTTCCCACCTCCACCTCTTTCCGCCTTCTGCAGAGCCCGTTCCCTCCGCAAACTCCCTGGTCAACTCATCCCTACTCACCCCAAACCACCCCCTCCCCAGGTACCTTCCCCTGCAACCGCAGCAGATGTAATATCTATTGCTACACCTCCTCCCTCGACTCTGTCCAGGGACCCCGACAGTCCTTTCAGGCTAGCCAGAAGTTCACTTGCACCTCCTCCAACCTCATCTACTGTATCCGTTGTTCAAGATGTGGACTCTTATACATCGGAGAGATCAAACGCAGACTGGGCGATTGTTTCACGGAACACCTTTGCTCAGCCCGCCTGAACCAACCCAATCTCCCGATTGCTGGACACTTTAAAATTCTCCTTCCCGTTCCTACACAGACCTTTCTGTGTAAGAAGGAACTGCAGATGCCTAGTTTTAAACTGCAGATAGACGCATAAGGCCGGTGTACTCAGTAGGACAGGCAGCCTCTGGAGAGAAGGAATGGGAGACGTTTCGGGTCAAGACCCTTCTTGGTCCCCTCCATTGTCAGAGTGAGGTTAAACACAAATTGGTGCATCCATATTTTGCTTGGGCAGCTTACCAGCCCAGTGGTATGAATTATTGATTTATCTCACTTCAGATAGCCCCGGCATTCCCTCTCTCTCTCTGTCCCTCCCCCACCCAAGTCACACTAGCTTCTCATTTTTACCCCACAAACAGCTTTACAATGGCCTGTTTCCTTTATCACTGTTACTTTTTTGCATGTCTTTCATTCATTGTTCTTTATCTCTCCACATCACTGTTTATATACCCTTATCCCAAACCAGTCTGAAGAAGGGTCTTGACTCGAAACATCACCCATTCCTTCCTCCCCAGACATGCTGCCTGTCCTGCTGAGTTGCTCCAGCTTTTGTGTCTATCTTTGATTTAAACCAGCATCTGTAGTTCCTTCTTACACAAATCTCTGTGAATGGGTGCGATTAATTATGGCCAAGTCTTTGCTTCATGATTCCTCTTATCTTAAGACCAATTATCTTGGACTCTTGGACTCAGCCTGGTTTACAAACACATTATGTTTACCTTTGCTCGGGCAATTGTGTAGATTGCAAGGCATGGCTCGCGAGGCTAAGTGCTATGTTATGGGGGAAAATGTTGAGGTTTTGACTCGGGGCTTTAGCAAGGAGGCTGAGCACAGCAAGGTAATGTAGGATAGGGACAAAATGTCGGAGTAACTCAGCTGAACAGGCAGCATCTCTGAAGAGAAGGAATTGGTGACTTTCAGGTCGAGACCCATCTTCAGACTTTCTTCAGTCTATCTTCGGTGTAAACCAGCATCTGCATCTGCAGTTCCATCCTATACAAGATAATGTCTTGCTATTATAACTTTCTTCTTGAGTGTAAGTGCAAGTTGGGCCTGTGTTCAGCTCCCCCTGCAGAAAATGGTAAGCCAGGGACTTTTCCAATGTCCAGAGGACTCCATCAGTGAAAAGTACATCCTGTCGCAGCTCCTGACTGACCTCGTGAGGAAACTGGAGCTGCAGCTGGTCAACTTGAGGATCATTTGGGAGACAAAGAGCTTGATAGACAGGAGTTATAGTGAAGCGATCACACCTGAGATGCAGGCAGAAAGTAGATGGGCAATCACCAGGAAGGAGAAAGGAAGTATGCAGAAAGTTCAGGAATCTCCTGTGTCCATTCCCCTCAAACAAGTATACCCTTTTGAATACTATCAGGAGGGATGACTGCAGGTGAACACATCTGGCTCTGAGGCACAGCAGGTAGAGTGAGGTTGGACAAGGCTGTCATGATTGGTATCTCATTAAGTGGGACAGGCAGAAAGATCTGTGGCCACGATCAGGACTCTAGATGGATGCGCTGTCTCCCTGGTGCCATGGTCCAGGCTGTCATGGAGCGGCTGCAAAACAGTCTCAATGAGGAGTGGGGGCAGCTAGAGGGTGTTGTGCACATCTGTACCAATGGCACAGGTAGTACAAGGGATATGGTCCTGAGGTGTGAATACACGGAGCAAGGTGAATAACAGGACGTTATGGGTGTTCATCTCTGGATAACTCACAATACCTCGTGCTAGTGAGGGCATTCATAGAATGATAGGCCATTGGCAGTGGGGTTGGTGCAGGGACAATAATTCACCATCTCCTGTCCCCATCCACCTATATCCCCACCTCTCACTTCACATTTTGTGCCTCTTGGCTCCATCTCACAGCCTTTTATCATCATTTGTTTTTTTTGTCCCATCTCAGGCTAGGTCCACCCATCAACCAACCAAAATCCTCCCCACCCTGTAAATACCTGCCAGTTGCCTGACTTGATGTTCCCCCTACCCCTCCCCCTCTCTTCCAGCTTTCTCCCTCCTACTGCAATCAGTTTGAAGAAGGTTGATCTAGAAGATTGAGAATTCAGGGTGACTTGGTTGTATGGATTCAAAAATGGCTTATTCATAAAACTCATAGGGTTGTGGTGGAAGATAGATATTCTGGCTGGTGGTTTGTGACCAGTGGAGTTCTGCAGGGATCTGTGCTGGGACCTCTGCTGTTCGTGACATATATAAATGACCTGCGTGTTAATATAGCCGGGTCAGTAAGTAAGTTTACCGCCCACATCAAAGATGTGCTGACACTGAGGAAGGCTGTCAGGAGATAAAAAGTGATATACATCAGTTGCAGAAATGGGTTGAGAAAGAGCAGATGACACAGGTGGAAGCACAAATACATATGGAGGTAAACAAGGCGGCTAACAAGTAGATAGGGTGGTAAGCAAACTCTTATACATCGGCGAGACCAAACATACACAGGGCAATCATTTTGCTGAACACCTTCGCTCTGAACACCTGGACCTACCTGATCTCTCAGTTGCTAAACATTTTAATTCTCCTTCCATTCCTACACTGACCTTTCTGGCATAAGCCACTTCCATTGTCAGAGTGCGGCCAAGTGCAAATTGAAGGAACAGCATCTTATATTTCGCTTGGGAACCGTACAAACCAGTGATATGAATATTGATTACTCTAACTTCAAGTAACCTCTGCACTCCCTTTCTCATCCTCCCTCCCCCCCCCCCCCCCCCTCCTTGATTGAACTTTACTGGCTTTACCTTGCACTAAACATTATCCCCTTATCATGTATCTACACACTGTAAATGGATTGATTGTAATCATGTATTGTCTTCCCGCTGACTGGTTAGCATGCAACAGAAGCTTTTCACTGTACCTCGGTACACGTGACAATAAATTCAACTGAACTGAGTTTAAAGACAAGTTGTTGAGAGACATGTTGTCTCTACCTGTGATTAGGTGTTATCTTCTAAATCGATCTGACCAAATACACAGCTGCATAGTCCTATGACTATGCAGATACGCGCAACTATTTAAAATGCGTCCTCTTTACTTTTGTAGGACGATTTGAAGACAGATATTGAAAGACTTCAGGAAGAGATCTGCTCCATCAAACAGGATGATTTGAAGAAATCAGAAGCTGATGTAAAGGTATAGAAAAATAGAATTGTATTTAGAAAGGGGTTCTCTCCCTGCTGAGAGACCTTCAACAACATGATGTGTAGTGTGCTCTGAATCACACTGGCGGTTCCCATGTGACTGATGGAACAGCTTAGATAAAATTATACCCACCGATTGAAACACTCGCAACCAGAGGCAATGGATTTTCTTACACGCCTGTATCATGTGGACATAGGAAGGAAAAGTAGGGACTTTAGTCCCACAGAACATAGAAGAGTACAGCTCTAGAACAGGCTCTTCCGCCCACAATGCCTGTGCTGAACATGATGGCTGGACCATCTCTTATCTGCCTACACATAATCCATATCCCTCCATTCCCTGCATATCCACATGCCTATGCAAAAGCCTCTTAAATGCCACTATTGTGTCTACCTCATTCACCACCCACAGCAGCGCATTTCAGGCATTCACCAATCTCTATGTAAAATGGTCGATGCACATCTCTTTTAACTTTGCCCTTTCACTTTAAAGCTATGCCCTCTAGAATTTGATGTATCCATCCTGGGATAAAGGTTCTGACTGTCTATCCTATCTATTCTTCTCATCATTTTATATACCTGTCAGGTCTCCTGCAAATTCCAGCGTTTCAGTGAAAACAATCCAAGTCCATCCAACCTCACACTGTAACTAATATCCTGTCATTCCAGCTATTTACCAGTGGTAAACGTCCACTGCACTCTTTCCACATCCTTCCTGTAATGGGGTGACCAGAGCTGCATTCAATACTCCAAATGCAGCTGAACCAAAGTCCTGTAAAATGACAAGATGATTTCCTGATCCTTATGCCGACCTAGGAAAGTAAGCATAATGTATGCCTTCTTTGAAACGTTATAGTAATAATAATAATAATAATACACATTATTGTCATTGTAAATACATACAATGAAATTTCAGGAGTACTACCCGAGTGGAGCTCCAACGTATTTGATAAATAATAATAATGTATATTAATTCTGTTAAGGTTCAAGCCATTAATTGTATATTAATTGTATAGGATTCTACTGGATTGGGCAGGTGGGCTGAGGAATGGTTGATGGCTACAGAGAAGTGTGAGGTGTTGCATTTTGGGAGGTCTAACATGGGTAGGACCTACACTGTGAATGGTAGGGCTCTGGGTAGTGTTGTAGAGCAGAGCGGTCTCAGTGTGCAGGTGCATTGTACCTTGAAAGTGGTGTCACAGGTAGATAGGGCGTTCAAGAAGGCTTTTGGCACATTAGCCTTCATCTGTCAGAGTACTGAGTATTGAAGTTAGGAGGTCATGTCGTAGTTGTGAGACCACATTTAGAGTATTGTGTTCAGTTGGCCAGACATCCAGTGCCTGAGCCATAGGAAGAGGTTGAGTAGGCTAGGATTTTATTTATTGGAGCACAGGAGGATGAGGGGTGATCCTATAGAGATGTATAAGATCATGAGAGTAAATGAAAAGAGTATTTTACCCAGAGAAGGGTAATCAAGAACCAGAGGACGTGGGTTTAAGGTGAGGTGGTGGTGGGGGGGGGGGGGGGGGGGGGGGGGGGGAGGGGGGGGTACAGGAAGGGCAGGAAGAACCTGTGGGAGGAACATGAGAGGTAATTTCTTTTACACATAAATGGTGGTGGGTATATGGAACGAGCTGCTGGAGGAGTTGGTTGAGGTACATACTATTGCAAAGTTAAAAAAATATTTAGATAGGTACATTGATAGGATAGGTTTAGAGGGATATGGTCCAAATGCAGGCAGGTGGGACGAGTGAAGAAGGGGCATGTTGGTCGGTGTGGGTAAGTTGGGCTGAAGGGTCTGTTTCCACGCTGTATCATTCTATGTGGACCTGTTCAATAACAATTCCTCCCAGTATACCCTCCTAAGCTGCTGCCCTATAAATTGTAGTTTGCCTTACTCCAATTTAGTATCTTCCTGCAAGGTCCTGCCTTCTCCCTATTTAAAACAATCTTAAAACCTATAGAGTTGTGATCACTATACCTAAAATGCTCATCCACTGAAGCACCAGTTACCTTGCCAGGCACATTTCCCAATACAAGTCTGGGGTTGGACTATCCACAATGTTTCAATAAACCCTCTTGGATACTCCTCATGAAGGTAAAGTCTAAGCCTTTTCCACTAAGCAATTCCCAATCAATATAGGGTGGCACGGTGGCGCAGCGGTACACTCGCTGCCTTACAGTGCTTGCAGCGCCAGGGACCCAGGTTCGATCCCGACTACGGGAGCTGTCTATACGGAGTTTGTACATTCTCCACGTGACCTGCGTGGGTTTTCTCTGAGATCTTCGGTTTCCTCCCTCACTCCAAAGACATTCAGGTTTGTAGGTTAATTGGCTTGGTGTAAGTGTAAATTGTACCTAGTGTGTGCAAGATAGTGTAAATGTGCGGGGATTGCTGGTTGGCGCGGACTTGGTGACCAAAGGGCCTATTTCTGTGCTGTATCGCTAAACTAAACTAAACTAAACTAAACTAAGGTCAAAGTCACCCGTTAAAACAAACCTGTTGCTTAGGCGTCTCTCGGTGATCTGTCTATATATCCATCTCCCATTTGTTCTTGAGGGGCCTATTGTACAATCCCATTAGAGTCCTTGCACCTTTCCTGGAGGACGAACCCTCCAGTGTGTCCTCTCTAAGTGCCGCCATTAGTGTCTCCCTGATAAGCAACACAACTCCTCCACCTCTTTTGCCAACCTCTTAATCACGCCTGAAACATCAAAGACACTGAGCTGCCAGCCTCTCCCTCTTGCCACCACATCGTCCCAAGCATTGATCCAGGCTCTAGGTTATTGTGCTTTCTCCACAATAGTCCTTGCATTGAAATGGTCAAACTTCAGCCGGTCAGCGTCACCATATTCCTTCACTTGCCTGTCCTTCCTTGAGACTCACTGGTCCTAACCTCTACCTTTCCATCACTCGTTCCAATCCCTGCAAGCTTGAATGTGTTTCGAGAAGATTTACCAGGATGTTGCCAGGATTCAAGTGACTGTGCAGGCTAGGGCTTTATTCCTTGGAGCACAGACGGATGAGGGAGATCTTATAGTGGTAAGTGTATGGAACAAGCTGCCGGAGGAGGTAGTTGGGTCAGGCACTATCGCAATGTTTAAGACACATTTAGACAGGTACATGGATAGGATAGGTTTAAAGGGATACTAGACCAAGTGCAGACCCGTGGGGTCTTCTCATCCAATGCACCCGTCCCCTACCATAGCCCCCACGGTAGGCGTCGGGGACAGAGAGGAAGGGAGAGGGAGCGGGGGGGAGGGGGCAGAGAGAGCAAGGTGTAGAGTTGTATTTATTTATGCCTCCAATATTCTGTTGTGCAGAAGCAAAGCAAGAATTTCATTGTCCTATCTGGGACACATGACAATAAACCCTCTTGAATCTTGAATCTTGAGGGAGGGGGCGCTCATTGTCACAGGTGTGGGCTGGTTCCCAAACGCAATACTCCCTCACTCCCAGCGCCCGGCTCCTGGCTGGCAGCTCCCTGCTCCTGGCTGCAGGCTCCAGGCTGCAGGCTCTAGCCGGCAGGACCCGAGTACGGGAGGCGGAGTGGTCACGGTGGGGGGGGGGGGGGGGGGGGGGGGGTGTGATGTCACTCAAGAAAACAGCAGGTTTTTTTCAAGGGTACACAAAAAGCTGGAGAAACTCAGCGGGTGCAGCAGCATCTAAGGAGCGAAGGAGATAGGCGACGTTTCGGGTCGAGACCCTTCTTCAGACTGGTCAGGGATCAGGGAAACGAGAGATATAGACGGTGATGTGGAGAGATAAGGAACAATGAGTGAAAGATATGCAAAGAAGTATCGGTGATAAAGGGAACAAGCCATTGTAAGCTGTTTGTGGTGTGAAAATGAGAAGCTGGTGCGACTGGGGTGGGGGAGGGAGATGGAGATGGAGGGAATGCCAGTGCAACCGCAAGAAATGCAACACTTGTCCCTTCACCTCCCCCCTCCACTCCTTTCAGGGACCCAAGCAGTCCTTCCAGGTCCGACAGAGGTTCACCTGCACCTCCTCCAACCTCATCTACTGCATCCGCTGCTCCAGATGCCAGATGATCTATATCGGTGAAACCAAGCGGAGGCTTGGCGATCGCTTCGCCGAACACCTCCGCTCGGTCCGCAATAACCAACCCGACCTCCCGGTGGCTCAGCACTTCAACTCCCCCTCCCATTCCACATCCGACCTCTCGGTCCTGGGCCTCCTCCACGGCCAGAGTGAGCAACACCGCAAGCTGGAGGAACAGCACCTCATATTCCGCTTGGGGAGTCTGCATCCTTTGGGCTTGAATATTGAATTTTCTCAATTCTGTTAACCCTTGCTGTCTCCTCCCCTCCCACCTCTCCCTCAGCCCTCGGGCCCTGGCATTCCCTCCATCTCCATCTCCCTCCCCCACCCCAGTCGCACCAGCTTCTCATTTTCACACCACAAACAGCTTACAATGGCTTGTTCCCTTTATCACCGATACTTCTTTGCATATCTTTCACTCATTGTTCCTTATCTCTCCACATCACCGTCTATATCTCTCGTTTCCCTGATCCCTGACCAGTCTGAAGAAGGGTCTCGACCCGAAACGTCGCCTATCTCCTTCGCTCCTTAGATGCTGCCGCACCCGCTGAGTTTCTCCAGCTTTTTGTGTACCCTCGATTCTCCAGCATCTGCAGTTCCTTCTTTAAAAAAAAGGTTTTTTTCAAAGTCTTTTCAGATTTTTGAACATTAAATGAATAACGCGAGAAATGAAGGATGGATTTTTCAGATAAGGCTATTTCGGACTCCAGAGGAGAAAATCTCTACTGGATAATATAAAAATGTTACCGTTAGCGCGTCGTTTTTTCAAGAAGGTGTGATTATACACAAACAAACAGACACGAACAAACATACACACATCCAAGATCTGACTTTTAATAGGTACTGGACCAAGGGGGTCCCGTTGGTGGGGGATGATGGTGCGGCCTGCAGTGTCACACACACACACACGAACCACCCCTCACACTCACTAACCACCCCTTGATATTATATAAATATTATTCATTCGCTCCTTTTACTCCATCCCCCGCCCTATCCACTCACACATAACACCCAACTGTGCAGGGCACAGCTAGAGGTGGGGGGGGGGGGGGGTGGTGGTGAGGGAGGAGGCTAGAGAGGGAGGGGGTAGAGATTGAGGGGTGGGGGGGCGCGGCATCACAGGGGAGGGCTGGTTCCCGAATGCAATACTCCACCACTCGCCCATAGGTCCCAATATTCACCACTCCCTAGAGAGGGAGGGGTGCAGGGAGCGAGTGGGGAGCAGAGAGAGAGGGGTGTGCAGAAAGGGAGGGGACACAGAGGGCAGGGGGTAGAGGCAGCACCTTCACACCTACGGAGCAGCAGCCTCCACACCAGGCGCCGGGCCAGAGCGAGGCTGCGGGTGGGCGTGTATCCGAGCGATGCCCCACCCCCCTGTCCACGCCATCTCCCCTCCACCCTCCCCCTCCTCCCTCCACACACCCCTCTCTCCCCCCACCTGCAGAGGCAGGCAGGCAGAGCCATTGTGACGTCATCAGCGAGACCATCTCGTTTATTTACCAAGTTATTTGAATTATTTGAACATTTTCATAAATAACTCAGGAAATAATGCATCAAATTTTCAGATGAGGCGATTTTTGACATCATGGTGTAAATCTCTATCGGAATATGTTAAAAAATTCACCGTTAGCGCGTCGTGTTTTCGAGGAGATGTGAATCACAGATGAACAAATACACACACACACAAATACACACACAAATAAATACATCCACATCCAAGATCAGAGTTTTATAAGTATAGAGACATGATGGGCCAAATGCAGGCTGGTGGGACTAGTGTAGATGGGACATGTTGGTTAGTGTGGGCAAGTTAGGCCGTGTGGCCTATTTCCACGCTGCATTTTGCAAGGATTTTGATCCCCTCCAGTTCTGATGACATCTACCCTTCTTGTACTAGGAGCCTTTGTCCCAGAAGACATCCCAATGATCTAAAATTCTGAGGTAGACAAAAGTGCTGGAGAAACTCAGCAGGTTTCTATTGTCTAAATGTTGCCTATTTAATTCGCTCCATAGATGCTGCCGCACCCGCTGAGTTTCTCCAGTACTTTTTTCTACCTTCGATTTTCCAGCAACTGCAGTTCCTTCCTAAAGATCTAAAAATCTGAATCCCTTCTCTCTGTACTAACTCCTGAGCCATGCATTAATCTATCCTATATTCCTATTCCTCTGCTCACTAGCACGTGGCACTGGGAGTAATCTGGAAATAATTATCCTCGGCATCCTGCTTTTTAATCTGCCTAACTCCCGATAATCACTTTGCAGGACCTCATCCCTTTTTCTACCAATGTCATTTGTGCCACTTTGCACAATATTCCGGCTTGCTTGTCCCTCCTCCCCCCACCCCCCTCGTCCTCTTGACAATGTGTCTGCAACCACTCTGTGACATCCTGGACCCTGGCACCAGGGAGGCAACACACCATCTGGCGTCTTGTTTGCCACTACCGTGGCCCTACCTAACAGGTCTCCTATCACTATAACTATGTCTGGTCTTTCTCTTCCTGGCTGTGATTCAGAGCCAGGCCTAACACCCAGTGGCCAAGCCGAGAGAATTCAATCACACGTATCACTGATCCAAATCAAAATTATTTGCTCTTCTGGGAAAGGCAAATGTAAGTGAACCTAGGAAGCATGATGAAAAATTCCTTCCCAGTTGCCATCTGAGGGATGATTGTAGCTCCAAACATCACATATTTAGGAGCTCATGGGATTCTTTTTTAATATGTGGGACTTCTTGT
This sequence comes from Okamejei kenojei, assembly GCA_035221665.1. Classification (NCBI taxonomy): domain Eukaryota; kingdom Metazoa; phylum Chordata; class Chondrichthyes; order Rajiformes; family Rajidae; genus Okamejei; species Okamejei kenojei. The sequence goes on from CM069141.1 coordinate 72,412,431, forward strand.
GCTGTCATCTCAGTTGTTCACACCCGAGAGTCCAATAATCTCTCAGATATTTCAATGATGCCACTGTTGGCCTGCTTTCCTCCAAATCACTACCTGGAGCCAGAGCTTAAAAGCAAAATCCATCAAAGACTTGTCATTCTGATCAATGTCCCAGTTGGACTGCAAATAGGATCGCAGACGAGAAAGTGGTTTTAAAAAGTCTAAATCAAAGGCTCTTTATTTGAATCCATGAGGTTTTGTGGGCGAATTGGTATAAATGATTTTGTGGCACAAGTAGAGATAAATGTGTGTTATCTACGGCCACTGTATTGTCTGAGAGATATACTGTATGGACTCGTGTCTGCTCTGATCATCCACCCATTTACACTGATCCTATGTTAATCCAGTTATTACTTCTCTTCTCATCCTCTTCAACTCCCCCCAAATTCTCACCCTCATCTCCACACTGGGGGCAAATTTCAGCAGCCAACTAGTCCACTTGGGATGTCCTTGGGATGTGGGAGGAAACGTGAGCATGTGAGGAAACTGACTGTGCTTCAATGAAAACATGTAAACTCCACACAGACAGCACCCAAGGTTACGATTGGGAGGCAGATGCACACTCCACCCAGGGCTGCTATAGAGGCGCGTGAAATCCCATCCAAGCTGCTGGTGAACCAGCATCCCCACCATGGTGTGCAGCTCGCATGATGCAGCTGTCTCAGGGCAGCAGCTAGAAGGATCTCTTCCTACTGACAGCGTGAGTAACCCAGCACCTTAAATCTGAATAGGAAACTACATCAAAAGTAAACCAACAATGGCTAATCTTTAAAGAAATAATACAGTCATTGAGCCATACAGCTTGGAAACAGACCACTCAGCCCAACTTTGATGATCCTCGGACTATCTGATCGGACTTTGCTGGCTTTAAAAGTGCAGATATTCGTTTCCCCTTATCTAGTAACCCAAACAATTCCAACAGACTTGTCAAATATGATTTCCCTTTCATTTATCCATTCACTAAACCTTATCATATAACTATACACTGTAAATGGATTAATTGTATTAATGTATTGTCTTTCTACTGACTGGTTAGCATGCATCAAAAGTTTTTCACTGTACCTCAGTACACGTGACAATAAACTAAACTGAACTGAACTTGCCCAACATGTCCCAGCTATATGAGTCCCACCTGCCTGCTTTTTGGCCCATATCCCTCTAAACCTAGCCTATCCATGTACCTGTTTAAATGTTCCTTAAACATTGCAATAGTCTCTGCCTCAACTACCTCCTCTGGCAGCTCTTTCCATACACCCACCACCCTTTGAGTGAAAAAGTTACCCCTCAAATTAGTTTAGTTTAGATACAGCACGGAAACAGGTCCTTCGGCCCACCGAGTGCGCACCGACCAGCGATCCCCGCACATTAACACCTTCCTACACACTAGGGACAATTTACACAAACACAAAGCCAATTAACCTACAAACCTGTACATCTCTGGAGTGTGGGAGAAAACCGAAGATCTCGGAGAAAACCCACACAGGTCACGGGGAGAACGTACAAACTTCGTTCAGACAGCACCCGTAGTCAGGATCGAACCAGGATCTCTGCCGCTGTAAGCGCTGTGAGCGCTAAAGGCAACAACTCTACCGTAGCGCCACCATGCGCCACCATGCGCCTTTTAAATCCTATAAAATCTTTTCCCCTTCACCATAAATCTATGTCCTCTGGTCCACGATTTCCCCAACTCGTGGAAAGAGACTCTGTGCGTCTACCCAATCTATTCTTCTTGGTTTTCAAAATAATGTTTTCATTTCAAACAAAAAATAAGCGGAAATTGATATGGCACTTGGTCTCAAGGGAATTGATAACAGTATCAGATCAAAGTTAAAAATAAAAGTGAGGCAAGGATCAAGATAATTCCAGAATTTAGCAGAGGAAGACCAAGGTATTGATAGGAATGGGAAACTAGAATATGAAGACAGGCTACTAAGAAAAGTAAAATTAGTTGTTTTTTCATAGCCACATGGAAAGGAAGAGATAAATAAAATGTACCTAGCAAAATAAGAAATGAGAACATGGATTGGATAATAAGGATATGGCAGAGACCTTAAACAAATATTTGTCACAATCTTTTGTAAATTATCCCAGAAATAGTGGAGAAGTGCAGGGTGAGAGTAAGTGCGAAGCTGGAAGATAATAGCAATAATGAAAAACTAGTTCAGACAAAACTAATGCAAGAGAAAAAGATAAATTCCCTGTAACTGGTGATTTATATTCTGCTGGTTATGGAGATAGTGGATACATTGGTGGTCGTTTTTCAAACTTCCTAAGATTGTAAAATTATTCCACATAGACATAATCCCCTTCTTCCTAAGAGAGAGAGAAAGCAAGGAACTATAGACCAGTTAGCCTGACATTGGTAGCTGAAAATAATACAGGACGTAAAATGTAAATATGTAGGAAATTACATCAGGGCACTGGAAAAATATTGTTAGGATGCAGGAGACGAGGCATGGATAAATGAAAAGGAAATCATATTTGACAAATCTGTTGGAATTGTTTGAGCATAATAGATAAGGGCAAACCAATATCTGCACTTTTAAAATACCTCCCATTTGGTGACACACAGGTGATTATTAAATACAATTATAGCATATAAGAGTCCAAAAAATGCTGGTGTGGATTGTAGATGAGTTAATAGACAGCAAACAAGGATTACTAATGTGACATTTGGACAGGTACATGGATAGGAAAGGTTTGGAAGAATATGGGTCAAACGCGGACAAATGGAACTAGCTTAGATGGGTCATCTTGATGCAGAAAAATGAGTATGGCTGAAGGGTTTGATTCTGTGCTGCATGACGTTATGACAAAGTGAGTAACTTTAGGGGTGGTGGGCTCTGTTGCTAAGGTGCTGGAGGAATGCGGGCTGGGGCCCCAGTTGTTCACAATCTACATCAATAATTCGATGAGGAAATCAAATGTAACTGCGCAGAGGTGTTTCAGCAAAACCTGCGCTTGGTCTCGCCGATATTTAGCAAGACAATCGCCGAGCCTGTTCACCTCCGCTCATTCCGCCAAAACCAACCTGATCATCCAGTTGCTCAGCACTTTAACTCACCCTCCCATTCCCACATTGACCTTTCTGTCCTGGGCCTCCTCCATTGTCAGAGTGAGGCCCAGGGCAAATTGGAGGAACAGCACATATTTTGCGTGGGTAGCTTAACACCCCAGAGGCATGAATATTAACTTCAAGTAGCCCTTGCTTTCTCTCTCTCTCTCTATCCCCTCCCCCTTACCAGTTCTCTGACCAGTCTTACTGTCTCCGACTACACTTTATCTGTTTAATTTGTTCCCAACTAACAATGATCTATTCTACATTTTCCTTGATCTTCATTCCCTTTGTTCTGTTTTCACACCTTACTTTCCTTATGTATACATTTCCTTATCTATGTACCTCCCACTCCCCTGACATCAGTCTGAAGAAGGGTCTTGACTCAAAACGTCACCCATTCCTTCTCTCCAGAGATGCTGCCTGTCCCGCTGAGTTACTCCAGCATTTTATGTCTATCTTCGATTAGATGCAGTTCCATGTCTCTGCTCTACAATGTTCCCAAGAGCCCTTACCATTCACTGTGATGATCCTCCCCTAGTTTGACTAGGGGAGGATCATCACAATGCAACACCTCACATGTATCTGCATTAAATTCCATTAGCCATTCTTCTGCCCACTTGCCCAGCTGATCAAGACCTCCTGTAATTTTTGATAACTATCTTCACCATCTACGATATCAGCTACTTTAATGTCTTCTGCAAACTTACTAATCCTGCCTGTATATTCTCATGCAAATCGTTGATATAAACCACAAACAGCAACGTGCCCAGCACCGATCACAGAGGCACACCACTGGCCTCAGGCCTCCAGGCTGAAAAACAACCTTCCACTATCACCCTCTGCTTCCATCCACAAAGCCAATGTTCTATCCAAAATCTACTACGTCAAACCAGGGTAGGACTTTCACAATGAATGGTAGGGCCATGGAGAGTGTTCTAGAGCATAGGCATCTCAGAATCCAGCTACATTGTCCCTGAAAGGGTAATCAAGAAGGCATTCAGTACATTGGCCTTCATCAGTCAGGGTACTGAGTATAGAAGTTGTATGTTATGTTACTGTTGTACTGTTGTACAAGATGCTACAAGCGCTGTTAGGCAGCAACTCTACCGCTGCGCCACCTTGCATTCCCCTCATGATCGTACACACCTCTATAAGATCACCTCACAGCCTCCTGTGCTCCAAGGAATAAAGGCCCTATTTCCAAATACTGCTTGTTCATTTAAATAGAAAGCATTTGAAGTTACTTTTTGAAATGATCACATTCGTACTTGGGTTAAGAGCTGCATGGAAAGGCAGTTTCTAATGAGAGCTGGTTTGGGTTTCAGACACAAGTCATTGAACTGAAAAGAAGAATATCCAAGAAATACTACGACAGAAAAAAACAGCTGGAAGAAGATGAAGAATACATCCTGAGATTAATCGATGATGAAGGTCTTCGAACTCTCTCGCGGATTAAGAGCTATTCTGAAACATTAACCAAGGAACAGGAACGGATTATACTATTAGATCACGAAGCACAGAGTCTGGACCAGGGAGACTCCCTCTCCTTTATTCAGGTACATTCAATATACAGTGGCTTGCAAAAGTATTCATACCCCTTGAACTTTTCCACATTTTGTCACGTTACAACCAGAAACGTAAATGTATTTTATTGGGATTTTATGTGATAGACCAACACAAAGTGGTGCATAATTGTGAAATGTTGTGAATTCCAAATGTTATTACAAATTAAAAAACTGAAAAGTGTGGCGTGCAAAAGTATTCATCCCCCCTGAGTCAATACTTTGTACAACCACCTTTCGCTGCAATTACAGCTGCAAGTCTTTTGGGGTATGTCTCTACCAGCTTTGCACATCTAGAGACTGAAATTTTTGCCCATTCTTCTTTGCAAAATAGCTCAAGCTCAGACGGATTGGATGGAGAGTGTTTGTGAACAACAATTTTCAAGTCTTGCCAGAGATTCTCAATTGGATTTAGGTCTAGACTTTGACTGGGCCATTCTAACACATGAATATGCTTTGATCTAAACCATTCCATTGTAGCTCTGGCTGTATGTTTAGGGTCATTGTCCTGCTGGAAGGTAAACCTCTGCCCCAGTCTCAAGTCTTTTGCAGACTCTAACAGGTTTTCTTCCAGGATTACCCTGTATTTCGCTCCATCCATCTTCCCATCAACTCTGACCAGCTTCCCTGTCCCTGCTGAAGAAAAGCATCCCCAGAGCATGAGGCTTCCACCTCCATGTTTCACAGTGGGAATGGTATGTTCAGGGTGATGTGCAGTGTTAGTTTTCCGCCACACATAGCGTTTTGCATTTAGGCCAAATATTTCAATTTTGGTCTCATCAGACCAGAGCACCTTCCTCCTCATGTTTGCCGTGTCCCCCACATGGCTTGTGGCAAACTGCAAACGGGACTTCTTATGGCTTTGTTTCAACAATGGCTTTCTTCTTGCCACTCTTCCATAAAGGCCTGATTTGTGGAGTGCACGACTAATAGTTGTCCTGTGGACAGATTCTCCCACCTGAGCTGTGGATCTCTGCAGCTCCTCCAGAGTTACCATGGGCCTCTTGGCTGCTTCTCTGATCAATGCTCTCCTTGCCCGACCTGTCAGTTTAGGTGGACGGCCATGTCTTGGTAGGTTTGCAGTTGTGCCATACTCTTTCCATTTTTGGATGATGGATTGAACAGTGCTCCGTGAGAAGTTCAAAGCTTGGGATATTTTTTTATAACCTAACCCTGCTTTAAACTTCTCCACAACTTTATCCCTGACCTGTCTGGTGTGTTCCTTGGGCTTCATGATGCTGTTTGTTCACTAATGTTCTCTAACAAACCTCTGAGGCCTTCACTGAACAGCTGTATTTATACTGAGATTAGATTACACACAAGTGGACTCTGTTTACTACTTAGGTGACTTCTGAAGGCAATTGGTTGCACTGGAATACTTTTGCACGCCACACTTTTCAGTTTTTTATTTGTAAAAAAATTTGAAAACCATGTATCATTTTTCTTCAACTTCACAATTATGCGCCACTTTGTGTTGGTCTATCACATAAAATCACAATAAAATACATTTACGTTTGTGGTTGTAAGGTCACAAAATGTGGGAAAAGTTCAAGGGGTATGAATACTTTTGCAAGCCACTGTAAATAGTAACATGTGTCTGGAATTGGAAGGTGTACATAATGTAATGGTTGTTCACCGGCGCTAGTGTTTTTCTCTTCACTCACTGAGTTTTTTTACACTTTTTTATATTATAATGCAACTGGAGACTATTTGAACCGTTGAGACACTCCAGATTCTTCGTTCTTCAATCTAGTCGGGTTCTCTCATCCCATTTTTTTTTTTACTTTGCCCTATCAAACCCTCTCTTTTTGCCACTGGCGATGAATCGAATCAGTAGTAAAGAAGGCAAACGCTTTGCTAACATTTATTTTAAGAGAGGCTAGAATGCAAAACAGGGATGTAATGCTGAGGCTCTATAAGGCCTCATTTTCTGTATTATGAGCAATTTTGGGCACCATATTTGAGGAAGGAAATGCTGGCTCTGGAGAGGGTCGCAAGGAGGTTTACAAGAATGATAGACACAAAATGCTGGAGTAACTCAGCGGGACAGGCAGCATCTCTGGAGAGAGGGAATGGGTGATCTTTTGGATCGAGACTCTTCTTCAGATTGACGTCGGGGGGGGGGGGGGGGTGGAGATAGATAGATAAGGAAGTGAAGGTGTGAAAATAGGGCAAAGGTAATGGAAATCAAGGAAATGTAGAATAGACCATCGTTAGCTGGGAAAAGGTAACGACAAAAGGTAAGAACTGGGAAGGGGGAGGGGTGGAGGGAAAGGGAAAGCAAGGGGTGCTTGAAGTTAGATAAGTCAATGTTCATACCGCTGGGGTGTAAAGTGCCCAAGCGTAATATGAGGTCCTCCATTTTGTATTGTGCGTCACTCTGACAATGAAGGAGGCCCAGGACAGAAAGGTCAGTGTGAGAATGGGAGGGGGAGTTAAATTATTCAGCAACTGGAAGATCAGGTAGGTTCAGGCAGACTGAGCGGAGTTGTTCACAGAAACGATCTCCGAGTCTGCGCTTGGTCTTGCCGATATACAGGAGTCCACACCTGAAACAGTAGATACTGTGGGATGAGGTTGGAGGAGGTGTAAGTGAACCTCTGCCTCACCTGAAAAGACTGTTGGGGTCCTTGGACAGATTTGAGGGAGAAGGTATAGGGACAGATGTTGCATCTCATCGGTTGCAGGGGAAAGTACCTGGGAAGGGGGTAGTTTAGTTGGGAAGGGACGAGTTGACAACGGGAGTTGCGGAGGGAACGGTCTATGCGGAAAGGGGTGGAGTTGGGAAGATGTGGCTGTTGGTGGAATCCCGTTGGAGGTGGCGAAAATGTTGCAGAATTATATGCGGTAAGCGACGGCTGATAGGGTGGAAGGTGAGGGCAAGAGGGATTCTGTCCCTGTTACGACTGGGGGAAGGGGGAGCACGAGAGGAGCTACGGGGTATAGAGGAGACCCTAGTGTGGGCCTCGTCTATGAAACCTCATAGGAGGAATTTCTTTAGTCAGAAGGTGGTGAATCAGTGGAATTATTTGCCACTGTGGAGGCCAAGTCTATGGATATTTTTAAGGCACAGATAGAGATTCTTGATTAGCACAAATGTCAGGGGCTATGGGGAGAAGGCAGGAGAATGGGTTAGGAGGGAGAGATAAACAGCAGGATGCATCTTACGTTGGTATGGCAACTATGATCTTGATCTCCTGAACCTGTGGTGAACACCACCCAGTCACAGAACTGCACGGCACAGACACAGGCCCTTTGGCCCATCTTGTCCATGCTGACCAAGTTGACATTCAGGGCTATTCCTATTTGTTTGCCTTTGGATCATAGCCCTCTAAAATCTTGCTATCCACAAATCTGTCCAAAGGTAAAAAAACCTTGTTTGTCATTGTATCACCTTCTATCGCTTCCTCTGGCAGCTTATTCCAGATAAGGACTACCGTCTGAGTGAAAACCTTTCCCCTGATGTCCCTCTTAAATCTCTCCAGTTTCACCATTACACCCACTAGTTTTAGATCCACTATCCTGGGAAAAAGATAGTGAACATTCACTTTATCCATGTCGCTCCAGATCTTGTACACCTCATTCCTCACTGTCATTCCTCACTGGGATTTTGAATGACAAAAACTTCACCTAATCTTGCACCATTCTGCTGATTTTGTGCTGACAGTGCATTCAGAAAGTATTCAGACCGCTTCACTTTTTCACATTTCGTTATGTTACAGCCTTATTCTAAAAAGGATTAAATTATTTTTTTAATTCTTCAATCTACACATAATATCCCATAATAAAAAAACGAAATCAGGTGTTTAGAAATTTTTGCAAAGTAATTAAAAAGAAATAACTGAAATATCACATTTACATAAGCATTCAGACCCTTTACTCAGTACTTTGTTGAGGCACCTTTGGCAGTGATTAGCCTCAAGTCTTCTTGGGTATAATACTACAAGCTTGGCACACCTGTATTTGGGTAATTTCTTCCATTCTTCTCTGCAGATCCTCTCAAGCTCTGTCAGGTTGGATGGGGAGCGTCGATGCACAGCTATTTTCAGGTCCCTCCAGAGATGTTCGATCGGGTTCAAGTCTGGGCTCTGGCTGGGCCACTCAAGGACATTCACATACTTGTCACAAAACCACTCCTGCGTTGTCTTGGCTGTGTGCTTAGGGTCGTTGTCCTGTTGAGGTGAACCTCCGCCCCAAACTGAGGTCCAGAATGCTCTGGAGCAGGTTTTCATCGAGGATCTCTGTGTACTTTGCTCCATTCATCTTTCCCTCGATCCTGACTAGTCTCCCATTTCCTGCCGCTGAAAAACATCCCCACAGCACGATGCTGCCACCACCATGCTTCACTATAGGTATGGTATTGGCCTGGTTTCCTCCAGATGTGATGCTTGGATATCGGGTCAAAGAGGTCAATCTTGGTTTCATCAGACCAGAGAATCTTGTTTCTCATGCCTTTTGGCAAACTCCAAGCGGGCTGTCATGTGCCTTTTACTGAGGAGTGGCTTCTGTCCGGCCACTCTATCATAAAGACCTGATTGGTGGAGTGCTGCAGGTATAGTTGTCCTTCTGGAAGGTTCTCCCATCTCCACAGAGGAACTCTGGATCTCTGTCAAAGTGACCATTGGGTTCTTGGTCACCTCCCTGACCAAAGCCCTTCTCCCCCGACTGCTCAGTTTGGCCGGGCAGCCAGCTCTATGAAGAGTCCTGGTGGTTCCAAAGTTCTTCCATTTAAGAATAACGGAGGTCACTGTGCTCTTCGGGACCTGCAATGCTGCAGAGATTGTTTTATGCCCTTCCCCAGATCCGTGTCTCGACAGAATCCTGTCTCGGTGTACGGACAATGTTTAGTGTCATAGCAAAGGGTCTGAATACCTAAGTAAATGTGATATTTCAGTTATTTCTTTTTAATTGCAAAAAATGTCTAAACACCTGGATTTGCTTCTTCATTCTGGTGTATTGTGTGTAAATTGATGATTTAAAAAAAAAAGAATTTCATCCATTTAAAAATAAGGCTATGTGTAACAAAATGTGCAAAAAGTGAAGAGGTCTGAATACTTTCTGAATGCACTGTTCATTCATTGTTCATTCATTGTTGTATTTATCATTACTGTGTGTGTACAGATTACTCTGAGCTTCATGTGAACAGGGAATTTCATTGTACCATGGTGTTTATGTCAATAAACTAACCTGTATGATTTGACATTTCCTCCAAATCTGCTCGTCCTGAACACAAAGGCATCTAGATTTCCATCCAGACAGAGGATGCAGTACATTCAACAGGATTTAGACAATCTCCTAAACATCTTTCAACAACAGGGATAAAATCCCTGCAAAATTAATCTCTAGGATTGTTGGTGCTTCCTCATCTTCACCCGTGCCGAGTTCATGTGGCCTCAGCCCAATTCTGGGAATGATGCATCATCTAGAGGGAGTTAGATGTGGCCCTTGTGACTAAAGAGATCAGGGGGTATGGAGAGAAGGCAGGTACAGGATACTGAGTTGAATGATCAGCCATGATCATATTGAATGGCGGTGCAGGCTCGAAGGGCCGAATGGCCTACTCCTGCACCTATTTTCTATGTTTCTAACTGCCCAAGTCTGAGGTGGTTGGGACACTTTTATCATAGATTCATAGTCCTAGCCTGAGAACAACGAGAGTGATGGAGACACATCAGCTCAATGGTGAAGAAGCAATAGTGACCAAGAGTGGTGCCCAACAGCCCAATAGTGACCAACAGCCAAAGCCCCTGAATATCTCCCAGTCTCTGGGAGTACTATTGTTCTGTTAACACCAGCCTGGGAATAATGGAATCTCGGGATCAATGTAGCGAGTGTTGGAGTTTCCTTGGCCTATCAGTGAGAGTGGAAATACCTGTTCAGATCAACACTGAGATTAATGAAGTTGCAAAAACTTCTCTAAAATGGATGTGTTGAGTCTCTCCGTTCAACAGCTGAATTGATGGAGTCTCCTTAACCCAATCCCCACACAAACTAATCCAGTAGTGTTAATGTCCCACCAGTCTGAAAATGTCAGTGTTGAGCACCCATCCCACAATAACAGGCCCCGTCTGCTTGCGTTTTTAAGGCATGTTTCGCCTCCTAGCCCAATAGTTCTGAAGATTCTCAATCCAATGAGTATAAGAGCCAAGCACCCCAAAACTAATGGTATTTGTCGTTATGCCAACAATGAGCATTGGTGACCCTTCAGCTGAACAACGGGATGTAGAAGACCGCACAGTTCAAAGATAGAAACATAGATATAGAAAATAGGTGCAGGAGTAGGCCATTCGGCCCTTCGAGCCTGCACCGCCATTCAATATGATCATGGCTGATCATCCAACTCAGTATCCCGTTCCTGCCTTCTCCCCATACCCCCTGATCCCTTTAGCCACAAGGGCCACATCTAACTCCCTCTTAAATATAGCCAATGAACTGGCCTCAACTACCTTCTGTGGCTGAGAATTCCAGAGATTCACCACTCTCTGTGTGAAAAATGTTTTTCTCATCTCGGTCCTAAAAGATTTCCCCCTCATCCTTAAACTGTGACCCCTTGTCCTGGACTTCCCCAACATCGGGAACAATCTTCCTGCATCTAGCTCCAAACATCCAAAAACAATGGATCAGCAATGATCAGCAACCCCTCAAACCAACAATTGAACTATTCCAAGTACCTTCTCATCCCAACTGTTGGTTTGTTGGTTCCCCCTCAACCCAAAAATGTGAGACTTGGTGCTCCTTGGTCCTTTTTAGTGGTGCAAAAGACAAACAATAGGCATGCAGCGACATTCTCACACCAGCGATAAGGCCCCTCGGTCCTGCAGTGTGTGCTGCTCCCCCACCCTCACTGAGAAAGTTGGTGGCCCTCATTACTGACCGGTTGCATTGATGCCTCCTCAACCAAGCTCAGCAAGTGTCTGTGGCTGCCCCTTCAATTCTGTCCCACAAATAATGGTGCTGCAAAACCCTTCTAAAGAGGGTTTTCATGCTCTATTCTGGGAATGGGTGGTGCCTGTGCCCTCCTCTGAGAATGTTTGTGTCCATTACATTTTAGTACCTCCTCAATCTTGCCTGCGGAGTGCCGCTGCTTTTACAGTATAATGGTCAGTAGAATGTGGGATTATTAGGTATTCCTATGATGAGCAGCACCAGGTTTACACTCTGACCCTCTGCACTCTCCAGCCTGTGATTGTTGTCTGTTGACATGGGGTATGAGATGTTTGCTGATTGATCCTATTTCTCTTTTTACTTGCAGAACTCTAAGCCGCTCCTTTCCAGGTGAGAACATTTCATTCATCTGGCGTCTGCTGCTGGCTGTGGGCATTCCTGTGACTGGGAGAGTGAGAGTGGGATGTTGTGTGGAAAGGTTCTCAAAGTGGAGCTGGTCAATGGTTGATCCTTGAGTAATAATGACCATGGCTTACAATGTTACTGGTGGTGACCAGGATATGGGAGAGACATGGGCTATTTCATTTAGAGATACTCGGACATCTGTTAGACAGGAAGAATGAAATGAAGAGGGAACCATGAACGCATCTACATTCGGCTGAGAAATGAACTTTAAAGCAACAGACTATGCATGTAAAAAATGCATTGATCAACATGCGCAATGTGAAAAGTATTGCATGGAGTCCCAGTTTGGAATGCTTTGCCAAGATGATGACGTGTGTGGTGTTATGCAGGAATGTTGCCTTCTGATGAAGTTGTTCACGACATTTTTCTTGTAGTTGACGCATTGTGAAGATCACGTCGGCTGTTCCACGTGATGGTTTAAAACCGGCTTTTGTCCCCGAAAGAAGCTTCTCGACTAAAGGCTTCAATCAGTCAGTTGTTCATGATCCGAGCGAGGACCTTGCCTGCTGTTACTAATAGGGAAATTCCACGATAGTTTCCGCAGTTAGATCTATCGCCTTTTCTTTTGTAGATGGTAACGATTGCTGAGTCTCTAAAGTCTCCTGGTACGTCTTCATCTATCCAGATCTTGATGAAAAACAGCTCGACGGAATACCAACCGAGGTCTACAACATTGGAGGTAACCTGCTCCATTAGCAACTGCATCAACTTCTCATCAAGATCACCAGTATCACTGTTGCTGTTGACTTGTCGTGGCTATCCCTCGAGGTCGAAGATGATGGTCTACGTTCTGTTGTTTTTATGGACTCTCAGGTGGCTTATGAGTCCAATCCTGGCTTTGAAAGTTCTTCGACATTCAGGACAGGTAATTCCAGATGGCAGATCGGGCTTTGGTTGCTGCTGCCTCTCTTTCCGTTTTCTTCTCTTTTCTAATTCTGTACATCTCTTGGCTTCGAAGGTCGCTGTTCCTACTTGGATCGCCAGAGTTTCCTGTCCTTGGCATTGGTTTCCCAATTGTCGATGTCGATTTCACATTTCTTCATGCTGGCTTTTAAGGCGTCTCTGAATCTCTTCTTTTGTCCGCCTCTTTTACGTTTGCCTTCTTTAAGCTGGGAGTAGAAGGTTTGCTTTGGTAGACGATCGTCTTCCATCTGAACAACATGACCCACCCATCTTAGTTGGTTCTTGATGACAAAGGCGTCGATGCTAGATCTTTTTGCTTCATTCAGCACGCTGATGTTGGTTCTTCTGTCTTCCCAGCTGATATTGAAGCTGCTTCGACGACATTGTTGATGGAACGTTTCAAGTGTTTTCAGATGGCGGCGGTATGTTGTCCAGGTTTCTGATGCATTCAGGAGCGTTGGAATCACCACTGCCTTGTACACTAACACTTTGGTGTCTGTTCGGATGTGACGATTTTGAAAGACTCTCATTCGAAGTCGTCCAAAAGCTGTTCCAGCACACTTAAGACGATGTTGGATCTCGTCATCAAGGTCGACATTGGAGGAGGGGTGACTTCCAAGGTACAGAAAGTGATCCATATTTTCCAGGGAGAGGATCTGCAGAGAAGAATGGGAGAAATTACCCAAATACAGGTGTGCCAGGCTTGTAGTGTCATACCAAAGACTTGAGGCTGTAATCGCTGCCAAAGGTGCCTCAACAAAATACTGAGTAAAGGGTCTGAATACTTATGTAAATGTGATATTTCAGTTATTTATTTTTTAATTACTTTGCAAAAATGTCTAAACAACTGTTTTTGCTTTTTTTTATTATGGGGTATTATGTGTAGATTGATGATGAAAAAAAAATCAATTTTAGAATAAAGCTGTAACAAAATGTGGAAAATGTGGTCTGAATACTTTCTGAATGCACTGTATTTTAAATGTTATTTGACCTGCCTCAACTAGCTCCTCTGGCAACTCATTCCATACACCCACCACTCTCTGAGTGAAAAGGTTGCCCCTTGTGTTACTATTAAATCTTTCCCCCTTTTCACCTTAAACCTATGTCCTCTGGTTCTTGATTGCCCTACCCTGGATAAAATATTCTGCACAATCTCCCTGTTAATTATCCTCTTCATTTTAAACACCTTCATAAGATCACCCCTTAGCTTTATGCGCTTCAAGGAATAGTCTAGCTTGCTTGATCTCTCCCTTTAGCTCAGGCCCTCAAGTCCTGGCAACATCCTCGTAAGTGTTCTATGCACTCTTTCCAGCTTAATGACATCCTTCCTATAACATAGTGACCAAAACTGAACACAATAATCCAAATGTGTGCTAACCAAAAGTCATGTACAACTATAATGTAACGTCCCCACTTCTATACTCAATACCCTGACTTATGAAGCGGCCAATTTACCACCAACGCAGGTGAGAAATTGGAGAATGGCATGGATGGTGATGAAAGAAGGTTTAGTGAACAGAGTAGGGAGCAGAAAGGCAGGGAACGAGGAAGGACTTTTGGTTTAACTTGCACATATTTATACAAGAGGTCTAATACGTAAAACTGACAAACGCATGGAATGGATAGGTAGGAGCAACTAGGACAGAAGCCTGGCGAAGAGAGGGGCAGGACTGGAAGCTTAATGTTCCAGGGTACAGGTGCTTCAGGAGGGACAGAAGAGAGGGTAAACGAGGAGGGGCTGGTGCACTATTGATTTAGGAGGATGTTAGCACAGTGGTCAGAAGTGACACTACTGACGGTTTGTCCAATGAGGCTACATGGTTGGAGCAGAGAAACAAGAAAGGGATGATCACCTTCTTGGGAGGAGACTACAGGTCCCCAAATAGTCAACAGGAATTAGAAAGCATATATGCCCGGAGATTGCAGTCAGTTGCAGAACTAAAAAGGTTGTCGTAGTTGGGGAGTTTCACTTTCCCAATATCCAATGTGAATGTCATAATGTGAAAGGTTTAGATGGATGGAATTTGTCAAATGCATTCAAGAGTTTCCTCTGGCAATATGTGGAGGGCCCCACACAGGCAACGCTTGATCTAGTCTCGGGCAATTGGGAGGGGAAATTGGATAAGGTATTCATGGATGAGCCTTTTGGGACCAATGACCACTGTTCTATTAGGTTTAAGATAGTTATGGATAAAGAGCAGGCGGGCCTACAAGTTAAAATTCTAAATTATCATAAGGCCAACTTTGAGGGTATAAGACAGCAACTTGTTCAAGTTGATTGGAGTAGGTTGTTTGAAGGAAAAGGCACATCAGGAAAGTGGGATGTTTGTCAAATATGCTGACAATAACTCAGGACTTGCACACTCCTGTTACGGTGAAGGGCAAGGCAGGTGAACGTAAGGAAGCTTGGATGACAAGGTACTATTGTAACATTTGAGAAACAATGGGGAAGGTATGGGGATAGGGCAGGTTTGGAGGGTTATGGGCCAATTGCAGACAGGTGGGACTAGTGTAGATGGGGCATGATGGTCGTTGTGTACAAGTTGGGCCAAAGTGCCTATTTCCATACTGCATGCTATTATGACTCTAGTCATAGGCCTTCCACCATTACCCTCTCCTTCCTACTGTGAAGCCAGAAGTCAATCCCTCAAGTCCTGGCAACATACTTGTGACTCTGTTCTGCGATCACTACAGCTCAATTTCATCCTCCCTATAGTATGGCAGCCAGAACAGTACATAATACTCTCGTTGCGTTCTCCCCAATTTCCCACATATATATATAACGTGATGTCCCAACTCTAGTGTCCAATGAAGTTAAGCATGCCACCTGCCATCTTCACCACCTCGTCTACTGTGTTGCCACTTTCAGGGAAATATGTACTTGTACCTCTAGGTGTCGCTGTCTACAACACTCCAGTGGTCTGTCATTTACTGTTTAGGTTCGGCCCTGGTTTAACTTATCAAAATACATAGATTTTCACTTATCTTCCATTTGCCACTCTTTAGCTCACTGTTTCTGTTTTATCATAGATAACAATCACTATCCATCACACCACCAATTTTGGTGTAATCCGCAAACTTACTAATTATGCCTCCCACAATCTCATCCCAATTGTTAATATATGAAAAACAGCTGCTAACCCAGCTAACCCTGTGGCACATCTCTGGTAACAGTCATCAGAGATACTGCCTGTTCCGGTGAGTTACTCCAGCATTTTGTGTCTATCACCAGGAATTTCCTTTGTCTTCATTTGTAGTGCAAAGGAGGTTTATAAAAATTGGCAGATAGGTTTGCATTATTCCCTGGTTTAATTTCCATTATAAATGTTGAAATATTCCATCATTCTTCATTACAGATTGATTGAGGCACAGGGCGTTACTGATGTAGACCAGTCAGCATTCACCCTGAACCTCTCTGCCGACTCTTATCGAATCCAGAAGAGGCTGAATAGATCGGGTAAAGTATTACTCGTACATACTTCACATTGTATATTAATGATTTGGACAAGGGGATTGAAGGCTTTGTGGCCAAGTTTGCAGAATGATACGAAAATAGGTGGAAGAGCCGGTAGTGTAGAGAAAACAGGGACACTGCAGAAGGACTTGGACAGGTTGGGAGAGTGGGCAGGGAAGTGGCAGAGAGTGTGGAGTCAGGCACTTTGGTAGTAGGATTAAAGTCACTTTCAAGTCAAGACTTTTATTTCTATAGCACATTTAAAAAAAACTCTCACTGACCAAAGTGCTTTATATTGGTGGAGGTACTAACGTTATACAACATCGGTTCATAGATTTAGTACATGCATATAGCCCTCCCTCAGAGAACGTCAAGGAAGGCTTGAGAGTAAAGATGAGTTTTAAGTCTTTACTTAAAAGAGTCGATGGAGGGGGCAGTTCTGATGGGAAGAGGGAAGATGGGAAGATGGGAATAAAGGCGGGAGAGAATCTCATTCTAAATGGGGAGAGAATCCAGAAATCAGAGGTGCAAAGGAACTTAGGAGTGCGATTCCCAAAAAGTTAATCTGCAAGGAATTGGTAGCAAAGAAAGCAAACTCAATGCTAGCATTTCTTTCAAGAGGGCTACTATAGAAAAACAGGGATGTAATGCTGAGGCTCTATAAGGCGCTGGTAGAACCGCATTTAGAATATTAAGTAATTTTGGGCCATATCTGAGGAAGGATATGCTGGATCTGGGGAAGGTCCAGAGGAAGTTTACAATGTAGAGGAAGGTAAAAGATGGCTGCACAGTGTACGGTAAATCCTTTAGAGGGGGGGGGGGGGGAGAGAGAAGGTGAGGGAGGGGGAGAGAGAAGGGGGAGAAGTGGGGGAGAAGGAGTGGAGACACTTTAAAAAAAGTCAGACAAAAGTCAGACAACATTTAATAAAGTTTAGCGGACATTTAACTTACCGGTCGGTTTTCCTTGGTCCTGAAATTCCAATGAGCCAATTTAAATGCCCGGTCAGCGAAGGAGATTGCCTATGGCTGCCCTCGACTGCCTGGAACTACATAGCGACCCCACTCCCCTGCACTACGAGTTAAAAAGAACCATGCCGACCAAATTTTACTCGTGGAAAATCTTTCAACATGCTGAAAATTTTTCCACGACTGAACTGAGGCCGCGAGTATGCGGGAACTTCCCTCGAGCATGAGGGAGAGTTCCAGTGATCTCATAGGACCTCCTAGGACCACATGTCAACCATACTACGAGTTTGAGTCGAGGGCAAACTCTTCTAAACTCGCAGATTAGATCGCCGAAGTGGGACAGCTCCTATAGATTTTTAGACCTTTTCATTTCTACGCATACTCACCACCCAGTGATGACCCCTTCTCCCGTCTGTAACAGACCCCCTCCTCTTGGACCTAACCCCCCGGATGGCCCGCTACCTTCTTTGGACCTTTTCATTTCCAACTGCCGGTGGGACATCAACCGCCTCAAATTTTCCACTCCCCTTACTCACTGTATCCTCTCCTCCCCGAACGTACAGGACTCCGCTCACTCTGCAGCAACAAGGGAACCGACAAGGGAAGTATCGTGGTAGTCTGGCGCGCTGACCTCTACCGGGCTGAGGCCAGGCGACAACTGTCAGACACCTCCTCCTACTTATCCTTGGACCATGACCCCACAAACGAGCACCAGGCCTTAATCTCAAGCACCATTACTGACTTCATCACTTCGGGCTCTCTGCGCACTAAAGCCCCCACTCATCATTCCCCAGCATCGCACGGCCCAATTTTATCTTCTTCCCAAAATTTACAAACAGAACTGTCCTGACTGACCCATTGTTTCTGCTTGTTCATGTCCCACCAAATTAATTTCCACATACCACAATTCCATCCTATACTCCCTGGTCCAATCCCTCCCTAACTAAGTCCAAAACACCTCACATGCTCTTCATCTCCTCAATTACTTCCGTTTTCCAGGCCCCCACTCCTTCATCTTTACTATGGATGTTCAGTCACTCTACACCTCCATCCCCCACCAGGAGGGTCTTAAAGGCCTCCGTTTCTTCCTAGACTGCAGAACCAGCAAATTTCCCTCTCCTCCACATAGGACCTCCTCTCCGCTGGTCCTTACCCACAACAACTTCTCCTTTAACTTCTCCCGCTTCCTCCAAATCCAAGGCATAGCTATAGGCAATCGCATGGGCCCAGGCTTTGCCTGCCTCTTTGTAGGGTGCGTCGTACAATCACTGTTCCAGGTGTACACTGGCCCTCTCCCTGAACTCTATCCCCGCTACATTGACGACTGCGTTGGTGCTACATCCTACACCCATGCAGAACTCACGACTTCATCAACTTCACCAATAATTTCCATCCGGCACTCAAAATCGCTTGGACCATCTCCGACATCTCCCTATCGTTTCTAGATCTCACCGTCTCTATCACAGGAAACGGACTATTGACCGACATCTACTACAAACCTATTGACTCCCATAGCTATCTTGACTACACTTCTCCCCATCCTGCTTCTTGTAAATACCCTATCCCCTACTCCCAATTCCTCCGTCTGTGACACGTCTGCACCCAGGATGAGGTGTTCCACACCTGGGCATCGGAGATGTCCTCATTCTTTAGGAAACGGGGGTTCCCCTCTTCTATTATAGATGAGGCTCTCACTAGGGTTACCTCGATATCCCGCAGCTCCACTCTTACTCCCCCTCCCCCCATTCGTAACAAGGACAGTTCCCTTGTCCTCACCTTCCACCAGACCAGCCGTCGCATACAGCATATAATCCTCCAGCATTTTTGCCACCTCCAACAGGAGTCCACTACTAGCCACATCTTCCCATCTCCTCCCCATTCGGTTTTTACACAGAGACCGTTCCCTCCGAAACTCCTTGGTCACCTCGTCCCTTCCCACCCAAACCATCCCCTCCCGGGTACTTTCCCGTGCAACCGCAGGAGATGCAACACCTGTCCCTTTACCTCCCCCCTCAACTCCATCCAAGGACCCAAACTACCTTTCCAGGTGAGGCAGAGGCTCACTTGCACCTCCTCCAATCTCATCTACTGTATCCGCTGTTCCAGGTGTCAACTTCTCTACATCGGCGAGACCAAGCGCAGGCTCGGCGATCGTTTTGCTGAACACCTCCGCTCAGTCCGTCCTAACCTTCCTGATCTCCTGGTGACCCAGCACTTCAACTCCCCCTCCCATTCCCAATCTGACTTTCTGTCCTGGGCCTCCTCCATTGTCAGAGTGAGGCGCAGCGCAAATTGGAGGAACAGCACCTCATATTTCGCTTGTGTGGTTTACACCCCAACATTGACTTCTCTAGCCCTTCAGATAACTTCAGATATCCCTTGCTTTCTCTCTCTATCCCCTTCCCCTCCCCCTTCCGTTCTCCCACTAGTCTTACTGTCTCCGCCTACATACTCTCTTTGTCCCTCCCCCCTCCCCTGACATCAGTCTGAAGAAGGGTCTCGACGCAAAACGTCGCCTATTCCTTTTCTCCACAGATGCTGCCTCACCCGCTCAGTTACTCCAGCATTTGTGTCTACCATCGATTTAAACTAGCATCTGCAGTTTTTTTTTACACATAGATAGATTCTTGATTAGTACAGGTGTCAGAGGTTATGAGAAGGCAGGAGAATGTGGTTGGGAGGAAGAGATAGATCAGCCATGATTGAATGGTGGAGTAGACTTGATGGGCTAATTTTACTCCTATCACATGACCTTACAACCTTGTGACATATTGGCAGCATCAGTAAGAATAAGCTGCTTTTGTCCAATATAGGTTTATGACAAAGATAGTTGGGCTTATGGGGTTCAAACAGCAGGGAGAGTGTTATTAACTGCGGCACTGCAGTGTTTGTACTGTGTGTCCTTCACTCTCATATTTATATGCATTCTTATTGGTAATATGATACCCTGACTCTCCAGGAAATATTGACAATTCTACCTTGAATCTATCAGTAAATTCTACAAGATACAAGATACAAAGAATTTATTAGCCAAGTATGTAAGAACATACAAGGATTTTGATCTGCCATACAAAAAAGCAGCAAGGCACACATATACATAAAAATTAACATAAACATCCACCACAGCGCACTGTGATGGAAGGCAATAAGGTCTTATCTTCTTCCCTCCTTTTCTCCCGAGGTCGGGGCAGTCTAACCATCCGCAGTTGGGATGATCAAAGCTGCTGCAGCCGGTGATTGAAGCTCCCACGTCTGGTGAATCGAAGCTGCCGCGATTGGGGCGATCGAAGCTCCTGCGGCTTGGAGCTCCCGAATGCGGTCTAAACCAAGGGACCGCGAGCTCAATGATGTTAAGTCCCCAGGCTCCCGCGATTGGAGCTCCTGAAATCGATCCCTGACAAAGGGATCGCAAGCTCCATGGTGTTAAGTCTGGAGCCCCCAAAAGTCGATCCACAGCAAAGGGACTGTCAGCTCCACGATGTTAGGCCGCAGTGTGGACGGAGATACGATACGGAAAAAGTTGCATCTCTGTCGAGGGAAGAGATTTTAAAACGTTTTTCCTGAGCCCCCCACATAATGCAAAACAAAAGATACACTAGAATCAGGCACGTGCCGTCAGGGTAGGCAAGATAGGCACTGCCTACCCTGACTAAAATTATGAAATGGTAATTATTAAATATAAATAGAAAAGACATGGGAGGATTATGCCTATCTAAGAGATCGATCTCTTAGGTAGGCTTAATCCTCCGTGCCTTTCAACCGCAGCACTTGCAACACGCGAAGGTCTGTGCAGCCCACGTGCCGTCAGCGCTGCTTCAAGCCGTCAATGACAAGCGGGGCTGAAGGCAGCTGCAATTCTGCCTTTGCTGTACTGCGCAGGTGCAGCAGCCTACTGCGCATGCACAGCGCTAGTTTCTTGCCGGGTTTTTCAAATATGGTTTGTCATTATTTTAAGAGTATCTTTGGAAACAAAGAGAGAAGAATGGAGTTTTTTTTTTAAAGGTTTATTTAAATAGGGACAGATACAAAAACATAGACACACTTGAAACAGTCATCTGATGTATGCATCATAGTGTTTTTAGCCAAAGCTAATTCGCAACACTTGTTTGTGTACCAATAACGTGGTAAGTACATTTCTTGGTTTATGTTTTTAAATACCATATTTCCCGGGGTGGGGGGGGGGGGGGGGGGAGAGCTCCTGGAAATTGACAATTCTACCTTGAATCTATCAGTAAATTCTACAAGATACAAGGTACAAAGAATTTATTAGCCAAGTATGTACGAACATACAAAGATTTTGATCTGCCATACAAGAAAGCAGCAAGGCACACATATACACAAAAATCAACACAAACATCCACCACAGCGCACTGTGCAGGAAGGCAATAAGGTCTTATCTTCTTCCCTCCTTTTCTCCTGCGGTCGGGGCAGTCAAACCGTCCACAGTTGGGGCGATCAAAGCTCCTGCAGCTGGTGATCGAAGATCCCACGTCTGGTGAATCGAAGCTCCCGCGTGGGGGCGATCGAAGCTCCTGCGGCTTGGAGCTCCCGAAGTCGGTCCAAACCAAGGGACTGCGAGCTCAATGATGTTAAGTCCCCAGGCTCCCGCGGTTGGAGCTCCCAAAAGTTGATCCACAGCAAAGGGACTGTCAGCTCCACGATGTTAGGCCGCAGTGCGGTCGTAGATACGCTATAAAAAAAGTTGCATCTCCGTCGAGGAAAGAGATTTTAAAAAGTTTCCCTCGACCCCCTACATAATGCAAAACTAAAGATACACTAGAACCAGGCACGTGCCGTTAGGGTAGGCACTGCCTACCTTGACTAAAATTATGAAATGGTAATTATTAAATATAAATAGTAAAGGAATGGGTGGATTATGCCTATCTAAGAGATCGATCTCTTAGGTAGGCATAATCCTCCGTGCCTTTCAGCCGCAGCACTTGCAACACGTGAAGGTCTGTGCAGCCCACGTGCCGTCAGCGCTGCTTCAAGCCGTCAATGACAAGCGGGCCTTTGCAGCACTGCGCAGGTGCAGCAGCCTACTGCGCATGCATAGCGCTAGTTTCTTGGCGGGTTTTTGAAATATGGATTGTCATTATGTTAAGAGTACCTTAGGAAACAAAGAGAGAAGAATGGAGTTTGTGTACCAATAACGTGGTAAGTACATTTCTTGGTGCTTTATGTTTTTGAATACCATATTTCCCGGGATGGGGAGAGCTCCTTTCACAGTGTTTGGGCATTCTGGCCCGGGGTAAAGTTGCGGGGAGGGCAGGAGCGTTGTGAATGTGGGGATCGGGGCCAATAACCCACTTGCAATGCTCCGGGCACGGAGCCACCGCATTGTGGCCATGGAGTGAATTGTGGTAGCTCGGGTGGTAGCAAGTGGCCGCCGGGACCGGACAGCCCTTTCTGCCGGTCCCCGCTCACCTCTGGCAGTGCTCTCCGTCTGAAAACCTCTCTACTGCCGCTCGCCGGCCTCACTCATGTCAGCCGCTTCCCGCAAATCCTTAAATTCCGACAGCGCGCTCAAGGGACCAATTGAGATTACTTGGCTGTGGAAATTTAAGGATTTGCGGGAAGCCACTGACATAACCATATAACCATATAACCATATAACAATTACAGCACGGAAACAGGCCCTCTCGGCCCTTCCAGTCCGTGCCGACCATTTGTTTTCCCCTAGTCCCATCTACCTGCACTCAGACCATACCCCTCCATTCCCTTCACGTCCATATACCTATCCACTTTACTCTTAAATGTTAAAATCGATCCTGCCTCCACCACTTCTGCTGGAAGCTGATTCCACACAGCCACCACCCTCTGGGTAAAGAAGTTCCCCCTCACGTTACCCCGAAACCTCTGTCCCTTAATTCTCATGTCATGCCCTCATGACATGAGCGAAGCCGGCGAGCAGCAGGTGAGAGCTGTTCAGACGGAGAACACTGCCTGAGGTGAGCTGGCCGGCAGAAGGTGCTGAAGTGGCAGCCGGTTCTGCTGTCGGTCCCGAGGCCGTGCGCAGTTACCCGAGCTGCTGCACTTCCCCAGAAGTGGCGGCCAGTTCTGCTGATCGTGCCCGGAGCGCTGTGGCAGCGGTGAGTGAGTCTGACATGATCTACGACCCCCTCCTTCACAACACTCCTGCCCTCCCTGCAACTTTAACTCCTGGCACAGACTCTCCACATGCTGTGAAAGGCACTCTCCCTCCAATTGGTCCCTTGAATTAGTATTGTCATTGAATAAGCTGACAACTGGTTCAATGTCCTGTGTGCTCCCGTTTTTCCCAACATCTCTCCACCTGCCTTCATCATCCATCCCCCACCCATTCAATAATTAAAAAATGAAGGAGATTTAGCAGCCCTGGGCAAATTGAATTGTTACTTATTTTAATTTTTATTTTTACGGACAGAACAATCTGCGAATGCGCGGTTTAAGATTTATTTTTTAAAGCTGACTGACTGCCTACCTTGAGTAATTACTCACGGCACGTGCCTGACTAGAACATACATTTAACAACAGACTAAAAACAACAAAAGAAGAAAAGGACAAGACAGACCGTTGTCGAGGCTGCCGTCGTATAGCGCCACCCAGTGGAAATTATCTGAGCAAAATAAACTTGACTGACTAAACTCATTTCTCCCTCTAGGGAAAAGGCCACTAATGTTCCTGGATCCAAAGACAGCAAACTTCTACTTGATTCTGTCTAATGATCACAGAGCAGTAACTCTGGCTGAGCAAGAACAGAGCTACCCGAATAACCCAGAGCGCTTCACCGATTATTACCAAGTGTTCTCTTGTGAAGCCATTTCCTCGGGATCCCACTGTTGGGATGCGGAGAGTGATGGGGCACAATGGGGCATTGGGATTGCGTACGGCAGTATAAAGAGAGGGGGGCAGTACTCTTGGTTTGGGGAAACCACTCACTCATGGTGTTTATATTTGAATACTGACTCAGTTGTTTTCTGGCATGATAATGAACGTACTGATAAACCAGTTATACCATCTCAGAGCAGGATTCGGGTTCAATTGGATTATGAGTCTGGGATTGTGTCATTTCACCACGTCACTGATTCTCTGACACTTTTACACTCATTTTATAGCACCTTCACTGAACCCGTATTTCCAGCATTTTGTTGTTATAGCAGCTCACTCAAACTGTTAAATTAATCCTGGCTGTTGAGATTATTACTTTGTTCATTTGTGCCCTATGTATGGAAACAATTATAAATTCTAATAATCCAGCATTAAAGTTTGAAGTGCTGATTGATTGAGCAAATGTGAGCATATCAGAGAGAGTTAGTATGCATGTGTCAAAGCAGGTTATATCTTCTTGCGTATGGCGTGCACAGCTTAAAGTTGGACAACTTGTTCTATTTGATGTATTTGTTAGTGCACGTTGGGTTGATTGCATTAGTTGTAACAGAGTCGACCATGTGAAGGTTATATTTGGGGCGGTCAATTCAATAGTTTCATCTAATTCAGTAGTCGACTCCAATCTAGTCGCGTTTATTGTCATATACACAAGTGTGGTGAGATACAGGTACAATGCAAATCTTGCTTGCAGCAGCATCGCAGACATGTAGACACGTAACACACAAACATAAATTATTCGTAAATTACATCTAAATTCTACAAGTCTGAAGAAAGACGCTAAAAAAATACAATTGTGCAAAATGCAATTCTAAAACAAGTCATAGTGCCAGAGTGGTCTGTAGTGTTCCATCACTGAGGTAAGCTGTATCTGAATCTAGTGGTGTGCGACTGTAGATGGGTTACTTTACTTACTAACCACTATAGTGCTTCATTATCAGAAGCTCTGCCTACTACCACACTATTCATATTATCGCAACCAGACATGTGCAGTCAGTCTATGCTGCTGTGCAACAGAAGCAACTTGCTATAGTGTGATATATGTGCTTATCAATAAACGCCATTGTACCAACCTTTGTACCATGTTTGTGAGTTACTTGACATGATGTCAGACGTGTTTGACCCACTCCGTGTTTAAGTATTTCGATTTTTATTTAAGTACTAGACCAAGTGCAGACCCGTTGGGTCTGTTCCCCTAACGTGCGGTTGCGGGAGGTGGGGGGGCAGCATGAGGCATCACACATACTAACTACCACCCTTGATTTTATATATGAATATTATTAATTTGCTCCTTTTACCCCATAACCAGCCCTATCCACTGACGCATAGCCCCCAACTTGCAGGCGAATCTAGAGAGGGAGGCAGGGGATTAGAGAGTGAGGGCAGAGAAAGAGTGGGGAGAAACAGAGAGAGAGCGGCAGAGACAGAAGGGCAAGAGACAGAGGGAGAGGGGGGTGGAGGGGAGGAGGAGAGGATGGGCGAGTGGGGAGGGAGATGGGGAGAGAGTGGGGAGGTGGAGGGGCAGATGGGGAGAGAGTGGGGAGGGGGAGATGGGGAGAGAGTGGTGTGTGGGAGGAGAGGGTAGGGGAAGGGAGAGAGAGGGGGATGAGGATGGGAAGGGGAGGATAGCGGGGAGGGTAAAGGAGAAGACGGATAGGGGAAAGGCATGGTGGAGGGGGGAGGGTGATGGTGGGTAAGGGGGGTAGAGAGCGGTGGGGGAAGGGGTGATGAGAGAGGAAAGAGGGGGAGGTGAGTGGAGAGGGGTGGGGGAGGAAGGAAGGAAAGGGATAGGGGAGGTGAGAGGAAGGGGGAGGAAGAGGGGGATGGGAGAGGTGGAGGGAGAGTGGATGGGGAGAGAGAGGAGGGGGAAGAGGGTGAGGGGGAGAGTGAGGGGGGGAGAGAGAGAGGGGGGGAGGGGGAGAGGTGGGGAGGGAGAGAGGTGGGGAGGGAAAGAGTGGGGAGTGAGGGTGAGAGGGATAGCAGGGAGTGGTTCAAGTGAGGGGGAAGGGGGTGGTGGGGAGATGGGGGTGAAGGGGGGTGGGGGAGGGTGAGAGGGGGTGGGAGGAGAGGGGAGAGGGAGAGGGTTGAGAGGTAGGGGGAGTGGTGGAAGTGGGAGAGAGGGGGGGGGGAGGTGGTGGAAGAGAGAGAGAGAGGGGTGGGGGATGGGGGGAGAGAGAAGTGGAAGAGTGGGGAGGGAGGGGGGAGAGGGGTAGGGGAGTGGTGGAAGTGGGGGAGGGGGGAGTGGTGGAAGTGGGGGAGGGGGGAATGGTGGAAGTGGGAGAGACAGGAGGGGGTAGGGGGAGTGGTGGAAGGGAGAGGGGAGTATGGTAAAAAGGGGTGAGGGAGAGAGGGAAGGGAGGGGGAAGGGAGGGCTGGGGGAGGGAGAATGGTGGGGAGGGAGAGGGGGGGAGAGGCTGGGGAGGGAGGGAGGGGGTGGGGGAAGGGGAAGAGTAGTGGAAGAGTGGGGAGGGAGGGGAGAGGGGTAGGGGGAGTGGTTGAAGAGGGAGAGGGGGAGGGGGAGTGGTGGAAGAGAGAGAGAGGGGGGTGGGGGAAGGGGGGAAGAGAAGTGGAAGAGTGGGGAGGGAGGGAGGGGGAGAGGGGTAGGGGAGTGTGGAAGTGGGGGAGGGGGGAATGATGGAAGTGGGAGAGACGGAGGGGGAGGGGGTAGGGGGAGTGGTGGAAGAGGGAGAGAGGAGTATGGAAAAAGGGGTGGGGGAGAGGAGGGGAGGGAGGGAGGAGGGAGGGCTGGGGGAGGGAGAATGGTGGGGAGGGAGAGGGGGGAGGGGGAGGGCTGGGGGAGGGAGAGGGCTGGGGGAAGGGGGAAGAGTAGTGGAAGAGCGGGGAGGGAAGGGAGAGGGGTAGGGGGAGTGGTGGAAGAGGGACAGAGGGGTAGGTGGAAGGGGGCGGGGAGAGAGGGATGGGGGTGGGGGAGAGAGGAATGGGGTGGGAGAAGGGGGGAGAGGGCTGAGGAGAGGGAGAAGTGGAAGAGGAGGGAGGGGGGTTAGGCGTGAGGGGGAAGGGGGGAGAGGGGGAAAAGTGTGGAGGGAAGGGGAGAGGAGTAGGGAGAAAGAAAGGGAAGAGTGTGGAAGGAGGGGGAGTGGCAGGGAGGAGGGGAAGAGTGGGGAGGGAGGGGAGAGTGGGGAGGGAGGGGGGAGACCGGTGAGAGGGGGAAGAGTGGGGAGGGAGAGGGAAGGGAGGGAGGAGATAGAGGGGTGGGGGAGAGAGATGGGGAGGGATGGGGGAGAAAGAAGTGGAAGAGTGGGGAGGGAGGGGGAGGAGGTGTAGGGGGAGTGGTGGAAGTGGGAGGAGGGGGAGGGGAGTGGTGGACGAGGGAGAGAGGGATTGGGGAGGAAGGGAGAGAGTGGGTGGGGGAGGGAGAGAGGTGGGAGAAGGGAGAGAAGTGGAAGTGGGGAGGGCAGTGGGAGAGGGGTAGGGGAGGGCTGGAAGTGGGAGAGGGGGGAGTGGTGGAAGGGAGAGAAGGGTAGGGAAAAGGGGGTGGGTATGGTTAGGGGGAAGAAGAGAGGGAGAGACAGTAGAGGCGGCGGAGGGAGAGGGTGGGGAGGGAAAGGGGTGGGGGGAGGGGAGAGGGAAAGGGGAGGGGGAGGGGGGAGGGGAGAAGTGGAAGAGTGGGGAGGGAGGGGGGAGGGGTAGGGGGAAGGGGTGGGGGGGGTATCGATTGAGAGGGTAAGGGGGGTGGTTGGGAGAGAAGGAAGGGGGGTGGGGGAGAGAGGGAATGGGTAGAGGGATGGGGGTGGGAGGAGAGGGAGTGGGGTGAGGAGGGAGAGGGGGGAGGAGAGAGAGGGAATCAAAGGCCAAAGATCTTACCTGAAAAAAAAAATGGAATGTGAATACACCCCACACTCCCGGTCGGCCAGACACACACATACAGAGTTTTTAAAGCATATATAGACCAAAGTGCAGACCCGTTGGGTCTGTTCCCCTACATGCGGTTGCGGGGGGGGGGGGGCAGCATGAGACGTCACACCACACTAACTACCACCCCGCACACGCACTGAGTGGGGAGAAGGGGGGGTGATGGGGTGGGGGAGGGAAGCTGGTGGGGGAGAGGAAAGGGGGGTGGGAGGAGGAGGAGGGGGGGATAGGGATATGGAGAGGGGGAGGAGAGAGGGGTGGGGGAGGAGGGAGGGATGGGGAAGGGAAAAAGGGGGTGGGGGGAGGGAGAGGGAGTGAGAGGGGTGGGGGAGGAAGATGGGAGGGGGTGGGGGATGGGGGAAAGATAAGTGGAAGAGTGGGGAGGGTGGGGAGAGGGGTAGGGGAGGGCTGGAAGTGGGAGGGGGGGTAGGGCGGAGAGGGTGATGGGGGGAGGGCGGAGTGGTGAAAGAGGGAGGGTAGAGAAAAAGGGGTGCGGGGGGGAGGGGGAGGGGGAGGGGGAAGGGGAGGGAGAGGGGTGGGGGAGGGAGGGGGTGGGGAGGGAAAGGGGTGGGGGGAAGGGGAAGTTGAAGAGTGGGGAGGGGGGAGAGGGGTAGGGGGAGTGGTGGAAGAGGGACAGAGGGGTAGGGGGAAGGGGGCGGAGGGGAGAGAGGGAAGGGGGGTGGGGGGAGAGAGGGAAGGGCGGTGGGGGAGAGAGGGATGGGGTGGAAGGAGGAGGGGGGGAGGGAGATGGAGAGGGGGAGGAGAGAGGGGTGGGGAGGAGAAGAGAGAGGGGAGGGGGAGGGAGGCGGGAGAGGGGGGAAGAGTGTGGAGGGAGGGGAAGAGTGTGGAGGGAGGGGGAAGAGTGTGGAGGGAGGGGGAAGAGTGGGGAGGGGACGGGGAAGGGGGTGGGAGGAGAGAGGGAACGGGGGTGGGGGGGGAGGAAGGGGGATGGGGGAGAGAGGGATGGGGTTGGGAGGAGGAGAGGGGGTGAGGAGAGGGAGATGGAGAGGGGAGGAGAGAGGGGTGAGGGAGGAGAGAGGGATGGGGAAGGGTGAGAGAGGTGTGGGGAGGGGGGAGGGAGGGGAGGAGGGAGATGGGGTAGGGGAGGGAGGGGAAGAGTGTGGAGGGAGGGGGAGAGGTGGAGGGAGAGAGGGGAAAGAGTGGGAACGTAGAGAGGGAGGGGGAGGGGTAGGGGCAGTCTATTCCCCGCTCCCTATCACCTCCAATCCTCTTTCTCTATTCCCACACATGTGATCATCGACACAGGCTGCGGGGGGGGGGGGGGGGGAGGGGGGGGGTGGGGACTGGTGCAAAGGCAGATGTAAATGAGATCCATTCCAATTGGACATCTGTGAGCATTGGGCATTGTGACATCACACGATGGACGTTCACCAACATTCTATGGGTGAGAGCAGTTTGATTTTTTAAAGATTTTGAAATATTGGGGGGGGGATAGCAAAATGGAAAAAATGGCGGCGTTTGAGCATCTGGTTTTGGCGGCCACGGAATCAAAGAGTAAAAATCTTATCTGAAACACACCCGGTCAGCAGACACACACACACACATTTTTAAATAAGTATAGATAGATATCGGTTTTATTTTGTTTTCACCCGTTTTATCCATCCACTCGTGTTGCCATGGCCAACTCACTTCGCAAGCCTGACCCTCTGATTTTTGACTCCAACGTCTCTGAATGTTGGTGTGTGCTCGAACGTGATTTCAATGATTACATCCGTGCTGCTCATCACAATGTTCCACCAGAACACCGTGCCTCTACACTTCTCAACGTCGCTGGCCCTGAAGCTATCAAACATGAGAGCGTTTTTGACTATGCATCAGCACTTCTGGATCACAACAACCAAATTGTGGTGCCTGCTGAAACTATTAATGATCCTGAGGTCTTGCTCACCAAATTCAGAAAGCTGTGTGACCTTCGTGCCAACCCCATACTTGAACGTACTACGATTTCTGCTCGAAACAAGGTGAGCCTGTATGAAATTACAATAGCGACCTGAAACATATTGCTACACGCTGCCGATTTGCTAATCTGTGTGATGAACTCATCCGTGACTGACTGGTGGATGGACTACTCAGTGATAAAGTACGCGATGAATTGCCCTGCGATACTGAACTGACCCTGGCCCGAACCGAACATTCTTGTCGGATTGCCGAAATCACGGCTTCTCACATCAGGTCATTGGGCCCCAGACCGCATTCCTCGTACCGTGTTGATGCTACTGACGCATCCTACTGTAACCAGCGTTCACAGCCCCACACACCATCTCAACGATTTATTGAAAAGTATCAACTTGATGCTGAGGTTTCACTACATGTCAACAAAACCATTGCTGTTGCAAAGATCGACACTGGTGCCAAATGCAATGTCATGTCATTATCCGAATTTAAACAGATCAGAAATGCTGAGCCTATTGTGGCAAACATTATCTGGTTCTTGTTGACTCGTATTCGGGTTGGTTTGAAATTGACCTGCTCCAAAGCATCACATCCGATACAGTCATCCAAAAGCTGTCACGTCACTTCTCCGTACATGGCACCCCTGCACGCCTCCTGTCTGATAATGGCAGTCAGTTTACCAGCCAGTGTTTTAAAAACTTTGCTCGACGATGGGATTTTTCGCCATGTCACCAGCAGTCCTGAATTTCTATAGTCCAACGGGCTCGCAGATCGGGCTGTCCAGAGCACAACACAATTCATGGAGGGCTCACACCTTGGTTGAGTCCATACCTCAAATTCTCCTCTGACAACTTGTTCCATATAACAACCATGTGCTGTGTGAAAAAGGTTGTCCACCTCCTCCCTTTTTTCCCCCTTAAACCTATGTCCTCAGGTTCTTGATTCTCCTACTCAGGGTAAAAGACCCTTTTATCCTGCATTTATCCTATCTATTCCTAATCGTATTCATCTCTATAAGATCACCCTCATCCTGTACTCCAATGGATACAGTCCTAGCCGTTGAGTTCTGGCAACATCTTAGTCTTGCAGCTGCCTGCAATCTCCTGGCATATTTGCTTTTCTAATTCTCATTGACTATTTTGGACCCCATAGCACAGTCCGAACAAGGTAATCATCCCCTTATTATTTCTCAGCTCTACCCATATAGCCTCTCTGGACAATCCAACTGTAATGTCATCTTGGACTACTGCTGTAACATTCTCCTTAATCAATATAGCAACAACCCCTCGTTTTTTTACCCCTATTGTAGCACCTGTATGAATGAATGAATGAATGAATGAATGAATGAATGAATAAGTTTATTGGCCAAGTATTCACATACAAGGATTTTGCCTTGGTGCTCCACAAAAGTGATCCTTAGTGATAACATGACATGCAGTGACAGTTAAGAATGATACATAAAACATTAAACATTAATAATGAACCATTATTGATTAAACGTGCAAATTTACTAAAATACCAGAGCAAAAGGAGGCTACATTTTTGGTTATTGGGTAGAGCTACTACTCGTGGAAAAAAGCTGTTTTTATGTCTGGCTGTGGCAGCTTTGAGAGTCCGGTCGCCTTCCAGAGGGAAGTGATTCAAAGAGTTTGTGGCCAGGGTGAGAGGGGTCAGAGATGATCTTGCCCGCTCACTTCCTGACGTTTGCAGTGTACAGTTCGTCAATGGAGGGAAGGTTGCAGCCAATAACCTGCTCTACTGATTCGCTGCAGCCTCCGGATGTCGTGCTTGGTGGCTGAGCCAAACCAGACCATGATGGAGAAGGTGAGGACAGACTCTACGATGGCCGTGTAGAATTGGACCATCATTGCCTGTGGCAGATTGTGCTTCCTCAGCTGCCGCAGGAAGTACATCCTCTGTTGTGCCTTTTTGACTGTGGAGTCGATGGTAGCCCTTCACTTAAGGTCCTTGGAGATGATGGTTCCCAGGAACTTAAAAGACTCCACAGATGTGACTGTGGTGTTGATAGTGAATGGGTTGAGGGGAGGTGATGGTGAGTGGGGCGAGGGGAGGGGGAGCTCTCCTAAAGTCTACAATCAATTCCACTGTCTTAAGAGCATTGAGCTCCAGGTTGTTGCGATGGCACGAGGCCATCAGCTGTGTCACTTCCTGTCTGTAGGCAGATTCCTCCCCATCCTGGATCAGTCTAATCAGGGTTGTGTCATCCGCAAACTTGAGAAGCTTGACAGAGGAGTCAGTGGAGGTGCAGTCATTGGTGTAGAGA
Source organism: Okamejei kenojei (assembly GCA_035221665.1). Lineage (NCBI taxonomy): Eukaryota > Metazoa > Chordata > Chondrichthyes > Rajiformes > Rajidae > Okamejei > Okamejei kenojei. The sequence continues at coordinate 72,444,701 of CM069141.1, forward strand.
GAGTAGAGGAGAGGAGAGAGTACGCAGCCTTGCGGCGCTCCTAGGTTGTATCCTGGAATATTAAGTTGCCAGCCTTGCCCCTTTCTTTGCCAGGTTTCCGTGAAGGCTGTCGCCCGTATCTATCCACGCCCTGAGTTCATCTGCCTTATCCATCAGCCTCCCCACATTGAACTAAATGCAATTCAATCCAATAGCCCTTCCTCACTCCCTGCCATGCTCCTGCCTATTCTGTCCACTGAATTTCTTTCATCACCTGTCATACTGACTTCCAGGCTCACACCTGCCTCAGTCCTGCATTCGATCCTGCCCCCCCTCCCCCGCCAATCTAGTTTAAACCCACCTGTGTAGCACCAGCATACCTGCCTACCTGGATGTTGTGTTTAAGAAAGAAATGCACATGCTGGAAAAATCGAATGCAGACAGAAAATGCTGGAGAAACTCAGCGGGTAAGGCATCCTCTATGGAGAGAAGGAATTGGTGACATTTCAGATCAAGACCCTTCTTCAGACTGATGTCGTTGGTGGGGGGGGGGGGAAATAAAGGATGTAGGCAGAGTAAAATAGGATGTGGGAGAGCTGGGAAGGAGGGAGAAAGCAAGGGTTATTTAAAATTAGAGAAGTCAATGTTCATACCGCTGGGGTGTAAACTATCCAAGCGAAATATGAGGTGCTGCTCCTCAAATTTGCGCTGGGCCTCACTCTGGCAATGGAGGAGGCCCAGGACAGAAAGGTCAGATTGGGAATGGGAGGGGGAGTTGAAATGCTGAGCAACCAGGTGATCAGGTTGGTTAAGACGGACTGAGCGGAGGTGTTCAGTGAAGTGATCGCCGAGCTTGCGCTTGGTCTCGCCGATATAGAGAAGTTGACACCTGGAACAGCGGATACAGTAGATGAGGTTGGAGGAGGTGCAGGTGAACCTCTGCCTCACCTGAAAAGATTGATTTGGTCCTTTGATGGAGTGGAGGGGTGAGGTAAAGGGACAGATGTTGCATTTCCTGCGGTTACAGGGAAACGTACCTGGGGTGGGAGTTACTTTGGGTGGGAAGGGACAAGTTGACCAGGGAGTTACGGAGGGAACGGTCTCTGCAGAAAGCAGAAAGATGCGAAGATATGGCCAGTAGTGGAATCCCGTTGGAGGTGGTGAAAATGTCAGATGATTATATGTTGTATACGATGGCTGATGGGGTGAAAGGTGAGGACAAGGGGGACTTTGTCCTTGTTATGAATAGAGGGAGGGGGAGTAAGAGTGGAGCTGCGGGATACAGAGGGGACCCTGGTGAGAGCCTCATCTATAATAGAAGAGGGGAACCCCTGTTCCCTGGTCTGGAACACCTCATCCTGGGCGCAGGTGCGAAGCAGACAGGGGAATTGGGATTAGGGGATAGAGTCTTTACATGAAGCAGGGTGGGAAGAAGTGTAGTCAAGATAGCAACGCGGGTCAGTGGGTTTATAGTAGGTGTTGATCAGTAGTCTATTGCCTGCGATGGAGATGGTGAGATCCAGAAACGGTAGGGAGATGTCGGAAATGGTCCAGGTGAATTTGAGTGCCGGATGGAAATTAGTGGTGAAGTGGAGAAGTCAGTGAGATCTGCATGGGTGCCGGACATAGCATCAATGCAGTCATCAATGTAGCGGAGGTAGAGTTCAGGGAGAGGGCCAGTGTATGCCTGGAACAGGGATTGTTCCACGTACCCTACAAAGAGGCAGGCATAGCCTGGGCCCATGCGAGTGCCCATAGCTATGCCTTGGATTTGGAAGAAATGGGAGGAGTCAAAGCAGATGTTGTTGAGGGTAAGGACCTGCTCTGCTTGGCGGAGGAGAGTTCGCCTCCAGTTCAGGTGTAACCCATCCCTCGTACAGCATCACTTCTGCCCCAGAAGAGACCCCAATAGTCCAAATATATGAATCCCCTGCACCACTGCATTCATCTCTACTATCTTCCTGTTCCTACCCTCACTAGCACGTCGCACCAGGAATAATCACAGAGGTCACTACCCTGGGGGTCCTGCTTTTTAACCTTTTGCCCAACTCCATATAATCTTTTACATACACAGAACGCTGGAGTAACTCAGCAGGACAGGCAGCATCTCTGGATAGAAGGAGTGGGTGATGTTTTGGGTCTGGCCCCGAAACGTCACCCATTCCTTCTCTCAGGGGATGCTGCCTGTTCCGCTGAGTTACTCCTGCATTTTGTGTCTGTAAAATACTATATGGAGTTGGGCAAAAGGTTAAAAAGCAGGACCTCCAGGGTAGTGATCTTTGTGATTCCTAGTGTTCTCCTTCTTGCATCTTCTTGCGTATGGCGTGCACAGGATGGCGTAGGACAATGTTCTATTAGATCTTATTTATCACGCCAGGTAGATTGTATTCGTTTAAAAAGGGCGGACCACGTGAAGGTTGCAATCTCCCACCCCACATCTTCGGTTTAAACCAGCAAATGCACTTCCTTCCTATCCATATAATCTTTTTGCAGGCCATCATTTTTCCTATCTATGTCTGTTGTGCCAGCATGCACAATGACTGCTGGCTGCAGTGATTGTGAGGCTCGATCAGGCAATTCACCATTCTGAAGTGGGAAGCTGATATACAAAGGCTGGCGGAAGCTGAAACACAAAGGCTTACAGTGTACGTCAATAGGTAATAGTTACCACTAAAAATTAAAAATAAAATACTCTATCACAGGATCTAACAGGATTTGAGGAGCATTCATAATGGTTTCATAATCAAACGTTCATCTAAGCTTCACCTGATAGCACCCAAAGTTCCTTTCCCATTTCCTGAAAATGTTTGATTCATTGGACAGTAGCTTGATAAGATGATGTGACAAATGGATGAATAGAGGTGATCGTTCATCATGGATCTCCAAATAACCATATAACCATATAACAATCACAGCACGGAAACAGGCCCTCTTGGCCCTTCCAGTCCGTGCCGACCATTTGTTTTCCCCTAGTCCCATCTACCTGCACTCAGACCATACCCCTCCATTCCCTTCACGTCCATATACCTATCCACTTTACTTTTAAATGTTAAAATCGATCCTGCCTCCACCACTTCTGCTGGAAGCTCATTCCACACAGCCACCACCCTCTGAGTAAAGAAGTTCCCCCGCACGTTACCCCTAAACTTCTGTCCCTTAATTCTCATGTCATGCACTCATTCATGAGATCAAATAGCTTAAATGGCTTGAGAGCAGTCAATGTTCTCTTGAGGGCAGTCAGTGTTACGGACAAAGAGGTGCTGAAGGTACTATCGTGTATGAAGGTAGACAAATCTCCGGGGCCTGATCAGATATATCCGAGGACATTGTGGGAAGCCAGAGAGGAAATTGCGGGAGCCCTGGGTGAAATTTACAGCCGTCTTTAAATACAGGAGCGATTCCGAAAGACTGGAGGTTGGCAAATGTGCCTCTATTCAAGAAGGGCTGCAGGAAAAATGCTGGGAACTATAGGCCAGTATGCTTAACAGCTGTAGTTGGAAAGTTGCTAGAGGGTATTCTGAGGGATAGGTTATACTGGCATTTTGATGAGCAAGGGTTGATTAGGGATAGTCAGCATGGATCGTGTCTCAAAAATCTGATTGAGCTTTTTGAAGACATGACCAAAAAGGTCAATGAGGGCAGAGCTGTAGATATTGTATACATGGACTTCAGCAAAGCATTTGGCAAGGTTCCTCATGGTAGGCTGCTCTGGAAGGTTAGATCGCATGGGATCCAAGGAGAGATACAGTAGCTAAATGGATAGAAAATTGGTATCATTGAAGGAAGCAGAGGGTGATGGTGGAAGGTTGCTTCTCAGACTGGAGGCCTGTGACTAGTGGTGCGCCTCAGGGTTCGGTGCTGGGCCCATTACTGTTTGTCATCTACATCAATGATTTGGATGAGCACATTCAGGGCAAGATTAGCAAGTTTGCAGATGATACAAAAGTGGGGGGTTTTGCAGATAATGGAGATGGTTGTGCAAAACTGTAGCAGGTTATTGATCGATTGGCCAGGTGGGCTGAGGAATGGATAATGGAATTTAATACAAATAAATGAGGTGTTGCATTTTGTGACATCTAACATGGGTAGTACCTACACAGTGAATGGTAGGGCTCTGGGTAGTGTTGTGGAGCAGAGGGATCTAGGAGTGCAGGTTCATAGTTCCCTGAAGTTGGAGTTGCAGTTAGATCGGGTGGTCAAAAAGGCTTTTGGTACATTGGCCTTCATTAGCCAGAGTACTGAGTATAGAAGTTGCAAGATCATGTTACAGTTGTATAAGATGTTGGTGATGCCACATTTAGAGTATTGTGTTCAGTTTTGGGCACCGTGTTATAGGAAAGATGTCAAGCTGGAAAGGGTACAGAGAAGATTTATGAGGATGTTGCCAGGACTAGAGGGTCTATGTTGCCAGGACTAGAGCTACAGGCAGAGGTTGAGAAGGCTGGGATTCTGTGGATGTATTGGACAAGCTGCCAGAGTAGGTGGTTGAAGCAGGGACTATCCCAACATTTAAGAAGCAGTTATACAGGTTCACGGACAGGACAGGTTTGTAGGAATATGGACCAAATGCTGGCAGGTGGGACTAGTGTAGCTGGGATATGTTGGCAAGTTGGGCTGAAGGGCATGTTTCCACACTGTATCGTTCTATGACTCTATGACTATGTGGTATGACTCTCTGTGACTGGTGGTAAATCAGCAATCAGTTCATTTAGCAGGACTGTGCTAAACTACATTGAAAAGACTAATAATAAATTGATTTTACTTCGGAGTCACGTGAGTGACTACGTGAAGAAGCCCCGCCTGGCGCTAGAACGGCATTACGTCGACGCTGACGGCAGAAGCAAGAGCTGCAGAGCGCAGCTTCTCGCAGCGGCCGGAACGGACCCGCAGGTAAGTGCAAGGAAAATACGGGACGTTCTAAAAAAGACGTTACGCTGGTAGAACCAGCAAAAGAGAAAGTAAAATTTAAAATCAGAGTCTCGCTGGCGTACTGATTTAGCCAGATAATAAAAAAGAAAAATGGAGAAGTCTCAAAGAAAAATTTTGCGGGTAAAAAGATCGTCCCGGGGTGAAGCTAAAGAGTCGGGACAAGAGTTTAGTGCAGATCCGGTTCCGATACCGGTGGCCGCTGATTCACCCGTTAATAAGACTATAATTTCTCCAGAAATGCAAACCACGGAGGAAACTGTTTCTAGAAAAAGTAAAAAGAAATCCGTGAGGCCCGTGGTTTCTGATAATGACTCTGATAATGAAAGTCCTCAGGATAATAAAGCTATATGGCTAAAAATGGAACATATGGAAAAAGTGCTCCAAAATATAATGAGACAAGGGTCACAGTACCCAGAAGTTTCCCAAAATGACCCCGAGGGGTTTGAATATACTGAATATGGCTATGTGCCAAATTGGGAATTTGAAACTCCAGACCCAGGATTAAGGGTGGAGGAAGTCTCATTGGATATAATTCCAAGTGTATCAGGGCTGCAAAAGACAGACCCTGCCAGTGGTGATGTGGATTATGAGTGCACACCACAAATAAAAAAGGTGAGGCCAGATGTGCCTGATATGGCAAAAGATTTTACTATACCTGAAGGAAGTGGTGAGGCTATGGAAGAAAACCTAGCTGCCAGTATTAATTATATGGTATCTCACCAACTTCAAGATTCTGTGATGATTGAAACAGCAGAATTATATAAAACACCGGAAAATTGCACCTCATTGAAGGTACCTACGGTTAATCCGTCTATATGGACGCCTATGACTCCAGGCATGAGAGGACAAGAAATAAGATTTCAAAGAATCCTCAAATTGATTTCAGCTGCCATTACTGCTTTTGGAAGGCAAATGGAGGGGTCGGAAATGGTTAAAATCCAAAAAGATACTTTGGGCTTATTAGCCACATGAGGCCTTTCGTTTTTGGACAAAAAAGGTATTTTTCGTCAAGAAGGGGATTTGATTTTGGAAACAGAGGCAGGAATATGATAAGAAAATATTACCATCCGACACAGCCTAATGTTCACCCGTATACGGGGAGAAGGAGACCACCACGTTCATATGGAGAGGTACAAAAAATTTATTCTATTCTTAAAGAAACTGTGGACAAATCTCCAGTTGGAGGGAGATTACAAATGTTTTATGATGAATGGCTTGCCATCACATCTGATCGGTTTATTTTACAAACAGTTTCAGGAGCTACTATAACATTTAAAGGTGTTTCTCCGGTACAAAATAAACCTGCTTATGGTTTCATGTTTTCTGCAATTGAAGAGGCAGAAATTAATGTGGAAATTGACAAATTGTTTTAAAAAGGTGTTATTGAAAAAACTGTTGAACATAAACATCAATTTGTGTCAAATATATTTCCAAGAAGTAAAAAAGATGGTGGTTGCAGAATTAGTCTGGACCTTATAAACTTTAATAAATTTGTCGAGTATAAACATTTTAAGATGGAAACATTCAACACTACAAGACATTTGATATCAGCAGGTTGTTATATGGCTACAATTGATTTAAAGGATGCGTACTATTCAGTACCGATACATCAGTTCTTTCGAAGGTATTTAAAATTTAATTGGCTGGGACAGCTGTGGCAATTCAAAGCTTTACCAAATGGGTTAAGTTCAGCTCCCAGGCTCTTTACAAAGCTGTTGAAACCAGCTTTAGCACAATTAAGAGCACAAAAGCACATCATTATGGCTTATCTGGATGACATTTTAATCATCAATAGTAATCAGGAATCAGCTGAAAAATCAGTTTCAGCAACTAAAACTTTATTTGAGAAGTTAGGTTTCTTGATTCATCCAATTAAGTCCCAGCTGCAGCCAGCACAGTCAATTACCTATTTGGGGTTTGTGATTAACTCAGTTAGTAACTTTGCCAACAGATAAGATTGATGATATTTTAATGACCTGTAGGGGTCTCATTCACAAACCTTATCCCTCCATCTGAGAAGTAGCAAAGGTTATTGGTAAATTAGTAGCAGCATTTCCTGCAGTAGAATTTGGTCCATTATATTACCAAAACGTTCAAAGGGACAAAATAAGAGCTCTAAAAAAGAGAGCAGGCCATTTTGATAGGCCTATGCAATTAACAAAAGAAGCTTTATTGGAATTACAATGGTGGATTGAAAATGTCCCACAAGCTGCTAAAAACATTCTGATACAACAGCCTGAAGTAATTTTACAAACAGATGCTAGTGCTCTCGGATGGGGGGGGGGGGCGACAGATTCATTTACCAGCTGTGGGGGCAGATGGACTGTCCAAGAGGAAATGTTTCTCCAAACATATGGTATTAACTATTTAGAATTATTGGGAGCATTTTATGGGTTAAAAGCCTATTGTTCTACAAAAAAGAATCTGCATGTACTGATACAATTAGACAATAAAACAGCTGTTGCATATATTAATCACATGGGTGGAGTCAGATCGGTATCATGTGATTGTTTGGTCAATCAGATATGGCAGTGGTGTATTAAGCACCAAATTTGGATTTCGACAAATTACATCCCAGGTAAAGACAATGTGGTGGCAGACAATAGATCAAGGGTGTTTAAAGACAACACAGAATGGATGTTGAACCCAGTAATTTTCAGTAAAATTGTGATTCAGTATGGGTTACCAGACATTGATCTGTTTGCATCAAGATTAAATCATTAATTGCCTAAATATGTGTCTTGGGAACCAGATCCAGATGCAGTAGCAGTAGATGCTTTTTCACTACACTGGGGGAATATGTTCTTTTATGCCTTTCCGCCATTTGCTCTGGTTCAGCAATGTCTGAAGAAAATAGAACAAGATTCTGCCACAGGATTATTGGTGATTCCAAATTGGCCGACACAACCATGGTTCCCATTGATGTTAAACATGATTAAAGAACCATATATGTCAATTCCTAGCAGCAGTGATTTATTGATAAAACCAGTAACCAAAGAAATTCATCCATTACATGCTTGTATGAATTTGTTAATCTGCAGGTTTTGACCAGACCACTACAAGAGCTTGGATTGTCGGATAGAACTATGGATATTATAGTCTCATCATGGCGAGATAGCACTCAGAGACAATATATGACACATATAAAGAAATGGGAACATTTTTGTAGACAATCAAATATATCCTATCATACTGTGAACATTGCAAACATATTGGAGTTCCTTGCCGAGTTGCATTTTGAACAGCACTTAAGTTATAGTGCCATTAATAGTGCACGTAGTGCCTTATCATCTTATTTAGGACAAATCTCTGACCAGAAATCAATTGGATCACATCCATTAATATCCAGATTTATGAAAGGAATCTTTAACAAAAATCCACCCAAACCAAGATATACAGAAATTTGGGATGTCAGCATTGTACTTACTTTACTTAGGCAATGGACTCCAATCAAAGTTTGTCATTGGAAAAGTTAACATTTAAATTAGTAATGTTAATGGCATTGGTTTCAGCTCAAAAGATGCAAACATTACAAATGCTACGTTTAGACTGTATGCATGTGGCTGCAGATAACATTGTGTTCTATGTTTACGATCTGATCAAACAAAGCAGACCAGGGAGAACTGGAGCAAAGGTAATGTTTCAAGCTTACCCTATTGATCCAACGTTGTGTGTAGTTAAACATTTGAATCAATATGTAAAAGTTACCAAAACTCTTCTAGGTGATGAAAAAATATTAATGATTACGCATAAGAAACCACACACAAAAGCTTCAGTGCAAACAATTTCAAGGTGGTTAAAACAGGTGTTACTTTTAGCAGGAGTAGACACTGATGTGTTCAAATCTCACTCCACCAGGGCAGCAGCTACGTCCGCGGCGAAGTTACAGGACGTACCACTCGAACGCATTTTAGAAACCGCAGGGTGGTGTAAAGAAGAAACTTTTTCAAAGTTCTACAATAAACCTGTTCACACAATGACAGGCTTTGGACACGTGGTGTTGGGTTCACTATAATCACCTGCTTTGTTTCAACTATCAATTGATATTATCGATTATGTTATCACATATCTTTTATCACTTTGTAATGGTTTCCCCAGATGTAAAAAGGGGGTTATTATATGTTCTTTTATCATTAAAAGATTTATGGAAAGAACTAAAACTAGTCCTCCCCCTTCTGTCCCCTCCCAATCCTTCCATAAATTGCTATTTAATGGTAAGATTAAACGAGATCTTACCAGTTCGAAGTTTGATCGTTATTTTATGAGGAGTAACGATGAGGGATTACGTGAAGAAGCCCCGCCTGGCGCTAGAACGGCATAGTTCAAAGCAGCGGCATGAAAAACACAGAACACAATAGCCGGAGTAAGATAGTAAGGCTCATCATAGATTTAGAACTACCAGATGATCATTTATTTTATGAGGGTATGGAGTGGAGGGCACGTAATCCCTCATCGTTACTCCTCATAAAATAACGATCAAACTTCGAACTGGTAAGATCTCGTTTAATCTTACCATTAAATAGCAATTTATGGAAGGGTTGGGAGGGGACAGAAGGGGGAGGAATAAATACATGTATTTAAATTTAAAGCAGAAGAGCAGCAATGGAATATCAGCAATGGCAGGAGAACTCTGGAAATGTCACCACTTTCAGTTAAGATTACTGTTTTCTAATTTTCTAATAAAATTTCTGATAAACAGTGTTCAAGACTCTCTAGAATTTAAAAGATTGAGGGGGGATCTTATAGAAATGTACAAAATTCTTAAGGGGTTGGACAGGCTAGATGCAGGAAGATTGTTCCCGATGTTGGGGAAGTCCAGAACAAGGGGTCACAGTTTAAGGGTATGGGGGAAATCCTTTCGGACCGAGATGAGGAAACCATTTTTCACACAGAGAGTGGTGAGTCTCTGGAATTCTCTGCCACAGAAGGTAGTTGAGGCCAGTTCATTGACTATATTTAAGAGAGAGTTAGATGTGGCCCTTGTGGAGAGAAGGCAGATACAGGATACTGAGTTGGATGATCAGCCATGATCATATTGAATGGCGGTGCAGGCTCGAAGGGCCGAATGGCCTAGTCCTTCATCTATTTTCTACGTTTCTATGTTCGGACATCCTTTGTTCCAGTAGTGGCTAATGGAGGAGAGATTGGTGACTTTAGCGCATTTAATCATCTCTTTGTGATGCAACAATTCATGTGAATCAATGCTCTTGATTCCTCTGCCTTACTCATTAGGCTCCTTGCATTAAAATAGAAACAATTTTGAGTTGGCAAAGGCTAAGACCTCCTTCTTTCATACTCTGTGTGTGTGTGTGTGTGTGTGTGTGTGTGTGTGTGTGTGTGTGTGTGTGTGTGTGTGTGTGTGTGTGTGTGTGTGTGTGTGTGTGTGTGTGTGTGTGTGTGTGTGTGTGTGTGTGTGTGTGTGTGTGTGTGTGTGTGTGTGTGTGTGTGTGTGTGTGTGTGTGTGTGTGTGTGTGTGTGTGTGTGTGTGTGCCTGCCTCTCTTTGTCTGCCAAGATCAAGTAGAAATGTTGTTGGAGCACTTGAGCAGCGTTTAGATAAATCCATAGGGCTTGATGGGATCTATCTCAGGTCATTCATCTCCAGTATTTGTCGCTGTAACTAGGCCCTCACCCTGGTGGCCCTCTGAGCATCTCCAAATGGACTTTGTACAATCACCTAAATGTATGGGTTATAATGATGTATTTGTTATTGTGTGTCTGTTTTTTCGATGGATAGAAACCCATCCAACTCATAAATGTTGCTGCAACTGTCGCTAAAAGTTTTATTACGAGAATCGATCCTTAGGTTTGGAGTCCCCGAGTAAATATGCAGTGACAATGACCCATACTTTTCAGGCAAGTGGTGCTGGAATTGATGAAAGATTTGCAGTACAAACATCTCTTCACTTGTCTGTACACCCACAATCGAATGGAGCCGTCAAGCGGCAGAATGGAGCCTTGGGAAATAAGTGAGCTAATTGTGCGAGGAGACTGGACTAAAGTGGCCAGAGGCGCTTCCATTGGTCCTCATGACAATGCACAGCACACCAAACCATGTAACAGGTCTATGTCTGTAGTATGGGGACATCCCATGTACTTACCAGTCGCTCCTCAACTCTCTGCCAAACCATGAGTGAAAGTATGCTACAGTATTATGTGGCACTAACGCAAACTCTTAAATGTTTCCATCAACAGGTAATCAAAGCTCAGAACTTCACGACCACTGCAAAGTGTCATTCCTACTAGCTGGGAGACTGGGCATTCATGAAATCATAGCAACCGTTCATGAAAAATAGCCTGGAGTTCCAGTGGGAAGGGCTATGCCAAGTGCTGTTGACCATCGCACACCACAGTGAAGGTTCAAGGCAAGCCCACATGTTCAACCTGCTGCGTCAGTCACTGGGCCAGCAAAGTGATGCCAAGGGATAAGGACTAATAAGACCTTTGAGTGACAGTCTGTGGATATTAGAATCATAGAGACTTGCTGTGTGGAACCAGGCCCTTTGGCCCAATTTGCCCACATTGTGGACAACATGTCTCATCTAGACTAGATCCACCTGCCTCCATTTGGCCCATATTCCTCTAAACCTGTTCCATCCATATACCTGTCTAAATATTTCTTAAACATTGCAATAGTATTTGCTTCAACTACATCCTCCGGCAGCTCGTTCCATACACTTACCACTCTTTGCATGAAAAAAGTTACTCCTCAGGTTCCTATTAAATCTTCCCCACCTTACCTCTGGTTCTCGATTCCCTACCCTGGGTAAGAGACTTACTCGATTTATTCCTCGCACAATTTTGTACACCTCTATAAGTTCACCCATCATTCATAGGTTCATAGGCGATAAGAGCATAATTAGGCCATTCGGCCCATCATGGCTGATCTACAGTTCTGCAACATAATCTATTCATTGACTAGTACGGGCGGGGGTTATGAGAATTCCCCATTTACTGTTGCCCTCCCCTAATTCCCCATTTACTGGTGCCCTCCCCTAATTCCCCATTTACCAGTGCCCTCCCCTAATTCCCCATTTACTGGTGCCCTCCCCTAATTCCACATTTACTGGTGCCCTCCCCTAATTCCACATTTACTGGTGCCCTCCCCTAATTCTTTACAGGTGCAATTTTTACGGGTGCCCTCCCCTAATTCCCCATTTACTGGTGCCCTCCCCTAATTCCCCATTTAGTTGCCCTCCCCTAAATCCCCATTTACTGGTGCCCTCCTTTAATTCCCCATTTACTGGTGCCCTCCTCTAATTCCCCATTTACTGGTGCCCTCCCTTAATTCCTCATTTACTGGTGCCCTCCTTTAATTCCCCATTTACTGGTGCCCTCCTCTAATTCCCCATTTACTGGTGCCCTCCCCTAATTTCCATTCTACCAGCATCTTCATAAAAGGGAGAACTCCCTTTTAACCCCATTCTCCAGCCTTCTCCCCTTAACCCCTGGCACCCATACAAATCAATAGATAGATTCTGTTGTAGATATTTTAATGTAAATTTTAATGGCTCAATTGTAATCATGTATTGCCTCTGCTGAATGAGCTGAATGGCTAGCATGCAACAAAAGCATGTTCCTCAGTAGACGTGACAACAAACAAAACTGAACTGAACTGTTCAGTAATTCCCCGTCTTCATAAAAGGGAAACATTCTATCTTGAGGACCCCTTCCGAGGCAGCGAGATATCCAAGAAAGATGTCCGCACTCTAGTAGATAGACACAACAAAGCTGGAGCAACTCCGTGGGACAGGCAGCATCTCTGGAGAGATGGGGTGGGTGACGTTTCAAATGTTAAAGGAATGTTGTCAGGGTCTGAAGAATGTAGCAAGTTCCCCAGTCCTCACATCTTTCTCCACAGTAAACGCAGATGAGAACTACTCATTAAGTACCACAGCCATCTCCTTTGCCTGAGATAACACAGAGATAACTGCTTTGATTTCTAAGAAGCCCTATTCTCTGTCTATTCACCGTCTTTCTCTTGATGTACATAACATTTATGTGGATTTCCCTTAATGTTATCTGCCAGTACTACCTCCTGTCTCCTATTAACCCTTATGATGTCCTCCTTAAGTCTGTTCCTCAGTTCCCCAAACTCCTCCAGGGATACACTTGAATCCAGTGTCCTATTACTGTCACATGTCGCCCTCTTTTTCCTGAGTTTTGCTTGTCAAACAGGCCTCCTTACTTCCACCTGGTTTGCCCTTCACTCTAACAGGAACATGCATGTCCTGAAGATAGACACAAAATGCTGGAGTAACTCAGCAGGACAGGCAGCATGTTCTCAGCTCCACCCATATGGCCTCACTGGATGAACCATCAGTAATGTCATCTTGTACTACTCCAGTGACATTCTCTTTAAAATCAGTAAAGAGACCTCTTTTACCCCCACTTCTATATCTCCTGTAGCACCTGTACCCTGGAACATTGTTGACAATTACATACAATTTCTGTAATGGCTACAACATCCAAGTCGCATGTACCTATCCATGCCCTGAGTTCATCCACCTTATCTATCAGGCCCTTAAAGCAAGTGCAATTCAATCCAAAATAAGTGCAATTCCAAGTATGAGGTATTGCATGTTGGGAGGTTGAATGTAAGACTAAAGTATATAGTTAATGGCAAGACACTTAACAACATTGATGTACAAAGGGATGTTGTGGTCCAAGTCCACAGAAATTGACAACACAAATAGATAGAGTGGTAAAGAGTGGTGTATAGATACTTGTCTTCTTCGGTCATTGGATTCAGCAAGTAATCTTGCAGCTTTATAGGACTTATTCACGTAGATTATGTTGCGTATATGGAACAAGCTGTCAGATGAGGTAGTTATGGCGGGTACAACACAACATTTAAAAGACATTTGGACAGAATGGGACGAGTAGATAGGGTAGATTGGCCGGCATGGGCAAGTTGGGCCAAAGGATGTGTTTCAAGCCAGCACCACCATTCAATGTGATCATGGCTGATCATCCATGATCAGTACCCTGTTCCTGCTTCTCCCCATATCCCTTGATTCCGCTACCGAAAAAAATCTCTATCCAACTCTTTTAAATTCATCCAGTGAATCGGCCTCCACTGCCTTCTGAGGCAGAGAATTCCACAAATTCCCAACCCTCTGGGTGAAAAAGATTTTCCTCATCTCAGTTCTAAATGGCCTACCCCTTATTCTTAAACTGTGGCCCATGGTTCTGGACCCCCACAATCTGGACTCCCCCAACATCGGGAACATGTTTCCTGCATATAGCGTGTCCAATCCCTTAATAATTTTATATGTTTCTATAAGATGCCCTCTCATCCTTCTAAATTCCAGTGAATACAAGCCCAGTCGTTTCATTCTTTCATCATATGACTGTCCCCGCTATCCCGGGAATTAACCCGGTGAACCTATGCTGCACTCCCTCAATACCAAGAATGACATTCCTTAAATTAGCAGACCAAAACTGCACACAACACTCCAGGTGTGGTCTCACCAGGTCCTTCTGCAGTACCTTGTAACTGCAGAAGGACCTCTTTACCCTAATACTCAACTCCTCTTGTTATGAAGGCCAACATGCCATTAGCTTTCTCCACTGCCTGCTGTACCCGCATGCTTAATTTCTGTGACTGATGTACACCCAGGTCTCATTGCACTTGCCCTTTTCCCAACTTGACATAATTCAGATAATAATCTACCTTCCTGTTCTTGCCTCCAAAATAACCTCACATTTATCCATGTTATACTGCATCTGTCCACTCATCCAAACCTGCATCCTCATAGTATCCTCTTCACAGTTCACACTGCCTCCAGCTTTGTGTGATCTGCAAATTTACTAGTGTTACTTTTAATCCCTTCATCTAAATCATTATTGTATATTGTAGATAGCTGTGGTCCCAGCACCGAGCCTTGCAGCACCCCACTTGCCACTTCCTGCCATTCTGAAAGGGACTTGTTAATCCTTACTCTTTGTTTTCTGTCTGCCAACCAATTTTCTATCCATGTCAGTACCGTACCCCCAATAATGTGCTCTAATTTTGCCCACTATTCTCCTATGTGGGACCTTATCAAAGGCTTACTGAAAGCCCAGGTACACTACATCCACTGACTCTCCCTTGTCCATTTTCCTTGTTACATCCTCAAAATTTTCCAGATTAGTTGAGCATGATTAGTCAAGCATGAATGTTGATTTCTCTAACATCAAGTAACCCTTGCTTTCTCTGTCCCTCCGCCACCTGAGTTCCCAGTCTAGTTTCACTGTCCTCCTGATGAAATTTACTCTCTGTATGCCTTGTATCACCTTCCCCATAGCTAACAATGAACCATTCTACATGTTCTTGATCATCGTCTGCTTTGATCTGTTATTTTCACACCTTATCCTTCCACAAATTTCTAGTCTCCCTCTCCCCTGACTCTCAGCCTGAAGGAGGGTCTCAACCCAAACCTTGTAACTGCAGAAGGACCTCTTTACCCTAATACTCAACTCCTCTTGTTATGAAGGCCAACATGCCATTAGCATCACCCATTCCTTCTGTAATTATGCTCCCAGAGCTAACCGCCCTTAGTCTAGTTCAGTAAAACATTGAGAAGCACTGGACCACTAAACTTTATTTTTTGAAACAATAACAAACTCCCTTTACAACACCCAACCACTGAGGGTCCGATCCTTGTCACTGCTTGTTCAAGCCTTTCAGCCTCGTACAAGCAGACACCTGTAGTCCCAAGTGCCCCTCCAGAAGATCAACAACGATCCTAGTGGGGATCACCTTCTATAGGTCATTGGACCCTGTGGGGCAGAACTACATGGGGGTGGCAGCCCCTACAAACCAATCACACATATCGAGCACCGTATGCAGTAATTTACAGTTCCCCAACCCAATTACAAAGTACCCCATTACAATGTTTCTACAGAAGCTTCTGGAAGGAAGTCAGTTGACCAAGTAATGCAACATATTCCCAGATATAATAAACAACTCAAACAAGGTTTCACACTTCAGCCAAACATCAAACAGCAGCACAAACACCTTGCAACATTATTAACAGTATTTACAACCCCTCTGCAGCTAGCCAATCCTTATCATGCATTTGCAACACCTCTGAGCTTCTCTGCAGAGTCCTCATGAATTTTAACAATGAAGAGGACATCTGGATCTCACCTTATCTGACATATCAATCTAGGACCTAAACCTTCTGGCACCGGCTCGCAGCTTGTAGCTTTTCACAGAGAAAGACCAAGCAGGCCTTGCAAATGCAAAGATCCTCTATTTTATAATAACTTGGCCAATTTTTATAATATTTATAACAATTTTATAATAATTTGGCCAATATTAACACTTCTCTCCAGAGATGCTGCCTGACCTGCTGAGTTATTCCAACATTTTGTGTCTATCTTTGGTGTAAATCAGCACCTGCAGTTCCTTCCTACACATGGGTTTCCTCTGGGTGTTGGTTTCCGATTTCATCCCACAGCCTAAATGTGTGCGCGTTAGATTACTTGGCAGTCTCCAGTGTGTGGGTGAATGGGAGAATCTGGGGAGAGTTGATAAGAAAGTGGGGAAAACAAAAGAGGATTAATGTGTAGGAAACATAGAAACATAGAAACATAGAAAATAGGTGCAAGAGTAGGCCATTCGGCCCTTCGAGCCTGCATCGCCATTCAATATGATCATGGCTGATCATCCAACTCAGTATCCCGTACCTGCCTTCTCTCCATACCTCCTGATCCCTTTAGCCACAAGGGCCACATCTAACTCCCTCTTAAATATAGCCAATGAACTGGCCTCAACTACCTTCTGTGGCAGAGAATTCCAGAGATTCACCGCTCTCTGCGTGAAAAATGTTTCCTAAAAGATCCTCGGTCCTAAAAGATTTCCCCCATATCCTTAAACTGTGACCCCTTGTCCTGGACTTCCCCAACATTGGGAACAATCTTCCTGCATCTAGCCTGTCCAACCTCTTAAGAATTTTGTAAGTTTCTATAAGATCCTCCCTGCAGATGCTGGTTTAAACCGAAGATAGACACAAAATGCTGGAGTAACTCAGCAGTACAGGCAGCATCATGGAGAGGAGGAATGGGTGAGGTTTCGAGTCGAGATCCTTCTCCAGACTGATGTCAGGGGAGAGACAAGGAAGTGTAAGGTGTGAAAACAGGATAAAAGGAATGGAGATCACTGAACATGTAGAATAGATCACTGTTAGCTGGGGGGAAGTTCACAGTGGAGACAATCAGACTGGTGGGTGAAATGGGAAGAGGGAGGGGATAGAGGGAGAGGGAAAGCTTGGGTTACTTGAAGTTAGAGAAGTCAATGTTCATACCGCTGGGGTGTAAGCTACCCAAGCAAAATATGAGGTGCTGTTCCTCCAGTTTGTGCTGGGCCTCACTCTGACAATGGAGGAGGCCCAGGACAGAAAGGTCAGATTGGGAATGGGTGGGGGAGTTAAAGTGTTTAGCAACTGGGAGATCAGGTAGGTCGAGGGCGGAGGTGTTCAGCGAAACGATCGCTAAGCCTGCGCTTGGTCTCGCCGATATATAGATGTCCACACCTGGAACCGTAGATACAGTAGATGACGTTGGAAGAGGTGTTTGTGAATCTCTGGTTCACCTGAAAAGACTGTTGGGGTCCTTGGACGGAGTCGAGGGGGGAGGCAAAGGGACAGGTGTTTCATCTCCTGCGGTTGCAGGGGAAGGTACCTGGGGAGGGGATGGTTTGTGGGAAGGGACAAGTTAACCAAGGAGTTAACCAGGGATATTGAGGAGACCCTGGTGAGGGGCTCATCTATGATGGAAGAGAAGAACACCCCGTTCCCTAAAGAATGAGGATATCCCCGAGGATTGAGATTGGACTATGTAAGTGGAAGCTTGATGGTTGTCCCAGACTTGGTGAGCTGAAGGGACTGTTTCCTTACTGCATGCCTATGTCTCTTGACAATCTAGGCATTAATAAAAAGATTATTTGTCTATAATCACATTTTTGGTGGGAGCCTGCTCTGTGAAATTTAGTTCTATTTCTGACATAGCAGGGAATGACGTTCTCGTAGGTAGCAGGTCATGGAGCAATACGACAATACAATATTGGGGTGGCAAGGTAGCGCGGCAGAGCAACTGCCTTACCCGGGTTCAATCCTGACCATGGGTGCTGTTTGTATGGAGTTTGCACCTTCCCCCTGTGACTTGCGTCGGTTTTCTCAGGGATCTCTGGTTTCCACCCAAACTCCAAATATGTACAGGTTTGTAGGTTAATTGGCTTGGTACAATTGTAAATTGTCCGTAGTGTGTGTCGGATAGTGTTAGTATGCGGGGGATCGCTCGTCGGCACGGACTCGGTGGGCCGAACGGCCGGTATCTCTAAACTAAACTAAATTAAAAGACTTCAGGCAGCAGGTTTATGAGCACCATTGGGCATCCATTTACAAAATCCGACACCAATCGCATTTTATGGTCCCCCCATTTACATCAACTTCCCCCCAGCTTCTTCCATTTATTTACATATCAAAGGCAATAGACAAAGGAGCAAAATGAAGCACCCGGAGGAAACCCATATGATCACCATATGATCACCGGTAGAATGTGAAAACTGCACACTGACAGTTGTACAGCAGTAGAGTCGATATCTTACTAGAGACCCGGGTTCAATCCTGACTATGTGTTGTCTGTATGCAGTATGCATGGAGTTTGTACATTCTCCCGATGACCACGTGGGTTTTCTCCGGGTGCTTTTGAGGTTAATTGGCTTCTGTAAACTGTAAATTGTCATAAGATCGTAAGGTCATGTGATAGGAGCAGAATTAGACCGTTCGGCCCATCAAGGCTACTCCGCCATTCAATCATAGCTGATCTCTCTAACCCCATTCTCCTGCCTTCTTCCCATAACCTCTGACAACCATACTAATGAAGAATCTATCTATCTCTGCTTTAAAAATATCCATTGACTTGCCCTCCACAACCTTCTGTGGAAATGAATTCCATCGATTCACCATCGTCTGACTAAAGAAATTCCTCCTCATCTCCTTCCTAAACTCTCCTGCTGGTGGAAACATCCTTTCCACATCCACTATCCATGCCTTTAACTATTCGGTAAGTATAGTGACACATCCCTAGTGTACAGGATAGTGCCAGTGGACAGGGTGATCGCTGGTCGGCACGGACTCCGTGGGCTGAAGAGCCTGTTTCCACGCTGTATCTCTAAAGACCTAAAGGCTCAAGCTCAAACAAACATGCTGGTCTATAGAGCCGTTAACCTCTCCACCCTGTTTTTTTGTTTTTTTTTTAAATTTTATTAGAAGTTAATACAGTACAAAACAATACTGTAGTAACTAATTTTAGGTGCCAACTTTGTCATAACATAATACATTCTGTGTACAACCTCTTAGTTTTATGTTTTTGAAAAGGAAGTAAAAAAAACAAAAAAGAAAGAGGAAAAATAGATAGTAGAAAATAGAAAAACGTGAAGTGTATATATAGGAAAAGAAAAAGTAGAAAGTAGAAATAGGAGAAAATCACCTTAAAAATCAAAACTTTGTTCGGAGATATAAATCTATCCACGACCTGACCTGAAATCAGTAATCTTTACGGTAACCATATAACCATATAACAATTACAGCACGGAAACAGGCCCTCTCGGCCCTTCCAGTCCGTGCCGACCATTTGTTTTCCCCTAGTCCCATCTACCCGCACTCAGACCATACCCCTCCATTCCCTTCACGTCCATATACCTATCCACTTTACTCTTAAATGTTAAAATCGATCCTGCCTCCACCACTTCTGCTGGAAGCTGATTCCACACAGCCACCACCCTCTGAGTAAAGAAGTTCCCCCTCACGTTACCCCTAAACCTCTGTCCCTTAATTTTCATGTCATGCCCTCTTGTTTGAATCTTCCCTACCCTCAATGGGAAAAACGTATCCACGTCAACTCTGTCTATCCCTTTCATCATTTTAAAGACCTCAATCAAGTCCCCCCTTAACCTTCTGCGCTCCAAAGAATAAAGACCTAACTTGTTCAACCTTTCTCTGTAACATAGTTGCTGGAACCCTGGCAACATTCTAGTAAATCTCCTCTGTACTCTCTCTATTTTGTTGACATACTTCCTATAACTAGGCGACCAAAATTGTACACCATACTCCAGAATTGGTCTTACCAATGCCTTGTACAATTTTAACATTACTTCCCTACTCCTATATTCAATGCTCTGATTTATAAAGGCCAGCACACCAAAGGCTTTCTTTACCACCCTATCTACATGCGATTTCCACCTTCAGGGAACTATGCACAGTTATTCCTAGATCCCTCTGTTCCACAGCATTCCTCAATTCCCTACCATTTACCATGTACGTCCTATTTTGATTTGTCCTGCCAAGATGTAGCACTTCACACTTATCAGCATTAAACTCCATCTGCCATCTTTCAGCCCACTTTTCCAAATGGCCCAAATCTCTCTGTAGATTTTGAAAATCTACTTCATTATCCACAACACCACCTATCTTAGTATCATCTGCATACTTACTTATCCAATTTTCCACCCCATCATCCAGATCATTGATGTACATGACAAACAACAGTGGACCCAACACAGATCCCTGAGGCACCCCACTGGTCACCGGCTTCCAACCTGACAAACAGCCATCCACCATTACTCTCTGACATCTCCCATTCAGCCACTGTTGAATCCATCTTGCTGCTCCGCCATTAACACCCAAAGATTGAACCTTCTTAACTAACCTTCCATGGGGAACCTTGTCAAAGGCCTTACTGAAATCCATATAGACAACATCCACTGCTTTACCCTCATCAATTTCCCTAGTTACCGCTTCAAAAAATTCAAGAAGGTTTGTCAAACATGACCTTCCAGGCACAAATCCATGTTGACTGTTCCTGATCAGACCCTGTTTATCCAGATGCTTATATATATTATCTCTAAGTGTCCTTTCCATTAATTTGCCCACCACTGACGTCAAACTAATAGGTATATAATTGCTTGGTTTATTCTTTGAACCCTTTTTAAACAATGGAACAACATGCGCAGTACGCCAATCCTCCGGCACTATTCCCGTTTCTAATGACATTTGAAATATTTCTGTCATAGCTCCTGCTATTTCTACACTAGCTTCCCTAAATGTCCTAGGGAATATCCTGTCAGGACCTGGAGACTTATCCACTTTTATATTTTTCAAAAGTGTCAGTACTTCCTCCTCTTTGAATCTCATAGTTTCCATAGCTACTCTACTCTTTCCCCTTAACTCACCGAGTTCAATATCCTTCTCCTTGGTGAATACCGAAGAAAAGAAATTGTTCAATATCTCCCCCATCTCTTTTGGCTCTGCAGATAGCTGTCCATTCTGGTTCTCTAATGGTCCAATTTTATCCCTCGTTATCCTTTTGCTATTAATATAGCTGTAGAAACCCTTTGGGTTTACTTTCACCTTTCTTGCCAAAGCAACCTCATATCTTCTTTTAGCCTTCCTAATTTCTTTCTTAAGATTCTTTTTACATTCTTTATACTCCTCTAGCACCTTATTTACTCCATGCCTCCTATAATTATTGTAGATATCTCTCTTTTTTCGAAAAACAAGTGTCCAATTTCCCTTGAAAACCATGGCTCTTTCCAATTTTTACTATTTCCTTTCAACCTAATAGGGACATAAAGATTCTGTACTCTTACAATTTCCCCTTTAAATGTCCTCCATTTCTCTTCTACATCCTTCCCATGAAACAAAGTGCCCCAATTCACTCCTTTAAAATCCTTACGCATTCCCTCAAAGTTAGCCTTTCTCCAATCAAAAATCTCTACCCTAGGTCCAGTTCTGACTCTCTCCATAATTATATTGAAACTAATGGTATTGTGATCACTGGTCCCGAAGTGCTCACCAACGCATACCTCCGTCACCTGACCTGCCTCATTTCCTAACAGGAGGTCCAGCACTGCCCCTTCTCTGGTCGATACCTCTATGTACTGCTGCAAAAAACTATCCTGCACACATTTTACAAACTCCAAACCATCCAGCCCATTTACAGAATGTGTTTCCCAGTCTATTTTTGGAAAATTGAAATCTCCCACAATCACTACCTTGTGCTTACTACTAATATCTGCTATCTCCTTACATATTTGCTCTTCCAATTCACGCTCCCCATTTGGCGGTCTATAATACATCCCTAAAAGTGTTGCTACACCGTTCCCACTTCTCAGTTCCACCCAAATAGCCTCCCTAGACGAGCCCTCTAATCTATCCTGCCAAAGCACTGCTGTAATATCTTCTCTGACAAGCAATGCAACACCTCCCCCTCTGGTCCCTCCAATTCTATCACACCTGAAGCAACGAAATCCTGGAATATTTAGTTTCCAATCACAGCCCTCCTGCAACCATGTTTCACTGATTGCCACAACATCATATTTCCAGGTGTCAATCCAGGCTCTAAGTTCGTCCACCTTACTTACAATGCTCCTAGCATTAAAATATACACATTTTAGAAACACACCATCCCTTATTTTCGGTCTATTATCTTTTTCATCTTTCTCGCCTACATTTTGGATCCGAGTGCTTCCCTTCTCTGCCTCTTGCCCCACACCCTGACCCCTAGCCCCCTCTACCCGAGTCCCTCCCCCCAGCCTTTCTAGTTTAAAGTCTCCCCAGTAGACTTTGCAAATCTCCCTGCCAGGATAGATTTGCTGCATCACATGATTCCAAAAAGTCGATGAAAGGAGACCAACTCCTTAAGAATTGTAAGATTAAATGAGAACTTACCAGTTTGAAGTTTGATCTTTATTTTATGAGGAGTTACGATGAGGGATTACGTGAAGACCCCGCCATCACGCATGCGCGACATTCTTCAAAGCAGTGGTGTGAAATCACAGATACCAGAGTAGACTAATATAGTAAGATAAGAGAGAACTTCCATACCAGTTGAACTTTATAATAGAGGGTTTTGGGAGCGGAGGGCACGTAATCCCTCATCGTAACTCCTCATAAAATAAAGATCAAACTTCAAACTGGTAAGTTCTCATTTAATCTTACTATTTTACTTCGGAGTCACGTGAGTGACTACGTGAAGATTTCAAAGCTCTGTGATTTCATGCCCTGGAACGAGACCATGCTCACACACTGTCATTCTGGGAAGGAGGATGAACGTATTTCACACACGACACTGTGCTGAAAAACAATAAAGGTATTATTCATACCTAAAATAATATGCCCCACATTGGGTAATTTATTTTACAGAACTTAATTTTTCCCTGCAAACGTCTCAGGATCGGCCACGGGTTTATTATAAAGCATTGAATGCGTTCATTGCTCCACCCCGCTGTGGCAAGGATGTGGTCCATAGTAACTCCCATCATCCTAGCGTCCCGATGTAGATGCAGCCCTATTGGAGTGAGATTTGAAACATTAGTATCCACCATTGCACGTAATACCACCCTAACCATCTGGATATGGTTTGCACTGTGACCTTAGGTGAGGGCATTTATGGCTAATGAGAAAGCTCTCTCCGTGCCCATAAGTGTCTTGGTGACTATATATTGGAAAATATGTGTCACTATGCAGGGCCGACTATCTGCAGGATAGGCCAGAACTCTAATATTGGCCAGAGGAACCGGGTCAGTCTCTCTGTTTAAGTACCCCTGTATGTAGCAGGTTATCTGCCATTTGTGACAGACATGACGTCCTATACTAGCTTGTGTAATGACTGGACCCATTGTGCTGATCCAAGTGCCATAATCATTCCCATCCAGGATATTAGTTTGTCCAGAGTGAGCCCCGATATTGGTGTCCATCCTCGTAACATGGTGTACTACCTATGTCCCATATATGGGTGTATCTGGGCCTGGGGGGGATAGAGTACAAATACCCCTCATTCGTTTAGGTACTAGTGGGTGTGATTCTATAGCCAGGTGATCACTCCCTCTGCCCAGATATTAGATAGGGCACTCCTTGCACAATAATGGCACTGTAACTCAATCCTTCATCGAAATGAAGGGTGGCCAGAACTCCAGCACTTCAGTGTTGGTGGCTGAGTCATATGTAGTGTTTGTCCTGGTGCAGAACACTTCCCATTTCCTGACATGTCAGGTACTGTCTTCTCGTGGACTCTCTGCACGACGCTGAGATGGCATTGATCGTCCTGTCGGAGAGTCCGGATCCCAGAAATGGCCTGTTCAGAAACTGCAAATCAACAAGTTCATACAGTCATGGCACGGATACTTTCCCGCACGGGGTGTGCCAACCTCCTTGGCCGTTGTTGATCCAGATGCAGGGTTCTGAGACCATCTTTGTACTGTTGGGAACCATGGTACCCGTTGCTGCGTCTTGTTTAATTATTGTAAGACTCGCCTGATGAGGCAGAAGGGGAAAATGCATAGCAAAACAAATCCCCCCCCCCCCAATGCAGCGAGAAATCGTCCATCGCTGCTGCCCCTGGGTCTGGTTCCCAAGCAACATATGTTGGTAGTTGGTGAATTAGTCTGGATGGAAAAATGGTCGATATCTGGTGTCCCATACCGGTCTATAATATCTGTAAACACTTTCCGATCCAACATCCATTTAATGTTGTCGTTGAATTTACGTGACCTGGTGTCTGCCACTGTATTTAGCTTACCTGGAAGGTAAGTGGTTGAGATCCAAATCTCTCTCCCAGACACCAGTGCCAGATATTATTAGCCAGTTAATCACATGATATCGACTTTATTTCACCCATATGATTATATATAGGCCCCCACTGTGGTATCAATTTGTACCGTACATGCAACTGGTGCTCATCTGAGCAGTAGGCCCTGAGTCCATGAAACGCTCCCAGGATTTCTAGATAATTAATTCCTAGTGCTTTAAACAGAATAATTTTTGTGCACTCATCTGCCACCACAACTTGCGGTGGTATTAGTTGCTCCCCAACCTTTAGCACTGGCATCAGTCTGTAATGTACCCTAGGGATATAGAATGGGGTGATGGGGTTAGGATAATGTTGAACATTTCTATCCACCAGTTTAATTCTGATTTACTTTCCCTGGTAGTTGCATAGGCCTATTGAAATGGCCTGCATGATTTTTGAGAGCTAAAATTTCCCTCTTCCAGGTTTTAATAATGGAGTGGTCCAATTGTGCTGCTGGGAACGCAGCCACCAATTTCCCAATCACTCTTGCTCCTTGTCGAATGGATGGTTCCCTGATGCCAGTGAGGCTTTTGCATACTCCCATCAAGTCTGTCACTTTGTTTGGTGGCAAGGTGATAGACATATGAACAGAGTCAATAGTGAACCCCAAATAATCCATGGTAGTGGAGGGTTCCAATTTTGATTTATCTGGATGTACGTTAAATCTCTGTGTTGTGGCTGATACCACCAATGTAGCCAGCTCCAATTTTCACCTACAATGAGAATATCATCAAGGTAAGCCATGACGATATGGTTATGTTTCTTTAAGTATGCTAAAGCTGGTTTTAATAAATTTGTAATAGCCTGGGTGCTGATGACAACCCATTGGATAAGGCATACTGCCATAGCTGTCCCATCCAGATAAATTTCAGGTATTTACGATGATCCTGTGTGTGACAGACGTGTCTATTTTCAAATGGGCATACTGAACGGAAGTTATTTAGTTCGGTCAAATCTGTAATGATACGGCAACCACCATTTTTTTAGTTTTTTATAAATATATTTGATACGAATTCTTGAAATTCTCTGATTGTTTTCTCAATCCCTTTTGTGTTTAGTCTTAACAGTTCAGCATGGCCTGCTGTTCTCTCTTTTTGATAAGTATGAACTTCCTGCTAGGCGTATGCTGAACTGGGACGGTAGTTCGTATTCAAATTCAATTTTGTAATTCTGAATACTTCCGAGTATGTAAAAGTTCAGAGGTAAAAGTGCAGCACACATGATGAAACAAGTGCAACCGTCCCCCAACTTTTGATGAATCGGACATGCAATGTTTTTTTAAGACAACCAGACCCACCTACCTCCATGGTTACCGGTGTTGTGTGGGTTGTCTCCGCTGTTGTTTCTTCTGGTATTGTGTTGCTGCGTTGTGGGGTTGGCGCATTTTCCATGAAGGCCGGGCTGGGCCATGGTCTGAAAGACCGCTGTGCAGGTGGGCCGGCCTTCGAGCTTTCACCACCAGATGGTCTTCCGTAGCACCGATGTCTGGTGGGTGTGTAGGGGTGCTGCCGCTGTTTATAGTGGGTTTTAGAGGTGCTTGGCACCTTGATCAGGCCTATAGCCTTGGCTTCCTCATGCAGGTCTTTCACCTGCTTCGGGAGGTCCCCCAACAGCAATTTTGGCGCCTGTGTGCTACTTGTCTTGCATAATTCCGCACTTCTTGATGATGCTCTTCCTGTAACTGTTAATCTCCACTGAGTATTACACAGTCTGCTAGAGCATCTAGTAACTCTTCAGGCAAATCAACCCCATCAGTTGTCCTGGTACTGCTGTGATTTTAGCAGCCAGCAGTTTCCTCTGGAGCTTTCCCTCCTGGCTCCTTATAGATGGGCTCCTGTTGCCCCAGATGGGGTCATAGACTGCTGGTACTTTAAGAGAAATGGAGTTCTCTGGAGCAATGTACTTCCCAGCCATAAAGTTAATGGCTTGCTCCTGTAGCTGGTTTGTATCCATGTATTTTGTACTGGCTTGCAGCTTTGTATAGGCAGTCCTTCCTGAGTTGGTACAGCATGTGTTCCCACAATTCTTCTGCTGCTCTCTCTTCTGGCACCCCTCACAGTTGACTGTTCAGCCATTGCCCCTTCTTCAGGGTCAGCCCAGCTCTGACCCCTAATGCTCCCCTGCGAAGAGGGTGAGACATTTGGCAGTCCTTGAAAGGATGCTGCCGTGGGTCTGCGAGGAGACCCACTGTGACTCTGCCCCTGCATAAGCAGGTCACGCTGGAGCACTGCTTCCCATCCGCTCCCGCGGGAAAGACGCCCGCCGTCGCTATCCGTGAACGGGGTGTCTTCAGGTCCGGACCCAGCTGAGTCAACGGACCTGTCCGACCTCCGGGTGGTTTTGCCGCCGACCGCGGCGCACCTGCGGTCTTGTAGCGGCGAGAAGCCGGGAGTTGCTGGCAGCACCTGCAGCTCTGGAGAGACGGCACGCTGCTGGCTGCTTCCACAGCAGCGGTATCAGCTGCTGCTCTCCCTTACGCGACTCCATGGTGCTTCCTCCGTTCTGAAAAAGAAATCACACCGAGTCGCCACGCTCACCAGAAAAGGTAAGACTTACCTTCAGTAATTTTTCAAAACTTGCGCTGGAGGAGTGGCGCTCCTCCCGACTGTCGCTTCCGCAATGCGTTCGACGATAAGTCGCGCATGCGTGCTGGCGGGGTCTTCACGTAGTCACTCACGTGACTCCGAAGTAAAATTGGTCATACTTATCTATTAGGCGGAGTCTCATTTCTTCAAGGTGTGCTCTCTCCACCCTGTTGTATGGCCCACCCACAGCAGGCACCTGAGAGCTCTGGAACAATGCCAAATACCATCAGCTGGGATGACAAATGCACCAACATCAGTGTTTTGGAGGAAGCATCACCACCGCAATAATGCAGCAGCAACCTCGATGGACCGGCCATGTCATCCGCACGTCCAACACACGCCTCCCTAAACAGGCCCTGTCCTCTCAATTGAAGGAAGGTCGGCGAGCCCCGGCGGGCCAAAGAAACGCTTTAAGGACAACATCAAGAACAGTCTGAAGAAATTCCACATCACATCGAGCAACTGGGAGCACATTGCACTGGACAGGCGCTCCTGGAGGAAATCCTGGAAGGAGCTGCACGTCACGAAATGGAACCACGCCGTGTCGCAGAGACAAAGCGACAGCACCGTAAGGAGACAGAGAGATGGGGGCTCGACGACTACCAACCACCGCCAGTCTCCACAGCCCACGTTGCACCAAGATGTGTGGATCGCAGATCGGCCTCTACAGACATCTGCAGAACCACAAGTAGAGTGGTGAGTCTCTGGAACTCTCTGCCCCAGAGAGTAGTTGAGGCCAGTTCATTGGCTATATTTAAGAGGGAGTTAGATGTGGCCCTTGTGGCTAAGGGGATCAGAGGGTATGAAGAGAAGGCAGGTACAGGATACTGAGTTGGATGATTAGCCATGATCATATTGAATGGCGGTGCAGGCTCGAAGGGCCGAATGGCCTACTCCTGCACCTATTTTCTATGTTTCTATGTTTCTAAGTAGACAACGCTATGGAGAGGAGAGGACAGTCATACTCGTTTTGAGTGACCGCTGATGATTTCTAAAGTTCAAAATCTAAAGACAGCATCCAGAGTCAGAGACTGATCGCAGGTTGGTGGAGATGGGAAGCAGTAACTCTACTGGCAGCACCACTGTGCTGTGCTCAGGATGGAAGGAAGTGTAGCTGGCAGAGTCATATAGGCTTGTAATGGATGTTAGATAAAAGTACTAGATTGGATGAAAATACACGGTTGTTATGAAAGGGATGCAAATTATGTTGTAGTAAGAAATGCTACACTTGTACACTTTCCCTTGCAACCGCAAGAAATGCTACACTTGTCCCTTCACCTTCCCCCTCCACTCCTTTCAGGGACCCAAGCAGTCCTTCCAGGTCCGACAGAGGTTCACCTGCACCTCCTCCAACCTCATCTACTGCATCCGCTGCTCCAGATGCCAGATGATCTATATCGGTGAGACCAAGCGGAGGCTCTCCCTCAGCCCTCGGGCCCTGGCATTCCCTCTCTCTCTATCTCCCTCCCCCACCCTAGTCGCACCAGCTTCTCATTTTCACACCACAAACAGCTTACAATGGCTTGTTCCCTTTATCATCGATACTTTTTTGCATATCTTTCATTCATTGTTCTTTATCTCTCCACAACACCGTCTATATCTCTCGTTTCCCTGATCCCTGACCAGTCTGAAGAAGGGTCTCGACCCGAAACGTCGCCTATCTCCTTCACTCCTTAGATGCTGCTGCACCCGCTGAGTTTCTCCAGCCTTTTGTGTACCCTTGTAGTAATTGAACTTTTGATTTGTTTTGATTTTCCCGAATTAGAAATATCTTCTCAACTTTGCTGTTTATCTAGATATGTTGTTTTCCCTTTTTTTCCTTACCATGCCGCAGTTGATAACTGGGATATATTTGACGAGGAGAAAGTGGTGGACAATGCTGTTTTCATCAGTTTGGTAAATTATTTGCAAGAACAAGCAACAAAAATTAAAATGCCTATTCACTGTCAGCACACTTTGGAACTGCTGGCTCATCATTCCATGAGCAAGATTTAAACCAGACTGGAAGCAATCCCTGCTCACTCATTCAAATCGTAACATTGAGATGAGCCCAAGCATGAATGAACATTAATGGGACATAAGACATATTTTAACACTGCAGTCGTCTGATTGGTTTCATACGGCTCCTGGTTTAAAAAGAAATCAAGTTGGATGTGAAGTGGTTAGGAAGGAACTGCAGATGTTGGTTTATACTGAAGATAGACACAAAACGCTGGAGTAACTCAGCGGGACAGGCAGCATCTCTGGATAGTAGGATGTTTCGGGTCGAGATCCTTCTTCAGTCTGATGTGAATATACGTAGAATAGTCAGTAAGTTTGTGTCAAATCAAATTATATCAATGATGAGTCGGAAGGAGATTGAGAACTTTCTTGTTCTGATGTTGAGACCACAACCTTTCTCTCAACGTCAGCAAGCAAAAAGGAGCTGGTGATCAACTTCAGGAAGTGAAGCGGTACGCATACCCCAGTTTGCCTCGATGGTGTTGAAGTACAGATGGTTGAAAATTTCAAATTCCGAGGAGTAAATATCATCAACAACTTCTCGTGGACTATCATATTGAAGCAATGACCAAGAAACCGCACCAACGCCTCTACTTCCTTAGAAGGCTTAGGAAGTTTGGCATGTCCCAACAACTCTCAACAACTTCTACAGATGCACCTTAGAATGCATTTTAACAGGATGCATCGCAGCTTGGTTTGGGAACAGCTCCATCCAGGACTGCAAGATATTGTAGTGAATTGTGGACACAGCCCAGACTATCACACAAACCAACCTCCCTTCCACTGATTCCATTTATACTTCATGCTGCTTCGGCAAGGCCAGCAGCATAATCAAGGACGACTCTCACCCTGGCCACTCCCTCTTCTCCCCTCTCCCATCAGGCAAAAGGTATACAGTGCATTCAAAAAGTATTCAGACCTCGTCACTTTTTCCACATTTTGTTATGTTACAGCCGTAAGGGCCTGTCCTACCAGCATCCGATTCCATGCGGTGAGCGCGACCAAACCGGCAGCGGGGGCCGCACGGTGTTTTGGTGAGTGGCGCAACGCGGCGGGAAGTGAGGCGAACTTGGAGCGAAATCTGAAAGGTAAGTTCGCCAGGATAGAGAGGGACACACAGAGAGGGGCACAGAGGCACACACAGAGAGGGTCATGGAGCCAGGGAGGCGGTGTGTAATGCGTCGAGGCGACTGCAAGCCAACAAGCCATTGCCGCGCGGAAATTTTGAACATGGTCAGTTTTTCGGAGCGACGTCGGGACGAACTCCGTCCGGCGATCGAAGTGGGACCGGCCCCGCGACGCCGGACGGCTCAAGCGACCACGTTAGGTCGCGCTCATTGCATGGAGTTGCATGCTGGTGGGGCAGGCCCTGTATACTAAAATGGATTAAGAAAACAAGTGTTTAGAAATTTTTACAAAGTAATTCAAAAGAAATAACTGAAATATCACATTTACATAAGTATTCAGACCCTTGGCTATGTAACTCAAAATCGAGCTTCAGTGCATCCTGTATTGGTTATCCTTGAGATGTTTCTACAACTTGATTGGTCCACAAGTGGTAAATAAAATTGGACATGATGTGGAAAGGCACACACCTGTCTATATACGGTCCCGCAGTTGACAGTGCATGTCAGAGCAAAACCCAAGCCATGAAGGCAAAGGAATTGTCCATAGACCTCCGAGACAGGATTGTGTTGAGACACAGTTCTGGGGGAGGGTATAAAACAATGTCTGCAGCATTGCAGGTCCTGAAGAACACAGTGGCCTCAGTCATTCTTAAATGGACGAACTTTGGAACCATCAGGACTCTTCATAGAGCTGGCCGCCCGGCCAAACTGAGCAATCGGGGGAGAGGAGCCTTGGTCAGGGACGTGACCAAGAACGTGATGGGTACTCTGACAGTTCCGGAGTTCCTCTGTGGAGATGGGAGAAACTTCTAGAAGGACAACTATATCTGCAACACCCCACTAATCAGGCCTTTATGACAGTGGCCAGACAGAAGCCACTCCTCAGTAAAAGGTACAAATAGTAAAAATTGGAAAGAGCCATGATTTTCAAGGGAAATTGGACACTTGTTTCGAAAAAGAGATCTACAAAAGAGATCTACAATTATCTACAATAATTATAGGAGGCATGGAGTAAATGAGGTACTAGAGGAGTATAAAGAATGTAAAAAGAATCTTAAGAAAGAAATTAGGAAGGCTAAAAGAAGATATGAGATTGCTTTGGCAAGAAAGGTGAAAGTAAACCCAAAGGGTTTCTACAGCTATATTAATAGCAAAAGGATAACGAGGGATAAAATCGGACCATTAGAGAACCAGAATGGACAGCTATCTGCAGAGCCAAAAGAGATGGGGAGATATTGAACAATTTCTTTTCTTCGGTATTCACCAAGCAGAAGGATATTGAACTCTGTGAGTTAAGGGGAAAAAGTAGAGTAGCTATGGAAACTATGAGATTCAAAGAGGAGGAAGTACTGACACTTTTGAAAAATATAAAAGTGGATAACTCTCCAGGTCCTGACAGGATATTCCCTAGGACATTGAGGGAAGTTAGTGTAGAAATAGCAGGAGCTATGACAGAAATATTTCAAATGTCATTAGAAACGGGAATAGTGCCGGAGGATTGGCGTACTGCGCATGTTGTTCCATTGTTTAAAAAGGGTTCAAAGAATAAACCTAGCAATTATAGACCTATTAGTTTGACGTCAGTGGAGGGCAAATTAATGGAAAGGATATTTAGAAATAATATATATAAGCATCTGGATAAACAGGGTCTGATCAGGAACATTCAACATGGATTTGTGCCTGGAAGGTCATGTTTGACAAACCTTCTTGAATTTTTTGAAGCGGTAACTAGGGAAATTGATGAGGGTAAAGCAGTGGATGTTGTCTATATGGATTTCAGTAAGGCCTTTGACAAGGTTCCCCATGGAAGGTTGGTTAAGAAGGTTCAATCTTTGGGTGTTAATGGCGGAGTAGCAAGATGGATTCAACAGTGGCTGAATGGGAGATGTCAGAGAGTAATGGTGGATGGCTGTTTGTCAGGTTGGAAGCGGTGACCAGTGGGGTGCCTCAGGGATCTGTGTTGGGTCCACTGTTGTTTGTCATGTACATCAATGATCTGGATGATGGGGTGGAAAATTGGATAAGTAAGTATGCAGATGATACTAAGATAGGTGGTGTTGTGGATAATGAAGTAGATTTTCAAAGTCTATAGAGAGATTTGGGCCATTTGGAAAAGTGGGCTGAAAGATGGCAGATGGAGTTTAATGCTGTTAAGTGTGAAGTGCTACATCTTGGCAGGACAAATCAAAATAGGACGTACATGGTAAATGGTAGGGAATTGAGGAATGCTGTGGAACAGAGGGATCTAGGAATAACTGTGCATAGTTCCCTGAAGGTGGAATCGCATGTAGATAGGGTGGTAAAGAAAGCCTTTGGTGTGTTGGCCTTTATAAATCAGAGCATTGAATATAGTAGGGAAGTAATGTTAAAATTTTACAAGGCATTGGTAAGACCAATTCTGGAGTATGGTGTACAATTTTGGTCGCCTAGTTATAGGAAAGATGTCAACAAAATAGAGAGAGTACAGAGGAGATTTACTAGAATGTTGCCAGGGTTCCAGCAACTATGTTACAGAGAAAGGTTGAACAAGTTAGGTCTTTATTCTTTGGAGCGCAGAAGGTTAAGGGGGGACTTGATTGAGCTCTTTAAAATGATGAAAGGGATAGACAGAGTTAACGTGGATACGTTTTTCCCATTGAGGGTAGGGAAGATTCAAACAAGATGGCATGACATGAGAATTAAGGGACAGAAGTTTCGGGGTAACGTGAGGGGGAACTTCTTTACTCAGAGGGTGGTGGCTGTGTGGAATGAGCTTCCAGCAGAAGTGGTGGAGGCAGGATCGATTTTAACATTTAAGAGTAAAGTGGATAGGTATATGGACGTGAAGGGAATGGAGGGGTATGGTCTGAGTGCAGGTAGATGGGACTAGGGAAAACAAATGGTCGACACGGACTGGAAGGGCCGAGAGGGCCTGTTTCCGTGCTGTAATTGTTATATGGTTAAATATTCCCTCTCTCACCGTAAACTTATGTGCTCTAGTTCTTGATTCCCCTTTTCTGGGGAAAACATGCTGTGCATTTACTCTATATATTCCCCTCGTGATTTTATATGCCTCTATAAGATTACCTCTCATCTTTCTTTGCTCCAAGGAATAATGTCCTAGCCTACCCAACCTGTCCCTCAGCCCTCAAGTACTGGCAACTTCTCTGTTTGCTGAAATCCTTGCTGAAATCCATATATACCGCATCTAAAAACAATCATATTTGTGAGACTGTAGACAATATCTGCAATTTCTTCT
Organism: Okamejei kenojei; assembly: GCA_035221665.1. NCBI lineage: Eukaryota > Metazoa > Chordata > Chondrichthyes > Rajiformes > Rajidae > Okamejei > Okamejei kenojei. The sequence continues at coordinate 72,478,175 of CM069141.1, forward strand.
TTAGATTCTCACTGGATCCATGAAACCCTTGGTCAGGCCCAAGAGATTTACCTACCTTCATGTTTTTGGCCATTCAGCTCTTTCTTGACTGTAGTATGGACCATCCTCAAGACATCACCATTAACTTTCTCCAAGTTACTTTGTCTTCATGTCTTTCACCATGGTCAAAGCAAAGGAGAAATATCCAATGAGGACCATGCCCATCTATTGCCGCTCCAACTTCACTTTGGTTTCTGAAGGGCCCTATTCTTTCTCAAGCTACTCTTTTCCTCTTAATCCACTGATAAAATCTCTTTGGATTCTCCTTAATCTTATCAGCTCCCATCTCATGCTTCCTTTACACCCATGAATTATTTCTTAATTATGGTCCCCAATTCCCAATACTCCTCCAGGGATACACTTGATCCCACTGCCTATACCTGACCCATGCCTCTCCTTTTTCTTGACTGGAGCCTCAGCTTCTCTTGTCATCCAGGATTCCTCACTCCCCTACCTGCCTTGCCCTTCACTCTACCAGGAACATGCTATTGATGTCAGTGTTGGGCATATTAGTATGATGGCACATTTTTTTGTTAGGTCTCTCTTGGATATTATTGTTATTGAAATAGGAAATAGAGGAGATTGCCTGGGCCTTGACAAAAATCTTTCTATCTTGTCAGCCTCAGGTGAGGTCCTGGAAGACTAGTGAATAGTCAATGTTGTTCCTTTGTTGGGGGGAACTAGAGATAATACAGAAAATTATAGGTCAGTGAACCTCAGATCAGTGGTTGGGAAGCTATCGGAGAGGATTCTTAGGGATAGTTTCCATGCTTTATCTCTAAACTAAACTAATCAGAGGGGTAACTTTTTCAAATAAAGAGTGGTGGGTGTATAGAATGAGTTGCCAGAGGAGGTAGTTGAGGCAGTTACTATTGCAATGTTTATGAAACATTTAGACAGGTACATGGATAGAATAGGTTTAGAGGGATGGAGACCAAATGTCACATGTGAGAGTAGTGTACATGGGAGATGTTGGTCAGTACGTGTAAGTGGGGCTGAAGGGGCTGTTGCTGATGACTCACTAGACAAGGAAATATCGACCAGAATCAGCAAGGCCAGTCAAGCACTTGGTCAACTCCGAGTACGAGCGTGAAACCACCACAACATCAAGGTGCCAAATCGGCTGAAAGTCTATAAAGCTGTAGTACTCTCCAGCTTGCTGTATGGATGTGAAACATGGACCTTGTACACAAAACACATCCGCCAGCTTGAGAAATTCCACATGCGTCCATCATAGGCATTTGCTGGCAAGACAGGGTGACCAACGAGGAAGTGCGGGACTGGTCTGGATTCACGAGCTTTGAAGCAATGTTCATAAAGGCTCAGCTTCGATGGAAAGGCCACGTGATCTGGATGGATGAATCCTACATGCCTCGTCAACTCCTGTATGGGCAGCTAAGAGAACAGAGGGATGAAGAGCTGGACCAGAATCTACAATCACATTAAATGGCTTCACTCAGTTGCTGAAACCCCCCCAATTAATAACAACTTTATTAAACCCATGAAAGCTAATCACTGTTGTACTTGTTTTTGTCAGTGTCCATGTTGGGTTGGAAAGCCTTCTACCACCTGTGTTGCTGTTCTGTAGCTATCACGCTGAGATACAGATGACCTCTCTGAATGTTGAGTCTGAGCCCTGAATGGATTAGCTTCAGACTGTCAGGGATCGCTGGTACACATGCAGTCTGGAAGCTCGCTTACATGCAAAGTCAAAGACAGTGCTGACAGTCAGAGGATGCAACTGAGGTTCTGCCATCCTGAGCCAGGATTGACATTTCATCTTCCTGCACTGCCAACAGAACACACATGGTCCTGAACAGATTATAGTGTGAACAACTCTCGCCATCCAGATTGCACAACTGCAATCATAGTCCTTCGACTGCTGACAAACTGGACCAATAGACCTTGCAACATAGCTGTCTGGTCCTTCATAGTCCTACTGAAAAGTAACACAATGACCCTGGGATTCAGCTGGTTCTGTCACTGGTCATGTTCCAGATGTCTCAAACTGTCAGAGACATTGATTTGACAAAGTGTCACATACAAGTAAGATCTCGTGGTTTTGGGGGAAATGTATTAGTATAGAGGGAGGACTGGTCGTCAGCAAAAGACTGCTGGAATGAACCCGTCGAAGAGGTGCTGAAGGTACTGTCGTGTATGAAGGTAGACAAATTTCTAGGGGCCTAATTAGATATGTCCGAGGACATTCTGAGAAACTAGAGAGGAAATTGCGGGAGCCCTGGTTGAAATTTACGAGTCGTCTTTAGGTACAGGAGAGATGCCGGAAGACTGGAGGGTGGCAAATGTTGTGCCTCTATTCAAGAAGGGCTGCAGGGAAAATGCTGGGAAATATAGGTCAGTGAGCTTAACATCTGTAGTTAGAAAGTTACTAGAGAGTAATCTGAGGGATAATATATACAGGCATTTAGACAGACAAGGGCTGATTAGGGATAGTCAGCATGGTTTGTGTGTAGGAGCTCATGTCTCACAAATCTGATTGAATTTTTCGAAGATGTGACCAAAAAGGTCGATGAGGGCAGTTTATATGTAGTGTGTATATATGGAGTTCAACAAAGCATTTGACAAGGTTCCTCATGGTAGGCTGCTCTGAAAGGAGAGATAGCGGAATGTATAGAAAATTGGCTTAATGGAAGGAAGTAGAGGGTAATGATGGAAGGTTGCTTCTTGGACTAGAGGCCTGTGACTAGTGGTGTGCCTCAGGGTTTGGTGCTGGGCCCGTTACTGTTTGTCATCTATATCAATGATTGCCGTGGTTTTAAGACTCAAATTTGGATAATATGACGCAGACACGGAGAATTCTTCAAGAAGACAAAAGCCTTTATTTGCAAATATCAGCTTGGAACATTCAGAGACAACACCACCTGTCCGTTCCCTAATCGCTCTCTGAATCCCAGAAACAAGCAGCTTTTTATTACAATTTCTAGCCCTATCTCTGCTGCATTATCTTGCATGCTGTACTCCTTTCGCATCAATCTTTCGTCAATTCTAATTTTCTCTATCTCTCCACCATTAAATTCCGACCTTGGCTCAATCTTATTAAACTTTACATTTCCCCTCGTATCTCTCCTTCACTCGCCACCACAGTTTGGTGGTGAGCTTGGTGGGGATTGAAGGCAGAGCTATAGTCAATGAAGAGCATCCTCAGGTAGGTGCCCTGTCTTTCCAGGTGGGTCAGGACAGTGTGAAGAGCCACAGAGATGGCATCCTCTGTGGATCTATTTGCCCTGTATGCAAATTGATGAGAGTCCAATGATGCAGGGATGCTGGATTTGATGTGGGAGAGGACCAGCCTTTCAAAGCACTTCATTGGTATTGGAGTTAGGGCAACCGGGCGGTAGTCATTCAGGTTGGTGACTTTAGACTTTTTCGGCACCGGCACTATGGTAGCTGTCTTCAGGCACTTGGGGACCATTGCCAGAGATAGAGACAGGTTGAAGATCCTCGTAAATACCTCCGCCAGCTATACAGCACAGTCCTTTAGTACCCTACCCTGGACTCCATCCGGGCCTGCAGCCTTGCGTGGATTGATCCTACGCAGAGCGCACTGTACCTCCTGGGTGCTCAGTGTTAAGGCCTGTCCCTCCGCCCTAGCCGGGGTTGTTCCTCTCCTGGTGGTGTTGCCAGTTTCGAAGCGGGCAAAGAAGGTGTTTAATTTATTGGCCAGTGTGACATCACTGTGGGGGCAGACGGGGCTACTCTTGTAGTCAGTGATGTCCCTGACACCCTGCCACATGCTTCTGGTGTCCGCGGTGTTGAAGTGGTCTTCCAACCTTTGCCTGTGGATGTCTTTGGCCTTTTTTATGCCTTTGTTCAGGTTTGACCTGGCAGCACTGTAGGCAGAAGTGTACCTGGATTTAAAGGCAATGTTACGTGCCCTTAGCAGGTTCTGAACCTCCTTGTTCATCCAGGGTTTGCGGTTTGGGAACATCTTTATTTTCTTGTCATGAAAAACTTCTTGTGACAAACTCCACACAGCAGTTGATGTAGGAGAGCACAGTGGATGTGTACTCCTCCAAGTCTACCTCTGTACTACTTGTAGCCTGTTGTGCAAACAGGTCCCAGTCGGTGCGATCAAAGCAGTCCTGGAGTTGTAGGGTGGCGTCCTCGGGCCATATTTTGACTGTCTTTATTGCAGGTTTGGTCTTGCGGATGAGGGGTTTGTATGCAGGCAGTAGAAACAGTGAGAGGTGATCGGGTTTTCCCAGGGATGGGCAGGGGAGAGCTCTGTATGCGTCATTGATGTTGGTGTACACTTTACCCAGCGTGTTTGAGGCCCTGGTAGGGCACTGCACATGCTGGTGGAATTTGCGGAGAGCAGCTCGTAGGTCGACCTGGTTAAAGTCCCCTGCAACAATGAAGGCACAGCGGGGTGAGCATCCTGCTGCTTGCTGATGGCCGAGTGCAGCTGTGCTAGCGCTTAATACAGAGAAATGTGTGGTGTTGCTTTTTGGGAAGACTAACATGGGCAAGACCTACACAGTGAATGGTAGGGCTCTGGGGATTGTTGTAGAGCCGACGGATCTAGGACTGCTGGGGCATGGTCCCTTGAAGGCGGAGTAGCAGGTAGGTAGGGTGTTCAAAAAGGCTTTTGGCACATTGGCCTTCATCAGTCAGATTATTGAGTATAGAAGTTGGGAGGTCATGTTGCAGTTGTATAAGACTTTGGTGAGGCCACATTTAGAATACCATGTAGCTGGGACATGTTGGCCTGAAAGGCCTGTTTCCACGCTGGGTGGCCCTATGACTGCGAGAGGCAATTATTTTTATACAAAGGATGGCAGGTGCATGGAACAAGCTGTCAGAGGACGTGGTTGAGGCAGGTACTCTCACAATATTTAAAAAACACTTAGACAGGTACATGGATAGGACAGGTTTGGAGGATAAATGTGGGAAGGTGGGACTAATGTAGCTGGGACATCTTTGGCAGTGTAGGCAAGTTGGGCCGAAGGGCCTGTATCCATGCTGGATGACTCTATGAAAATATTTTGGCTCTGCAGGAGGATACAGGTGAATGGAAAGAGCGAGCATAAACTTGGCCAATGGAGTTAAATGTGGAAAAGAGAGGTCTTGCACTTTGGTGCGGAAGCCAGAGGCATTTGAACTAAATGGAGAATGATTACAGGTGAGTGAAATACAGAGAAAATTAGGTCTTCGTGCTTGAATTACAAAATATTTGCAAAACTAACACATTAAATAGTTAAGAAGGCAAACATTGGCCTATATTTTAAGGAGGCTGGAGTTTGGAAAAGCAGAAATACTGTTACGATGGTACAAAATGTTGATGTGGCCGCAAGGGGAGTACTGCAAATGGTTTTGTTCCCCTTATTTTAAGCTTAGACTTGTATTGAAGTCAGAAGAGATTACAGATAGGGAGAGTTAGCTAACAGGATATGGAACTGGCTTCATGGTAGCAAACAGAGGGTGGTGTGGATGGTTGTTTATCAAACTAAAGGGCCTGTCCCACTTACGTGTCCTTGGCATGCAAATTAAGCGACCTCGTGGTCGCGTTGGAGGCGCACGGGCATCGTTGGCCGTGCGAGGCCGGTCCCACTGAGAAGGGCGGAGGGGTATGGAGTTGTGTGCGACATCGCGCGGGGCTCCGAAATTTTTGTAGTGAACGAAATCTTTGCGCACCAACGGCCTGTCGCGTAACTAACGGCCAAAGTGGGACAGGCCCAAGACCCTGGCGCGATGCAACGTCTCACCTCCATCAGCAGCAGAAGCAGGCAAACGATTGCCGAACTCGGCCTGGGGCTCACGGCCGTTGCGGTTCGCATCCGCCCCCACTTCTACTCCCAGAGCGGGGCCAAGAAAATCGAAGATAGACACAAAATACAGGGTAACTGAGCGGGACCGGCAGCATCTCTGGAGAGAAGCAATGGGTGACGTTTCGGGTCAAGACCCTTCTTTCAGTCTGAAGAAGAGTCTCGACATGAAATGTCACCCATTCCTTCTCTCCAGAGATGCTGCCGGTCCCGCTGAGTTACTCAAGCATTTAATGTCCGTCTTCAAATGACGTCACGCGCTCCAGACGTGCGGTCGAATGAAGTCGCGCGCGACCTTTGCGGGACCGTCGCGGCTCAACGCGACCATGAGGTCACGTAATTTGCGTACCAAGGACACGTAAGTGGGACAGGCCCTTAAGCGCCTGTGGTGTCCCTCAGAAATCAATGTTGGTCCTAATTGCTGTCTGCCATTTTTATCAAAGGTTTGGATGAGAATATACAAGGCATGATCGGTAAGTTTGGTAGATGAAACTAAAGTAGGTGGTGTCAAATACAATGAAGAAGGATATCTAGAATTACCGGGGGATCTTGATCAGCTGGGCAAATGGGCTGAGGAAAGTCTAATGGAATTTAATGCAGATAAGTGCGGAGAGTTGCAATTTGGGAAATCAAACCAGGCAGGACTTTCATAGTGAACTAGGGCATTAGGGCACTAGGGAATGTTGTAGAGCAGAGGGATCGGGCATAATAAATATGAAAGGGGCGTCACCGATAGGTAGGATGGTGAAGTTGGCTTTTGGCATATTGGCATTCGTCAGTTAGGGATTTAAGTATAGAAGTTGGCACATTATGTTACAGTTGTACAAGATGTTGGTGAGGCTACACTTGGAGTATTATTGTCAGTTTTGGTCACCACGCTATAGGAAGGATACCATTACGTTGAAAAGTATGCTGGGAAGATTCATGGCGATGGTGCCTGAACCCGAGACCCTGAGCAATAGGGAGAGGTTGGGCAGGCTAAGACGTTATTCTTGGAGTGCAGGAGGCTGAGGAGTGATCTTTTGGAGGTGTATAAAATCACGAGGGGAATGAATAGGGTGAATGCTTAGAATTTTTTTTTCCAGCATAGGTGTATCAAGAACTAGAAGGCATGGGTTGAAGGTGAGGGAAAAGATTTAATAGGAATTTAAGGGGCAGATTTTTCACATAGAAGATGGTGGTTATATAACCATATAACAATTACAGCACGGAAACAGGCCCTCTCGGCCCTTCCAGTCCGTGCCGACCATTTTTTTGAAAGAGGAAAAATATGGAACGAGATGCCAGAGGAAGTAGTTGAGGCAGGTGCAATAACACATTTAAAAATACATTTAGACAGTACATTGATAGGAAAGGTTTAGGGTCAAACGCAGGTATGTGGGACGAGCTTAACTGGGGCATTTTAGTTGACATGTATGAGTTGGCCCAAAGGCCTTGGTTCTGCTGTATAGCTCTATGATTCTATGTCCTTTTCTATCTTCAAGAATCCAGTTTCGCTAACCCCATTTACCTTGTCCGGAGCCCTCTATGCCTGATGATACAAGAGGGGAGGGAGAATTAGGTGTTTGTAAGAGTTATCTAAAATTGGTGAATTCATCGTTCATACCATTGGGCTACAAGCTACGCAAGCAAAATATGTGAGGAGCTGTTCTTCCCCTTTGCACGTGGCCTCATTGTGGCAATGGAGGAAGGCCAGCACAGAAAGTTCTGGGCATGGGAAGGGGAGTTAAAGTGGTTGGCAACCAGAGGATCTAGTAGCCCTTAAGCAGAACAAGTGTAAGCATTCGGCAAAATGGTCACCGAGTCTACGCTTGGCCTCGCCGATGTACAGGAACCCATATCTGGAACACTAGATGCAGTGGATGAGTGGACAAGAAGAGGTGCTTGTGTCACATGGAAGGACTGCTGGGGTCCCTGGATGGAGGTGACGTAGTACGTATAAGGTTAGGTGTTACATTTCCTGTGGATGTAGGGGAAGGTACCTGGGGAGGTGGAAATAGTTTATGTGGAAGGGATGAGTGAACCAGGGAGCTGCGGAGGGAGCAGTCTCTATGGAAGGCCGAAAGATTGTTAAGGGCTTGGACAGATTAGAGGCAGGAAACATGTTCCCGATGTTGGGGGAGTCCAGAACCAGGGACCACAGTTTAAGAATAAGGAGTAAGTCATTTAGAACGGAGATGAGGAAACACGTTTTCTCACAGAGAGTGGTGAGTTTGAAATTCTCTGCCTCAGAGGGCGGTGGAGGCAGGTTTTCTGGATGCTTTCAAGATAGAGCTAGATTGGGCTCTTAAAAATAGCGGAGTGATGGCGTATGGGGAGAAGGCAGGAACAGGGTACTGATTTGGGATGATCAGCCATGATCGCATTGAATGGCGGTGCTGGCTTGAAAGGCCAAATGAACTACTCCTGCACCTATTGTCTGTCGTCTATTGTCTATTGTCTAAAGGGATGGGTATGGGAAGATGTGATTAGTGATGGATCATGTTGGAGGTGATGGAAATGTTAGAGGATGATGTGTTCGGTTCAGCGGCAGATGGGGCCTGGAGATCTTTGTTTTTGTTTCGTCTGGGGGAAGGGGGGGGGGGGGTGAGATCAGAACTACAGGACACAGAAGAGACGCATGTGAGGGAGCCATCTATGATAGAAGAAAGAAAACCACTTTCACCAAAGAATGATGATCTCAGGTGTAATTGTATGGAAAACCTCATCTTGGGAACAGATGAGAAGGAGAAGGAGGAATTGAGAGTAAGGAATAGAATCTTTGTCAGAGGCAGAGCGGGAGGACATGTAGTCCAGATAACCGTGGTAGTCGGTAGGTTTGTAGTAGATGTCAGATGGAGACAGAGGTATCGAGAAAGTAGAGAGAGGTGTCAGAGATAACCAAGGTGAATTTGTGAGCAGGGTGGATGTAAGTGGTGAAGTTCATACGGTCAATGAGTTCTGCATGGGTGCAGGAGGTAAGCCGATGCACTCGTTGATGTAACGGAAATTTTAGTCCAATATTTAGAATGAGGTTTTCGAGTACTTAGAAACACATGATAAAATAAGCCAAAGTCAGCATGGTTTTGTGAGAGGGAGATATTGCCTGACAAATCTGTTGGAATTCTTTGAGGAAGTAAATAGCAGAACAGATAAAGGACAGTCAGTGCATGTTGTTTACTTGGATTTTCAGAAAGTCTTTGATAAAGGTGCTGCATGTGAGGCCGCTAAACAAGATTAGAGTCCATGGTATTGGAGGGAAGATACTAACATGGATAGAGGGTTGGTTGGATGGCAGAAGGCAAAGGGTGGGAATAAAGAGAGGGCTTTTTCTGGTTGGCTGCCAGTGACTAGCGGAGTTCCGTAGGGGTCGGTGCTGGGGCTGCTACTCTTCACGTTGTATGTTAATGATTTGGATGATGGAATTGGTGATTTTGTGGCCAACTTTGTGGATGATACAAAGATAGTTGAAGGAGTAGGTAGTGTAGAGAAAGCAGGGACTCTGCAGAAGGACTTGGACAGGTTGGAAGAGTGGGCTGAGAAGTGGCAGATGGAATACAGTGTCGCAAAGTGTGGAGTCATGCATTTTGGTCATAGGAATAAAGGCATAGATTATTTTCTAAAGGGGGAGCGGGTTCAGAAATTGGAGGTGCAAAAGTACTTGTGAGTGCTGGTGCAGGATTCACAAATAGTTAATTTGTAAGTTGAATTGCCAGTAAAGAAAGCTAACACAATGTTAGCATTCATCTTAAGAGAACTAGAATATAAAAGCAGGGATGTAATGCTGGGGCTTTATAAGGCACTGGTCCGACCGCATTTGGAGTATTGTAAGCAGTTTTGGGCCCCATTTGTCTGAGGAGGGATGTGCTGATGTTGGAGAGAGTCCAGAGGAGGTTTACGAGAATGATCCCGGGGATGATTGGGTTAATTCATGATGAGCATTTGACGGCACTGCATCTGTACTTGCTGGAGTTTAGAAGGATGAGGAGAACCTCATAGAAACTTACCAAATAGTGAAATGCCTGGATAGAGTGGATGTGGAAAGGATGTTTCCACAACTGGGAGAGTTTAAGACTCAGGCACAGCCTCAGAATAAAAGGAAAGGAAATGAGTAGGAATTTATTTAGCTAGAGAGTGGTGAATCGGTGGAATTCATTGCTACAGACGGCTGTGGAAGTCAAGTCATTTGATATTTTTGAAGCGGAGGTTGATAGGTTCTTGATTAGTACGGGTGTCAAAGGTTACATGGAGAAGGCAGGAGAATGGGGTTGAGAGGAAATGATAGATTAGCCATGATTGAATGATGGGGTAGACTCGATGGGTCACATGGCCTAATTCTGCTCCTACGACTTATGAACTTATGAACTATCATCATCATGGTTGAAAACATCAACGGGCACGGTACCTTACAATGCTATCGACAGTGATCGCAACTTCTACTGAAGTGTGGATTATCCGCCCTTTGACAGGTGTTGTTTTTGGTCCTGCTGGGGATCCACAGCCCCCTCCTCACCTGGCAAACCGGGTGGGGGAGAGTTTAGTTGCCGACTACCCGACCATGGAGCAGGTAGCACGGGATTACATGGTACCCGTGGGGTGGGGGGGGGGGGGGGGGGGGGGAACTCCCCCCCGACCTGACCAAAATTATAAACTATGAACTCCAGCAATCTCACCCACCAGCATATCTGACTTAGAAACATAGAAACATAGAAAATAGGTGCAGGAGTAGGCCATTTGGCCCTTCGAGCCTGCACCGCCATTCAATATGATCATGGCTGATCATCCAACTCAGTATTCTGTACCTGCCTTCTCTCCATACCCCCTGATCCCTTTAGCCACAAGGGCCACATCTAACTCCCTCTTAAATATGGCAAACAAACTGGCCTCAACTACCTTCTGTGGCAGAGAATTCCAGAGACTCATCACTCTCTGTGTGAAAAATGTTTTCCTCATCTCAGTCCTAAAGGAATTCCCCCTTATCCTTAGACTGTGACACCTTGTTCTGGACTCCCCAACATCGGGAACAATCTTCCTGCATCTAGCCTGTCCAACCCCTTAAGACTTCTGGAAAAGTCTGTCACTTGCAGTTCTTGGAACATTTCTGTAAACAGTAGTTTCTATTTTTTTTTAAGAACAGTATTTTGCTGAGAAGAAGATGATCAGAGGCAATTTGCGTGTTTTGGATTTTCTGCAGCCTGGCATCAGTCAGGTCCCATAGGTGCTGGACTAGAGAGAATCATCCTGTATTGTATCTAGCTCCATCATTTACTCTGGCAGCTCCTTCCATATCATCATCAGCCTCTGAGAAAAACTCATCTCTTGGATTTCCTGTAATTTTTTCCATACTCGAAAATAGAGACAAAAAGCTGGAGTAACTCAGTGGGACAGGCAGCATCTCTGGAGAGAAGAAATGGGTGAGATTTCGGATAGAGACCCTTCTTCAGACTGGTTAGGGATAAGGGAAGCTAGATAAAACATGGTGATGTGGAGAGATAAAGAACAATGAATGAAAGATATGCAAAAAAGTTATGATGGTAAAGGAAACAGGCTGGTTAGCTGTTTGTAGGATGAAAATGACACGTTAGTGCGACTTGTGGGGGAGGGATAGAGAGAGAGGGGATGCCAGGGCTACCTGAAGTGAGAGAAATCAATATTCATACCACTGGTATTGGAGGCTGTTCCTCCAATTTGCGTTTAGATTCACTGACAATGGAGGAGGCCTAGAACAGAAAGGACTGTGTAGGAATGGGAAGTAGAATTAAAGTGTCCAGCAACTGGGAGATCAGGTAGGTTCAGGCAGGCTGAGCGAAGGTGTTCAGCGAAACAATCACCCACTCTGCATTTGGTCTCGACGATGTATATGAGTCCACATCTTGAACAACAGATATAGTAGATGAATAGATGATTAATTCTTCTTCTCATTCCTACACAGACCTCTCTGTCCTAAGTCTCCTCTGAGGTTAAACACTGACAATAGAGGAACAGCATCTCATATTTCGTTGGGCAGCTTACAGTCCATTGGTAAAAATATTGACTTCTCTAACTTCAGGTAGCCCCGGCATTCCCTCTCTCTCTATCCCTCCCCACCCAAGTCGCACTAGCTTCTCATTTTCACCTTACAAACAGCTTAAAATGGCCTATTTTCTTTATCATCACTACTTTTTTGCACATCTTGCATTCATTGTTCTTTATTTCTCGACATCACCTAGGCTCGCTTCCCTCATCCCTAACCAGTCTGAAGTAGGGTCTCGACCCAAAACGTCACCCATTCCTTCTCTCCAGAGATGCTGCCTGTCCCACTGAGTTACTCTAGCTTCTTAGGTCTATCTTTGGTTTAAACCAGCATCTGCAGTTCCTAGTCTAACTCAAGTTTTGTATAGCTGCAATATTACATCCTAACTCCGATACGCAATGTCTCGGTCTATGAAGACAAGCATACTACATGCCTTCTTCACTGCCCTGCTGCATGTGTTGCCATTTTCAGGGTGGTATGAACCTGCAACCCAATGTCTCTCAGTATATTATCACCCACAAGGTCACTAGCCCTGGTTCTGGCTCTCAATGGCCCCGTGGGTCTTACCAGTCATTGCATACAGCTTCCCATATCAAACCTCCAAAAATGTAGCACCTCACATTTGTTGGAATTAAATTCTATCTGCCATAGCTTCACCCAAAACATTAGCTGATAAATATTGCTCTGTAAGTTAAGGCTATCCTCCTCAATATGTCATTCGCAACCTTGCATGGAACATAGAAATGTACAGCACAGGAACAGGAACTTCGGCCCACACTGTCTGTGTCAAACATGATGCCAAGTTAAGCTGATCTTCTCTGCCTGCCCATACCCATACCCCTGCATTCCTTGCAAATCATGTACCTATCCAAAAGCTTCTTAAATACCACACTCATATCTGCCTCCAGCACCACCACCACTGGCTATGGGTTCAAGGCACCCTCTGTGTAAAACAAAACTTGCCCCACACATCTTCTTTAAACTTTGCCAATCTTATCTTAAATCTATGTCCTCCACCCTGGGAAATGTCTTAATTTATAATTTATAAAATTAATTGTTTATAAAATAATATAATAACTATCATATATATTATAAAATATTATATATAAATATATATTACTAAAAGCCTGATCTTGACCACTTCCTGTTGTTCTGAATATTGATTTTAGAAATAATGCTGCCACGTATAGCTGTGATTTTTGGCCATCTTACTCAGAGGCCCCTCCACTGCGCAGGACAAGAGGATTTTTCCCATCTATGAAAAATAAAAGAGTTATTAGTGTATAAAAAATGTTGAGATTCTCTCTCCTGAAGGCCACGCCCCTTCCAGAGGGACTATAAAACCCAGAAGTGTTGCGTGCCTCAGTCAGTCTCTGCAAGATGGGGGAGTGAGAGGATCACGTCTCTCAGTCTGAGCTGTGAATAACACATGTTTACTAAACTGTGAGTGGCTTTACTGACCTGTGAGTGCTCCTAATGCGGTTTGAAAATATAGTTTGGAAATGTTAATGCTGTGTTGCCTTTGGTTTGGAAATGCTAAAGCTGTGTTGCCGTTGGTTTGGAAATCAGGTTGGTACTGGATCCCATGAAAAGGAATTTGAGTAATTGAAGATAGCGAATAGAAACTTTGCCAGAGGCAGAGTGGGAGGAAATGTAGTCCAGATAACTGTGGTAGTCGGTAGGTTTGTAGTAGATATCATTTATCTGTGATGGAGAGAGATATCGAGAAAGTGGAGAGAGGTGTCAGAGATAGCCAAGGTGAATTTGAGAGGGGGGTGGATGTTAGTGGTGAAGTTCATAAAGTCCATGAGTTCTGCATGGGTGCAGGAGGTAACCTGATGCACTCGTTGATGTAGCAGTGATTTTAGAATCCATTATTGAGGCAGAGGTTTTCGAGTCCTTAGAAACACATGATAAAATAAGCCAGTCAGCATGGTTTTGTGAGGGGGAGATATTGCCTGACATATCTGTTGGAATTATTTGAGGAAGTAAATAGCATGACAGACAAAGGACAGTCCAAGCATGTTGTTTACTTGGATTTTCAGAAAGTCTTTGATAAGGTGCTGCGTGAGGCCGCTAAACAAGATGAGAGCCTTGTTATTAAAGGGATGATACTAACATGGATAGAGGGTTGGTTGGATGGCAGAAGGCAAAAGGTGGGAATAAAGAGGGGGCTTTTTCTGGTTGGCTGCCAGTGACTAGCGGAGTTCCGCAGGGGTCGGTGCTGGGGCCGCTACTCTTCACGATGTATGTTAATGATTTGGATGATGGAATTGGTGATTTTGTGGCCAGGTTTGTGGATGATACGAAGATAGTTAGAGGAGTAGGTGGTGTAGAGAAAGCAGGGACACTGCAGAAGGACTTGGACAGGTTGGAAGAGTGGGCTGAGAAGTGGCAGATGGAACACAGTGTTGCAAAGTGTGGAGTCATGCATTTTGGTAGTAGGAATAAAGGCATAGATTATTTTCTAAATGGGGAGAGAATTCAGAAATTGGAGGTGCAAAGGAACTTGGGAGTGCTGGTGCAGGATTCACAAAAAGTTAGTTTGCAAGTTGAATTGGTAGTCAGGAAGGCAAATGTAATGTTAGCATTCATCTTGAGAGAACTAGAATATAAAAGCAGGGATGTAATGCTGAGGCCGAATTGGGAGTAATGTGAGCAGTTTTGGCCCCATATCTGAGATGGATATGTTGGTGTTTGAGAGGGTCCAGAGGATGTTTACGAGAGTGATCCTGGGGTTGAGTGGGTTAACATATGATGAGCATTTGACTTCACTGGGTCTGTACTCACTAGAGTTCAGAAGAATGAGGAAGATCTCATAGAAACTTACCAAATAGTGAAAGGCATGGATAGAGTGGATGTGGAAAGGATGTTTCCACTAGTGCTAGAGTTTAGGACCAGAGGGCTCAGCCTCAGAATAAAAGGATGTACCTTTAGAAAGGAAATGACTAGGAATTTATTTAGCTAGACAGTGGTGAATCTGTGGAATTCATCGCTACAGACGGCTGTGGAAGTCAAGTCATTGGGCATTTTTGAAGCGGAGGTTGATAGGTTCTTGATTAGTACGGGCCAAAGGTTACAGGGAGAAGGCAGGAGAATGGGGTTGAGAGGGAAAGATAGATTAGCCATGATTGAATGACGAAGTAGACTCGATGGGTCGAATGGCCTAATTATGCTCCTGTGACATGATCTTATGACCTATGAACTCCTGCAATCTCAGCTACCAGCATTTCTGACTTCTGGAAAGGTCTATCACTGGCAGTTCTTGAAACCTTTATGTAAATAGTTGTGTCTATTTTAAAAAGAACAGTTTTTTGCTGAGAAGAAAATGATCAGAGGCAATTTGTAGTCATAGGGAGAACGTACAAACTCCACAAAGCGACAGCATCTGTAGTTAGGATCGAACCGGGTCTCTGGCACTGCAAGTGCTGTAAGGCAGCAACTTTAGCGCTGCACCACCACAAGCTTACTACATGCCTTCTTCACTGCCCTACTACATGTGTTCTCTATGTCTCTCGGTGTATCATCACCCACAAGGTCCCTAGCCCTGGTTCTAGCTCTCAATGGCCCTGAGGGTCGTACCTCCACCAGGGGCACTGTCCAATTGGCAGCCCCACCTACATTCTGTCTGTTTTATCATATTTTTAAACATTTTTAGTGTGTGTTAAAAGTTTGTGTAAATGTTCTCCGGTTTGTTTTATGTGGGGGGGAGGGGGAGGGGGCCGGAGAATTTTTTTTTTCATTTTCTTACCTTGCCGGAGATGTGATTAATTTCCGGATCGCTTCTCCAGTCGCTCTGCGGCCTACCATCGATGGAGCTGCAGGCGTCCTTGGACTGTCGTGAGCCCCACCGCGGGGCGTGGACTTAACATCGGAGCTGAACCCTTGCCTGGGATCGCTCCAACCGTGTCCTGCAGACTTACATCAAGAGCTTGCAGTCTCAGGAGAGGCCGAGTCTGGAAGCTCCAATGACACAGAGGCTCGACCCACCCCGACGCTGGGTCCGATCGCCGGCGCGGGGGAGCTGACATCCTCCCGATACAGGAGCTGATCACCCAGATGTGAGGGCCCAAACGCTGCCGGCCTCGGGAGTAAAGATCGTCTCGTCAATGGAAGGCTCGAGGCCCCCGACCACAGGAGAGCATAGAAAGGAAGAGATTTGAACTTTTTTTTGCCTTCCATCACAGTGAGGAATGTGGAGGAGTCACTGTGGTGGATGTTTATGTTTCAATGTATTTTGTGTATTCCATAGGTTTTTATTTGTATGACTAGGCAAATGAAATTTCTCATATGATGCAAAACATACTTGGCTAATAAAGTATTAATGTGATTGTGATTATATACAGCTTTCCTTAGCAACCCTCCCAAAATCAGCACCTAACATTTGTTGGAATTAAAATTCTATGTCATAACTTCACCCAAAACATTAGCTGATCAATATTGTTCTGTAAGTTAAGGCTATCCTCCTCACTCTCAACAACATCACCAATTGTTCTGTCATTTGCAACCTTGCATGGAACATAGAAATGTACAGCACAGGAACAGGTCCTTCGGCCCACACTGTGTCAAACATGATGCCAAGTTAAGCTGATCTTATCTGCCTGCATGACCTATACCCCTGCATTCCTTGCAAATCACGTACCTATCTGAAAGCCTCTTAAATGCCGCACTCATATCTGCCTACACCATTGGCTATGGGTTCAAGGCATTCACCACCCTCCGTGTAACACAAAATGTGCCCTACACATCTCCTTTAAAGTTTCCAATCTCATCTTAAATCTATGTCCTCCACCCTCGGAATGTCTCTCAATTTATAATTTATATAATTTGTAAAATAATATTATTATTATTATATATATTATAAAATATTGTAAAATAATATAATTTACAAAAATATATATAATTTATAAAATGTATCACGTCTTCCTTCAACCAGAGAAAACAATCCAAGTATACAATGTAGCCAATGCCAGCTGATCCACGCAGCATTCTTCTAAATCCTCTCCAAAGCCTCCACATCCTTCCTGACCAGAACTGCACGCAATGCTCCAAATGTGCCCCAAACAAAGTCCTATCATGACATCTTGACTTACACTCAATCCCCTGACCAATGAATGTGAGCATATCTTACACTGCTTTTACCACTCTATCTACTTGTATTGACACTTTTATGGAGCTAGTCAAAGTCAAAAAGTCAAAAGAGTTTATTGTCATGTGTCCCTGACAGGACAATGAAATTCTTTCTTTGCTTAGCTCAACAGAACATAGTAGGCATTGACTACAAAACAGATCAGTGTGACCATATACCATTATATACGTAAATACACACATGAATGAATACATTGATAAAGTGCAAATAACAGATAGAGGGGTATTAATGTTCAGAGTTTTGTCCGAGCCAGGTTTAATAGCCTGATGGCTATGGGGAAGTAGCTATTCCTGAACCTGGTCATTGCAGTTCTCAGGCTCCTGTAGCTTCTACCCAAAGGTAGCAGGGAGATAAGTGTGTGGCCAGGATGGTGTGGGTCCTTGATGATGCTGCCAGTCTTTTTGAGGCAGCGACTGTGATAGATCCCCTCGATGGAAGGTAGGTCAGAGCCGATGATGGACTGGGCAGTGTTTACTACTTTTTGTAGTCTTTTCCTCTCCAGGGTACTCAAGTTGCCTGAAGAGCCACGCCACGATGCAACCGGTCAGCAAGCTCTCTACTGTGCACCTGTAGAAGTTAGAGAGAGTCCTTCTTGACAGACCGACTCTCCGTAATCTTCTCAGGAAATAGAGGCGCTGATGAGCTTTCTTAATAATTGCATCTGTGTTCTCGGACCAGGAAAGATCTTCAGAGATGTGCACGCCCAGGAATTTGAAGCTCTTGACCCTTTCAGCCATCGACCCGTTGATATAAACAGGACTGTGGGTCCCCATCCTACTCCTTCCAAAGTCCACAATCAGTTCCTTGGTTTTGCAGGTGTTGAGGGCCAGGTTATTGTGCTGGCACCATATGGACAGTTGCTCGATCTCTCTTCTATACTCTGACTCATCCCCATCAGTCATACGTCCCACAACAGTGGTGTCGTCAGCGAACTTGATGATGGAGTTTGCACTGTGACCGGCTACACAGTCATGAGTATAGAGTGAGTACAGCATGGGGCTGAGCACGCAGCCTTGAGGTGTCCCCATGCTGATTGTTATCAAGTCTGACACATTTCCACCAATACGAACAGACTGTGGTCTGTGAATGAGGAAGTCGAGGATCCAATTGCAGAGGGATGCGCAGAGACCCAGTTCTGCGAGTTTGGTAACCAGCTTGGAGGGGATGATTGTGTTAAATGCCGAGCTGTAGTCAATGAATAACAGCCTGACATGAGTTTTTGTTGTGAAAGTGGTCCAGAACGGAGTGGAGGGCCAACGAGATCGCATCCACCGTTGATCTGTTTTGGCGGTAAGCGAACTGCAGTGGGTCCAGGTTTTTGTCGAGGTAGGAGTTGATTTTCGCCATGATCAACCTCTCAAAGCACTTAATCACCACAGGCATTAGTGCCACTGGTCGATAGTCATTGAGGCACGTCACCTTACTCTTCTTGGGCACCGGTATTATTGATGCTCTTTTGAAACAGGTGGGAACCTCAGACCTCAGAAGTGAGAGGTTGAAAATGTCCGTAAAAACTCCAGCCAGTTGGTCCGCACAGGTTTATAGAACACGACCAGGTATACCATCAGGTCCAGATGCTTTTCGAGGGTTCACCCCTCTGAAGGATTTCCTGACGTCGGCCACTGTGACTGAGACTGAAATACCAACACAGCGAATGGGGGCTCGGAAAGGCACATCGGTGTTCTCCCTTTCAAAGCGTGCGTAAAACGCATTGAGCTCATCAGGGAGTGATGTATTGCCGACATCCGAGCTGCCTCCTGGTTTCGCCTTGTAGGAGGTGATTGCATTCAGTCCCCGCCACAGCTGCCGAACATCTGTCTCATCCTCCAGCTTGGAGCAGAACTCCCTTTTGGCCTTTATGATGGCCTTACCAAGGTCGTATCTGGACTTCGTGTAGACCACTGTATCATCAGACATGAATGCCCGGTGTCTGGTCTTCAGAAGAGTGCTGATCTCACAGTTCATCCAAGGTTTCTGATTGGGAAACACTCGGAAGGTTTTGGTGGGATGCAGTCCTCCACACATTTCTTAATGAAGTCTGTAACGACTGTGGAGTATTCGTTCAAGTCCGTTGCCGAGTCCTTGAACATTGCCCAGTCTACAGACTCCAAACAGTCCTGTAGTTGTTCCTCTTACTTTGAAAGAGCATTAATCTTTAAAACAGAAAATATTTGTATTGATGAACTACATGCATGTACCTCCTTTTCTGTAGTTAGGCTTCCACCAGTCCATGTCACAAATGCGTTTTCATTCACGGTAGCTCCACTCTGGAAAAGTTTCTAAGTACATGGTTGCGAGGTACACGCTTTAGATGTCCATCCTCTTTGATAAGCATAATCAAGTTTGAAGAGAATAGCAGCACATTATTATAGGTTGAACCGAGCCCTAAATATATTGGAAGTGAAATGGTTAGATGTGATGCACACAATACCCCAACATGGCACGAGGTCACTTAGTTCACTGCCTTCAAGACTATCAAACATTATATTCTTTGGAAGGGATCTGAAATCTAGCATCATAGTTTAAATATGAAATCAATATATATTGTAAGGCAGTTTGTGACAGAGGTTTTGCAATTTACCCAGCAAGACAGCTGCAGTAAGCAGAGTGAATAATCCCAGATGACTTCTCGATGCACACCCATGGCATGTACTCTTTCAGAAGGTGTACAGTCTGCTTTCAAAAAACACATTGCCAAATTATCAGATATAGGATGAAAGAAGACTTAATTCAGCCATCCAGTATCAAAATAGCTATAGGCCTTGTCTTCTTTGTAGTCGCTAAGCAGGCGAGACTTCAGTGAAGTAGTCGGCTGGTTAGCCTCATCATAACTGGCAACATGATTTGACATCTCGTCGATGGATGTGGGAGGCCAGCAGTTTAGTCCTTTCGATTCTCTAAGCCTCCCATCTTTCAGTTTGCTGATGGGATCGAGAAGAATTGTTTTCTCCACATTTCATGAGTTCCTTGTATTGATCAGCATGACGACGTTTTTCTTCACCGGCAGTCGGTAGCACGGGGTTCTTCATGTACGATGCAGCGTAAGCAAGAGCAGCGAGTTCGCCTTTTCATCCCGTCTTTTTCAACCCCCTGTCTGCTGAAAAATGCTTCAAAGCTTCGACTTTCCATCCCAGAAAATAATCTAGTGTCATATCATCGTCATTTGGCTCAGCCATAACCAATATAAGATACAAAGCTGACAAAAAATCAGACCAAAATGTTATTTTTACAAAGATCCGCCCAATACGTATACAATGTTTATACAGCGCTGTGTTTACGATCACTAACAAAGCTCTTTGTTTATCCCGAATGACCTTTGACAAATCCCATGATTTATCGCACGTGCGAAATACCAAACTCGCTTATTAGTGGATATTGGTTTGGCCATCTGGATTTTGTCATCTTATTCCCTGTGTGTTCTTGAGATATAATGCTCTAAAGAGCAATATTAGCAATGCTGCCTCGTTTTAATCTTGGACTTTATTTTTACATTATTAAATTATATATATTTTTATTGTTTGCTATATAATTTGTTTTTACCATGTGTGAGCAAAGCACCAAGTCAAATTCTTGTATGTGTACGTACTTGGCCAATAAATTGATTCTGATACTGTTTCTGTTATAAAACCAAGATATCCCAGCCCGAGGGGATGATAAGAGTGTGAGAGTGGGGGTGCCTCCTTGCTACTTTTGTTTCCCTCTTACAGCTAGAAGAAGACTAAGCCACTGGGCCACCCAAGGCCACCAGCGTGTGGTCAAGATTGAGCTGCCGGGAAGAAGCCCTGGACAACCAGCTCGGACTGAGTGGCCGGGGCATGTCTGAGGCACCAGTACCTCTTCCTGCTTACGGTAAACCAGAGACTCACACACAGCGGCAAAGACTAAGCTGCCAGGGAAACCCAAAGACTGCCAGTGCTGACTCGTCAAGTGCTGGGTACCAGGACATCTTTGCTAACTGTGTTTGAGGAATACTGAGTCATTGGAACAAACCCAACTCTACTAGTGCCACTGTGTAGTAAAGACTGGACCGCCAAGAAAAAAGCACTAGACAGCCAGAGCCTCTTCCTGAGGCTAAGACTGAGTGGCCGGGGCAAGCCTGAGATGCCAGAAACACATCCTACCCACAGACAATGAAGGACTGTGCCCACACACACAGATGTAAAAATGGTAAATATTGAGATGTTTCTACCAGTGGGAGAGTTTCAAATGAGGGGACATAGTTACAAGATAAGTGGATATTATTTGAAAGTGAAAGCCATAAGAATTCCTTTTTGCAGAGAGAGGTAAAGCTCTGGAATTCTCGACACACGAGGATTGTGAAGGCTGGGTCATAGATACATAGATACACCACCACCAGGTGGCGCCCGTAATGGCCGCCTTGCCAGCAATCTGTCTTGTCCCTCAGTGTCGCATCTCCATCTCCCCCTGCGGCCTGCAGTGGTGAGGCCTTTCCTGGAGACCGGCCCTGAGCTTCAAGCGGCAAGTGTGGCACAGACTTACCATCGCGGAGCCTGAGATCTTTTGTGGAGGATCACCAGTGTTGGAGCTCCGACCACGAGGACTGTGGACTTTAACACCTTGAAGCAGCGGTTTCCGGTAACTCCATGCGCGGAATGTTCCGATCTGTCCCGACGCCGGAGTTTTGATCATCCCGACGAGACGGCTTGAACAGCGGACTGTCGGCAATGGCCCCGTTCAAAGGCCCTGACCACGGGTGGACAAAGGAGGAAGATGACTGAACTTTATTGCTTTCCATCACAGTGAGGAATGTGGATTCCACTGTGGTGGATGTTTATGTTAAACTTTATTTTATGTGCTGTGTGTATTTTTTCTTTTTACCTAGTATGGCTGTATGGTAACTTAAATTTCACTGTATCTTAGTTGGTACATGTGACAATTAAATTGAATCTTGAATCTTAAATCTTGTGAAAATAGTAGGCCATTCGGCCCTTCGAGCCAGCACCCCCATTCATAGAATGGGAAAGAACGTTTACAGTATGCTTGCTTTCATAGCCCAGGACATCTATCTATCTATCTATTTATATCTATCTATTTATTTCTATCTATTTATTTCTATCTATCTTCTAGCTAAACATCAATGATCTGGATGATGGGGTGGAAAATTGGATAAGTAAGTATGCAGATGATACTAAGATAGGTGGTATTGTGGATAATGAAGTAGATTCTCAAAGTCTACAGAGAGATTTGGGCCATTTGGAAAAGGGGGCTGAAAGATGGCAGATGGAGTTTAATGCTGTTAAGTGTGAAGTGCTACATCTTGGCAGGACAAATCAAAATAGGACGTACATGGTAAATGGTAGGGAATTGAGGAATGCTGTGGAACAGAGGGATCTAGGAATAACTGTGCATAGTTCCCTGAAGGTGGAATCGCATGTAGATAGGGTGGTAAAGAAAGCCTTTGGTGTGCTGGCCTTTATAAATCAGAGCATTGAATATAGGAGTAGGGAAGTAATGTTAAAATTGTACAAGGCATTGGTAAGACCAATTCTGGAGTATGGTGTACAATTTTGGTCGCCTAGTTATAGGAAGGATGTCAACAAAATAGAGAGAGTACAGAGGAGATTTACTAGAATGTTGCCAGGGTTCCAGCAACTATGTTACAGAGAAAGGTTGAACAAGTTAGGTCTTTATTCTTTGGAGCGCAGAAGGTTAAGGGGGGACTTGATTGAGGTATTTAAAATGATGAAAGGGATAGACAGAGTTGACGTGGATAAGCTTTTCCCATTGAGGGTAGGGAAGATTCAAACAAGAGGGCATGACATGAGAATTAAGGAACAGAAGTTTAGGGGTAACGTGAGGGGGAACTTCTTTACTCAGAGGGTGGTGGCTGTGTGGAATGAGCTTCCAGCAGAGGTGGTGGAGGCAGGATCGATTTTAACATTTAAAAGTAAAGTGGATAGGTATATGGACGTGAAGGGAATGGAGGGGTATGGTCTGAGTGCAGGTAGATGGGACTAGGGGAAAACAAATGGTCGGCACGGACTGGAAGGGCCGAGAGGGCCTGTCTCCGTGCTGTAATTGTTATATGGTTATATGGTTTATATGGTTATATTACTAAAACTCTCATCTTGTCCTCTTCCGGTTTACGATGTTTTTAAATTTGCGCAAAAACGGTACCCTATATCGCCATGATTTTTTAGCCACCTTACTCACCGTTCTCCTCTGCTCCAAGTTCCGATTGGTGAAATATCACAAAAGTTATTGGTCTGTTATTCGCCGGGACGGTATCCACTGTCAATCACCAGCGCGGAGAATAAACCTGAAAGAACGGAGTGCGGGATGTGTTCCGCGGGCGGGCGCTATATGCGTGACAGTCGCTGGGGGCAGGAGCCGCTGAGTGAGTCCGGAGCCGGGTCCAGGAACCGTTGAGCCCACCATTCCCCTCCCACCCACAACCCCCCTCCCCCACATCACTCCTCCTCCGCACCCCCTCTCCCCCACACCCCCTCTCCCCACACCCCCTCCCCCACACATCCCCTCCCCCACACATACCCTCCCCCACACATACGCCCTCCCCACACATCCCACCTCCCCAACACACCCCTCTCCGCCACACAGCCCCTCCCACACATGCCCCCTCCCTCACACAACCCCCTCCCCCACACACTTCCCCTCCATACCCCCCCACCCCTCTCATAATCCCCCTCCCCACACACACCCCTCCACCACATACACACCCCCCTACCCCACTCACACACCTCTCCCCCTCACACCCCCCACCCCCGACAGGCCCCGCCTGAAGCCGTCCCCATCTCCCGGCTACAGAACGCTCCCGTCGTTGCGTTGGGGGAACAGATGAGTGGTGGAATATTGCATTGGGGAATGGGTTGTGTTGGGGGATTAGGCCTCCCTTGTAACTGGAACCCAACGGGTCCCACTTAACCTAGTTGAATATAAGAAATACAAAGTCACGATGCAGCTTCACAATACTTTGTTCAAGCAGTATTTGCAATATTGCGTGCAGGTCTGGTCGTCCAATTACAGCGAGGATGTGGAGTCTTGCAAAAGGTGCAGAGGAGGTTTACCAGAATTATGCTTGGATTAGGTACAGGAGAGTTGGACAGAATTGGATTGTTTTCTCTGGAATGCTAGATACCTCATTGTTAGGAGACCTGATAGAAATATATACAACTGGATTAAGTGGGACCCGTTGAGTCCCATGTTCACACGGGAGGGCTGGTCTCCCGACGCAATATTCCACCTCTCCACAAATTCCAATATTGGTGGCCAGTGGGGGGGCTTTCTGGAGCGCTGGTATGGGTTCTTAGGGTGGCAGCTCAGTCCCTCAAGCCTGATGTGCTCACTCATGGCTGGTGGGCTGGAAATTGACTCATGGCTATTCCTCTTAATTCCATTTCAAGCAGGGTGCAAGGCTACCAAATTCAAATCCATTTTCCAACCATTTCAAGCAGGGAGTAAGGCCACCAAATTTAAGTGCAGTTTCTTACCACTTCGAGCAGGATGCAAGGCCACCAAATTAAAATGCAGTTTCCTACCACTTCAAGCAGGGTGCAAGGCCACCAAATTCAAGTGCTGTTTCCTACCACTTCAAGGAGGGTGCAAGGCCACCAAATTCAAGTGCAGTTTCCAACCACTTCAAGCAGGGTGCAAGGCCGCCGAATTCGTGCAGTTTCATACCATTTCAAGCAGGGTGCAAGGCCACCAAATTCAAGTGCAGTTTCATACCATTTCAAGCAGGGTGCAAGGCCACCAAATTCAAGTGCAGTTTCATAACACTTTAAGCTGGATCCAAGGTCACCAAATTCAAGTACAGTTTCATAGCACTTCCAGCATGGTGCAAGGCCACCAAATTCAGTGCAGTTTCATACCACTTCAAGCAGGGTGCAAGGCTGCCAAATTCAAGTGCAGTTTCATTCCACTTCAAGCAGGGTGCAAGGCCACCACATTAAAATGCAGTTTCATACCATTTCATGCAGGGTGCAAGGCCACCACATTCAAATGCAGTTTCATACCATTTCAAGCAGGGTGAAACCACCATAATATCACCTTAAAACCACTCAAAACACCAAACTCACAGTTCAGTAGACATTCA
The DNA here is from genome assembly GCA_035221665.1 of Okamejei kenojei. Classification (NCBI taxonomy): domain Eukaryota; kingdom Metazoa; phylum Chordata; class Chondrichthyes; order Rajiformes; family Rajidae; genus Okamejei; species Okamejei kenojei. The sequence goes on from CM069141.1 coordinate 72,503,215, forward strand.
GTGTATTCAGTTGATTCACAGCTCAGACAGAGTCGTGACCTCTCCCTCCCCCATCATGCAGAGACTGAGCCACACCCACACTTCCGGGTTTTATAACCCCTCCCCCTCCCACTGTAAAAGGTGTGGCCTTCATGGTGTGATTGACAGGAGAGAGATTCTTAACATTTTTAAAGCACTAATAACACTTTTATTTTTCATTGATGGGAAGAATCCTCTGCACCTGCTGAGCAGAGGGGGATGGAGTAAGATGAGCAAAAAGCACAGCCGTAAGAGATAACATTTTATCTAAAATCAACATACAGTGCAAACAGGAAGTTACCCAAACCACCCAAACCATCATTTGCAGTAGTGCCTTTTTAACTTCAACCCAAAGCACCCAAACCACCATTTGCAGCAGTGCTTTTTTACTTCAACCCAGAGCACCCAAACCACTATTTGCAGTAGTATATTTTTACTTCAACCCAAAGCACGCAAACCACCTTTTGCAGGCAGTGCCTTTTTACTTCAAACCAACCATATTTTCATTTTCAAACCACATTAAGGGCACTCACAGTTGAGTAGACATGTGTTCAGTGTTATTCAGAGCTCAGAGAGAAATGCACCTCTGGCTTCCTCCATCTTGCAGAGGCTTCCTCCATCTTGCGGGTTTTATAGTCCCACCAGCAGGGGCAGCAGAGAGAATGGCAATTTAAAAATAAACATTAATATATTTCTGATTTTTCATCGATGGGAACAATCCTCCCGTCTAGGAAGGCGGAGGGGGGCTCTGAGTGAGGTGGCCAAAAATGAGGACCGTAGGTTGCGACGTTCTCTCGGAAATCAGAGCACAGTGAGCCAAAAGCGGTCAAGATCAGACTTTTAGTAATATAGATTATGAGAGGCATAGATAGGGTAGACAATCAGATTATTTTTTCCCAGGATGAAAACATCAAATGCTGGAAGGCTTAAATGAGTGGGATTTAAAATACTTTTGGATAAACATGTGGATATGCAGGGAAGGAGGGCTTTGGGTCATGTGCATGCAGCTAAGTGATCGTCAAGGCATCATGTTCCACACCGATATTGCAGACCAAAGGGCCTGTTCTTGTAATGTTCAATTGGGACTTTTGCACAAGATGTGCTGAGTTATGGAGGACTTACTGTTGGAAATGTAGACTTACTGCTGGAATGCGGGCTACAACTGGATTGTGTAGAAGGAACTGCAGATGCTGGTTTACACCGAAGATATACACACAGCGCTGAAATAACTCAGCAGGACAGGCAGCATCTCCGAACAGAAGGAATGGGTGATGTTTTGGGTTGAGACAACTGGATTGCTTCCCTCTCCCTTCCCTGCTTGCATGCAATCAGACAAGATCCAGCCAGGGATGATTTGGTTAAAGTGGCACAATGGCACATGGAAGCATAGAAAATAGGTGCCGGAGTAGGCCATTCGGCCCTTCGAGCCAGTATTACCATTCAAGATAGTGATCATCCAAAATCACTACCCCATTCCTGCTTTTTCCCCATATCCCTTGATTCCGTTAGCCCGAAGAACTAAATCTAACTCTCTCTTGAAAACATTCAGTGAATTGGCCTCCACTGCATTCTGTAGCAGAGAATTCCACAGATTCACAATTTTCTGGGTGAAAACATTTTTCCTCATCTCAATGAAATCTTATTCCTAAACTGTAACCCCTGGTTCTGGACTCCCCCAACATGGGGAACATTTTTCCTGCATCTAGCCTGCCCAATCCCTTAAGAATCTAACATGTTTCTATAAGATCCCCTCTCATCCTAAACTCCAGTGAATACAAGCCCAGTCAACCCATTCTTTCATCAGCTACAGTTGCCGTGCACTAAATAACTTTCAATTTCTCTCCATTATTTAGTCTTTATTACCCTTTAAGCTGCTCTGTGAAATCATTGGTCTGCAATTGAGTGCATGGTCTGTGAAGGCATAAAAATAAAATGTTCACCTGAATATTCATCAGTCCTAATATCCCAGTAGTCTATCAGCATTAGACTGGAATTCATGTTGGTAAAAGTACCTGGTTAATGATTTTAGCGATGCACACATAAAGCAGCTGACATTATGATTATGTGAAAACCCTGCAAAGCTCTGAATGTATTGACGTGCAAGGTTGAAGTACTCAATAACTCGTTTTGCATTGAGTCTAAATTGAATATTTTGTTAGTTCTGCCAGCAATCAATATTTTTTCTTCAGCAGATCCTGCTAAATATGTGCTTTGTGCTGATTAAGATGTAGAACCTTGAAAACTATGGGCTTCTGGTGGAAGAGAACGAGATTCCCAAAATTCTGATTCACAATGCTTTGAGTAAGGTCACTTAATGGGTACACGAAAATTGCAAACTTTCAGATGTGGAAGTCAGATATAAAAATGGAGAAAATCCCTTAGCCTTATCCATCTCTCCCTACTCTCTGAAAGTGTTTTCTGACTTTCTCAGTATAAGGGAAGAGTCTATGACTTGAAATGTTAGTCCTGTTTAGCTTTCTACAGATGATGCCTGACCTGCTGCGCTTTTCCAGCATTTGTTGCTTTTATCACAGGGCTGTTTACCAAAATGAATTGAACACAGTTACTGATGGACAACAATTGGAGCAGAGGGCAACATTTAAAATGATGATCAGTTGTCTGTTTTCAGCAGTACCAACTTGAAGAAAACAAGTCAGTAATGGAGAAATAAGGAACTGCAGATGCCGACATGAGAATTAAGGGACAGAGGTTTCGTGGTAACGTGAGGGGGAACTTCTTTACTCAGAGGGTGGTGGCTGTGTTGGATGAGCTTCCAGCAGAAGTGGTGGAGGCAGGATCGATTTTAACATTTAAGAGTAAAGTGGATAGGTATATGGACGTGAAGGGAATGGAGGGGTATGGTCTGAGTGCAGGTAGATGGGACTAGGGGAAAACAAATGGTCGGCACGGACTGGAAGGGCCGAGAGGGCCTGTTTCCATGCTGTAATTGTTATATGGTTATATGGTTATTTACAAAAAAAGACACAAAGTGCTGTGATAACAGTGGGACAAGCAGTATCGCTGGAGAACATGGACAGGTGCTGTTTCGGGTCTGGACCCCTCTTCGGACTGATTGTGGGGGGGTGGAAGAAAGCAGGGAGTGGAATCATTGACACATTGAGAACGAGTTGGGGGATGGTGCCAGTGTACGCCTGGGTGAAGGATCGTTCAACGGATATCCTGGTTCAATAAAGAGAAAGGGACAAAACTAAACCTGAAGAAAAAGTAAACATCTTGAGTACACTGACAGTAAAGGGAACAAAGGTAAAAGATCCCGAGAGGTGGAATGGTGGCACAGCTGGTGGTGCTGCTGTCTCACATTGCGAGAGTCTCGGGTTCAAACCTAAGCTCGGGTGCTGTCTGAGTGGAGTTTGCACGTTCACCCTGTGACCACATGGGTGTCTACTCTGTGCTGTGTTTCCTCTCACATCCAAAAGACAACTGGCTTCTAATTAATTGCCCGGAATGTGTAGAGAGTGGGTGAGAAAGTGGGATAACATAGAACTAGTGTGAATGGGTGATGTTTGGCATTGGCTCAGTGGGCCACAGGTCCTGTTTTCATGGGGTATCTTTCAATCAATCAACCCTAGGAGGTTTTGAGGATAGTTCCCCTTGTTAAAAAATCTAGAACATGGAGTTACTGTCAAAAATCAGGCGTTACACATTTTAAACAGGGATAAGACATTTTTTTCTCTCAGAGGGAGTGGTATATCTTTGCAACTCTCTTCCTTCAAGGGCAGTGAAAGGAGAGTCTTTAAATATGTTTAAGGCCGAGGTACATAGATCCTTGTTAAGCAAGAGAGTGCAAGACAACTTGGGGTGAGTGAAAATGCAGAGCTGAATTAATAATGAGATGAGCCAGGACCTTATTGTCAAGAGGACCTGTGGTGCAAGTGACCAACACTTGCTCCCCATTCATTTGCTTGTATGTTTGTGAGAGAATACAATGTTAAGAAGATCAAAAAGTATTTAGGAAGAACTCAACATATCAATAAATTAAATTAATTTGCTAATAAACAATAGCTCATTCTATGGGAGACAAACACAATAAACTCAAAGATAATGGCAGGCAAAAATAGAAATTAAAATGATTTGTTTAAGAAGGAACTGCAGATGCTGGAAAATCGAAGGTAGACAAAAATGCTGGAGAAATTCAGCGGGTGAGGCAGCATCTATGGAGCGAAGGAAATAGGCAGCGTTTCGGGTTGAGACCCTTCTTCAGCCTGATGTGAGGGTGGGGGGGGAGCAGGAAGAAGAAAGGAAGAGGTGGAGACAGTGGGCTGAGGGAGAGCTGAAAAGGGGAGAAAGCAGGGACTACCTGAAATTAGAGAAGTCAATGTTCATACCGCTGGGGTGTAAACTGCCCAAGCAAAATATGAGGTGCTGATCGGAGGCCCAGGACAGAAAGGTCGGATTCAGAATGGGAGGGGGAGTTGAAGTGCTGAGTCACAGGGAGATCAGGTAGGTCATTACGAACTGAGCGGAGGTGTTGGGCGAAGCAATCGCCAAGCCTACGATTGGTCTCACCAATGGTGAGCAGCTGACATCTAGAGCAGCGGATGCAATAGATGAGGTTGGAGGAGGTGTAGGTGAACCTCTGCCACACCTGGAAAGACTGCTTGGGTCCTTGAATGGAGACAAGGGGGGAGGTAAAGTGACAAGTGTAGCATTTCCTGCAGTTGCAAGGGAAAGTACCAGGAGAGAGAATAAAAATGATTTGATCTTAGTATTCACCAGAAGGTCTAGTGTACATGTGTGTGACATGAGAATAGTGAAAGGCTTGGATAGAGAGGATGTAGAGAGGATGTTTCCATTAGTGGGAGAGTCTAGGACTAGAGGTCATAGCCTCAAAATTAAAGGACATTCTTTGAGGAAGGAGATGTGGAGACATTTCTTGAGTCAGAGGGTGGTGAATCTGTGGAATTCTTTGCCACACAAGGCTATGGAAGCCAAGTCAGTGGATATTTTTAAGGCAGACATAGATATTATTCATTAGAAGAAGAAGAAGGGTCTCGACCCGAAACGTCGCCTATCTCCTTCGCTCCTTAGATGCTGCTGCACCCGCTGAGTTTCTCCAGCTTTTTGTGTACCCTCGATATTATTCATTAGTACGGGTGTCAGAGGTTTTGGGGAGAAGACAGAAGAATGGGGTTAGGAGGGAGAGATAGATCAGCCATGATTGAATGGTGCAGTAGACTTGATGGGCCAGAAGGTCAAATTCTACGAGTTGATTGCATTAGTCGAAACAGGGCAGACCACGTGAAGGTTGCAATCTTCCACCCCATCTCAATGGTTGTATGTGGATTTTACCTTTTTACAATAATTCACCAGTAGTCCATCTTTCTTTATAGTCTCTGATTCGTGTTTGATCACAATGGGAGTTGATTCTGTCTGTCTAACAACTGGGAAATCCACATTTTCCTTTCTCGTGTTGTTCCGCTGACTGGTTTGCATGCAACAAAAGCTTTTCACTGTACCTCGGTATATGTGACAATAAACTAAACTAACAGCCAATTTCCCATTTGCATTGTAAATCAGAGTCATAAACTATGGGCATGTCTTGATTTATCAATTATAAACCTTCTGACTCCCACAGCTATCTGGACTACGCTTCTTCCCACCCTGCTTCCTGCAAAGATTCTATCCCCTGCTCCCAATTCCACCACCTACGCTGCACCTCCGCCCAAGATGAGGTGTTCCATACCAGGACATCTGAGATGTCCTCATTCTTTAGGTAACTGGGGTTCCCCTCTTCCATCATAGATGAGGCCCTCACATTGTGTCTCCTCGATATCCCGCAGCTCAACTCTTGCTCCCCCTCTCCCTAGTCACAACAAGGACAGAGCCCCCCTCGTTCTCACCTTCCACCCCATCAACTGTCGCATACAGCACATAATGCTCAGACATTTTCGCCACCTCCAACAGGATCCCACCACTAGCCCCATTTTCCCATTTCCACCCCTTTCCGCTCTCCACAGAGACTGTTCCCCCCACAATTCCCTGGTTAACTCATCTCACCCAAACCAACCCCTCCCCAGGTACCTTCCCCTGCTAATGCAGGAGATAAAACATCTGTCTTTATACCTCCTCCCTTGACTCTGCCCAGGGACCCCGACAGTCCTTTCAGGTGAGGCAGAGGTTCACTTCTACCTCCTCCAACCTTATCTACAGTATCCGCTATTCCAGGTGTGGACTCCTGTATATCGGTGAGACCATGCACAGGCTTAGCGATCATTTCAATGAACACATCCGCTCAGTCCGCATAGGCCTACCTGATCTCCTGTTTGTGAAACACTTTAACTCCCCCTCCCATTCCCACACTGACCTTTCTGACCTGGGCCTCCTCCATTGTTACAGTGAGGCCAAAGGTAAATTGGAGGAACAGCGCCTCATATTTCGCTTGGGCAGCTTACACCCCAGTGGTATGAACATTGAGTTCTCTAACTTCAAGTACCCCTTGTTTTCCATCTCTCTTCATCCCTCTCTCACCCTTGTTCTCCGACTATGTTTCTCTGTCCTCATGATTAAATATTACTGATCATATGCCTCGTTGTCACCTCCCTTCAACTAACAATGAACCATTCTACATTTACCTTATTATCTGTCATTTTGACCTGAAACGTCATCTACTCCTTTACTCCAGCTTTTTGTGTTTATCTTTGGTTTAAATATGATAATATGATAAGTAATATGATAATATAATACTTAATATGATAAATTTCAAGCTATAATTTGAAAGGGAGAAAAGAAAATCTGAAGTGTCAGTATTACAGTTGAACAAAAATGACTATGGAGCCATGAGGGAGGAGCTGGCCAAAATTGACTGGAAAGATACACCAGCAGGGATGATAGTGGAACAACAATGGCAGGTATTTATGGGAATAATACAGAAGGTGCAGGATCATTCCCAAGAGGAAGAATGATTCTGTTAAATATTTTTATTAGAAGTAAGTACATATTAAAAGAAGAATATACTTGTCATACATTCTTAATATTATTAACATTAACAATTATGTCTTGTTTGTACTTCTATACATTTTTTAGTTTTTAATGCAGATAGGAAAAAATAGAGAGAAATAAAGTCAAAATAGAAAATCAAAAAGAAGAGTGGAGTGTTAAACAGGTTATCCATCGTTGGAGATATATCCATGGTTTGTTATGTATGATTCTTCATCTATTCCTTCATTCAGGCTACAGTCAGGCTCTCACACCGAGCCATTTTGACCCTTTAAGTATTCAATAAATGGGGACCATATCCCTCTGAAAAGATCCAACTTGTCCAGTAGGACAAGCCTTAATCTTTCCAGATGAAGTGTCTCCGACATTCCTGTAATCCACATTTTGGTTGTGGGGGATGTAGGACCTTTCCAGAATTTCAATATTAATTTTTTCCCAATTATTAAACTGTAATCAATAAAAATTCTTTGATTCGTTGTATTAATTGATCTGTTTCTAATATTCCCAATATTATTAATTTTGAGTCAGGAATCAGATTCGTATTAACAACTTTCGAAATTATCTTAAATATTTCTGTCCAAAATTTAGTAATTGTTATACAATTTGTAAAATTAGAGTTAAGTTAGCTTCTAAGTGCTGACATTTTTCACATGTGGCAGATACATTTGAAAAAATACTATGTAATTTGGATTTTGAATAATGTAATCTATGTAATATTTTAAATTGTATAAGAGAGTGTCTAGCATTTAACGAACAGTGGTGTATATGTTGTAAACTTTCATCCCATACTTCTGGTCTGATTATTTGACCTAATTCATTTTCCCATGATTGCCTATATATTTCTTTCATTGGGACATCGTTTTCCAATAAAATGATATCAATTTTTCTGTGTTCGGGTGTTTATTTAGACATTCATCGAAAATGTTTGTCTTTCTACTTCTAATTTCCTGTGTGTTTGCTTTTACATAGTCTCTAATTTGTAAATATCTAAAGTAATCTTTTGACTGTAATCCATAAATTAGTTGTAATTCTTGAAATAAAAGTAAGGAGTTTTCCCTGTACAGATCGCCCATCTTATTAATTCCATAGTTTTTCCATTGTAAAAAACCTTTGTCCATCATTGAGGGCTTAAATGTAACATTATTTACAATGGTAAGGGCTAGTGGTATACATTCCAATTTTAATGTTTTCTTTATTTATTTCCAGATACGTATCCCACTTTCTATTATAGGGTTTTCTCTATAGGTTTTCTTACCTAGTTTAATAGTGGCGAATAAAATCGAGCTAATTTCAAAAGGCGAACTATCTTTTTCCATTTTTAACCAGAATGGTTGTTTATCTGACTCTACTAACCAAAAAAAATCATATTTTTAATATTAACTGCCCAGGAATAAAACATAAAGTTTGGCAGTGCTAGACCTCCATTTATTTTTGATTTACATAAATGTTTTTTATTTATTCTTATAATCTCAGATATACTCTTATAATCCCAGATAAAGTTGGTGACTATAGAATCAACCTTCTTAAAAAAATTTTTAGGAAGATATATCGGAATCAATTGGAAGAGATATAGTAATTGCGGGAGAAATATCATTTTTATTACATTAATTCTACCTAGCATTGAAATAGGTAATGTTTTCCAATATAAAATATTCTTATTTAATTTATTCAGTAAGAGTGGAAAATTAGATTTAAATAAAGAATCAAATCTTTTTGTTACATAAATTCCAAGATATTTGATTTTTTCGTTTGCTATCTTAAAAGGAAATTGTTGTAATGTATGTAAGTTATTTACCATTATTGACATGTTCACTTTTATTCCAATTAATACTATATCCTGAAAATAAGCCAAATTCAGTTATTAAATTTAATAAATTTGGAATATTAATTTCCGGCTTTGTAATATAAAGTAATACATCATCCGCATATAAGGAGATTTTATTTTCAGTATCTCTGGTTTCATACCCATATATTTCAGGATGTAATCTCACGCGTTGAGCTATTGGTTCAATTGCAAGTGCAAACAATAGCGGGGATAAGGGACAACCTTGTCTGCAGCCTCGGAATACATTAAATTTAGTTGATAGCATTCGATTTGTTAGTATTCTGGCTGTTGGATTAGTGTATAATAATTTAACCCATGTAATAAACTTCTCTCCCAAATTAAAAGTTTCCATGACCAAAAACAAGTAAGACCATGCCACCTGGTCAAAGGCTTTCTCCGCATCTAACGATATAATTACTAGGTCTTTATTAATACCTCTTTTCGAATATATAATATTGAATAATCGTCTCAGTTTATATGAGGAATATCGTTTTGGTATAAATCTTGTTTGATCCGGGTGAATTAATTTATTGATAACTGTGCTTAGTCTTTGTGCTAATATTTTGGTTGGTATCTTTTGATCAGTGTTTAAAAGAGCTATAGCTCTATATGAAGAAAGATTCTAAGGGGATTAAGAGACGACCATAGCTGACAAGGTAAGTCAAGGACAGTATAAAAATTAAAGAGAAGAAGTATAACATAGCAAAGATGTGTGGGAAGCCAGAGGATTTGGAAACTTTTAAAGAGCAATAGAAGATAATGAAAAAGGCAAAATGAGGAGAAAAGATGAGGTACGAAGGTAAGCTAGCCAAGAATATAAAGGAGGATAGTAAAAGATTATTTAGGTACGTGAAGAGGAAAAAATTAGTTAAGACCAAAGTTGGATCCTTGAAGACTGAAACAGGTGAATTTATTATGGGGAACAAGGAAATGGTAGACGAGTTGAACAGGTACTTTGGATCCGTCTTCACTAAGGAAACCACAAGCAATCTCTCTGATATACTAGTGGCTAGTGGATCTAGGGTGACTGAGGAATTTAAATAAATTTACATTAGGCAGGAAATGGTGTTGGGTAGACTGATGGGCATAAATCCCCAGGGCCTGATGGTCTGCATCCCAGGGTACTTAAAGAAGTGGCTCTAGAAATTGTGGATGCATTGGTGATAATTTTACAATGTTCTATAGATTCTGGATCAGTTCCTGTGGATTGGAGGGCAGCTCATGTCATCCCACTTTTTAAGAAAGGCGGGAGAGAGAAAACGGAATTATAGACGGTGGTGGGGAAGATGCTGGAGTCAATTATAAAAGATGAAATAGCGGCACATTTGGATAGCAGTAACTGGATCGGTCCGAGTCAGCATGAATTTACGAGGGGGAAATCATGCTTGACTAATCTTCTGGAATTTTTTGAAGATGTAACTATAAAATGTACAAGGGAGAGTCAGTGGATGTAGTGTACCTGGACTTTCAGAACACTTTTGATAAGGTCCTACATAGGAGATTAGTGGGCAAAATTAGAGCACATGGTTTGGGGATAGGGGACTGACATGGATAGAACATTGATTGGCAGATAGGAAACAAAGTGTAGGGATTAAAGGGTGCCTTTCAGAATGGCAAGCAGTGACTAGTGGGGTACCGCAAGGCTCGGTGCTGGGACCGCAGCTATTTACAATATACATCAATAATTTGGATGAAGGGAATAAAAGTAACATTAGCAAATTTGCAGATAACACAAAGCTGGGTGGCGGTGAGGACGATGCTATGAGAATGAAGGTGACTTGGACAGGTTGGGGGAGTGGGTAGATGCATGGCAGATGCAGTTTACTGTGGATAAATGTGAGGCTATCCACTTTTGTGGCAAAAATAGGAAGGCAGATTATTATCTGAATGGTGTCAAGTTGGGAAAAGGGGAAGTACAAAGAGTCACTAAAGGAAGCGTGCAGCTACAGTTAATGGCATGCTGGCCTTCATAACAAGATGAGGACTATAGGAGCAAAGAGGTTCTTCTGCAGTTGTACAGGGCCCTAGTGAAACCACACCTGGAGTATTGTGTGCAGTTTTGGTCTCCAAATTTGAGGAAAGACATTCTTGCTATTGAGGGAGTGCAGTGTAGGATCACGAGGTTAATTCCCGGGAATGCGGGACTGTCAAATGTTGAAAGAATGGAGCAGCTGGGCTTGTATACACTGGAATTTAGAAGGATGAGAGGGAATCTTATTGAAACATATAAGATTATTAACGGATTGGACATGCTCGGGGCAGGAAACATGTTCCCAATGTTTGGGGAGTCCAGAACCAGGGGCCACAGTTTAAGAATAAGGGGTAGGCCATTTAGAATAGAGATGAGGAAAAACTTTTTCACCCAGGGAGTTGTGAATCTGTGGAATTCTCTGCCTCGGTTGGCAGTGAAGGCCAATTATCTGGTGCTTTCAAGAGAATTAGATAGAGCTCTTAAAGATAGCGGAGTCAGCGGATATGGGGAAAAGGCAGGAACAGGATACTGAATGTGGATGATCAGCCATGATCACAATGAAAGGCAATGATGGCTCAAAGTGCCAAATGGCCAACTCCTGCACCTATTGTCTATTGTCTCTTTTCTATTGTCTAAACTAGCATCTGCAGTTCTTTCCTACACATTACAAACTTGTCCAATTCTCTTATACTTCCCAGAAAAACTTTCATCAATGCCCATTGAAATTTATTTTAGTTTGCATGAATACTGGAAATGAAAATCATAGTTGATGAACTTTACTGAACTCTAAGATGACAGAAATAGTGGATGATTGTAATGTAGCAGAAATAGCTGTCAAGATTAATTTGTCTTTTTCCTGTTTGGCAGTGAAGAAAGAAATTGCGTGACCTTTCTAGCCTGTCACGGAATCAGCAGGAGCACAGCTTACTGGCCTTTTCTTACTGTCAAACCTGCTCTCAGCATTCGCTGAATAAACTAACAGAAGTATCTTTGAAATAAGCACATCTACGCTAACTACAGTACCACTTTCTGCCCTGTGTATGTGCAGACATCTGCACCACAATGGCAGGCTACCTTCATTTGATCTCTCACACCCCTGATTAGTTTAAACCAGCTCAGCAACGTAGACAATGCAAAGCATAAATCACACGGTTGCTCATAACTGAAGCATGTTATTCTAGCACTTTGTCTTGCAATTTATTACCATGAGTTCTCGGATACGGAATTCACCGCACCAAGCTGGAAGTGAGTAACTTCTCAGGTAGACAAAAGTGCAGCAGCATCTATGGAGCGAAGGAAATAGGCAACTTCGGGAGGGGTGGGGAGAAGAAAGGAGAAAGGAAGAAGAGAAGCCGAGGGCTGAGGGAGAGCTGAGAAGGGGAGGAGACAGTAAGGGCTACCGGAAATTGGAGTAACTTCTCCCTCTTCACCACTGGAGTAATGCAAGCTGAAGTTAGAGGATGATGCTGGAATTGAAGAATAAAGGACAAACTAAAATCTAGATGTGTAAGAAGGAACTGCAGATGCTGGTTTAAACCAAAGAAAGACACAAAAAGCTTGAGTAACTCAGCGGGACTGGCAGCACCTCTGGAGAGAAGGAATGGGCAACATTTCGGGCCGAGACCATTCTTCAGACTGGTTAGGGATAAGGGAAACATATCGTTACTTTTTTTCATATCTTTCAAAATGTAGATGGGTTAATGCTATAAAAATGATCTTTTTGCCGCAATTACTGTACTTAGAATAGAATAGAATAGTTTCTTTATTGTCATTGTAACATGAACCGTGTACAACGAAATTTAAAAAATGTCAGCCAGTCAGTGCACCATTCAAACATTTCTAAAAGCTAACGAAACATACAAGGTAAAATATTAAAAAGATAAACAACTAAAATAGATATGAAAATAGCACGCATAAACACCCAACCCTACATCCTTCTGTCGATTTCTCAGTGTACCAACCACAGTCCCTGCGTTCCTTGCCAGCTACATTTAGTGCCTTTATAGCAGTGGGGTAAAAACTGTTTTTAAGTCTGTTTGTCCTTGTAGATCTGTACCGTCTGCCTGACGGCAACAGTTCAAACAGGGAGTGTCCGAGGTGGGAAATGTCCTTTATAATATTCTGGGATTTTTTGATGTAGCGGGAACTGTGTAAGTCTTCCAAGGTAGGGAGAGGGCAGCGTACAATCCTCTGGGCGTTGTCAATGGCCCTCTGGAGCGCTTTCCTCTGAGCCACTGTGCAGCTGGTGTACCACACGCTTACACAGTATGTTAGGATGCTCTCAATGGAGCACCGATAAAAGGACAGCAGCAGTCTCTGAGTGATGTTATTCTTCCTGAGCACCCTCAGGAAGTGCAATCTCTGCTGGACGTATTTCAGTCAAACCCGATATACAGTGGCTTGTAAAAGTATTCATACCCCTTAAACCTTTCCACATTTTGTCACGTTACAACCACAAACGTAAATGTATTTTATTAGGATTTTATGTGATAGACCAACACAAAGTGGTGCATAATTGTGAAGTCGAAGGAAAATGGTTTTTAATTTTTTTTACAAATAAAAAACTGAAAAGTGTGGCATGCAAAATTATTCAGCCCCCTTTACTCTGATACACCTAAACAAAATCCAGTGCAACCAATTGCTTTCAGAAGTCACCTAATTAGTAAATAGAGTCCACTTGTGTGTAATCTAATCTCAGTAAAAATACAGCTGTTCAGTGAAGGCCTCAGAGGTTTGTTAGAGAACATTAGTGAACTAACAGCATCATGAAGCCCAAGGAACGCACCAGACAGGTCAGGGATAAAGTTGTGGAGAAGTTTAAAGCAGGGTTAGGTTATAAAAAAATATCCCAAGCTTTGAACATCTCACGGAGCACTGTTCAATCCATCATCCGAAAATGGAAAGAGTATGGCACAACTGCAAACCTACCAAGACATGGCCGTCCACCAAAACTGACAGGCCGGGCGAGGAGAGCATTGATCAGAGAAGCAGCCATGGTAACTCTGGAGGAGCTGCAGAGATCCACAGCTCAGGTGGGACAATTTGTCCACAGGACAACTATTAGTCGTGCACTCCACAAATCGGGCCTTTATGGAAGAATGGCAAGAAGAAAGCCATTGTTGAAACATAGCCATAAGAAGTCCCGTTTGCAGTTTGCCACAAGCCATGTGGGGGACACAGCAAACATGTGGAGGAAGGTGCTCTGGTCTGATGAGACCAAAATTGAAGTTTTTGGCCTAAATGCAAAACACAATGTGTGGTGGAAAACTAACACTGCACATCACCCTGAACACACCATCCCCACTATGAAACATGGTGGTGACAGCATCATGCTGTGGGGATGCTTTTCTTCAGCAGGTACAGGGAAGCTGGTCAGAGTTGATGGGAATATGGATGGAGCCAAATACAGGGCAATCTTGGAAGAAAACCTGTTAGAATCTGAAAAAGACATGAGACTGGGGCAGAGGTTCACCTTCCAGCAGGACAACGATCCGGAACATACAGCCAGAGCTACAATGGAATGGTTTAGATCAAAGCATATTCATGTGTTAGAATGGCCCAGTCAAAGTCCAGACCTAAATGCAATTGAGAATCTCTGGAAAGACGTGAAAATTGCTGTTCACAGACGCTCTCCATCCAATCTGACTGAGCTTGAGCTATTTTGCAAAGAAGAATGGGCAAACATTTCAGTCTCTAGATGTGCAAAGCTGGTAGAGACATACCCCAAAAGACTTGCAGCTGTAATTGCAGCGAAAGGTGGTTCTACAAAGTATTGACTCAGGGGGGCAGAATACTTTTGCACGCCATACTTTTCAGTTTTTTATTTGTAATAAAATTTGGAAACCATGTATCATTTTCCTTCCACTTCACAATTATGCGCCACTTTATGTTGGTCTATCACATAAAATCCCAATAAAATACATTCACGTTTGTGGTTGTAACATGACAAAATGTGGAAAAGTTCAAGGGGTATGAATACTTTTGAAAGCCACTGTATATCCCAAAATCATTTTTTTTAAAAGTCGACTCCATTGTTACAAGTTTCATTTGGGATTATAAGAATCATAGAACAAGCAAAAAACATTTATGTAAATCAAAGACTAATGGAGGTTTAGCTTTACCAAATTTTCTGTTTTATTTCTGGGCAGTCCATATTAAAAATATGAATTTCTGGCTGGAAGAAATGGATCAAGCATCCAGACTGGTTAAGGATGGAAAAGGAAGATTGTTTACCTTTTGAAATCGGTTCGATTATGTTTGCACCCACAAAATTGCACAAAAAACCTATAGGGAAAACCTTATAATACACAGTGGTATACGAATCTGGAAACAAGTAAAAAGGCTTTAAAATTGGATAATATATCACCATTGTAAACAATCCCTTATTCAAACCTTCCATACTGGATAAAGGTTTCACACAATGGAAAAATAACGGAATTAAAAAGATGGGACATCTTTATAAGAAAGGCACTTTTCTTTTATTTCAGGAGTTACAACAGATTTACGGACTACACTCAAATAATTTTTTTAGATATCTACAATTTAGAGATTATGTTAAATCCAATACACAAGATTATAGGAGTGGGGAACCAGAAATCCTTGATGAATGTTTGAATAAACATCCTAATACAGAAAAATTTACAACATATTTATAATACCCTTTTAGATAGCGAGGCCCCATCAACAGAATCATATAGACATACATGGGAAAATTAATTAGGTCAACCTATAACAAAAGATATTTGGGACAAAAGTCTACAATATACACATCAATGCTCGTTAAATGCCAGACATGCTTAAATGCAATTTAAAGTATTACACAGATTACATTACTCTAAAGTAAAATTAAATAGAATTTACCTACATATCTCCCCTATCTGCGATAAATGTCAGCATCTAGAGCTTAACTTAACACATACTTTTGCAAATTGTATAAAAATCAAACATTACTGGATTGATATTTTTAGAATAATTTCTGAAGTTGTTAACACTAAACTGGATCCCAACTCAAAACTAATAATACTTGGAATATCAGAACAAAGTCTAACACTCACACCAAGCCAAATAAACTTTCTAGACTACAGTATAATAATTGGGAATAAATTAATATTAAAATTTTGGAAAGGTCCTATAACCCTCACAATTAAAATGTGGATTATGGAAATGTCGGAGTCCCTACACCTGGAAAGAATCAGATTTGTCAATGGACAAACAAGAACTTTTTGTTAAAATATGGTTTTCATTCATCGATTATTTGAAGGGGCAGATTGGTTCGGCACGGGAACCTAACTGAAACTTGAACTCAGGACCAGATGAAAAGTTATACTTTATAATCTTCTAATCTATCTCCAATGATGTATTATTAGTAAATTATTCCATTTGGTTTTTTTTTATCTTGACATTTATGGGGTTTTTTTTTCTCTCTCTTTCTTACTTTCTATCTATAAAAAAAAGAAGCAAAATGAATCTTCAATTGATAATATTAATAATGTATGATTGATACACATGAAATGTTTTCATCATAATCTGTATTTGCTTCTAATAAAAATATATATTTTTTAAATAAAAAATATAGATGGGTTGGTTAATAAGTTTGCAGATGACACCAAGATTGTTGGGGTCTCGGATTGTGAGGAAGGCTGTCAAAGTATACAGTGGAATATTGGTTAGCTGCAGAAATGGGTGGTGAAATGGCAGATGGAATTTAATCTGAGCAAGTGTATGATGTTGCACTATGGGAGGTCACAGGAAAGGGGAAAGTGTACATGGCAAGACCCGAAACAACATTGATGTACAGAGGGATCTTGGGGTCCAAGTCCATAAAGGGCCTGTCCCACTTACGTGCCATTGGCACGCAAATGATGTGACCTCGTGGTCGCGTTGAGCTGAGATGGTCAAGCGAAGGTCGGGCACGATTACATGCGTACGCACAGTTGTCTGGAGCGCATGATGTCATTTGAAGATGGACACAAAGCTGCTGTTGATGGTGAGACGTTGCGTCGCTCCAGGGTCTTGGGCCTGTCCCACTTAGGCCGTCAGTTCCGCGACAGACCGTTGGCGCGCAAAGATTTCGTTCACTGCAAGAATTTCACAGCCCCACGCGATGTCGGTACCGGCCCCGCACAACTCCATACCCCTCCGCGCTTCTAAGTGGGACCGATCCCCCACGGCCATACAGTGCCCGTACGCCTCAAGCGACCACGAGGTCATGTAATTTGCGAGCCAAGGACGCGTAAGTGTGACAGGCCCTTAACTCTCTGAAAGTGCCAACACCAATAGATGTCAAGATAAAAAAAAAACAAATGGAATAATTTACTAATAATACATCATTGGAGATAGATTAGAAGATTATAAAGTATATTAATTACATCAATACATTATTGACAGTTTCCCAAACCAATTACAGAGTCTCCCATACATTGTTTCTTAGTGAAGCTTCTGGAAGGAAGCTAACTTAACTGAATAATGCAACATTTACCCAGGAACTCAAAACAATTCTGCCAGTGCTTAACACTTTGGCCAATCAATAAACAGTAGGGTAACTGTCTGGCAACATTAGTTACATTATTTACAATTCCTTTGCAGCAATCCAATCATATCAATGGATTTTAGTTTGCTTGCAGAGTTTTTATACATTTTATCAATTAAGGGGAAATGAGAACACCTGGATTTTTCACTATCCTGCATATCAATCTGAAGCTCAGACTTGTCGGCGCCATCCACAGCCTGTGAATTTCCACTGACAAAGGTTAAGCAATTCTGACAAGTGCAGGGATCCTCCATTCTATGGTGTCTTTAAATTGGTCAATATTAACATTCCCCCGTTTTATCATTAATGATAACCCTCATCATTAATGATAACCCCAAAATATGATAACGACTGCTTTACTCTGACAAATGCCCTAGCAAAAAGATGCTGATGTATTTTCCCAGAATTCCATCAAGCTTTCCGATTTTTCATGGGCGTAGCTTCATGATTCCCTTCTGATGTGTCTTCACCTCCCGAGTTTTTGTGGGCACGAATCCCATCCATCAATCTTGATAGTCCATCTGTGTTTGATCCATAATAGAGTATTAAGTTCCTAAGAGAATCTAGGATGAAGTAAGTTAACAGTCCATACTTTCACTGATGCTTTTACAGTAATGGATGTACCCATGCATTCCATCCATCCACTTTCACAGCTGTTGGAGTCATTATAAGAACCTGGTAAGGTCTCTCCCCACGAACCTCCAATCCTTTCCTCACCCAGTTCTTTTAAGGACATAGTCTCCAGGTTTTACTTTAATGGGAGTTTCTAACACAGGCATCTCACTTTTACTCTACTATGTGAATCCTTTAAGGCTCTGGTCAACGCTAGAATATCGTCGGTAATCTCCAGAGCCATATGATGGAAATTAATTATTTTACTTTGGAGTCACGTGAGTGACTTCGTGAAGACCCCGCCAGCACGCATGCGCGGAATATCGTCGCGCGCACTCGCACCGGCAGGCTGGGGGGGGGAGTGCGCTCTCTCCTCCGGCTCCTTCACAAGACCGGCAGGTAAGTATTACCTTTTCTTCACAGCATGGACAAGGGCCGGAGGACGACGCTGTCGAGGAGCTGAGCTGAGCTGCGGCCAGCCGACGGCCCTTGTCCCCGGAGCTGCAAGGAACGCCGGCAGCTTCAACGCATGGTGGGGGCAGGAATGCGGAAGTCGGGCGCTCCCGCTGATACAGGGGCCGACTCACCCGAATGGGTTACCGCTCCGGAGCTGGAAGCAACGGGTCCAGACTCCGAGCCCCCGTCCCCCAAGAGAATAAGGGGGGATACAGGTACGTGGCAAGGGGTCTTGTTCTTCACAGGCAACCTCTCCCCGAGCTCCAGAAGACCCGAGGGGGCTGGGCCGGGGGACAGCCGCACGTCAGGGGAGCCCTGCAAAGTGCAATACGTACCGCAGCCAGGGATATCTGTCATCGTGCAGCCCGGGCATAACACTGCTGCGTCGTGTAGGCCTGCTGGAGCAGATACCGCCGACAACACACCCCGTCAGGCTGCGGTCAAGGGCGGAGGTGGCAGCAGGAAGCGGTCGGTCAGCTCAGCTCTGCGAGCGGCCGACCATGCGCCTCCACGCCAAAAGATGGGCAAAAGTGGAGGTAAGCCTGCACGGACTCCGGGGAGCCAGGTTCCGGGGGCCGGCGCCGATTCAACTCACCTGCCTTCTTATCAGCCAGGTGGGCCGCCACAGTCTGGGAGAAGACAGACTAGCGGAGAGTCCGTGCGGGAGTCGTATGATCCTACTTGGGCTGTAGGTCACGACGACCTGCCATTGGACCCTAGACCCTAAGGGGGTGAGGTCCGATGGTGGAAGCCCCAGTGAATTCGCAGGGCCTGGGGAAGTCGGCTTGTCCGCTGCGTATAGCAGGGACGGTCGCATAGAGCGGTTGGAGCTCTTAAGTGGTGCAACACCTCCAGCGGGACCGGGAACGAGAAGAGTGGGATTCGCGGGCATCCACTAGCCGTGCAAGGACACCACTCAGCTCCTCATCGTCTCCAGCCAGAAGCATTAATGATTGCCCAGCTGCTGAGTTTGACGACGACCAGGGACAGCCAGTGACCGCTGAACCAGAGCATGAGGAGGATATGCTGGATGTGGTGAGTGAAGTTTGCCGTTTCTACCCAGACAGGGGAACCCTGCACCACGAATTGGCGGGCACCATTGATTGCCTAATTACGCACCAACTCTGGAGTCAGATTCTCAATAATACCTTGGAGAAAGGTTCTCCACGGGCATAACGGCGTTTGCTAAACCCTGGTCGGGGATAATGTGTCCAGTAAATAGCATGATGCACTGGCACTCCTATGCAACGCCCAGTATGAGATAAATTTCCTGCGTAAGAGCTCCATATAGCCCACACTAAACCCCAAATTCGCGGGGTTGTGCCGACCATTACCGCTCCACCGCCGCATCAGTTGTTTGGAGACCTGTCCAAACAGGTGAAGGGACTGGACAAAGGAGGCCAAAACAGTGGGCCTTATGAAACTCCATCGGCCAGAGTTCACCCATATCACCGGCAACAGCCTAATACAACCTGTGAACCAAGGCTGCCGGATAGGGCACAAAGATCCTACCTACCTCCATCTCAACAAATACAACGACCTTTTAGGTCAAGGCCAACAGCAGCCTGCATGGGAAATGCGGCCGCCGGCCCGTCAACCTCCATAACGTCCACCCGAAGCACCGTATGTATGGAACCGCCGTTCACTATGGAGGTAAGGGGGTCTGGCTCCTCTCACGCCGTAGTATCCCTCCTGTACGAATAGGTGGGCGATTGCGGGCTGCCTTGGACATATGGGAAAACTGTCACCACAGATGAGTTTATTTTACAAAGTGTTCAAGGGTATATAATTCGTTGGAGGTATAGATTCCCATACCCAGCATTCGCCTCGTAGGAATTTACTCTATCCCAAAAAGAGGTGGAGGCAGGGCATGCTGAAATTATATGGCGAGCAGGGAAAAGTGGTAATTGGCATAACCAAGCATGGACCTATTGAGTTTGAGTCTAATATGTTCACCAGCAGTAAAAAAGAAGGGGGATGTCGGATTATAATCGATTTAGCTGAGTTGAACACTTTTGTACAATATACCCATGTCAAAATGGATATTTTTGGAACAGCTAGGTGGATGCTTTACTCAGGGTACTTTATGGCATGTATCGATTTGAAAGAAGCATGCTATACGGTGCCCATCGCTGAGGCTCACAGGGAATTCTGAAGTTGTCTGGAAGGGTGCATTGCCTAATGGAACCATCACAGCCCTAGGCTGTTTACCAAATTGGTATTTACCTGTATTGGCTCTTCTCCGACAACAAGATTATAGTGATGGCATATTGGATGAAATCCTTATAGTGGGGCAGACCCTCCAATTGGCAATTCAAGGAGTGGCTGCAACCAAGGCTCTGCTTGAGAAGCTGGGGTTGTAATCCATCCAGACAAATCAAAACTGCACCCGGTACGGGTTATGGATTTGGTGTTCACCTTAGACACCAATTTAATGAAGTTTATCATCCCCACTAATAAAGCTACTGCTATATTAGAAGAGTGCCACAATCTTGCTTGCGCCAGGGTATTGACCATGCGGCAAACAGCAAAGGTTATTGGTGTTGGTAACTCTAAATTGGTAACTACATTCCCAACTGCACGATTCGGACCGCTACACTACCGAAATTCACAAAGGTCACAAATCACAGCATTAAAAAACAAATGCTGGGTGCTTGATCGGCCACTTCGGTTACCACCGGAAGCTAGAAATGAGCTATAATGGTGGGTAGATAATATTAAAGAATGTCATTGACCTATTATAGGGAGCAACCCTGATGTTGTGCTACTAACTGACGCAAGTGCACCAGGCTGGGGAGCAACTGGTACGATGTCCAGTTGTGGTGGCAGATGGAACTCTCATGAGTCTACATTCCTGGAGTCACATGGGATAAACTATATAGAAATGCTGGGGGCATTTCATGGACTGCGGGCTTACTGTACTAATTCATGGGATTACATGTCCGCTTTCGAATAGATAATGCTACAGTAGTGCCTTACATCAATCATATGGGTAGTATCAGGTCGCTAGTTTGCAATGAATTGGCTAATACAATTTGGCACTGGTGCATTGAAATAAATATTTGGATTACTGCGACCTATTTGCCTGGGAAGCTTAATTCAGTGGCGGACACCAGGTCACGTGTCTTCAATGACAACATTGAGTGGATGTTGAACCCCCAAATTTTGGAGATATTATAGCTCAATTTGGGGACACCAGATATTGACCTATTTGCGTCCAGGCTGAACCATCGAATACCAACGTATGTGTTGTGGGAACCAGACCCTGGGGTAATAGCATTGGATGCGTTTTATCCATTGGGGAAAATGGGTTGCTACGCGTTTCCCCCATGCTGCCTTACCAGTCGGGTATTGCAGAAAATTAAACTAGACTCTGCAACTGGCATATTGATCATTCCCGACTGGCCTACACAACCATGGTACCCGATGGTTGTAGAAATTTAAATCAACCATGGATGGCGATTGGGAAACATCCCAAATTGATTACTCACTCCATTACGGGGGGGTCAGTCATCCTTGCCATGGTCATTTAAACTTGTTGGCTTGCAGGTTCTGAAAAGACCGCTCATCCGGGCAGGCATCTCGTCAAGAGCCATGAACCTTATTGCAGCATCGTGCCGGGAATCAACCCGGAAACAATACCTCACTCAAATCAGAAAGTGGGAGGTTTTCTGTGCCCGGAACAACAAGTCCTCCAACTTGGCAACAATACCGGATGTGTTGGAGTTTCTAGCAGGCCTGCATTTTGATGCTGGCTTCAGCTACAGTGCCATCAACAGCGACAGGAGTACGCTGTATTCATACCTGGATATAGGTATCAGCTCCCACCACCTGGTGTCTAAACTAATGAGGGGAGTATTGAATATCAACCCTCCACGACCCAGATATACAGTAACATGGGATGTGGGGATCGTGCTGACCCTACTGAGGAGCTGGGCTCCAATAGATGAGCTACCATTGAAACAGGTGGTGATGCTCATGGCACTGACGACAGCCCAACGAGTCCAGACGTTACAAAAACTGCGACTGGACAGCATGGTGGCCAACCCTGGTCAAATAAAATGCTTTGTTAAAGAATTATTAAAACAGCACAGGCCAGGGGCGCATGGGCTGCAGCTGGAATTTCGGGCGTACCCTGTAGATGCCACACTCTGCATAGTCACCCATCTCCACCACTACATCCAAGTTACTGGAGTTATCAGGATGAAGGAACAGGGGCTCCTCATCAGTCATAAAACCTCCGCATCATCGGGTGACTACACAGACGATCGCCAGGTGGCTCAGGGTGGTGCTGGATGCAGCAGGAGTTGCTACTAACATTTTTTAAGTCTCATTCCACCAGGGCTGCAGCGAGAGCCATGGAGGTGCCCATGGACCACATTCTCGCCACCGCGTGCTGGGCCAGTGGGGAACAACCTTTCAACGGTTCTATAACAAGCCTCTGGCCGTTCCTGCGACATTCGCAGAAGCTATCCTGGGTACCGCTCAGTAAATGTCTGGCCCCGATTTAGGGGTTTGTTGTTTATTTGATTAATAAATTGTGTTGATTTTTCAGCCAGTTTCGACTGAACTGCATTAACAGCCTTCCTCCATCAGACTGGCGGCAGTGTGATAAGCATGGACGTTGTCCAGGGCATGAAATCACAGAGCTTTGAAATCTTCACGAAGTCACTCACGTGACTCCGAAGTAAAATAGTAAGATTAAACGAGAACTTACCAAGTTTGAAGGTTGATCTGTATTTTACGAGGAGTCGCGGTGAGGAATTTCGTGAAGACCCCGCCAGCACGCATGCGCGGCATCCTTCAAAGCAGCGGTGTGGAATCACAGAACCAAACCATGACTAAAAAATAGTAAGATGAAAACGTAGAACTACCTGGTTGACCTTATGATAGAGGGTGGGAGCGGTGGGCACGAAATCCCTCACCGCGACTCCTCGTAAAATACAGATCAACCTTCAAACTTGGTAATTTCTCGTTTAATCTTACTATTTTAGTTGCATTCTGGTTCCAAGGTGTTTACAAGGGTCTATCAGGAACAATTTCAGCTGGGCTTAATCTAGATTTCCCGTCTGAAATAAAGCTATTGGGAGTAATTTAATCCATCCAAGTCCAGTCTCCGCCTTCAATTTGGCTAATTTATTTTTAAAGGTCTGATTTGCCCTTTCTACAAGTCCAGCAGACTGTGTTCAATAAGCACAGTGTAATTGCCGCAGGATTCCCAGCTGTTCATAAAATTCTTTATTCATTTGTCCAATAAAGTGTGGACCATTATCTGAATGAAGTCAAATGGGAATATCGAATCTAGGGGCAATTTCTCTCATTAAAACCTTGACAACAGTAGCCACTTTGTTATCAAGGGTTGGGTAAGCTTCGATCCACCGGATGAATATATCAACGATGACAGGTACGTATTTATGCCCCTTGTGTGTCTCAGTGACCCCTAGAGCTATGCCAGCGGGAGATTCGTCTCCAGGTCGAAGGGTAGAAGCAAGACGAAGAACGATTCACTGGTCCTCCAGGTTGGGGGTTGAGCACAGGGCTACCAACCCAGTCTCGTGAAACAAATATAATACAGAAACAGCAACTTAAGGGATTAACACTACTGGGCGTGATGGACCTCCAGGGCTATCGACAGATGCTAGGATGAATGTCAATGGTGAAAGCCGAAAGGAAGCCACGGGCAGGAAGTTAGAAGTTCTAAATGCCAAACATAAGGCTAGGATAGGTTTTTGGAATGTACGAACAATGTACGACACAGGGAAACTAGCACAAGTGACATCAGAGATGAGATGCTACAACCTAGATATTCTTGGAATAAGTGAAAGTAGATGGACGGGATCAGGGAGACTTAGGACCAGCACAGGGGAGACAGTGTTGTCCTCAGGAAGGGATGATGAGAATCACAGAGAAGGAGCAGCCACCATTTTAAAGAAAGGAGCAGAGAATAGTTTGATAGAGTGGGAACCTGTCAATAGTAGACTCATGAAGATCAGAATGGGAGGGAAGCAAATTAATACAACCATCATCCAGTGTTATGCTCCAATAAATGATAGTGATGATGGTGTTAAGGTTGAATTCTATGAGCAACTACAGGCTGAGTTAGAAAACACACCAAGGCATGACATGAAGATTGTGATGGGAGACTTGAATGCCAAGGTTGGAAACAACAACACAGACCAGGAAAGAGCTATGGGGAAAAAACGCTGTGGTACCATGAATGAGAATGGAGAGAGACTAATAGAACTCTGCACCACTTACAAACCTAGTCATTGGAGGGACCCTCTTTCCACACAGAGACATCCACAAACTGACATGGTACTCTCCAAATGGACAGGATAAGAATCCGATAGACCACTTGATGATTAACGGAACATGGAGACGCTCATTACTTGATGTTAAGGTTTAACGGGGAGCTGATGTTGGTAGTGACCACCACCTCTTCCTGGCTGTTCTCAAAGTAAAACTGAGGAAAACAGGGAGCAAAAAGACAGGCAGGCAACAGTTTGACATTGAGAAACTACATAACCCAAAAGTGAAAGGCTCTTTCATGTTACAATTAAGGAACAGGTTTCAGGCACTAGCAGATATGGACGATCTCACAGAGCCAAATGCAAATGATATTCATATTGTGTGGGAACAAACCAAAATAGTAAGATTAAACGAGAACTTACCAGTATGAAGTTTGATCTTTATTTTATGGGGAGTTGCGATGAGGGATTTTGTGAAGACCCCGCCAGCAAGCATGCGCGACATTCTTCAAAGCAGCGGTGTGGAATCACAGATAACAACAATGACTGAAGATAGTAAGATTCAAGAGACTCTATATACCAGTTGACCTTATAGTAGAGGGTTGGGAGCGGAGGGCACGAAATCCCTCATCGCAACTCCTCATAAAATAAAGATCAAACTTCAAACTGGTAAGTTCGCGTTTAATCTTACTATTTTACTTCGGAGTCACGTGAGTGACTTCGTGAAGATTTCAAAGCTCTGTGATTTCATGCCCTGGACCACGTCCATGCTCACACACTGCCGGAATTACTGATGGAGGAAGTATTTAATGTATTTCAGACTTGAACAAGCTGAAAAATAATAACATATTTATTAAATACAAACAATAAAACCCCTAACTCGGAGATAAACGTTTTATGGAACAGTACTTAAAACTTACTCCGCAAACGTTGCAGGAGCGGCCACAGGGTTTATTATAAAACTACTGAAAGGTTGTCTCGCTGGCCCAGCCCGCGGTTGCGAGGACATGATCCATGGGGACCTCCATGGTCCTCGCTGCTGATGTGGATGCAGCCCTGGTAGAATGAGATTTTAAAAGTTAGTATCGATACCTGCTGCACCCAATACCACACTGAGCCACCTATGGATAGTCTGCACCGTCACCCGGTGATGTGGGTTCTTGTGGCTGATGAACAGACTCTGCTCCATCTTCCTGACTTTGTGTGACTTTAATATAATATTGGATATGGGTGGCTATACAGAGTGTTTCATCAATGGGATACGCGCAAAATTCCAATTGCCGCCCTGTAGTTTCAGGTCTGTGCTGCTTAAGCAACTCCTCTATAAAGAAAGTTACTTTGTCAGGGGTCGAGACCATTCTGTCCAATCTCAGTTTCTGCAAAGTCTGGACCCATTGTGTAGTGGTCAGTGCCATTAACATCACCACTTTGTAGGTGAGTTTATCCAGCGGTAACCCCGTCATATGCGACCAGCTCCTGAGTAGGGTCAACACCACCCCTACAGCCCAGGTAATATTATATCTTGGTCGAGGAGGGTTAGTGTTGAAAATACCCCTCATTAGTTTTGATACCAGCTGGTGCGATCCCACTCCTATATTGAGATAGGACGACAGTGCACTCCTGGCACTGTTTATGCACTGTAGCTGAGTCCCTCATCAAAATGAAGGCCCGCGAGGAATTCCAGCACGTTAGGGATCTGGTGTTCCAAATTTAGCTATAATTTTAGCAAATATTTGGGGGTTCAACATCCACTCGATGTTGTCATTGAATACTCGTGACCTGGTGTCCGCCACTGTATTGAGCTTACCCGGAAGGTACGTAGCTGATATCCAAATATTTCTTTCAATACACCAGAGTCAAATTGTATTTGCGAATTCATCACACGATATTGACTTGATACCACCCATATGGTTTAAATATGCCACCGCAGTGGTATTATCTATTTGAAGACGGACATGCGTGTGATGTAAATTAGTGCAGTAAGCCCGCAGCCCGTGAA
Organism: Okamejei kenojei; assembly: GCA_035221665.1. Taxonomy (NCBI): domain Eukaryota; kingdom Metazoa; phylum Chordata; class Chondrichthyes; order Rajiformes; family Rajidae; genus Okamejei; species Okamejei kenojei. Next base: position 72,529,831 of record CM069141.1, read on the forward strand.
ATGCTCCCAGAATTTCCAAATAGATTATACCTTGTGACTCGTGCGATTCCCATCTGCCGCCACAACTAGAAGTGGTGTCGGTAGCTCCCCAGCCTTGTGCGCTTGCGTCGGTTTGTAACACGACTGATGGGTTGGATGTAATGATGGGATTAAAACAATCACTAAGATTGCTAACCCACTATTGTAGCTCAATTTTTGCCTTAATCGGCAGCTGCATAGGCCTGTCAAAATGTCCAGCATTTGCTTTTAATGCTGAGATTTTTGCTCTTTGCAAGTTTTGATAGTGTAATGGGCCAAATCGCGCAGCTGGAAATGTAGCTACAAGTTTTCCAATTACCTTAGCAGCATGTCTAATAGTCGGTTTCCTGGCGCAAGCAAGGCTGTTACATGCCTCTATTATGTCTATTGCTTTGCTGCCTGGGATAGTGACAATCATACGATTGGTGTTAATTGTGAATCTTAGATAGTCCATAACCACAGATGGGTTGAACTTAGATTTGTCTGGATGGATAACAAACCCTAGTTTCTCAAATAATGTTTTGGTAGCTGTTACTGCTAGTTCAGCTATTTCGAGAGTTTGTCCCACAATTAAGATGTCACCTAGATATGCCATGACTATGTGATTTTGTTGTCTGAGAGATGTCAATATTGGTTTTTAAATGTTGGTAAATAACCTAGGGGCTGTGGTAAGCCCATTAGGTAGGGCTTTGTATTGCCATAGTTGCCCCATCCAGACAAATTTTAAGAATTTCCGGTGATGTTCCCTTATAGGTACTGAATAGTATGCATTTTTTAAATCGATGCAGGCCATGAAGCACCCTCGGGAAATCAGTTGTTTAGCCGTTTCAAATGTCTCCATTTTGAAATGGGTATATTGTACAAAGGTATTCAAGTGGGTTAAATCAATGATAATTCGACATCCACCATCTTTTTTGGTTTTGGTAAAGATGTTAGACACAAACTCAAGAGGTTCATGTGTTGTTTTTTTCTATTACCCCCTTGGCATATAGCCTTAATATTTCCCCATGTCCTTCCAATTTCTCTTTGTGAGAAAGTGCAAATTTCCAGTCAGGTACATGTTGAGTTGGGGGAAGATGCCCATTTATGAATTCAATCTCATAACCCTGAATACTTTGTAAAATAAAGGTATCCAAAGTTATAGTACCCCATGCATTCCAGAATGCACGCAATCTCCCTCCTACTTGTGAGGTTATGCATGCAGTACTCTCAAGAGAACCAGACCCCCTTACCTCCATGGTTACCGGTGGGGCTTGATGTTCTGGGCTTTCGTGGGTCATTGTCTAGCTGGGATTGGGGGTTGGTGCATCTTCCACGCTGGTCGCTGTTGGCCCTGCCCTAAAAAAGGCTTCTGCTGGTAGGGTGCGGCCGGTGGATAGGCTCTCGGTGCCCTGTCGGGTTGTCCCCAAGGCCTGGTATGGATGGTGCCTCCGATACGCCTGTGGCCTGCTTGAGGATGGTGGTTTCATTAAGCCCACTGCTTTCGCCTCCTCATCAAGGTCTTTAACCTGTTTAGGCAGGTCTTCCCCGAACAGCTGTCTCGGTGGCGGCGTAGCAGAAGCTTTACACAACCCCGCAAATTTAGGGTTGAGTGTGGGCCGGATGGAGCTCTTGCGGAAACAGTTGATCTCATACTGTGTGTTGCACAGTAGTGCCAGTGCATCCTGTTGCTCCTCCGTCATCTCTGTCCCGTCTATGGTTCTGGCAAAGGCCGTGATGCCTGATGTCAACAATTTGAGGATTTTTTGAATTTTCAACTCCTGGGCCCTGATCCCGGGACTAATGTTACCCCAGATGGGCGTGGTGACAGTCGGGACATTAAGCGATACACAATTACCTGGGGCTTTGTATTTATTGATAGTAAGATTAAACAAGAACTTACCAGTTCGAAGTTTGATCGTTATTTTATGAGGAGTAACGATGAGGGATTACGTGCCCTCCACTCCCGACCCTCATAAAATAAATGATCATCTGGTAGTTCTAAATCTATGTTGAGCCTTACTATCTTACTCCGGCTATTATGTTCTGTGTTTTTCATGCCGCTGCTTTGAAGTATGCCGTTCCAGCGCCAGGCGGGGCTTCTTCACGTAATCCCTCATCGTTACTCCTCATAAAATAACGATCAAACTTCGAACTGGTAAGTTCTCGTTTAATTTTGCTATTTTACTTCGGAGTCACGTGAGTGACTACGTGAAGAGTTTGAAGCTTCTGTGTTTTTCATGTCATAGAATTTATTCCATACGACAGTCCGGCTCATTCAACACAGTAACGAGCGAATAACACATTTTTCCCCAAACATTGCCAAAAGTTATGTGATAAATTATTTCACATTATAAAGAATAAAAGTAATGCCCTTTCCATTGAAAGACAAGTTTATCACAAAATATCAATTGATATGTATATTTTGATGGTATGAACAAAGCAACAATTATAGAGAACCCAACACTCCGTGTCCAAACCTGACACCATGACTGGTTCCTTTTACTTTAACATTTAATTTACACCCTCCTGCGGCCTTGCATCTTTGCTCGAGCAGCTCATCCTGTGTCATTCCTGTGAATGTATCTACCTCATTAACAGATTGATTTTCCACATTTCAGTGTCTAGTTCCACTGAGTGTTATTCAATTTCTAACCATCTAGAATACATTCCTCTAGAACCATCAGTTTTTACTGAAACCTAATGTGGTTATTTGTGTGTAATAAGTAGTGCTGTCTCATCACCACAGAGACTCTTACCTACTCCAACATATTTCATAGAAACATAGAAACATAGAAATTAGGTGCAGGAGTAGGCCATTCAGCCCTTCGAGCCTGCACCGCCATTCAATATGATCATGGCTGATCATCCAACTCAGTATCCCGTACCTGCCTTCTCTCCATACCCTCTGATCCCCTTAGCCACAAGGGCCACATCCAACTCACTCTTAAATATAGCCAATGAACTGGCCTCAACTACCCTCTGTGGCAGAGAGTTCCAGAGACTCACCACTCTCTGTGTGAAAAAAGTCTTTCTCATCTCGGTCTTAAAGGATTTCCCCCTTATCCTTAAGCTGTGACCCCTTGTCCTGGACTTCCCCAACATCGGGAACAATCTTCCTGCATCTAGCCTGTCCAACCCCTTAAGAATTTTGTAAGTTTCTATAAGATCCCCTCTCAATCTCCTAAATTCCAGAGAGTATAAACCAAGTCTATCCAGTCTTTCTTCATAAGACAGTCCTGACATCCAGGAATCAGTCTGGTGAACCTTCTCTGCACTCCCTCTATGGCAATAATGTCCTTCCTCAGATTTGGAGACCAAAACTGCACGCAATACTCCAGGTGTGGTCTCACCAAGACCCTGTACAACTGAAGTAGAACCTCCCTGCTCCTGTACTCAAATCCTTTTGCTATGAAAGCTAACATACCATTCGCTTTTTTCACTGCCTGCTGCACCTGCATGCCTACTTTCAATGACTGGTGTACCATGACACCCAGGTCTCGCTGCATCTTCCCTTTTCCTAATCGGCCACCATTTAAATAATAGTCTGCTTTCCTGTTTTTGCCACCAAAGTGGATAACCTCACATTTATCCACATTATACTGCATCTGCCAAACATTTGCCCACTCACCCAGCCTATCCAAGTCACCTTGCAGTCTCCTAGCATCCTCCTCACAGCGAACACTGCCCCCCAGCTTAGTGTCATCCGCAAACTTGGAGATATTGCCTTCAATTCCCTCATCCAGATCATTAATATATATTGTAAATAGCTGGGGTCCCAGCACTGAGCCCTGCGGTACCCCACTAGTTACTGCCTGCCATTGTGAAAAGGACCCGTTTACTCCTACTCTTTGCTTCCTGTTTGCCAGCCAGTTCTCTATCCACATCAATACTGAACCCCTAATACCGTATGCTTTAAGTTTGTATACTAATCTCTTATGTGGGACCTTGTCGAAAGCCTTCTGGAAGTCCAGATATACCACATCCACTGGTTCTCCCTTATCCACGCTACTAGTTACATCCTCGAAAAATTCCACAAGATTCGTCAGACATGATTTACCTTTTGTAAATCCATGCTGACTTTGTCCAATGATTTCACCACTTTCCAAATGTGCTGCTATCCCATCTTTAATAACTGACTCTAGCAGTTTCCCCACTACCGATGTTAGACTAACTGGTCTGTAATTCCCCGTTTTCTCTCTCCCTCCCTTCTTAAAAAGAGGGGTTACATTTGCTACCCGCCATTCCTCAGGAACTACTCCAGAATCTAAAGATAATCCGGAAAGATTATCACTAATGCATCCACTATTTCCTGAGCTACTTCCTTAATTACTCTGGGATGCAGCCTATCTGGCCCTGGGGATTTATCGGCCTTTAATCTATTCAATTTACCCAACACCACTTCCCGACTGACCTGGATTTCACTCAATTCCTCCTTTGACCCACAGTCCCCTGCTATTTCAGGCAGATTATTTATGTCTTCCTTAGTGAAGACGGAACCAAAGTAGTTATTCAATTGGTCCGCCATATCCTTGTTCCCCATGATCAACTCACCTGTTTCTGACTGCAAGGGACCTACATTTGTTTTAACTAACCTCTTTCTCTTCACATATCTATAAAACCTTTTGCAGTCAGTTTTTATGTTCCCTGCCAGTTTTTGTTCATAATCTATTTTTCCTTTCCTAATTAAGCCCTTTGTCCTCCTCTGCTGGTCTCTGAATTTCTCCCAGTCCTCTGGTATGCTGCTTTTTCTGGCTACTTTGTACACATCATCCTTTGCTTTGATACTATCCCTGGTTTCCCTTGTTATCCACGGATGCACTTCCTTCCCCGATTTATTATTTTGCCAAACTGGGATGAACAATTTTTGTAGTTCATCCATGCAGTCTTTAAATGTCTTCCATTGTATATCCACCGTCAACCCTTTTAGAATTAATTGCCATTAATTTCATCAATGTTCACACGCACACACACAACGTAAGGCCGACAGGATATGCTTATAGGTTTACCTTGGTTTCAGCTCTTCTTGGTGTGCTTTGTTTGGTAAATTCATAAACATATATAATAATGTAATCTGTATCCACATGCAATTATAACATAATATTTGCAATGTTTGCACTCTTATGTTGATACTAAAGTCATCAGCATTATTACTTTTAATGTTAACTTTTTTGAATCATTGATAGAATTTAGAGTCCATTGCCTAAGGCAATTCAGGACTATTGATCTCCCGACATGTATTACAATTTGGGACAGATTATATATACATATATATATTTATATTTATATCTACATATATATCCCTTAACATATCGGGATATTACGAATGCACCCGATAACTTCTTGGTTAGTATATTGTCCGTTAATAGGACGATAACACTCTGAGCCCTATTATTGGCTCTATCAATTAGATACTCAGAAAAATGCAATCCACAAGGAACTCACATATATCTAATATGACAAAATAACTTTACTGTATACACAGACTTTCAATTTCTTATAACAAAATATTGTTTTTTAAAACTTATTTCTGCAAATTGCAGGTATAATACTTCTTTTATACATAATTATTTTATTTTTATGTTGTTATATTAGTTAAACATTCCTAGACTTCTTTGACCATCAAACTGTTGTAATGGTCTGGTCAACCTGCAGATAGTCAAATTCATATTTTCATGTCATGGATGCCTTTGTACAACAATAAATCACTGCAGAGTTACACAAAACTGAAGAACCCAGCGGGTGCAGCAGCATCCCAGGAGCAAAGGAGACGGGCGACGCCCCGGGTCGAGACCCCTCCTCAGACTTTAATAAATTACTGCAACTATGAATCATCACAAGTGGTTCAACATCACTCAATGTTTATGAAAACCATGAAGGATCCGTTTTGGGCCACCAAAATGCCTCTGGCAGTGTCCTGCTACATTTTCATCAGACACTGTCCTATCAAACAAAAATGAGGAACATAAAAGAACATCTTTCCTCATGTAATTGAAAGAAAAGCATCCACCTTTCCTGTTCTTGGTTTACCCACGAGAACATTTGAAAGATCGGTGATTTAATCTGTATGCAACCAGATTAATCGTAAGTAATCCATATTAATGACAATATGTTTTCCTCCCTTAATTTGTTGTCTCTGATACCATTGTCTCTTCCTTAGAGATATGCCACATCTGTTTACTCAGATAATCCCATGATTATTATTTTACTTATCTTGTGTGTTTTAACATATGCCACAGCCGTGGTATTGTTCACCTTAATATGACATGGACACTTCCATAATAGAACAATCGATAATTAATCCATAACTCCTTATACTTCAATAATTAATACAAATGTTTGGAGAAATTTCTTAGGACAATCCATTTATGCTCACCTGGTATTATTGTCCGTAGTCCCAACAAGAGACGTATCAATTATTTTTATAAGAATAGATAATATTCTTATCTTTACCCAAATATTCACAGAAGCTGTAACACTTGCTTCAGTTTGCAACAGCTGCTAAGCTTATAGTTGAAGCAGCTTGTAAACTTTTTTTTTTTTTACATTACTTTAATAATGATAACATATCATTTGATATTTGCATAAGCCTCTCACAAAGGCATACATATTCTTATAAGCTTCTGTATTCCTTCTTTTGGAGCTTTATTTACTCATTTCCTAAAGGAGGGACAAAGTATGTCAACAAAACAATGAGACATATTTGTATCATGGAACAATTTTCCCCCTCTTATGGTGCTGAATTACTCCTAAATTCAGAATAGTAATTTATGAATATTTTATTAATGCCTAAGCATAAGCTTTATGTGATGGGTCAGGTCCTTGCCTACCAACAGGTTTGTAATTGCAGCACTAATTTGCAGCTGACTCTTTATAACCTTCCAATTTAAATGTGATCAAGATAACCCATCACCATGTCCTCATTAGTGCAAGTGCTGATCTTTTTATCAGCACAATTGTTCTTCCAGTATTCTGTTTAACAGCCTTGAACTGGTTTTAATCCTTTAGACAATGTTTTAACTTGCACAGCTTGACCCATTTTAATTAATTTCAAGCACCTGTAATATTGATTAACAATTTGTTAATAACAACTGTATTTCAATGTTCAAGATGTTTCCATTTTAATAAAATGTTCTTACACTGTGAAAGTGTATATAAAATGATGTTTTGTATGATTTATACCATCAAATCTTTACACTGAGGTAATTTTATAATATATATATATATATATGTACGTACCCCTTCTTTATTGGAGTTACTTTTGGGTGCAAACCTAAAATCAATTTTTAAGGTTTTCTTATACAGGTGAACCAATCCTTTCTTAGTTATATTAAATTAATGATCATGATACACCTGTAATCCCCCACAATTGGAGATTTCATGAACTTATTTTGTAACAAGTTGTTTGCACCTCTTCAACGTACTTCAAGCCTTCTTTTTCCAATTATATGGGTTTGGATAAGGCTATGTTGGATTATACCATACTTCTGCCTTTGTTTTGATCCATTATCAAATCTTTCATTGGATCATAGTTTTCCCCCCAAAGTTTAAAGATCAGTAGTCTGTTCTTTTGTAATCAATATTTTTGATTTATCATAAGGCAGGTTTTATTCCATAATAATCAGGAGTTTAACATAACCTGATTTGTAATGATCTGCAAATCTAGAGTGCAGATTTGGTAAATTAATATTATATATTTCTTCCCATTGAGCTCCACAAACTGATGGCAATTTATTTTATTTTAAATGTATTGGTTATTTGCACAATATTTTACTTCGGAGTCACTTGAGTGACCACGTGAAGAACCCCGCCTGGCGCTGGAACGGCATTACGTCGACGCTGACGGCAGAAGCAGGAAGCTGCAGAACGCAGCTCCTCGCAGCGGTCGGAACGGACCCGCAGGTAAGTGTGCTAAAGTCGGGACGTTCTGAAAGTTACGCTGGTAGAGCCAGCAGGATAATGAAAGTAAAAGTAAAATCAGAGTCACGCTAACGTGCTGATTAAGCACAGATAAATGAAAAGAAAAATGGAGAAATCGCAAAAGAAAATTTCGCGGGTAAAAAGATCATCCCGGGGTGAAACTAAAAACACGGGACAAGAAGCTAGTGCGGATCCGGTTCCGATACCGGTGGCCGTTGATACACCCGATAGCGAGATTCTAGTCTCTCCAGAAATAATAACCACGGAGGGAAATGCTCCTAAAAAATGCAAGAAAAAATCTCTGAGGCCCGTGGTTTCTGATGACTCTGTTACTGAAAGTCCTCCAGATAATAAAACTATGTGGCGAAAAATGGAGCATATGGAAAAAGTACTCCAAAAAATCATGAGACAAGGGTCACAGTACCCAGAAGTTTCCCAAAAAGACCCTGAGGGGTTTGAATATCCAGAATATGGCTGTGTGCCAAATTGGGAGTTTGAAAATCCGGACCCAGGATTTGGGCTGGAGGAAGTCTCATGGGATTTAATCCCAAGTGATTTAGGGCTGCAAAAGACAGACCCTGCAGGTGGTGATGTAGATTATGAATGCACACCACAAATAAAAAAGAAAAGGCCAGATGTGCCTGGGATAGCAAAAGATTTTGCTATACCTGAAGGAAGTGGTGAGGCTATGGAAGAAAACCTAGCTGCCAACATTAATTATATGGTATCTCACCAACTTCAAGATTCTGTGATGATTGAAACATCAGAATTATATAAAACACCGAATAATTGTGCCTCACTGGCACAATTACCTTCAGTTAATCCGCCTATCTGGACATCCATGACCCCAAGCATGAGAGGACAAGAAATGAGATTTCAAAAAATCCTCAAATTAATTTCTGCGGCCATTACGGCTTATGGAAGACAAATGGAGGGGTTGGAGATGGGATAAGATTCAAAAAGATACTTTGGGCTTATTGTGCAATGCCTTCTATGAAATTAATTGTATGAGAAAGATCGCAATTCGGCCCATATTTCACCCAAGGTTTGCAAGTCTGTGTCGAGCAAGTGGTGTTCAAGCTCCTGGTTATCTGTTTGGAGAAAACCTGCCTAAACAAATAAAAGATATGGATGAAGAAGTTAAATCTTTAAGCCACATGAGACCTTTCGGCTTTGGACAAAAAAGGCATTTTTCGCCAAGAAGGGGATTTGATTTTGGAAACAGAGGCAGGAGTATGTCAAGGAAATATTATCATCCAACACAGCCTAATGCTTACCCGTATACGGGGAGAAGGAGACCACCACGCTCATATGGAGAGGTATTAAAGATTTATTCTATGCTTAAAGAAACTGTGGACAAATCTCCAGTTGGAGGGAGATTACAAAAGTTTTATAAAGACTGGCTTACTATCACTTCTGATCGATTTATTTTACAAACAGTTTCAGGAGCCACTATTACATTTAAAGAAGGTGTTAACTCTCCAGTACAGAATAAACCTGCTTATGCTTTCGTGTTTTCTGCAAAAGAAAAAGCAGAAAATAATGGGGAAATTGACAAATTGTTTTGAAAAAAAGGTGTTATTGAAAAAACTGTTGAACACGAGCATCAATTTGTGTCAAATATATTTCCAAGAGATAAAAAAGATGGTGGTTGCAGAATTATTCTGGACCTTACAAATCTTAATACGTTTGTAGAATACAAACAGTTTTAAAATGGAAACGTTTAATACTGCAAAATATTTAATATCAGCAGGTTTGTTAATATGGCTACAATTGATTTGAAAGATGCCTATTATTCTGTATCAATACATCAGTTTCTTTCGAAGGTACTTAAAATTTAATTGGCTGGGACAGCTGTGGCAATTCAGAGCTTTACCAAATGGGTTAAGTTCAGCCAGGATCTTTACAAAACTGTTGAAACCAGTTTTAGCTCAATTAAGAGCACAAAAACACATCGTTATGGCTTATCTCGATGACATTTTAATCATTAATGACAATCAGGAATCAGCTGAAGAATCAGTTTCAGCAACAAAAGCTCTGTTTGAAAAGCTAGGGTTCCTGATTCATCCAATTAAATCCCACCTGCAGCCAGCACAGTCAATTAACTATTTGGGGTTTATTATTAACTCAAATACTATGTTAGTAACTTTACCAACAGATAAAGTTGATGATATTTGGGTGACTTGCAAAAGTCTCATTCACAAACCTTATCCCTCCATCCGAGAAGTAGCAAAAACTATGGTAAGCTAGTAGCAGCATTTCCTGCAGTGGAATTTGGTCCATTACATTACCAAAATCTTCAAAGGGACAAAAATAAGAGCTCTAAAAATGAGGCAGGCCATTTTGATAGGCCTATGCAATTAACAAAAGAAGCTTTGTTGGAATTACAATGGTGGATTGAAAATGTCCCACAAGCTGCTAAAAACATTCTGATACAACAGCCTGAATGGTTTTACAAACTGATGCTAGCGCTCTCGGATGGGGGGCAATAGATTCATTCTCCAGTTGTGGAGGTAGATGGACTGTCCAAGAGGAAACGTTTTCTTCAAACGTATGGTATTAACTATTTTAGAGTTCATTGGGTGCTTTTTATGGACTAAAAGCATATTGTTCTACAAAAAAGAGTCTACATGTATTAATACAATTTTAGACAATAAAACAGCTGTTGCATATATTAATCTCATGGGCGGAGTCAGATCAATATCATGTGATTGTCTGGTCAATGAGATGTGGCAATGGTGTATTAATCACCAAATTTGGATCTCGGCAAACTACATTCCAGGGTAAAGGACAATGTGGTGGCAGATAATAGGTCAAGGATATTTAAAGATAACACAGAATGGATGCTTAACCCAGTAATTTTCAAGAAATTATAACTCGATATGGGTTACCAGACATTGATCTGTTTGCATCAAGGCTAAATCATCAATTGCCTAAATATGTGTCTTGGGAACACGACCCAGATGCTGTAGCAGTAGATGCTTTTTCATTACACTGGGGGAATATGTTCTTTTTATGCTTTCCACCATTTGCTTGGTTCAGCAATGTCTGAAGAAAAATAGAACAAGATTCTGCCACAGGATTATTGGTGATTCCAAATTGCCGACACAACCTTGGTTCCCATTAATGTGAAACATGATTAAAGAACCATATATGTCAATTCCTAACTGCAGTGATTTATTGATAAATCCAGTAACCAAAGAAATTCATCCATTACATGCTTATATGAATTTATTGATCTGCAGTTTTGACCAGACCACTACAGGAGCTTGGATTGTCGGATAGAACTGTGGAAGTTATAGCCGCATTCATGGCGGGATAGCACACAGAAACAATATATGACACATATAAAGAAGTGGGAAGAATTTTGCACACAGTCAAATATATCATAGCATACTGTGAATATTGCAAACGTATTGGAGTTCCTTGCTGAGTTGCATTTTGAGCAACACTTAAGTTACAGTGCCATTAATACTGCACGTTAGTGCCTTATCATCTTATTTAGGTACTTATGTCCCGACCAGAAATCAATTGGATCACATCCACTAATTATCCAGATTCATGAAAGGAAATCTTTAACAAAAAATCCACCCAAACCAAGAATATACAGAGATTTGGGATGTTAGCATTGTACTTACTTTACTTAGACAATGGACTCCAATCGAAGGATTTTACATTGAAAAAATTAACATTCAAATTTAATAAGTTAATGTCATTGGTTTCCGCTCAAAGAGTGCAAACATTACAAATGTTGCGTTTAGACTGTATGCATGTGACTGCAGTAACATTGTGTTCTTTGTTTATGATCTGATCAAAACAAAGCTGACCAGGAAGAACTGGAGCAAAGGTAACCTTTCAAGCTTATCCTATTGAACCCAACATTGTGTGTGGTTAGACATTGAACGAATATATAAAAGTTACCAAAACTCTTCGAGGTAATGAAAAAACTTAATGATACGCATAAGAAATACCACACACAAAAGCTTCAGTACAAACAATCTCAAATGTGGTTGAAACAGGTGTTGCTTTTGCAGGAGTAGACCTGATGTGTTCAAAATCTCACTCCACCAGGGCTGCAGCTAGTCCGGCGAAGGTACGGGACGTACCGCTCGAGCATATTTTAGAAATCGCAGGGTGGAGTAAAGAAGAAACTTTTTCAAAGTTCTACATAAACCTGTTCACACAGTGACAAGCTTTGGCCACGCGGTTGTTGGGTTCACTATAATCACTTGCTTTGTTTACTATTGATTACTATGATCAGTTATATATAATCATTTATATATTTTATCACTTTGTAATGGTTCCCTCGAATATAAGGGAGGGTTATATATTGTTCTGTAATCATTAAAAATTTGGAAAAAGAACTAAAACTAGTCTGGTTTTCTCATGTATGTATTTACTTAGCCGGACTGTCGTTTATAGACGAATTCTACGACATAAAAAACACAGAAAGCTTCAAACTATTCACGTGGTCACTCACGTGACTCCGAAGTAAAATAGTAAGATTAAACGAGAACTTACCAGTTCGAAGTTTGATCATTATTTTATTGAGGAGTAATGATGAGGGATTACATGCCCTCCACTCCCCACCCTCATAAAATAAATGATCATCTGGTAGTTCTAAATCTATGATGAGCCTTACTATCTTACTACGGCTATTTTGTGTTCTGAGTTTTTCATGCCGCTGCTTTGAAGTATGCCGATTCCAGCGCCAGGCGGGGTTCTTCACGTAATCCCTCATCGTTACTCCTCATAAAATAACGATCAAACTTCGAACTGGTAAGTTCTCGTTTAATCTTACTATTTTATTTGTTTTCCATTGAATGGAAATGCCATGCACCAGTTTGAAATACTTTTAAAATCGTATTTCATTACATCTCATCTAATTGAGACATGGATATCATAACCGGATTCACCGTTGATATCTTTATAAACTTAAAAGTTTTATCATATTCTGCTGTTTCACCATAACCGCTTTGGTGAGGCCAATTATTATTTTATTTTTTCATATTTACTTTTCATGGCCTCACTCATACATTCAGGTATCAAACCTAGTACGCTTCTATATATATATTGTGCTGAAGTGTACTTAAATAAAACATAAAAAGTTTTATTATTATTCAGCTGTTTTAATCATAAACAGCTTTAGTGACAGACCAATTAATTTTGGTTTTCCATGGTTATTTTCCATGGCCTCACTTCTTATTAGGTGTTGTACTTACACCTGTATATATATATATATTTTTTTTACTGGTGCTGTGGTGGGTACATCATGACCAGCCACCACTTTCAGTGCATTTTTAGGGTCCGTTTTCCATTTTACTGCCCTTGTTACTCCTGATTTTTCCTCAAGGAGACTACCTTCAAATATATCTGAGGGTAGATATTCCCATCATATTTCATCATATATATTAATATATGAAACCCCTTTAGGGTAGGTTAGGGAATGTTTTTGGGCCATTTAACCCTTTTTGGCTTGAATTCTTTATTTACTTTATTTTTATTTTTTGGAATCTTTTTTCCATTATTTTTCCAAGCCATAAAAGTCTGAAGGCCTTTTATTAAATTTTTTTAATTATGTCCTTTCTGCACTTTATAAATTCCCCCCCCCCCCCCCCGCCAAAAGTTTGTGGAGCGACTAAAAAATCTTTCTAAACGTAATTTTTAACGGTCACCTGTATCGGAACCGGCTCCGTAATTAATCTCCCGTCCCGGTCCTGGGTATTCCCCCGGGACGTTCTTTTTTAAAACTCCGTTGTTTTATCACAGTATTTTTGTTCTATTTTAACTTTTTATTTATTTTTTGTTTTTAAATTCATTTATTAAAACTGGTTCAATACACCAGGCATGGAGTTTTCCAGACCTAAAATTTTTCAACTGCACTTACCTGTGGTTCCATACCTACCGCTGTCGAGGAGCTAGCCTCTGCAGCTCTTGCTTCTGCTGTCAGCGTCGACGTAATGCCATTCAGTGCCAGGCGGGGCTTCTTCACATAGTCACTCACTTGACTCCCGAAGTTAAAATAGCCTACGTCAGCACCTGTTCCTGCAGCTGGTGAGTTGTAAAGGTAATTAATGCTCGCCGCTAGTTTGGGCTGAAGCAGTTGCCCTGATTGCCCTGGTTGGGCAAATTTAGATTACTACCTCCAGTAGTTCTTCTCAGGGATTTCTGGGTAATACTGGTTTCCTGCGCCAACCCCTCTTCAAAGTCAGCTAACTGCTGACTCCAGGCACTGCCCACGGATGAGGAGAAATATTCTGTGGACCTGCTCTGTTTCTCCATAGATTCCTAGGGACCCCCTTCTTGTTTTTGCAGGTCCCAACTCGAGCAGCTTGCTCCATCATACGCTCCATTCGGGTCATGCGACTCGTCGCGGTGATGTCTCGGGTACCTAGGTAGGTAGTTGCTGCCTGCCGCCCTGTGGGGCTACACGACTCCCGCGCGGAACATGCCGCTAGTCCGCCGTCTTCCGGACTGAAGCGGTCCGCCTGTCTGGTATGACAGCAGCGTGACGAGTCGGTGCCTGCCGCCGCAGCGGGGCTCCCCGACATCCGCGCGGGCTTTACGCCAGTCCCGGTTATACGGGACTGAAGCGGCGCATCGTCGCTGCCAGCCGCCTCAGCGGGTCCACACGACCGATATATACTGCCACCGGACTGCGATCTGGCAGCCTGCCCCAGTGGTGAGTCGGTGCATGCCACTCCTGCGGGGGCTCGCCGACTTTCCAGTAGGTACGTCACCGGTCCGCGATCTGGGCAGACTTCTCCGGTGGTAAGTCGATGTCAGCCGCTGCAGTGGGGCTTCTTGACCTCGGTGCGGCTTTCCCCCTGGTCCACCCTCTGGAGACCTGTAACACAGAGGAAACAGAACGTGCCGTTGAACGTGGCACGGGTTTACGCACCTGTTTTCCTCTGGCCCGTTGATGTTTGGGCGATAGCGGCAGGGAGTCAGGGTCTTGCCTACCCTGCTCCCGCGCGGTGCTCCGACCAACATGCAGCTCCCTGGCCTACTGTGGTGGAGAGTCGGGCCCTGCCAACGGAACTGGGCTCCCCAACTTCCGCGTTCTTTTCCCGCCCGCGGAGGGGTGCTGCGGTGTTGCGGGCAGCCTCCGGGGATTGCGGCCGCTGACTCCCGTCTGAAGTCCCGTGGCCCTTGGAGGCATGCTTCGATGCGTTCACTTTATTCCCTTCCATCGTTCCTGTAAGTAAAACAAGTCTCTTACAGGAACTAACCAACTCAAGGTTAGTTTAAACTTACCTTGAGGCCTTTTTGAAGGTGCCGTTGGAGGAGCACAGTCCCCCCTCCAGCTGTCGTCTGCAAATGCGAGCGACGATATGATGTGCATGCGTGCTGGCCGGGTCTTCACAAAGTCACTCATATGACTCCGAAGTAAAATAGCTTATGTGAAAACCAGTGAGGCCTGCCTGGGGTTTAAGCAGAAGACAAAAAAGGAGTGGATGACTGAAGACTCATGGCAAAGCATGAAAATAGGAGAAAATTAAAGCAAATAAATGAGACAAAGTTCAAACGGCTGCAAGAAAGATGCAAGATGCAGTACAAGAAGCTCAAACAAAGCAGTTCAGAGGAAAGCCAGAGCTGACAAAGGGCATACCTGGAAGTCTTGCTAATCAAGCAGAAGATGCAGCTAAAGAAAGGGGTGCCATATAACCAAGATAATCTGTGGCAAAAATCGTTGAACCATTGAGACACCAATTGTGGACAAAAAGGGCCAACTCCTAATAACAGAAGCAGAACAAGAATCTGCTGGGCAGAACACTTTAACGAAGTACTGAATAGAGAGCACCACCCATAATAAAGGCTACACCCAACAAGCAGACGATCATCTCGGACATTAGCACTGAACCACCAACAAAAGAGGAATTGTTACAGCCATTAAGTCTATCTCAATCGTGGAAAAGCCCATGTCAAGATAACCTCAATGCAGCACTGTACAAGGCAGACCCAGAACGTGCAGCAAAGTATTTGTACCACTTTTCACAGCTATTTGGGAAAGGAAGGGATTATACCTGATGTCAGAAGGAGTCATCATTCGCGATACAAAGAAAGGCAAACCTAAGAGAGTGCAACACTTGGAGAGGGATCACTCTTCCATCAATTCAAGCAAGATTCTGGCAAAGAGTATTATACAACGTATCTCAGAAGTAGTAGACAAACAGCTCAGATAAGAACAGACCGATTTTGTGGGTGGGAGGGGGATATGAAATTGGACAGAATATTTGCCCTTCGAACATTATAGAACAGTGTACAGAGTGGCAGCAGAGACAGATATACATCAATTTTGGTTGATTTCGAGAAAGCATTTGACAGCATCCACCGAGACAGTGTCTGGGGCATGCTATGAATGCATGGGATCCCAGCATATGGTTAGTCATTAAGAGGTTCTACGCCAACATTCTCTTGCAGTGTAACCACACATTCCAGGTGAAGACAGGAGTCCGACAAGGGTGTGTAATGTCGGCGCTACTCTTCAATATTGTTATTGACTGGGTGAAGACCAAGCAAGAGGCATACGATGGGCCCTCTTCTCAGCATTGGAAGACCTTGATTTTGCTGATGACTTGGCTCTGGTCTCTCACACTCACAAGCACATGCAGTAAAAAACATCCCGTCTCAGTGACTTTGCTCAACAAATTGGCCTGAAGATAAACCAGAAAAAACTGAAGTAATGACACTAAATATCCAGAACCTCTTGACAATCCAAGTGAATATAAACAATCTTCCCATAACTGAGGAGTTTACCTATCTTAGCAGCAAAGTCAGACACAATGGTGGAGCACCCAATGACATCAAGAACCGGCTAAACAAGGCTAGGAATGTTTTCAGAATGCTAAACAATGTATGTAGGTCCCAGCAATACAGCACCAAGACCAAGCTGAAGTTATACCAGAGCTGTGTCCTCTCCATCCTCCTATATGGCTCGGAATGCTGGAGAATGACAGTGAACAACATCAACCAGCTGTCAGTCTTCTGTACTAAAACCTGAAAAGAATCCTTAGAATATTTTGACCAAAGCACCATATCCAACCAAGATCTCTTGCTCAATGCCAACAAGAGAGCATGGACACCATCATCATGAGAATACGCTGGAACTGGATTGCCATAAACTGAGAAGAGAACCATACAGAATCCCAAGAATAGCCCTGCACTGGATACCGGAGGGGGTAAAAGAAAAAGGAGACCCAAAACCACCTGGCGTCAAACTGTAGAGGAGGAAATGAAAACAGTGGACCTGACATGGGTATATTCCAGAAAACTAGCCCAGAACAGACAGGAGTGGAGGACCTTTGTTGCTGCCCTACATGCCAGGAGGGATAATAGTTAGTAAAAGTAAGTACCTTTCTAATTTCGATATAATCCATCTGCAATGTCTCAAACGTCCCATTAGGCAATGGGGTTTTCCTACTTTACTTCCTATTCTGGATGCAAGCAGAAGCCTCCACGTGGCGCATCCCGGGCAATGCTGACGACAGAAACTGTACCACAGTGACTGACTGAAGTAGCCAATTCTGCAACCACCGACCAATCAACTGTCACTAACCGACCGGAAAGACGGACACGAGAAGAAGATCCTATTCCTTTCCCTAGATTGTATTTATGGCAGACCAAACAATTACTGCTACCTTCTGAGCTAAAGTTTGTCGTTTTGGAATCCACCAAGTAGCCAATACAGTGTCCCCTACTGCCCTTGCACCACAATGGGTTGCATAGTGCATGCACTCTAATAACCCATACTGCCCATGAATATGTCATGCAAGTCTGCCCTGTTGGAGTGGTCCACAATCCAGTCATACTATCCATACACCCAAGTTGTCTCCATCGCTCCTTATCTCTGTCAGTAGCCTCCTCTTGTAATAGAACAATTTCTTAGATGGTTTGCAATCAGTTTCACAGAGGGGGACTTGTTAGTTATACATTTAGTCTGCCTCATCATTTTGGGTACCACCATCTTACATTCCCACGATATTTTTAGCTACTAAATCGGCATTATGATTCCCGATATCTTTTGGAGTCTGTCCTCTAGTGTGGGCACTCCATTTCATAACATAAATTTGTCTGGATGGCACTAAGGCCTTCAACAATCACCAATATTTATTTGAGATTTGGGTTCCTGCATGACGATAGGAAATTCCCTTTTTTTTCCATAATTGTCCAAAATCATGCTCCACTCCGAATGCATACTGAGAATCAGTGTAAATATTTACTTTTAGTTTTTCCCCAATAATACAAGCCCAAATTAAAGTGAATAATTCAGCTTGCTGTGCTGAATAAGTTGACTCAAAGGCAGTTGCTTTTACAATTTCCGCTTTCTGATCAACAATTGCATACCCAGACAATCTCTCACCCCATGGTCCAATAGATGTGCTCCCATCCACATATAATGTGATGTCCCATATAATGTGATGTCAGAGTCCTCTATGGGTGCATCCCTCAAGTCTTCTCTGACAGATGTTTCCTCCTCTATGACAAATAGTCAGTCATGTCCTGCTTCTGATTGCTCTTCTGGGGGAGAAATAAGAAAGAGGCTGGGTTACAATGTTTGAATTACAATGTTTGAAATGTTCAAAAGATAGAACTCATACTTATTTTGGTGGTCATTGTTAAGTTGCTGGGTTTTGAAGCTGCCCTAACAATGGCGATACCGAATGTGAACTAGTACACTACAATATCCTGCTGGAGTGTCAAATTTTAGCAGCTGATTGTAAACTATTATATATTGACAGTTAGATTTGAGTGCAAAGTGGATGTCCCCTGGCAACCGGATCTAATTTAGAGAGTAATAAGCAACTGGTCTATGTCTAAGCCCCATGTTTTTTATAAGTCAGAACCAAAGTTGCAACATTTAGAGAAAATGGAGCAATAGAGCTGAAAGGTCGGTCGTATAATGGTCTTACTTCCAACGCCGGGCTTGCATCAGCGATTATTTAAGTTTTCAAAGAGCCTCTTGTGCTTTCTTAATCTTTGTTCATTTAAATTCACCCTCCCAGCTTCGTATAGGGTGTTAGCTCCTTGGTTTCCAGAGCTATATTAGGGAGAACCAAGGCCTGACAATACTTGGCCATGCCAAAAGCCATTGCCTCATTTGTTTGGCTTCCGTTTTGGAATTGGGATTTTGCAGATGGGTTCAAGTCTGCTCTTCTCGAGAGTCCTTTCGGTGCCAAAATTATAATCCCTAAAAAATGTTACTTTCTCCTGGGCCATTAGTATTTTTGAAATGGGGAGACTACAAATCCTAAATCAGCTAAATGGTTTAGTAGTTGAGCAGTACTTACCAATTACTGGGGGGATTGTTTTGTGATGGCCATTAATAAATCATCAACAATACAGGAATTCATTTTGAACTTTAAAGATACTCAATTGGTCTTGTAGACACCTGGAAAATAAATTAGGTGAATTGATAAACCCTTGAGACAATCTGGTCCAATGTGTATGTGTTAGCCCCTGTATGTGTGAAAGCAAACTACAAATGTTGACTGTCTTCGTGAAGAGGCAGAGAAAAAAATGCATGTTGCAAGTCGACTATCGAAAAGAAGATTTTGCACCAGCTGATATTTGGTTAGGCATATGGGCAGGGTTTGGCACATGGAGCCGTACTACAACAGAATTGATTTCTCTCAGATCTTGTACAAGTCTATATTGGCCCTCCTTTCCCGGCTTTGGAATGGCAAGAATAGGGGTGTTTACAAATCGATTGGCACTGTCACCAGTATTCCTTGTTCTAGCGAACCGCAAATAATTGTGTCAATGCTGCTGACGGCCTGTAATTTTTTAGTGGATATTGTTATGTATTGAAGGAAGTGTTGCCCTTTTTGGAGACCACTAACTTGGATGGGATTTATGTTCACAGACTTCCTACCTGACTGTGTCCTCCGCCCACACTTGAGGTCCCACACTCAGTACTCGCATATCTCTCTACATCCCCAGATGATGACATAAGCAGGTAACAACTCTCGATTGAGGCCTGATAAAATTCAACAATAATTGATTAGACAAAATATTGCTTTTTGGTAATTATACGGGTCTGCCATGGTGATTGCCCTTCTTACCATCGTTCCTAGGCTTTCTTCCCTTGCCAGGTATTCTCACCTTTCGGGTAATGTGAAGGAGGCCACTTCTCAGTTCTTTTCCCATAATTGTGCTGTATTTGTGGTATCAATTCGGCAGCTCGCCTCTTTTCCTCTCCACTAGTGGCCAACATTACCCAAGCCGCATCCCAATCCGGTCCCCTTCATGTGGTTTAAAGAAGGTTTCCAGCTCTCTATCCTTCCGCACATCCCTGATCGAAACCAGTGTAAATGGTGAAGTGGGGGTTCTTCATCCAGATCCAAGTCACTAAGAGTAACACCTGCTGAAAGGGAGCCAGGGGGTCCACTACTATGTCTCTGTTGCCCACATACTATTTGGAATTGAGAAAGCTACAGAGCAAATTTTCCTAGCCATCAAATTGCAATCTAATCCGGTGGTTAACACAAATCTGGTCTGATTGCTTTTCTCCATATACTACTTTGAATGGCTCAGAGATGGGATACTGGCAGACTTTCCCTTGAAACCCTGACAGGTTCTGAACTTCTTTTTAATTCTGGAGATTATAAAGGAGGATGACATGGATGATTCCTGTGTCTACTAATAAGGTTGCAGATTTTCCTCTACCTGTAGATACAATATAGGTTCTTCGTCAGACTTACATCCAGATCCCACCATTAGGTATTGCTGATCCTAGTCTGGTGAATGGTTATTCTGGAAAAGAAAGATTTGGCCCCCTTGATTCTTGATTTTTCCTGCCGTTCCACTGTGCTCCGGCGTCGATCCCGTGATCTCCCCCTTTCCTTTTGGTCTATTGAAATTTCTACTTTTCTCCTAATTAGCACTCCCTACCCAGTGACCTATCCACCACGTAAAACACACTGGCACCCCTGATGACGACCGGTATCGTCCTCAAAACACTGGTCTCTAGGCAGGTATTTCTCGGATATATTCAATATTCTGGGACTCTAATTTCTTCTCCCAATCTAGAATTTGCAGTATTTCCTGGGGATCCATGGTTCAGACCCGATTTTGGCACTTCTTTTCTGATTACATATTCAGGTCGCTTTTGCTTTACTGCAAGGCGGACTTTCCAGCTTCTTTATGTCCTCCAGTGATATAATTACTGCCTGCCGAGCCATTTGTTGGCATTATTTTCTGTCCAGTCCATGTTAATTATTTAAATTGGAGAGTCCCACTACGTTTTGGGGAAGTGCAGTTTCATAAGAGGGCACAATATTGTGGTGGGAATTTACACCGTTTTCGATAATAGTCACCCATTGATTCCTTATATAATTCGATAAAATCGTCTCTAAAAATTCTACCTGGACCCTTTCCCTTTTTTGTCTTACGATCTAGGATATCTGGACAAGTCAATAGGCTTTCCAATGGGTGTTTGCCAGAAGGGCCGTTAAAACAGCCTCTTCTCTTGCACAATTGTCCGCCTATTATACTCGCCTGAGCTTTCATTCGACGGATGTCATAGAATTGTTTAAGGAATCCCTGGTGTGTTCGCTTAGGTTTAATTATTTTGCTGGATCACACCACCCATCAGATCTCGGAGACTGCGTGGAAAACGCGCATTGCAGTTCTTAGTTGACCACAAAGGGGAAGCAGGTGATTTTCTCATACAATCGGGTATTTGACTTTAAATGGTCATCATCTCGCGCTGGAAATCCAAAAGAAGGATTAGGCATTTCCCTAACAGGGAGAACCGTCTTTCAGGTTGTTTAATTTAGTTGTTTGTATTTTCTGGCCATAAAACAAGATCTACTCTCGGCTTCTTCAATTGTTGTCTCACCCCCAGATGTATCTTCCCCCTCACTAGTGGATTCACGGTACATTCTAAATGACGCCCTGTCTTCTCTCGCTATCTCGTTCAACTCATCGTAGTTTAAGCTCGCAAGAATACCCTGGTTATCTGAGTACCATTCCTCTAACCTTCTTTGTCCTTAACTACTGAAGTTTTCTTTTTTAGTTTGGCTACTGATACCATGAACGCTCGAATGGAACACGTCCGGGTTTAACAGGAATCCGTGCTACAGAATCCTGATAGCCTATTCCGATCACAGCAAGCAACACAATGCAATATCTGAATGGTGGGCCATCATACGAAGGAATAAGGTGTGGTGTCCGTGGATGCTCTACTTCTAACACTTTCCCAACATTCTAAATACGCATCGTCATCGTACCCCCACTCAAAACTAACGCCAACCATCGGGTCCTCAAGCCTCGAGATTTTACTGTGCCCGTTTCCCCTTATGGAAGATTTCCTTCTCCCTTATCTTGTTAATACTTTCAGCGCTCCTCTCTCAAGATGGCATGAGTTCGGTACCCTTTCAATATCCTCCAATTCTAATATCCCTTTGTTTCAGAGTTCTTCTTTCACCTTGCTATTCTTGTCAGCGTCCTACCTTGCCTTCCGTTCCTCATAATTCATATTTTTTCCACAATCCAATTAACTTCGCTGCCTCTTCACATTTGCTGCATTGCATATGATTTGCTCAATTTACTTCAATCCTTCAATGTATCAACGCCACCTCTCCGGGGCCATAACTCGCTTCCTTAATTCTTTATTATGAGAAACCAAACTCCGGTCTGAACAATCACGAATTCGGAATCCGATATATGACAACAGTCCCAATCAACAAATATTTTTATACGAAGCGCGCGATTTAAACTATTACCATAACATGTATCTAACATTCAAAATCTAAATCAAAGGCAATACACAATATACACAATGCAACAACCGCATTTTTACATCCAATATCAAAATACAATATTACAATAACCGCGTTTGTGCCTGCTATCCAACCAGTATTTCACCTCCATACATCCTGACCGCGGTCTACATCCCACCCCGGGCTGATGGTCCGTCTGGCACTGGAGGGCTGCACGCCGTGGTCAACAAAACACCAGACATCTTATCCCGTGGCATTTACCACTATTGCTGGGGACTTCAGAAGGCAAACCCTAAAGAAATCACCGTCCCCAACTTCCAACAACATGTCTCCTGCTGTACCAAAGACAAAGCAACCCTCGACCACTGCTACACCCACCATTAAGAATGCCGACCACTCCTATCCCTCGCCCTCACTTCGAGTAACTCGCGACCATACCTTGGTGGCTGCTTCTCCCTGCCCAACAGGTAAATCAATTGAAGAGCGCACCCCCAGAGGTGAGGACAGTACAGAGTCTGTCGGGGGGGAAGTGGGGGGGAATGGGGGGGCAGAAGAACAGGACTGTTTGGTGTCTGTAGACATGGGCAATGTTTCAAGGACTCGGCAACGGACTTGAACGAATACGCCTCAGTCGTTACAGACTTTATAAAGAAATGTGTGAGGACTGCATCCCTACAAAAACTTTTCCGAGTGTTTCCCAATCAAAACCTTGGATAACTTGAGATCCGCACTCATTCTGAAGTCCATGACACCGGGCATTCCATGTCTGATGATACAGTGAGACTAACAAGAAGTCCAGATGCAACCTTGGTAAGGCCATCAAAAGGGCCAAAAGGACATGCACCAAACTGGAGAATGAGACGAGATGTTCGGCAGCTGTGCGGGTCCTGAATGCAATCAAACCCCTCCCTACAAGCGAAACCCAAGGAGGCAGTCGCTCGGATGTCTGGCAATACATCACTCACTTGACGAGCTCAATTGCGTTATAACGCGCACGCTTTGATAGGGAGAATACTGATGTGCCTTCCCGAGCCACTATTCGCTGTGAGGTATTTCAGGTCTCAGTCACAGAGCCATGTCCGGAAATCCTTCAGAGGGTGAACCTCGAAAAGTGCCGGACCTGAGAATAAACCGGGTCGTGTTCTATAAAACCTGTGCGGAGCAACGTAGCTGGAGTTTCTACGGACATTTTTTCAACCTCTCACATCTGAGGTCGAGGTACCACCTGCTTTAAAAGAGGCAGAAATTATACCAGTGCCCAAAAGAGCAAGTTATGTGCCTCATTGACTGAATCGACAGTGGCACTAAACCGCCTTGGTGATTAAGTGCTTTGAGAGGTTGATCATGGAGCAAATCAACTTCCTAACCACGACAAAAACCTGACCCCACTGCAGGTTCGCTTACCGCCACAACAGATCAAATGTGGATGCGATCATCGCTGGCCCCTACCACTACCGCTCTGGACCACTTTGACACAACAAAAACTTCATAGGTCAAGCTGTGATTTATCGATTACAGCTCAGCATGTGTAATACAATCATTCCCTCTCAAGCTGGTTACCAAACTCTCAGAACTCTGGGTCTCTGCGCATACCCTCGGCAATTGGATCCTCAACTTCCTCCTTCCTCATTCACAGTACCACTGGTCCGTTCGATATTGGGATGAAAATGATGTTCAGCCTCGATAACATCACATTGGAGCACCTCAAGGCTGTGTGCTCAGGGCCCCCTGCTGTACTCACCTACTATACTCATGACAGTGTAGCCGTCACAGTGCAAACTCCATCATCAAGTTCGCTGATGAACACCACTGTTGGTGGTGATGTATGACTGATGGGGGATGAGTCAAGAGTAAAGAAGAGAGATCGAGCAACTGTCCGTATGGTGCCCGAGCACAATAACCTGGCCCTCAACACTAGCAAAACCAAGAACTGATTGTAGACTTTGGAAGTATAGGATTGGGACCCCACAGACCCGTTTGTATATGTGGTGAAAAGGGTCAAATAGCTTCAAATTCCTGGCGTGCACATCTCTAAGATCGTTCCTGGTCCGAGAACACCTGATGCAATTATCAAGAAAGCACATCAGCGACCTCTACTTCCTGAGAAGATTACGAGAGTCCGGTTTTGTTCAAGGAGGACTCTCTCTAACTTCTACAGGAGCAACAATAGAGAGCTTGCTGACTCGGTTTCATCGTGCTTGGTTTTGGCAAAAATGAGTGCCCTGGATAGAGGAAAAGAACTAACAAAAAAAATAGTAAACACAGCCCATTCCCATCATCGTCGTCTGACCTTCCTTCCATCAAGGGGAGATCTATCGCAGTCGCTGCCCAAAAAAGGCTGGCACATCATCAAGGACCCACACCATTCTGGCCACACACTCCATCTCCTCTGCTACCTTCAGTAGAAGGTAACATAGCCTGAAGACTTGCAACAACCAGGTCAGGAATACTACTTCCCCACAGCCATCAGGCTATTAAACCTGGCTCGGGACAAAACTATGATCATTAATAAACCCATTATCTGTTATCTGTCTATTTGCACTTTATTCAGTTTATTTATTCATCGTTGTATATATTTATATTATGGTATATGGACAAACAAATCCTGTTTTGTATAAATGCCTACTATGTTCTGTGTGCCGAAGCAAAGCAAGAATTTCATTGTCCCTATCAGGGACACATGACAATAAACTCACTTGAACCTTGAACCTCTCTCTCTGATACAGGAAGATTTACCCCTATCCTAGGTAAACTCTATTGCTGAGGGAGTACTTTTTCTTAATTAGCTAGTCCTTTACCTTCAGGTACTTTTTCCTCACACTATGCTAAGACTTAGGAGTTCCAATCCTGTCGCGCGTTTTACTCCTTTACTAAAATTTACTTTCCCTCTCTCATTTACTATTCGCTATCAGGTACTAATCAACAATCAATCAGATGTTACGAACTCCTGGGTGATCAGCCACGATTCGGAATCAATCTTATCACAATATTTAACACACTTTGAAGTTTTTTATTATAATACACTAGATTAATCTTATAGGGAATTTGCACACGCTTGTAGTCCCTCATCACCTCAATGTGAGATTCTGAATAAATTAAGTTATAGCTGTTGTAAATCGAAGAATTTCAACTCACTCTGCTCTGACCAATTAGCTTTTTGGTTCGTAACTCGACATAGACTCAAATTTCCAATTCAAATTTAGGTCGATATGAAATTCCTCAAATGGATTAGAGTATTTTCCAACCAATCCATACTCTAACGTGCCCGATACCTATTACGAGGGGTCCTCCCTCGTCTTTCAGAGATCTGTATATCTCAAACAGGCTTGGACATTAACCAACATAGGCTCACCCTAGTGGAAATTGGCTCTTCCTTTCCACTCTGCTTCGCCCGGGTGCCACTGCGCAACTTCCTCACGCTGAGCAGTCGATGCTGGTTTTTGGAGCACTCATACCAATCTGCACAACCAGCAATGGACGCAGTGCTTAGCCTCTTAGCACGTTACAACCCAGTTTGTTATTTAAATATCCAGTCAATTGGATATACCCGACTTGGGCCAGGGCCTCGAACCTCTAGTTTTAATATTTTACAGAAAGATTTTTTATAATCACAGCTGCAGCTACTAACTGTTGGACTAAAAACCCCTGTCTCATCACTTGCGAGTTTAGCCCACGAGTGACCCCCCGAGTTTTTCACTCGTAGTGATCACGTAGCGGGAACGCGTCGGAACCCAACGAGCACTTATCGACTCAGTTGCGTCTAACAGGGCAGGGACTTCGTGAAACTTGTTAATACGTCGTGAAAAAAATCAACATTGTTTGATTTTTTCCACGAGTCAAATTAACTGTTCCAAGTATAAAAATGGAAACATTTAAACTCGTTTGTAATAATGTATTGGCCACCGTGCGTATTATCTTAGGTCTCGTGAGTCTACGCACAGTGGGAACTTATAATAATCTGTTCTTTTGCTCGAGTAAAGACTGAACCAAAGATAGACACAAAATGCTGGAGTAAACACAGCGGACCCAGGCAGCATCTCTGAGAGAAGGAATAGAGTCGAGACCCTTCTTCAGACTTACCCGAAATGCCACCCTCCTCCTTCGCTCCAGAAGATGCAGCCTGTCCCGCCAGAGTTACTCACGCATTTTGTGTCTATCTTCTGGCCTTTCGGCCACTTGTTCCTTTATTACTGAGGCGCCTGTCCTCGGGCTTCACTCTGTCTCCAATGAACTGGCTTAAAGACCTGCCGAAGGCGGCAAGTTCTGGGATGGTGGTGAGAGGAAGTGTCCCGATCGTGTGATGCACCATCCACCCCCCCGGGGCCGAGAGTGTGGGATTTGTAAGGAACTGCAGATGCTGGTGTCACACCGGAGATAGACAACACACAATGCAGGAGTAAACTCGGCGGGACAGGCTGCAATCTCTGGAGCGAGAAGGATTGGGTGGCATTTCGGTAAGTCCTGAAGAAGGGTCACGACTCTAATCCTTCTCTCCCGAGATGCTGCTGGTCCGCAGAGTTGTGGTGGTGTGTGTCTCTCTCCCTCTCTGTCTATCTGTTTTGTATCTGTGTGTGTAGTCTGATGTCGGTTCTCCCGGTGGCCGCTCAAAGTCACTGGCCGAGCTGCTTGATCTTCTCCTCTGAAAGTGGTGCCAGCTGCTGTCCTGTGTGTATCTCTCTCTCGGTATGTGTGTGTGTGTGTGTATGTGTATGTGCTGTGTCTCTCTCTCTCCACTCTCTGTCTATCTGTGGTGTATCGTGTGTGTGTCAGCTGTCGGGTCCCCGGTGGTGGGCCGCTCAAAAGTCACCCGAGCTGCTTCATTCCCTGAAGTGGTGGCCAGGCCAGCTGTCTGTGTGTGTGTGTGTGTGTGTGTTGTGTGTGTGTGATGTGTGTGTGTGTGTGTGTGTGTGTTGTGTGTGTGTGTGTGTGTGTGTGTGTGTGTGTGTACTGTCGGGTCCCGTGCGGCCGCTCAATCACCCGAGCTGCTTGATTCCCTCTGAATGGTGCCAGCTGCTGTCTGTGTGTATCTCTCTCTCTAAGTGTGAGAGTGGTGTATGTGTGTGTGTGTGTGTGTGTGTGTGTCTCTCCTCCATCTCCCTCTCTGTCTATCTGTGTGTATCTGTGTGTGTGTCCTGCTGTCGGTCCCGGTGGCCGCTCAAAGTCACCCGAAGCTGCTTGATTCCTCTGAATGTGGCCAGAGCGGCTGTCTGTTGTGTAACCTGTGTGTGTGTGTGTGTGTGTGTGTGTGTGTAATGTTGTATGTGTATGTGTATATGTTATGTGTATGTGTGTGTTGTGTGTGTGTGTGTGTGGGTGTGTGTGTGTGTGTGTGTGTGTGGTGTGTGTGTGGTGGGTGTAGTGTGTGTGTGTGTGTGGTGTGTGTGTGTGTGTGTGTGTGTGGTGTGTTGTGGTGATTGTGTGTGTGTCTGTCGGGTCCCGACGGCCCGCTCAATGTCAGTCACGACCGGGCTGCTTCCTTTTTTAAAATTATTTAAAATAGAGATCCATTGCAAAAAAGTATTTAAAAACATAAAACAACAAGAAATGCTTGGTTACTGGAGATGCGCATTTTCCCATTGTAGGTCATATCATTAGAAGCGGCCGCGCTGAAATAACTCAAAACCACAGGATGGAGATGTATTTTAACATTGTTGCTTTATTAAACATAACTTCATTCACGGTTGGCTCAAGAGTAACGGGAGAGGAAACTTGCTAACTATCGGGAGAGGAACTAGGAACATCGCAGCAATTTACATACCCCGTGGGAACTCGTATTACACACTTGATCATAAACGATTGCAGTCCTCGTGCACAGCCACGAGTCTGTCACTCGGGTACCTCGTGGGTCAACTCGCACAGTGAGACAGGGCCATAAGTTTTATGGGCCTTTAAAACCCAGAGGAGGAGGGCCTTAAACCCAACCCTAGTAGGGCCTCTAACCCAAAGGCACTTTTTGCCCCCCCAGGCTCTGTTCTACGATCTCGTTGGGACCCTTTCTCCAGCCCGCAAATGATGATCTGCTCTGACTAGCGAAGTGTGAAACTGATGCTGAAAACCGCACCGTAGGCGCGATTTCTGCACTCGCGATCGAGAACCCAGCTCATACAAACCCTTAATCGCAAGCTTGTGTTTGGGGGTCCGTTGAGATCCGGTACGAGCCCCCAATGTAAATACGGAATGTGCACACGTTGTCAAGCTTACCCCCAGTTTAGTTCAGTCAAAAAAACACTGAATCAAGCGCACTGGAACAACTAAACTTTATTTTTAGATTGAACAGCAAATTCCCCTATACGAAACTTAACCACCGCAGGTTTGATCCTTGTCTCTTCTGCCTGCCCACCCCTTCAGCCTCATGCAAGCAGGACACACTCCAAAAGGTCACGCAGTCCCATGCATTCCTCCAGAAGATCGACCTTGATCTAAGATGGAGCCACCTTTTATAGGTCCTTGAACCTGAGGAGCCGAACTACATAGTGGTGGTCCTTTTAATACAATCCAATCAAACATATTAATTAAATCAATACATTATTTGACAGTTCCCTAAAAACCAATTACAGAGAGTCTCACATACATTGTTTCTTAGAGAAGCTTCTGGAAGGATGCTAACTTAACTGAACAATTGCAACATTTGCCCTGGAACTCAAAACCAATTCTGCCAAGGCTTAATCACTTTGGCCAATCAAACAAACAACTGTCTGGCAACATTATCTACCGATTATTTACAATTGATTTGCAGCAATACAACCAAATATTAAGCATTTAAGTTTGTTTGCAGAGTTTTAATACATTTTATCAATTGAGGGGAAATGAGGAAACACCTGCTCTTTTCACCCATCATGCATATCAATGTTAAGCTCAGAAACTAGCCGGCGCCGATCCACAGCCTGTGTCTTTCCACTGACAAAGGTTAAGTACTTCTGACAAATGCAGGGATCCTCCATTTTATGTCTTTAATTTGGTCAATATTAACAGGAGCATGTGTCATATAAAGTAAACCATTGACCAATATTTATATCCCTCTACAGGATCACCCCATGAACCTCCTATGCCCCAGGGAAAATGTTCTAGCCTATCCAGCCTCAAACCTTATAAATCAAACCATCCAGTCCTGGAGTATCTTTTTTGAAACCCTTCCCAACTTATGCCCTCCTTACTACCAGGGTGACCCAGAACTGTACATAATATTCCAATGTTGGTCTAAGACCAATGGTCTTGGGGAAGGGGTGGTTCATCGATAGAGTTCGATCCTGATGGAGCTGGTCTTTCGAAATCAAAGCATTGAGTATAGAAGTTGGGATGTAATGTTAAAATTGTACAAGGCATTGGGGAGGCCAATTCTGGAGTATGGTGTATGTGGATAAGCTTTTTCCATTGAGAGTAAAGAAGATTATCAAACCCAAGAGGACATGATTTGAGAATTAAGGGACAGCCGTTTAGGGTGTAACATGAGGGGGAACTTCCTTACTCAGAGAGTGGTAGCTGTGTGGAATGAGCTTCCAGTGGAAGTGGTGAAGGCAGGTTCGATTTTATCATTTAAAAATAAATTGGATAGGTATATGGACGGGAAAGGAATGGAGGGTTATGGTCTGAATGCAGCCAGATGGGACTAGATGAGAATAAGTGTTCGGCACAGATTAGAAGGGCCGAGATGGCTGTTTCTGTGCTGCTGTAAATGTATGTGAGAATCGTTTTTCCTGTGACCACATGGGTTTTCTCCAGGTGCTCTGGTTTCCTCCCACATTCCAAAGACGTGCAGATTTGTAGGTTAATTGGCTTCTGTAAATTGCACCTAGTGTGTAGGATAGAACTACTGTATGGAGTGATCGCTGGTTCAGCATGGACCCGGACAGCCAAATGAGCCTGTTCCATGCTGCATCTCTGAAACTCACCTAAGCTAAACCTGCTAGCTTCAATGTGAGCCCTGATGCCTGTACTCAGTATTTCCTGACTGATAATGGCAAGCACACCAAGCATGTTCTTCACCATCCTGTCTGTCTGTCTGTGTTGCCACTTTCAAGAAACCATGTACCCGTACGTTAGGTCTATGAGAGTTTTATCATGCGTTTTGCTAGTTAGCAGTTCCTTCTTAAAAAAGTAGACATTAGTAATTGGTAATTGGTGAAAGGGATAGATTGAGAAAAGACCCAATCTAACCAAACTTATTTACATAGGTACACTTACCTCTCATTGATGCCCATCCATGTGATACACTGCTAATCTCTCCAGTATTCCATACATATTGAAATTCATCCCTCCTGTACACTAAAGGGACTGGTCCCACTTACGTGTCCTTGGCACGGACAAATGACGCAACCTCGTGGTCACGTTGAGGCGCACGGGCATCGTATGGCCACGGGGCGATCCCACTGAAAAGCACGGAGGGGTATGTAGTTGTGCGCGACTCGTGCATGCGAGCTCCAAAAATGTTTGTAGCGAACAAATTCTTCGCGTGCCAACGGCCTGTCGCGTAACTGACGTCCAAAGTGGGACAGGCCCAAGACCCTGGCGCGATGCAATGTCTCACCTCCAACAGCAGCAGAAGCAGGCATAATGATCGCCGAACTCGGCTGGGGCTCACGGTCCATTGCGGTCCAGAATCCGCCCCCACTTCTACTCCCAGAGCGGGGCCAGGAGCGGAGCTGTTGCTGCTGGCCGGGAGGATTTGAATTAACTTTTCGGAAGGTGGGGAGGAACAAAAGCAGTCAGACTTTTGCAGTTCAGAGCTTGTCAGGCTGCAGAGGCTTTCTTTGTTCAAAGAGTCCTCTACTTAGTAAGGTTTGTCTGTGTGTATCTGGAAAGTCGTAGGAGCTGCAGTGGCTGGCGGAAGGCCAAGATTCACTTGAGCTGGTGGGAGCTGAGTCTGGAACGGTGTGTTTGAAGTTAATAACATCGGAAAGCTCCCTCCTACACCGACTTGCCCGGTCCAGGTGTGCTGGGTAAGTGCGGCAACAGTGCCTTGGATTTCGTTGAAGCCGGGGGAGGCGACGGAGACTGGGGAAGAAGCCTCTGGAAGCTCCGTTTTTGACGGCGGGAGGATTAACACGGACATTCCTATCTTATCAGGAGGAGACTGTTTCTGTTGCTTTGCAAGCAAAGCCTTCACAAGACTCATTAACTGTTGCAAAAGAGTGGAGGTGCAGCAACAGCAGAAAGACTGCTTTGATTTAAAATGGACGGATACTGTGTGTTGTGCCGGCGCCCTAAAGATGGCGACCCCTCAGAGTTATGCAGCTTGTCGCACGGTCGGCAGTCCTCTGAGACTGAGGGCCATGAGTTGATGGGGCGCACACATGGGTAAAAATGTACATGCAGAGCAACCTGCCCTTCAAGGCCTTTCTAGATGCGCTGGGTGAGACTGTTGGCAAGAAAGCCATAGTCTCGGGCGCGGTGGTCAGTGGAAGGTGGTTGTTCTACTGAAGACTCAACAGGCGGTGGCTCTGGCTCTGGAAAGGGGCATAACAGCGGGTGGGAATTTTGCGGCGGTGGACCCATGGGGGGTCCCGTGCTGCCGGTCATTCTGTCCAACGTTCCGCACTTTTGTTCCGGATGCGCTCCTTGCTCCCCCATGTAAGGAAGCTGGGGGAGGTGCGGTCGGGCTCACAAATTGTTGTATAGGTTTGATGATCCTGAGATGCAGCATATATATACGTTTAAACGTCGTGTGTATATGCATGATGGCACAGGGGACAGTCACAGGAGGGGAGTTTTGATGTGGAGGTGGATGATTTCTCCTATCGCTGTGTTTTGGAACGCGGGCCAAGTGCGTTGTCACGCTTGCAAAAAGGTGGGGCATTTTCGCAGAATTGTCCGGGCCCGGGCTGCCACTATCCACCATGGTTGGCCCCGGGATAAAAAAAGAGCACTGCTGGCCCATCTGGGGCTGCTGGTTCTACCACTGTAGCCCGTGAAGGCTTTATTCCCCTACCTCCACCCCCCATCCCCCCCACCACCCCTCATGTCCCCTACCTGCGCGGTGGATGGGGTGAAGTGCGTGGGGTGGACAGGGACGGTTGGGAGCTTCAGGTGGGGAGGAAAGTCAAGAAAAAGAAGAAAAGGGCGGGCCCCAGGAAGAAGACCACCTCCAAGCGGGACCCGGCAGCGTATAAAATTGTGCTCGCCTCTGAACCCGGCCCAGGAAAGCATAAGGGGCCTAGGGTCCAAGCGGGGGGGCTGGAGAGGTTGAAAAGTAGACGGTTAGTGTGGAGGTAGAGGCTTCCGCAATGGAGATCACTGTGCCACCGCACGCCAGTGGTTCAAAGAGGAGGAGACATGGGTCCTCCGAAATAGAGAAGGGCCTGAAGTTCAGGAGCAACCTGAGGAGGGGGGGGGGGGCCTTCCCCTCCTGTTGAGGTGTGGGGGACCCAGGACATCTTCCTCTGAGGGGGAGGATGCCTCTGTAGTGCAGGGAACACCTGAGAGTGGCGATACATTACCCTTGGGGGTTGTTCCCCCAGAGAGTGCGTCTGCTAGCTTAGAGGATGACCAGGGGCGGCCTGGAAGAGGGGGACTTGGGTGAGGGGGAGGGTCCCCCAGTCTGAGCTCCTCGTTGATGAGCTAAGCCCAGATGAGGGGTGTGATGTCCCACTGGTCGAGGGAGGGGGGGAGGTGGGGGGGGGGGGGGGGAAAAAAAGGGGAAAAAGGAGGAAAGGGAGGCAGGGGGGACTTCATAACATCGGCCCCCTGAGGGTCACAGTGAGGTGATTCACCTGGTGGTGGGGGAAGGGGACTCTCGGGGTGATGTGCATGGGGTGGGTAGCCTGGGTGAGGGAGGAAGCAAGGTCGTTTCGGATCGTGTCCTTCGGTCGGACTCTAGGCAGGCCCTTTACAGCAAGGCCCAGGAGACTTGCTCCGACTTCACTGTTCCCTATCCGGTTACAGAGGGCGGTGGGAGAGTGGCAGGAGACTGGCCAATTAGGTCAGATACCTTGCCTGCAGTCGGAGGCACCGGTACCTGCCCCTGTCACTGATCCTGGGGGTGGGAAGGTGACAGAGGAGGGACCGGTGTGATGTGGCTGGAACGCCCACCTCACAAGGAGAGTGTGAGCGAGGTGGCTGAGAGTAGCAACCTTCCGGACTCGGGCTCGGACATTGAGTGCGAGGAGGAGGGGTACGCGGAGTCCGTCGACAGTGCGTTGACGGATTGCCCCACCCGCGGCCCTGTGTCGCGACTTGTCGAAGTCTGGGAATTTCGGAAGTTTTTAAAGGATACGAGAGGGAGTAGGAACAAGGTGGGATTTGGCTTGTCGACCGCTGGTCGGACCTGAGGGTGCCCATGCGGTCCATTTATGCCATCCTCTTCAGAAAGAAGGGGAATGAGGCGGGGCTAATACGGAATGAGCGGCGCCAGTTCCAAGAGCTTTTTAAGGCCCTAATGAGAGGGCAGAAGGCTAGGGGAGGCTCCACTCCTTCACTGGGGGCTGGTAAAAGATCAGTGTACACTCAAAATGAAGCTCACTATAGCCAGCCTTAATATCAATGGGGGCAGGGGGTCTCTCCGTAGGTATCACCATCTCTCAGTGCTCAGGGACGGGGGGTAACGCGGTGAGCTTCCTGCAGGAAACACACACTGTGGCTAGTGATGAATCCCACCTGGCTCCTGGAGTGGGGAAGGGGGGGTCTACATGAGCCATCTTCAGCTCCATTCGAGTGGAGTGGCATTCCTGTTGGCCTCCGTCTTTCCAACCGGAGATTCCTCAGAGTGCAGGACATTTGTACCAGGTCCAGTTTGCTGTATCTGGCCAGTGCGTTTGGATGGCGTGCCATTACACTTCATTAATGTGTTTTTACGCTCCCCAAGATCGGCGCAATGCAGACGCGCTTAACAAGGAAGTGACCACGTTGTTGAACACTATCGACCGTGGGGAGTGTGTTTTCCTTGTTGGGGGAGATTTTAATTGTACCTCGAGGTGAGAGATGCGCTCTGGCGTTCAAGCGTGACCCGGCTGGTAGTAAAGTCTTTAAGGGAGATGGTGGATTCTTTGAGCTGGTAGATGCTTGGCGGAATTTCCATCCTGACTCTAACGCCTTCTCGTACAGGTTTGAGGGTGGTGGTTCCGTATTTGACCGTTTATACGTGTCCAAGGCCTATGTCTCCTGTGTTTCGGCGGCCTCCATGCGGCCGGCGCCATGCTCGGACCATTGCCTGGTGCGAGTGGATTTTATCCCGACGCGCACACGGTGCTGGGTCCGCGTACTGGCATTTTAATAGCTGGAGGATCGCCGATTCCAGGATTCCTTCAGCAGTTCTGGGTCGAGGTGGAGAGAGAGGCAGGGGCGTTTCCCTTTCCCTAAGGCAGTGGTGGGACGTGGGGAAGGCCTACGTCCGTCTGTTTTGTCAGGACTATGGCGAGGGGGTCGACCAAGGGGCGGGACTCCGAGATTGGACGGCTTGAGAGGGAGTTGCTCTTAACTCAGAGGCTCGTCAGGATCAGACTGGTGGGGCTTCGTGTGAGTGGGAGGAGTTACCAGTAAAGAGAAGAAGGGAGCACTGAGGGACTTGCAGCTTAGGAGGTCCCGGGGCGCGTATGTGAGGTCGCGAGTCCAGATGTTGCACGATCTGGGACCGAGCCTCCCCCTTTTTTCTTTTCTCTGGAGAAGGGGCGAGGAGCCCGCATGGCAGCTTGTAGAGTTGCTTGCGGATGATGGCTCCTCTGTCACGGATCCAGAGAGCATTGGTGCCTCGGTTCGGTCTTTCTACAGGACTCTGTTCTCGGCAGGCACATCGAGTGCGGAGGCGCAAGAGGTCCCTGTGAGAGGGCTTAACCGCTGTGTGCAATGATGTGGCTGAACACCTGGATGATCCCCTAACTCTGGAGGAGTTGACGGGTGCCTTGCACCAGCTCAGGGGGGCAAGTCTCCAGGGCTGGATGGACTGACTGTGGAGTACCTTAGAGCCTTCTGGGATGTCCTGGGGGGTGACTATATGAAGGTCCTGGGGGAGAGCCTGGCGACCGGGGAGATGCCCTTCTCATGGCGCAGGGCAGTAGTTGTCTTGTTGCCTAAGAACGGCGATCTCCGCCTTTTGAAGAACTGGCGCCCAGTCTCTCTCCTGCAGCACGGACTATAAGCGAATCGCCTGGGTCCCGTGCTGTATCTGCAGGTGATCCACCCTGACCAGTCTTACACAGTCCCGGGCCGGTCCATCCAGGACAATATCCATCTGCTCCGGGACTGATCCATCTGTCCCAGGGGGCTGGACAGTCAGTCGCCTATCTCTCCCTCGACCAGGAGAAGGCGTTCGATAGGGTGGAGCACGAATACCTTCTCGGGGACTCTGCAGGCGTTTTCGGATTTTGGACCGCATTTTGTGTCCTGGGTCCGACTTTTTATACACTGCTGCAGAGTGCTTTGTTAAGGTCAACGGCTCTCTTATTGCAAGGGGTGGGGGGGGGGGGGGGGGGGGGGGGGGGGGTGGGGGGGGGGGGTGGGGGTGGGGGGTGGGGGGGGGGGGGGAAAGGTGGGGGGGGGGGGGGGGGGGGGGGGGGGGGCCACATTCCCTTTGGGAGGGGGGTTTCGTCAGGGATGTCCCATGTCCGGTCAGCTAGTATTCCATCTGTGTGGAGCCGTTCCTGTGCCTTCTCCGGAGGCGGTTGACGGGCCTGGTTGTGCCGGGGCTGGAGATGGAGGTGGTTCTCTCGGCCTACGCCGATGATGTCATTTTGATGTTTGCACCGACCCTGTTGACCTGCGGAGGATGCGTGAGTGCCAGCAGGTTTTCTCAGCTGCATCCTCCGCCAAGATCAACTGGGGGAAATGTTCTGGTCTCTTGGTGGGTCAGTGGGAGGTGGACTCCCTGCCGGAGAGATGGCAGGTTTTACGTGGAGCACCACGCACCTCCTCTATCTGGGGGTCTACCTGAGTCCCACTGAGGGGGCGTGGCCGGCGAACTGGCAGGAGCTGGAGGCGAAAGTGGTCGCTCGGCTGGGGGGGGGGGGGGGGGGGGGTGACGTTGATCAGGCCTCCTTGGTGTGCTCTCTTACCGGGGCAGGGCTGTAGTTATAAACCAGCTGGTGGCCTCTATGCTGTGGTAATCGGTTGGCCACTATGGTCCCGTCCTCATTTATTTATAATCAGGATACAGGAGGAGATTGGTCAACTTCTTCTGGGGTGAGAGCAACCACTGGGTCTCTGCGGGGGTTCTGGAGTCTCCCATTGGAGGAGGGTGGTCAGGCGCTGGTCTGTGTTCGTACCCAGGTGGCGGCTCTCGACTGAGGACATGCGGAGATACGTCTACTCAGACTACCCTCCTAAATGGCACGTGCTGGCCACGTAACTTTTTCCGCCAGGGGCGCTGCCTTCAGGGGGGCTCAAAGCTCCCAGTAGCGGGTATGAGTCGACGTGACTCGGCGGGAGTTGCCTGGCTTTAAACCGTGACCTTCCTGAAGGCCAGGAATTTGGTCACCTTCAGCCAGGGCGCTGCTCCTCAGGGGGAGGGGGATGTTGGTGGCTGTGATGGGGGGTGTTGAGGAGAGGCGTGTGCGTGGAGCGATTCCGGATGAGCTTACCCCCGCTCCATCGGAATTGTTTTCATGGGTCCCATGGCCCGGCTCGCTCCCCGAGAGCCAGCCCCACGCAACATGAGCCCTTTCCGAGATGGCCCTAGCGTGCCGTTCCGTGATGTGCGGAGAGGCGCGTGTTGTACAGGTTGCTCTTTGCACACTCTCCACTTCCTCGCCCTCATCTTCGTCAGTACACGCCCTGGCGGTCCGTGTTAACACCTGACGAGGGGAGCGGTCCTCAGTGGAGGTCTCTCTACTAAGGGAGTCCTTCCCTTTACATCGGGGACCTGGGGTGGAGAGTGTTGCACAAAGCGTGGCCTGTAACAGGTACTTGCGCGGTTCACGGACTCGTCCGCCGCCTGTCACTTCTGCAGCGAGGAAGAGACCGTGTTTCACATCTACATGGAGTGTGAGAGGTTGCAGCCCTTGTTCGAGTATCTGAAGGGGCTGCTCCTCACGTTTTTGCTCCACTTTAGTCCGACACTAATTTTATAGATTTTTTTGGGCACCCGGTAGTACAGAGGGGTGGAGGGTCGGGAGGGAGGAGTGGGTCTCCCTGTCGGTCTGCTCCTGGGCCCATGGCCAAGATGGCCATTCGCGGGGTCCAGGCAGCGGGCAGCTCGAGTCGAGCCGAACGCAGCAGTCGGCTGCCTGCCCCTTTTCCCGGGGTTACGTCCTTATTATGCCCCGCGTGTCTTAGAGAGGGAACTACGCGGTGGGTCCACGGGGACTGTGGAGGCTTTCCGTGAACGCTGGTCACCTAGGCTGGAGGAGTCGAATGTATTTATTGATAAAAATGTTAATATTTTTAATTTGAGAACTTTCTCTGTAAAATGCCAATATAGGCCATTCCTCTGATCAGTGTTACTAACTTTGTATTTGTTTGTTCTGAATAAAAGCATTTTGTAAAAGAAAAAAAAAAAATGATGCGGGGGCCAAGAAAGTTGAAGATAGACACAAAACGCTTAGGAGTAAATCTCAGCACGACGACCGGCAGCATCTTCTGGAGAGAAGGAATGGGTGATGTTTCAGGTCAAGACCCTTCTTTCAGACTAAAGAAGTGTCTCGACACGAAACATCACCTCGTTTCCTTCTCTCCAGAGATATGTCTGCCGGTCGTGGGCTGAGTTACTGCTGCATTTTTTTGTCCATCTTCAAATGACGTCACGCGCTCCAGACGGCTGTGTGGGCGCATGAATCGCGCGCGACCTTTGCGGGACCGTTGCGGCTGCAACGGTGACCACGAGGTCGCGTAATTAGACGTGTGCCAAGGAGCACCACGTAAGAAGGTAAGAAGAACACAGAAGGTTGTTGAGGCCAGTTTCATTTGGTCTATATTTATAAGAGGGAGTTAGATGTGGCCTTGTGGCTAAAGGGAATCAGCGGGAATGGAGTAGAAGAAGGCAGGTAGTCAGGATACTGAATTGGATGATCAGCCATGATTATATTGAATGGCGGTGCAGGCTCGAAGGGCTAAAGAAATAAAAAAAAAAAAAAAAAAAAAATAAATAAAAAAAAGAAAGAATGGCCTACTCCTGCACCTATTTTCTATGTTTCTATGTAAGTGGGAGGCAGGGGCTTAACTCTCCTTAGCAATCCAACCCAGCCTCCACCTCTCTCATCCGCTCCTTATTCAATTAGCAATCAGGATCGTACACTCTCCTGCATCTGCAGTGTCCCTTGTGTCTATGGACTAAGAGAGGAGAGGATTTTTTGTTAGTTTCTTCCAGTTCATAAATTCATGTAAAGGTATTTTCAGAATTTATCTGAAGATCATTTAGGGAGCTCATTTTCTCGTATGGCCCCGGCTCTTTTCTCCACCGTGATTTAGGATTTCACATACATGGTAATGTATTCAACCCCAGTAAATCCACAGGCCACTACAGCCTTCCTTCCTGCTTTCACAAATATTTGCAGGAAAAAAAGGAAAGCTGTCAAACACAGAACTTGTGACCGACCTGTGGCAAGGACTATAATCAAAATAGGAAGTACATGGTACCAAAGTAGTGAGATGAGGAATGGCTGGATACATGAGGATCTAGGAATAACTGTGGCATAGTTCTCTGAAGGTGGGAATTGCAGTAAGAATAGGGTGGTAAGAGAAAGCTTTAGTGTGCTGACTATAAATCAGAGCATTGAATATAGGATGGGAAGTAATTGTTAAAATTGTACAAGGATTGGTTATAGACCAATTCCTTGGGAGTATGTGTAGCAAATTTTGGTGCTCTAGTTATAGGAAGTATGTCAACAAAATAGAGCGAGTAGGCAGAGGAGATATTACTAGAATGCTTGCCAGGGTTCCAGCACTATTTTTACAGACGATTGAAGGCAAGTTTAAGGTCTTTATTCTTTGGAGCGCCAGAAAGGTTAAAGGGGGGACTTGATTGAAGGTCTTTAAAATGATGAAGTTTTTAACAGACAAGTTGACGTGGAAAAGTGACGTAAATTACTCGCATTGAGGGTAGGGAAGATTCAAACAAGAGGGCATGACATGAGAATTATTAAGATGAGCATTTGAAGTTTCGGGGATACGTAGGGGGAACTTCTTTTACTCATTAGAGGGTGGTGGCTGTGCGGAATGAGCTATCAGCAGAAGTGGTGGAGGGCAGGATCAATTTAAGCATTTAAGAGTAAAGGTGGATAGGTATATGGGACGTGAAGGGAATGGAGGGGGTATGGACTGATGCAGGTAGATGGTGACAGGGGAAAACAAATTCGGGCATTAACACGAGACTGCAGACAGCCAGAGCGATATGTATTCGGTGCTGTTACATTGTTATATGGTTATACTGGTTTATATGGTTAAGGGGATGTGGATAAATGGGCCAGTGGCAGCTTTAGTACATAAATCAGACTGGAAAAATTATAGTGAAATTTCAAATATGACCCCCATTTTTTAATTTATTAATTCAAGGTTTTCACAAGGAATAAAGTGAAACTAAAATAAGATTGTTTTGGTTAAGTAGGCATACGGTAGCACTCCCATTATTAACAGCCGTATATGGCACACCCCACTTTCAAACTCAGACTCCAGAGTTCATTTAGATTTTTTACATCTGATAATAATTCAGGATGACACTGAACACCACAGCCCCAAAAGGTGTTGGCACTAGCAGTACTGAAGGAACGTTCTACCTTCATAAGGTGAGTATTGAAGTAGTGCTTCATTCTCGGAGGAGTGTATGATGGAACACAAGGATGTAAGAGGCAGAAGGGAGACCAGGGAGTAGACACTAGCTAAATGGAGCCCAGTACAGAGGGAGTGCCACACTGTTAGAGACACAATTCTCAGAAAACGCTGCATTGTTTGGATGGTCTATTGGTGAGGGTGCGCTACATAGTTGAAGGAGCAGTTTTGGGGAAGAAATCAGTGGAGCAATAATGAATGAATACCACATTCTTGGAAGAGCGGCATTTAGAGAGCCTGGTGCTGTTGGAACATTGACTAATTGATTGAAGGAATTGTTGTCAGACAGTAATGAGGCATTGGTGGGAGTCATGGCAACTAGCAGAGCGGGTTTGGGATACTTCCCTAAGACACCGGTTGGCAAGGCCCAGGGCAAGGAGAGACACCATCTAATCCAGGAAGAGGTTCGAAAAGGCAGGTGTGGAGGAAGAGCGTGTGAGGAGGACAGTGGGGCTCAGGCAGCAGGGAGCGTGGACAAGGTGGGAGAGCATACCGCAGCGCAGGATTACCATATAAACCATATAACCATATAACAATTACAGCACGGAAACAGGCCCTCTCGGCCCTTCCAGTCCGTGCCGACCATTTGTTTCCCCTTAGTCCCATCTACCTGCTCCATTCCCTCGATACCCCTCCAATTCCCTTCACGTCCATATACCTATCCACTTTACTTTTAAATGTTAAAATCGATCCTGCCTCCACCACTTCTGCTGGAAGCTCATTCCACACAGACACCACCCTCTGAGTAAAGAAGTTCCCCCTCACGTTACCCTAAACTTCTGTCCCTTAACCTGGTCAAACATCATGCAGGGCAGACTTCCAGCGCGTCCGGTTCCTTGTCCAAGCCGTCTACGATGCCCTACCAAGTCCAGCAAACCTCCACATCTGGGGCAAGAGCAAGACACCTTCCTGCCCACTTTGCTCTGGAAGAGGATCATTAGAACATCTCCTCAGCACTGCCAAAGTCCCTTGGGGAAGGTCGCTATCGGTGGCGGCATGACCAGGTGCTTAAGGTGGTTGCTGAGTAGCATAACCACTGCCATCGGTAACAGCAAACACCACAATGCCCAAAGAATCAATCACTTTGACAAAGCTGGAGAGAAGCCCCAACCACAACCAAAAACAAGGACGGACCTCCTTTACACAAGCCACTGACTGGCAGCTGCACGTCGATCTGGGCAAACAGCTGAAATTTCCGCACACATCACAGCAACATCACTCCGCCAGACATGACCATCACTCCGAAGTGACAAAAAACAGCTGATCATTCTGGAACTGACAGTGCCCTGGGAAGAGCGTAGAAGGGCTAATGAGAGGAAAGTAGGCGTACCAGGAACGTGGGAGATGTGCCAGGACGGAGGCTGGAGACTACTATGAGCCATAGAGGTGGGCTGTAGAGGCTTTGCAGGACGCTCACTCTGCAAAGTCCTCAACCAGTTGGGCTTCATACGGGGCTGGCAAAGAAGAGGGCCGTTCAATCCGCAAGTGAAGCCGCAGAGAAAGCCACGAGGTGGCTTTGGATTAAGAGGCTGATCCGTGGGCGGTTGCTGCTGGGACGCAAGTCGGGGCTTGATCAACCCCGGCTGGGTCGCCTGAGCGAGGGTGTCTGATGTTGTGAGACCCGAAACACCCGATGACCCCAGGTCACATCACTGAGGATGTGTCCCAGCGCATCTAGAAGATGTATCTTTCACACAGTGAGAGTTAAATTAAGGAGTAGGCTTCATGTCCCCTCACGTAAGACACTGTCTGCTGACTGTTGCTAATTAACACAAATGGGAGTAAATCCCATCCTGAAGAATCCTCTCCAATAGTTTTCCAACCAATGATGTGAGGCTCATTGGCCTATAATTTCCTGGATTTTCTCTGGCTACCTTCTTACACAACTTACCTACTCTCCATCCTCAGGAACTCGCCTGTGGCTGGAAGAGATGCAAAGATCTTTGTCAAGGCTCCCACAATCTCCTCGCTTGCCTCAGCTTGCTATTACATTTTTCATCCCTCACCTTAAACCTATGTTCCCTGTTTCTAAATTTTCCTACTCCGGCCAAAAGGCTCTGTGTATTTACTCAATCTATTCCTCTCATGAATTTGTACACCTCTTTCAGATCACCCCTCATCCTCCAACGAATAGAGTCCCAGCCTAATCAGCTCAAGCCAGCCTAATCAGCTGTAGCTCAAGCCCTCGAGTCCTGGCAATATCCTCATAAATCTTCTCTGCACCCTTTCCAGCTTGACAACATCTTTCCTATAACATGGTGCCCAAAACTGAACACAGTACTTTAAATGTTTACTAAGGAACTGCAGATGCTGGAAAATCAAAGGTAGATGGAGAAACTCAGCAGGTGAGGCAGCATCTATGGAGCGAAGGAAATAGTCAACGATTCGGGCCGAAGAAGGGTTTCGGCCCGAAACGTTGCATATTTTCTTCGCTCCATATATGCTGCCTCACCTGCTGAGTTCCTCCAGCATTTTTGTCTACCTACAATACTTTAAATGTGGCCTCACCAATATCTTATACAATTGCAACATGACCTCGATACGCTTCTATACTCAATAATCTGACTGATGAAGACCAATCTGTCAAAAGTCTTTTTGATCACCCTATCTACCTGTGATGCCACTTTGAACAAACTACTTACCTGC
The DNA here is from genome assembly GCA_035221665.1 of Okamejei kenojei. Classification (NCBI taxonomy): domain Eukaryota; kingdom Metazoa; phylum Chordata; class Chondrichthyes; order Rajiformes; family Rajidae; genus Okamejei; species Okamejei kenojei. The sequence continues at coordinate 72,572,805 of CM069141.1, forward strand.
ACTCCCTCGGCTCTACAACACTCCCAAGAGCCCTGCCATTCACTGTGTAGGTTCTACGCATGTGAGTCATCCCAAAATGCAACTCCTCACATTTCTCTGTATTAAATTCCATCAACCATTCCTCAACCCTCCTGGCCAATCGATCCACATCCTGCGGCACTTTTTGACAGCCATCTTCACTATCTGCAAAACCACCCGCTTTTCTACCATCAGCAAACTTGCTAACCATGCCATGTATGTTCTCATCCAAATCATTGATATAGATGACAAACAGTAATGAACCCTGAGTCTATACCACCAGTCACAATCCTCTAGCCCAAAAATCAAACTTCCACCACCACAAACTTCCATGAAGCAAATTTTCTATCCATGTAGCTATCTCTCCTTGGATCCCATGCAAACTAATCTTCCAGCCAGCCTACCATGCAGAACCTTGTCGAATGCTTTGCTGAAATTCATATATACAACATCTACAGCTCTGCCTTCATCAACCTTTTGGGTCATATTTTCCAAAAAAAAACAAATCAGATTTGTGAGACACGACCTGCCACATTCAAAACCATGCTGACAATCTCTAATCAGCCCTTGTCCATTGAAATGCCTGTGTATCCTATCTGTCAGAATAACCTTTAGTAACTTTAGTGCTTTCACCTTATTTCTAAGCTCTATCCATATTGCCTCAGCAGATGAACCCTCCAATATGTCCTCTCTGAGTGTGTTGGAAGGAACTGCAGATGCTGGTTTACACCGAAGATAGACACAAAATGCTGGAGTAACTCAGCGGGACAAGCAGCATCTCTGGACAGATGGAATGGGTGACGTTTCAGATCGAGACCCTTCTTCAGACTGAGAGTCAGGGGAGAGGGTGACATAGAGGATATGGAAGGGTTAGGTGTGAAAATGAGAAATCAAAGGGACAAAGATTTTAGAAAATGTAGACTAGATCATTGTTAGCGAGGGAAGGTTGTTGTCACCTTTGTTGTCACCTTCACCTAGGTAACAATGATCTACATCTTCCTTGATTTTCGACCCCTTTGATCTCTCATTGTCTGTACAGAGTTTGTACATTCTTTCATGACCGCGGTTTCTTCCGAGATCATCGGTTTGGTCCCACACTCTAAAGATGTACAGGTTTGTAGGTTAATAGTAAGAGTAAACAAGAACTTACCAGTTTGAAGTTTGATCTTGATTTTATGAGGAATTACGTTGGTGATTACGTGAAGAAGACCCGTCAGGCCCGCGATGCAATCTTCAATCTTCAAAGCAGCGGTATGAAATAACAAATAACAAACACCAAAGTGACATAGTAAGATGCGTGACTCGAGAACTACCAGATGATCTTTTATAAGAGAGGGTTGGGCGTGGCAGGCACGTAATCACCAACGTAACTCCTCATAAAATCAAGATCAAACTTCAAACTGGTTCAAACCGTTTAACTTTACTATTTTACTTCAGAGTCACGTGAGTGATTCCATGAAGACTTCAAAGCTTTGTGATTTCATGCCGCTTATCAAAATCTCAGCGTCTCACTGCATCGATTGACTCAGGATGAGTGAATAATCAAATGCATTAGCATGATATTGATTCACCTGTATTAATGGTTTAAGTAATAAAACCTGTATTAATGGTTTAAGTTAATAAAGAAATCAATAGCAACCCCCTGTAACTCAGGGGAGGCTAAAGTGAACGCAAACAGAATGGGCAAAGCCCCGGGTCAGTAACCGGCCTATGAAAAACATTTTTAAAAATCAATTTAGTTGACCATCCTGCGGTCGCGAGGATATGGTCAATGGGCATGTCCATTGCCCTGCCGCTGACGTTGATGCTGACCTGGTGGAATGAGATATACAATCGTCAGTGTTAATACCTGTATAACCCAGACCCTGCTGTAGCCACCTTGAAATAGTCTGAACCGACCTTCCTTTGTGTAGTTGTTTGTTGACTAATAAACAATGCTGATTCCATACTTAGGATTCTGGTGGCCTTGATAACATAGACGTGAGACCGTGGGGTATCCAAAAATGATCTTAAATCATGCCACCCCTGGTCTACTCTGCTTGTGTAGACCAGAATGTAAAATGTAATGGCACCTGCAGCCAATTCCATCCTATCTAGCCACAGAGTTTGTATTGTTTGCTGACGTTGTGCTGATATTAGTGTCATAACTAAGGATGCAGCTGGGACCCCTTGGCGAAGTAATGTTCACACATTTTCAATAACCAACTGCATAATGTTGTAGTGGGAGAACTTGTGTCAAGATCTTTTAACAACTCGATATCCGGGTTGAACCCGACAGCGCAGTTCCATTTTGTTGCAGCTGTAGTGTCTCTATAACTGAATTATTGTCAAATACCATTTAAAATGAACTGGAAAATGTCAGTAATCTGTACCTATTAAATGTAACATTAACATTTAAACAAAAACACTTCTGATCCCCTCATTAGGAATGTACTGCTTTGTGGGGGCTATCCCTGCACACTGCAGTGAGCACCTTCATGGCTTGATGTGGCAACCTGAGGCATAAGTCAATCCATTCAAAATGTGTAAGTCAATAATTGTTTTACTGTGCAAAGGCCGGTCTCCTGAACAACAGTTTGAACCAGCAAGTTCTTGTTTTTTGGAATTAACCGTTTACCGTTGTGCCATAATGCCTGATGAAGCAGGCAACATAGACGCTTGGCCAGTCCGACAGTACGAACCCAAGCAAGGTCTTGCTGACTGTTTTAAGACCCGGCTAATGAGGCAAAAATGAGGAAGACATAAAAGAACATTCCTCCTATTGAAGCGAGAATGTATTTCTCCGCACTGTTGTGCCACATAGTTTTGCAATCAGTGAATAAACATGCACCAACATGTCGATATTCGATGTAGTATTGAACCATACTTTCACAATACTTTGAGATCCCACACATACAGTGGCTTGCAAAAGTATTCATATCCCTTGAAATTTTCCACATTTTGTCACGTTACAACCACAAACGTGAATGTATTTTATTGGGATTTTATGTATAGACCAACACAAAGTGGTGCATAATTGTGAAGTGGAAGGAAAATGATACATGGTTTCCAAATTTTATTAAAAATAAAAAACTGAAAAGTGTGGCATGCAAAAGTATTCAGCCCCCCTGAGTCAATACTTTGTAGAACCATCTTTCGCTGCAATTAAAGCTGCAAGTCTTTTGGGGTATGTCTCTACCAGCTTTGCACATCTAGAGACTGACATTTTTGCCCAATCTTCTTTGCAAAACAGCTCAAGCTCAGTCAGATTGGATGGACAGCGTCTGTGAACAGCAATTTTCAAGTCTTGCCAGAGATTCTCAATTGGATTTAGGTCTGGACTTTGACTGGGCCATTCCAACACATGAATATGCTTTGATTCCATTGTAGCTCTGGCTGTATGTTTAGGGCCGTTGTCCTGCTGGAAGGTGAACCTCCGACCCAGTCTCAAGTCTTTTGCAGACTCTAACAGGTTTTCTTCCAAGATTGCCCCTGAATTTGGCTCCATCCATCTTCCCATCAACTCTGACCAGCTTCCCTGTCCCTGCTGAAGAAAAGAATCCTCACAGCATGATGCTGCCACCACCATGTTTCACAGTGGGGATGGTGTGTTCAGGGTGATGTGCAGTGTTAGTTTTCCACCACACATAGCATTTTGCATTTAGGCCAAAATCTTCAATTTTGGTCTCATCAGACTAGAGCACCTTCCTCCACATGTTTGCTGTGTCCCCCGCACGGTTTGTGGCAAACTGCAAACGAGACTTCTTATGGCTTTGGTTCAACAATGGCTTTCTTCTTGCCACTCTTCCACATTTGTGGAGTGCATGACTAATAGTTGTCCTGTGGACAGATTCTGGATCTCTGCAGCTCCTCCAGAGTTCTTGGCTGCTTCTCTGATCAATGCTCTCCTTGCCCGGCCTGTCAGTTTAGGTGGACGGCCATGTCTTGGTAGGTTTGCAGTTGTGCCATACTCTTTCCATTTTCGGATGATGGATTGAACAGTGCTCCGTGAGATGTTCAAAGCTTGGGATATTTTTTATAACCTAACCCTGCTTTAAACTTCTCCACAACTTTATCCCTGACCTGTCTGGTGGTTTCCTTGGGCTTCATGATGCTGTTTGTTCACTAATGTTTTCTAACAAACCTCTGAGGCCTTCACAGGACAGCTGTATTTATACTAAGATTAGATTACACACAAGTGGACTCTATTTACTAATTAGGTGACTTCTGAAGGCAATTGGTTGCACTGGATTTTATTTAGGGGTATCAGAGTAAAGGGGGCTGAATACTTTTGCACGCCACACTTTTCAGTTTTTTATTTGTTAAAAATTTTGAAAAACATGCATCATTTTCCTTCCACTTTACAATTATGCGCCACTTTGTGTTGGTCTGTCACATAAAATTCCAATAAAATTAATTTACGTTTGTGGTTGTAACGTGACAAAATGTGGAAAAGTTCAAGGGGTATGAAATTTTTTGCAAGCCACTGTATTCTGTGTATTCATCGATCTGAACTGGATGATACACCAGTGGCAATGGAGATTAGGTAATTATTACAAGATACTTTTACTTGATTACCATGTAACTATCATATGTCACCATCGTAGAGCAGCAACTTGAATTTGAGCATGTAGAATATGTATATTCGCTCAATAGCCCCTTACCCATGGGTGCATCTAGTGTAGATATTTAGGTTTTTTTTAAAGTGCACATTGTCAGATTTTTTTTATTTTTTTTTAATTTAATTTTATTATTTTTTATTTATTAGAAGTAAGTACATTACATTTTACTGGTACCTTTTTACAGGTTCCCAGAATTATTAAAATATTATTTGTACAACTTCCTTTTTTTTAAAAAACATTTTTTTTTAGAAAGAAATGAGAAAGAAGGAAGTAGTGAAGAGTGAAGAATAGACTAGTGAGTGTAGAGTGAAGAAAGAAATGTGAGAATGTAAAGCAGAAAGGATATTCTCCCACGCAACCAGTCGATGTTTTTTTTTATATTCTTAATCAATTTTCAGTCAAACCCAGAATTTTTAATTTTATGATGATATTAACATGATTTCCACAAGTCAATAAATGGAGACCAACTTGTTAAGAATTGGTCTTTTTTTTCTATTAGGAGGAGTCTCATTTCTTCCAAATGTGCCGTTTCCAACATATTACCAATCCACATTTTGAGTGTTGGTATAGTAGCCTTTTTCCAAAATTTAAGTATGAGTTTTTTCGCTATTATTAAACCATAATTAAAAAATTAGATTTGGGATATATTTAATTTATTTACATCTCCAAAGATAATCATTTCCATGCTAGGTTCCATTTTTATCTTAAATAAACTATTTTTATCTTAAATATATCAAATATATCACACCAAAAACTTAGAGGTTTTATGCAAGAAATGAAATAGTGTGTAAGATTGGCAATTTGAGAAAGACATTTATCACAAATTGGTGAGATATTTGAATAAAATTTATTCAACCTAACTTTTGAATAATATAGTCTGTGTAATATTTTAAATTGAATTAAATTATGTCTCGAGTTAATTGAACATTTATGTATATATATCAAATACCTCTCCCATGTTACATTAGAAATTTTTTTCATTAAATCTTTTTCCCAGTCTTCTCTAATTGAGTCTGTTGAAGGCAATTCTCTTTTAAGAATACTGTTATATAGATATGATATTAATTTTTGTGAGTCCGCCTTAATATTCATTGCTTCTTCCAGTGGGTCTATCGTCATATTCTGTAATCTTGGTATATATTTTTTTTATAAAGTCACATATCTGTATATATTTAAAGTATTGGTTATTATTCAAATTAAATTTTGATTTTAATTGTTGAAATGATAATAAATTTCCCATTTCATACATGTCACCCAACTTTTTAATTCCCAGTCTTTCCCATTGTCTATATGTTTTATCCATAATAGATGGTTTAAATACTGGATTATTCACTATTGGTGTTAATAAAGATAAGTTTCTTAATTTTAAATTTAATTTTATTTGTTTCCAAATTCGAATTATATTGTGTATAATTGGATTCTTCTTATATAATATATTATTCAATTTTATCGGGGAGAAGAGGATCGCTCCTAAAACATAAGGAAAACAATCCTCTTTTTCCATTCTTATCCATTCCATCTGTTGAGAAGGACAATCCAACCAATAAATAATATTCTTAATATGCACTGCCCAATAATAATATAAAAAAATAGGCAGTGCAAGTCCCCCTACATCTTTAGGTTTACACAAATGATTTATTTTAATTCTATGTGCTTTGTAGTCCCATATAAAATTAGTAATATTAGACTATTTTGGTTTACATATTGGTATGGAGTGAAATAAATATAATATTTGTGGTAGCACTATCATTTTTATAGCATTTATTCTGCCAATTAATGATAGTGGGAGCGTTTTCCAAAATGTAATCAAAGCGTTCAATTTATTTAACAGAGGACAAAAATTAGCATTAAATAATTGTTTATATCTTCTGGTAACTTGAATACCTAAATACTTCAATTTTTCCGTTGCAATTTTAAATGGAAATTTTAATAGATGATTCGCTTTCTGAGGATGCAATGACATAATTTCACTTTTATTCCAATTTATTCTATATCCAGAAAAGGAACCAAATTCCTCTATTGCATTTAATACGTTTGGGATACTCGTTTCTGAATTTCTAATATATAAAAGTATATCGTCCGCGTATAATGACATTTTATTATTAGAGTCCTTAGAATTATATCCCTGAATATTTGGATGAGTTCTTATCCTTTCAGCCAGTGGCTCTATCATAAGGGCAAATAGCAGGGGTGATAAAACACATCCCTGCCTATTGCCCCGTTATAGTTTGGAATTTTTGAAACAACGTATTATTAGTTAATATTCTTGCTGTTGGTTTATCGTATAATAATTTTACCCATCTAATAAAATTATCTCCCATATTAAATTTTTGGAATACTATGTATAAATACTGCCACACTACCTGATCAAATGCTTTTTCTGCGTCCAAAGATATAATTGATGTCTTCCTTTTCCCCTTTATGTGAATACATTATATTATAAAGTTGTCTCAAATTGTGAAATGATTGTCTATTGGGTATAAACCCCGTTTGGTCCTGGTTTATCAATTTATTAATATATTTGCTCAATCTTCTTGCTAAAATCTTTGCTAATATTTTTTGGTCTGTATTTAAAAGTGATACAGCTCTATACGAGCCCAGATCTTCTAGATCTTTATCTTTTTTTGGTATAAGCGTAATTGTAGATTCTGCTAAAGTTTCTGGTAATTTCTTATCAGTAAAAGCATACCTGTATAATATAAGTAATCGTGGGACTATTAACTCCTGAAATCTTTTATAAAATTCATTATTAAAACCATCAGTCCCTGGAGTCTTCCCATTTTTCAATTCTTTTATTGTTTCTCTTATTTCTTCACTTGTAATCTGGGCTCTAATCAAATTCCTCTTGGTCTAAGATATCCAATTTTGGCAAGTTACACTTATCTAAAAAAATTATAATTTTATTTTCTTCAATATGTTTTAGATGTATATAAATTTTGATAAAATTGAGCAAACCTTTTGTTAATGTCCTTAGGTAAAGTTAATAGTTCCCCGTTCTCTGATTTGATTGTACTAATTGTTTTTTCCTTTTCTTGGTTCTTCAATTGTCGTGCTAGAAGTTTACATGGTTTATCCCCCAATTTCAAATTGTACTTGTTTTGTGATCTGAAATAATCTTATTACTCTTGCCGATAATATTCGATTCAGTTTAAATTTCAGTAATGTTATCTTATTATGTTTATCTATGGTTGGGTCTTTTGCGTTTCCTAATTCTAATAATTTAATTTCCTTTTCTAACGTCCCTTGTTCTGTCCTGCTTTTTTTATTTAGAAAACTTTGATACGAAATTATAACTCCACGAATGAATGGCTTAAAAGATTCCCATAATAGAGATGGTGAAATCCCTGGAGTCTCATTTATTTAAAAAAAAAATTCATTTGTTGTTTTAAATACTCGTAACCTTGTGAGTCGTTAGCTATTTGTGTATTAAATCTCCAAAAAAAAATTTGTACCTGGCATTCCCTCAAGTTTTAAAGTAAAAGTCAGCGGGGAGTGATCAGAAATAATACTGTTGTGGTATTTAGGATTAATCGTATATGGTATTAGTTTTGAGTCCACTAAAAAATAATCAATTCTTGAATAAGTTTTGTGTACTGATGAGTAAAACGAATATTCCCTTCCAGTTGGGTTAGTTATTCTCCATAAATCTATTATATTAGTGTTTTTTATATAAGTGTTTAAGAATTCACTAGACTTGGATTTAGCACTACCCTTCCTAAATTTTTAAATAAGGAACTGCAGATGCTGGAGAATCGAGGGTACACAAAAAGCTGGAGAAACTCAGCGGGTGCAGCAGCATCTAAGGAGCGAAGGAGATAGGCGACGTTTCGGGTCGAGACCCTTCTTCAGACTGGTCAGGGATCAGGGAAACGAGAGATATAGACGGTGATGTGGAGAGATAAGGAACAATTAGTGAAAGATATGCAAAAAAGTATCGGTGATAAAGGGAACAAGCCATTGTAAGCTGTTTGTGGTGTGAAAATGAGAAGCTGGTGCAACTGGGGTGGGGGAGGGAGATAGAGATAGAGGGAATGCCAGGGCCCGTGGGCTGAGGGAGAGGTGGGAAGGGGAGGAGACAGCAAGGGTTAACAGAATTGAGAAAATTCAATATTCAAGCCCAAAGGATGCAGACTCCCCAAGCGGAATATGAGGTGCTGTTCCTCCAGCTTGCGGTGTTGCTCACTCTGGCCGTGGAGGAGGCCCAGGACCGAGAGGTCGGATGTGGAATGGGAGGGGGAGTTGAAGTTCTGAGCCACCGGGAGGTCGGGTTGGTTATTGCGGACCGAGCGGAGGTGTTCGGCGAAGCGATCGCCAAGCCTCTGCACTTGGTCTCACCAATATAGATCATCTGGCATCTGGAGCAGCGGATGCAGTAGATGAGGTTGGAGGAGATGCAGGTGAACCTCTGTCGGACCTGGAAGGACTGCTTGGGTCCCTGAAAGGAGTGGAGGGGGGAGGTGAAGGGACAAGTGTTGCATTTCTTGCGGTTGCAAGGGAAAGTGCCCGGGGAAGGGGTAGAGTGGGAGGGGAGGGAAGAATTGACAAGGGAGTTGCGGAGGGAGCGGTCTTTGCGGAAGGCAGACAGGGGGGGAGATAGGAAGATGTGGCGGGTGGAGGGGTCACGTTAGAGGTGGCGAAACTGGCGGAGGACTATATGTTGTATTTGCCGGCTGGTGGGGTGAAAGGTGAGGACCAGGGGGACTCTGCCCTGTTTGCGAGTGGGGGAATGGGGAGCGAGGGCAGAGTTACTAAATTTTGTTGATTTGTCTAATATAAATCTATAACACAATTAAAGTCCCCCCCCCCCCCCCGTGTATTACATTTTGAAAATTATACTCATCTATTTGATCCATAATTTTCTTAAAAAATTGGGGATTATCAAAGTTTGGAGCGTAAATATTTATCAGAGTCAGTGGAGTGGAATAAATTTCTCCCGCCACTATCATGTATCTTCCTTCTTTATCAGATATTGTATTCATTAATATAAATGGTATACCTTTCCGAATAATAATAGCCGTTCCTCTGGCTTTAGCAGTAAATGACGAATTATACATTTGGCCTATCCAGTTTGCCCTAAATCTCATCTGTGTTTGTAGTTTCGTATGCGTTTCTTGCAGAAACGCTATATCCACCTTCAAAGATTTTAAATGGGCCATAATTTTGCCCCTTTTAATTGGATCATTCGCACCCCTAATAATCCAACTACAAAATGTGACTCCTCCATTCTTATTTTCCTTATTGTCCTGCATTATAAATACGTTTTAGTAATTTTACTTCATGTGGTGTAATTAGGTACCTCCAACTTTTGGGTATGTGGGTATCATCCCACACTTCTGATGTTATTTTACCTCTCCTCCGTATATTGAACCTCCATAAGAAAGGTGTGTTGAAAAATAGTGATGAAAAAAAGAAAAATAGTTAAATAAGCCACATAAGAGTAAATGCAACAACAACAACAAAAAACACGTGATTTTAAGGTATCAAAAAGGTGATACCCTAAATACAAGAAGCCATCTATGATGGCTAAAAATTGATTGACCTCCGTAGATGGAATTATACATTGAGTTCAGCCACCTAAATACATTGGGATTTATAACTACATGCCGTTTCATCTAAATATATCTTAATATGTCTTAATATATCTAAGGAAAAAAAAGTCATCCTTAATGTTTCAAATATTCTCTTTTCTACCCCGATTTTAAACCTTCTATGTTGCTTGCTCGGTATCCCCGAGTCCTAGAATTAAAAAACATGAGAACACCTGCCCTGTCCCTGTCCGAATATACAGTATTCATCTGTACCTTAATTACCAGCCTGTTTCAAGGGCTGCATTTATTATCTTAAATACAACCATCTTCCAGCCCAAACCTCTGGAACTTTTCCAGATCATTAACTCCTCTTTCTTCCCACAAGTTTATGATGTTCTAATATTCTTATACCCCTTTTCATTAATTATAATGTGTTAGCGTACATCCTAAATTATATTTCATTTCTTTTCAACCACATTAAACCTTATATATCTGTTAATAATAATCATCTCTATATGCCCCATTATCCCCTAAATCCATTATGTTAATACCTTGGTTCCTCATATTAGTATAACATTACTATAATGGCATAACCATTAATTAGTGATATTAAGTTTATATAGTTAATTAATTCTTTACATTACATATATACTGTATTATAAAACATTTCTTAAGTCCATAATGTCCTTTGATTTTCTTTCAAATCTGATTGTGTTGTTTCAAATTGTTCTTTCAGTTATTTATCTTCTCCTTATCTGTTCAAGGTTGAAATCAGGGCCTGTTCATTGCATACACATTCCTGGCAGATAAGCCTGTCTGGTTAATGTCTAGAGCTGTTCCATCGTCTTAATTACAGCACAGATTCCCAATAGACATTTACTCATCCGCTTTTACTTCTGTTTTTTCTATTTTCTTTACAATTTCTTGTGCTTAACTAAATTCCAAATCCAGGTCCGTGAAGGCGCGTTGAATAGAGTTATAATTAGTTTTCATTTTCACAGGAAACACTACTCCGTATTTCACCTCTGATTTACCTTGCAGAATGCGGCTTACTTTTTTAAATTTATTTCTTTTTTCCAGTATTTCACGTGGGTAGTCTCTGTAGAATCTGACAATTTCTCCATCAAATGTAAGCCTCTCCCCATGTGGTATCATCTTCATAAGTTTATCCAAACTTGAAATGTCCAAAAATTTCACAATAATCTGTCTTGGGGGCGCATTTATTTCTCTTCTGAAGCGACCTACCCAATGTGCCACATCAATCCTCGGGTTTTCCTTCAACTTAAAGACATCTTTGAGTATTTTAGTAACGAGTTCAGTCATTAAAATTCCTAGCTCTTGCCCTTCCTTTACTCCTACAATCTTCAAGTTCTGTCTCCTTGATCTAGCTTCAAAGTGTTGAATTTTATCTGTCAATTTATTCAATTGCTCCCGATTAACCCCTTGTTCTTCTTTCAGGGTCGATATTTCCCGAGACATCTCATATATTTCAATCTTCATATCTTCTATCGACTTATCAACTCCTTCATTCAATTCATCAAATTTCTTATTATAATCATTATCCATTCTCGCAAATTCCTGAGTTGTCCTCTGATCCAGATCCGACAGCTGTTGCTCCAAAAATTCAAACTGTTCCTTTGATTCAGCACCCGCAGCCTCTGTTTTCTTGGAGAGATTAACCTCCATTTTAGATAATTTGCTCTCCATTATCTTGTTCATATTAGTGAGCATTTTGGAGAATCCCTTTGTAAGATCTACGGTAAGATCTTTAGTAAGATTAGCTCTTACCGTTTCTTCCCACTGCTTCATCTCTTTCTCCTTTTCTGCCCTTTTCGTCTCTCCTTTTGTAGCCATTTCAGATACGGCTTGTTGAGAATCAAATTATTTGTCTGAACTTTCAGTTGCTGTTTGGAGGGCTGCCAAATCTTCTTCCAGCAGGAGTCTGATAGTGGATTTCTTAGGTCCCCTTTGATGTTTTACCTTTCCAATCTAAAGATCCTATTAAAGCTGAAATTTCTCGACATTATCTGCTGATCTCACTCCCACGACACCAAGCTGCCGCCGGTGGATGTTTTTAAATCGGCCCCGACTTCAGAAACAGCTTTTTACACGATTTTTATCAGGAGCTGAGTTCAATGCTGCACCTTCACCACTGCATGGTGGCACCGGAAGTCCGTGTATATATTTAGTTAATACCAACAATTGAAGAATTGGTAACTCATGCAATCTCCAATACCTCCAAGTAGAGATGGTATTTGGAACTTCTCATCTTAGTCCTTAGCATCAGTTTGTAATAATTAAATTCGACCGACCACATTACTGTAGCGAGGTTCAAGTTCAAGTGCAAATGAGTTATTGTCATGTTCAGCAATGCTGAATACTGTTACTTCATCATTGTGACTAAGGTAACTTCAGCTGACAATAGCATATGGTTGTTAACAATAGTCTAATTGCTACTTACACGATATCAGTTCCTTGATTTTCTCGGCTGAAACACAGCTGCTATATTGCCAATTATTCTTGATGAAACTAAAACTCAGTTTTATGACAGATTGCTATAACTCCAATCTCTTGCCACAGGGCGGAGTCAAGGCTAATAATAATTAAAGGTAAATCCCAATGACCAACGAACAGTTTATCCCATACCACAAAGCTTTACTGTTATAGTACAGTTATGTTGTCTTTGATAACCTCTGTAATGGGATTTGCATAGCATGGATCTCTGACCCTTATGAATCTGTAGTTAGTCAAGAAAAATAAGTTTTTCATATTCGGAAAGTTCAAATGCCCGACACTCTCCATTCTTCATAATAATATGCCACTCCTGCCTTATTCCATGGGTGGTTTGCATGAGAACTTTTGTCCAAAACTTTTTTTCCGAAACTTAATTTTTTTTTTTAAATAACCCTGGTCATAATCCAAACTTGCTTGGAATGCTCCTCAACCAGATATTTTGACCCTATGTGTGTTGTACAAACAAATGTAAATATTACAACTTGTACACTACCCATATTTTGGGTAGCACTACCCATAACGGTGCACTACCCATATTTTGGAAGTGCTAGACCCATTTTGTTGAGTAGGATTGGTAAGGTGTATGGAATTTCTGAGCTATCATGCTGCCCCCAGCTCCAGTGAACCGCTTACTGCCAATGAGCGCCTGGGGTGCGTTCTGAAACAATGACTTTTGCCCGCCGTTTGCCTAATTGATTCGTCTGCCAGGCTTTCTTCCCCTGTTGAATAGGCCTACCTGAATAACAGATTCAGCGGCTGGCTCTCACATCCCCTTGTTGCCGCTCTTCACTGCCGGCACATATGTGCTTTAGTATGTTCTATTGACTTCTTTAGAGCCTGGAGTCAGTTATATCTTGACCTTTTGCTCTTCCCACCTCAGAGAGGGTGATTCGTAGGCAGCCCTAGACAGGCGCTGCCGCAGGCTGCAGGATACAAATACTGATAAGAACCCATTGGACTTAACTCAAATAGAATATTCTGCTGGGATGGCAACTTTGTTGCCAGGATAAAGGTACCTCTGACATGTGCCCTTCATCCCTTGGGGTATTCCCCATGGCCATACCCTGAGACTCAGTGTCAGCAGGATACTGACCCGTCTTGGTCTCTGCCTCCAAGAGGGAGACCTGTAGCAGCTCTGTAACTGGAGCTGCTGGTGCGGCCTGTGGAGGTGGACTACTGTCTCACCCTATCATCAGAGTCGGGGTCCGAACTAATCTTCATCTATGAAGGTGCTATCACACAGTTCTCTACCAGATACTGCTGGCGCCTTTTTTGTGCATGTTGGCACTGACACTCCTCCTGTTGGCGTGTGCCCTGCTGTAGCACTATATGCAACAGTTGCTGTATTTGGGATAGTCGTTTCAAACGTACTATCCAGACCCAGTGAGGAATTCATCCCCCGACTCCGTGGGCCTTGCTATCCAGCCCGGTGGAGAATCATCTCCCGACTTCGTGGGCATTGCAGATTATGTGTGAACTTGAGTAACCCTGTTCCAGGCGTTGCTGGCGCTGCCTTTTGAAAAGGCCGGCGCTTTTTGACTTGAAACAGCCCTGTACCAGGTGCTGCTGGCATGGCTCTCCCGTAGGCCGGCAATTTCATACATGAAGCAGCCCTGTCAGGCGCTGCTGGCGCGGCCTGTCCCAAGGCCCGCCCTATACAGTGTAAGCTCACTAAATCAACATTTTTAGTGTACAGCTTTACCTGTGAAGGGTTAAAACAATTCACAGCAACTTGTGCTGAACAACAAGGATTACATAACCATATAACCATATAACAATTACGGCACGGAAACAGGCCCTCTCTGGCCCTTCCAGTCCGTGCCGACCATTTGTTTTCCCCTAGTCCCATCTACCTGCACTCAGACCATACCCCTCCATTCCCTTCACGTCCATATACCTATCCACTTTACTCTTAAATGTTAAAATCGATCCTGCCTCCACCACTTCTGCTGGAAGCTCATTCCACACAGCCACCACCCTCTGAGTAAAGAAGTTCCCCCTCACGTTACCCCGAAACTTCTGTCCCTTAATTCTCATATCATGCCCTCTTGTTTGAATCTTCCCTACCCTCAATGGGAAAAACGTATCCACGTTAACTCTGTCTATCCCTTTCATCATTTTAAAGACCTCAATCAAGTCCCCCCCTTAACCTTCTGCGCTCCAAAGAATAAAGACCTAACTTGTTCAACCTTTCTCTGTAACATAGTTGCTGGAACCCTGGCAACATTCTAGTAAATCTCCTCTGTACTCTCTCTATTTTGTTGACATCCTTTCTATAACTAGGCGACCAAAATTGTACACCATACTCCAGAATTGGTCTTACCAATGCCTTGTACAATTTTAACATTACTTCCCTACTCCTATATTCAATGCTCTGATTTATAAAGGCCAGCACACCAAAGGCTTTCTTTACCACCCTATCTACATGCGATTCCACCTTCAGGGAACTATGCACAGTTATTCCTAGATCCCTCTGTTCCACAGCATTCCTCAATTCCCTACCATTTACCAGAGACATTGTCAGAGACATATAACAATAACTTTTTATGACTTTAACTTTGCCTTTAGCTTTTAACTTTAAGAAAAACACTATAACGTACATCAATTTTATTATAAAGAGAAACCCTTTGTAGCCTGACTCACCTGAGTCCAAATAGGGCTGAATGAGTCCCATTTAATTCCTTGCCTGGGGACCAATGTCTGTGAGCCACTGATCCCACTGTCAGTGACTCTAGCGTTACTTCCTTGCCGTTCCAACGGCATCCCCATAGGCTGGGAGCTGCTGACTGCCTTGTTAGCGGCTCCCTATCTTGCAACCCGATCTTTTTACCAGTTATCCGCTTCCGCGGTTGGCCTGGGTTTCCCCTCTGTCCATAACCGGCACACTCGTTGGGCTGCGAAACTGGCAGGTAAACCTCTGTGAAAAGAGGCTCCTGCCTTAAAAAACCTGGTAAGTAAAAACGAACTTACCTCTAGGTTTAACTTACCAGTGCGGCTGACGTACTGACGCGCATGTGGCCTGACGGGTCTTCTTTATGGAATCACTCACGTGACTCCGAAGTAAAATCGACATGGTATGAATGTAAATTGTCCCTAGTGTGTGTAAGA
Organism: Okamejei kenojei; assembly: GCA_035221665.1. NCBI lineage: Eukaryota > Metazoa > Chordata > Chondrichthyes > Rajiformes > Rajidae > Okamejei > Okamejei kenojei. The sequence goes on from CM069141.1 coordinate 72,588,574, forward strand.
TAGTGTTAATGTGCGGGGATCACTGGTTGGTGCAGACTCGGTGGGGCCGAAGGGCCTGTTTCTGCGCTCTAAATTAAATCTCTAAATTAATCTAAACTAAACTAAAACTTATATATAAAATGATGAGAGACATAGATAGGGTAGACAGTCAGAACCTTTTTCCCAGGGTGGAAATGTCCAACACTATAGGATATACCTATAGGTGAGACGGGGAAAAGTGAGGGGCAAGTTTTGTGCACCAATTGTGGGGATTGGGAACCGTTGCCAGGGATGATTGAGGCAGATATGATAGTGATGTTTAAGAGGCTTTTAGATTGATACATGGAAGTGCAGGGAATATAGATTATGTACAGGCAGATGAGAACAGTTTAACTTGGCATCATGATTGGCACAAACATGGGCGGTCTATGCTGTCCTGTTCAATGTTCTATAAGTTTGTTTTACCACCATTGTTTCATTTATTTCCCTGCTGATATTCCCAGTTGTCTATCTTTCTCTCTGATCGGCTTTATTTAGCGTTGGGCATGAGGAGCAACTTGCCTTGGCATCACTGTGAATAAAGCTCATTGTGTTCCAGTGTAGCGGCAACTAGTGGTGGACTGGGGGAATGCAAACCCTCGCTATTGGCTGGCGCCACCACGTGATCGCGGGTGTGTTTTCACGGGCTATTATTCCTCAGTCGACAGAGCTCCTCCCGTGTAGTAGGAGCTATTTCGCTGGGGTGCAGAGTCCCGCTGATGCCACACCCCCTGCTCGTTATCGGGAAATGCCTCGGCTGATCGCCAGTAGAGGCTATCGTGGAGCTATTATATCTTTGGCTGACGCAGCACACGGTTTTCGTATACTTCCGTTTGTTTGCCGTTTACAAATAAAGATTTATTTTACTCATCCTGCCTGTCTCGCCAAAGTGGTGACCCCATCGGTCTGATCGTAATTTCGGATCCCGACCATGAAAGCCGCAGAAAACCTCGACCACCAATGATAAATGAGGTGAGTAGGAAGGAACTGTAGATGCTGGTTTACACTGAAGATGGACACCAAATGCTAGAGTAACTCAGCAGGTCAGGCAGCATCTCTGGAGAGAAGGATTGGGTGACATTTTGGGTCGAGACCCTCCTTCAGACTGAGGTGAGGGTTTCCACATGACATTTTACATGTTCAGTTCTCATTCCGTTGGTCATTGAGTGATGTTAGACTGCAGATAGAAAAGAAGGCAAAAACATTTTCGCACATACTCAAGCCCAACATATATTTACAAGATAAAAACAGAATAGCAAATTTATTTGCTCCAACATTGAATAATCTGATGTCATAGAATTGCAGCATGGAAACAGGCATAGAAACAGAGGCTACCCTCTGATTAAAATAATTGCCCTGAAGGTCCCTCTTTAAACTCTCCACAATAGATCAGATTCACATTTAGTAGGTGCTTCAGTTGTCTGATTGTTGCTTTTTCAGGCAGGCCACTCCAGCCTACCACCATTTTAAGACCTGACCATTGGGTTTCTCAAGTACAGAGGTGAATCCTGGCACTCACCAGCCAGCTGGAGGGTGGTCCCAGGACAGCTGTCTCTGTGCTGCCCATGCTGTGACTAAAAGCAGGGTGAAGTCTAAAGGAGCCTGGATGCTTCATGTCAGTGTTGGGAGAAATCTTGAAGGCACAGCTGAGCCATTTTCTATTGCCAATCTTCTATCCCAACTTGTACCTTACCTCTAATACCATGAGCTCCTAGCTTGTTCTGCAGCCTCACATGTGGCACCTTATCAAAGGTCTTCTGAAAATCCTAGTAAGCAACATCCACTGACTAACTGGCCTATAATTTCCTTTATTTAGCCTTGCTCCTTTCTGAAATAGTGAAGATACATTTTTGATTTTCCAGTCCTCGGGGACCATTCCTGACTCTAGTGATTCTAGCACGATCACTACCAATGACTCCACAATCACTAGAGCTACCTCTTTCAGAATCCAAGGGTGTAGTCCAGGTGACTTATCCACCTTCAGCCCGTTCAGCTTCCCAAGTACCTTCTCCCCAGTAATAGCAACTACACTCATTTCTGCCCCATGACGCTCTTTGACTTTCTGTCACATTGCTGATGTCTTCCACTGTGAAGACTGACGCAAAAAACACATTCAGTTCATCCACCATTTCTTTTTCCCTATTATTACTTCTCCAGCATAATTTTTCAGTGGTCCAATCTCCACTCTTGCCTCTTTTTTACTCTTTATATAACTGCAAAATCCTGTGCCATTCTCTTTTATATTATTGTCTAGCCTACATTCATATTTCATCTTTTCTCACCTTATTGCATTTTTAGTTGCCTTCAGTGCATTTTTAAAAGCTTTCCAATTCTCCAGCTTCCCACTAATCTTTGCCTTCCACTTTGCTTTAATGCTATCTTTCATTTCCTTTGACAGCTATGGTGAGCTCATTCTCCCGTTGGTATATTTCTTCCTGCATCTTCCAATTTATTTCCAGAAACTCCTGCCTTTGTTGCTCCACCTTCATTCTTGCTAGGATCCCCATGCAATTACCCATAGTAAGTTCCTCCTTCATCCTTCACAGTTAACTTTACACAACAGCAATACTGATGCAGGTCCACCACTGATTTTCTATCAACTGGTCTGGTACTTCCTTTAATCCAGACAAAATTACAAGAATGCACTTGAAATCCCCCCATGGAAGTCTCCCCGAAAATGTGCTGCCTAGACCAGGTGAGGCAGCTGATATTGACCTCATTGGAACTTCTGTGGGCAATTAAAAGATCGAATTTGCCTCCTGTGGCTGGGGTTCTGGTACCTTGGCCCGGCCAAAGCTGGCGGATCCATTCCCATAGCCGACTTTGCGGGCCGGTATCTCGGCCCCCTAGGCAGACCTGTCCGGTACTATTCGACTCCTCCAAATTCCAGTGAATACAAGCCCAGCTGCTCCATTCTTTCATCATATGATAGTCTCGCCATCCCGGGAATTAACCTGGTGAACCTACGCTGCACTCCAACAATAACAAGAATGTCCTTCCCCAAATAAGGAGACCGAAACTGCACACAATACTCCAGGTGTGATCTCACTTGGGCTCTGTACAACTGCAGAAGGACTGTTTTAGCTCCTATACTCAGCTCCTCTTGTTATGAAGGCCAAAGTGCCTTTAGCTTTCTTCACTTCCTGCCATTCCTGCATGCTTACTTTCAGTGACTGATGTACAAAGACACCCAGGTCTCATTGTACTTCCCTTCTTCCTAACCTGACACCATTCAGATAATAATCTGCCTTCCCGTTCTTCACATTTATCCACATTATACTGCATCTGCCATGCATCTACCCATTAATCCAACCTATCCAAATCGCGTTGCATCCTCGTAGCATACTCTTCACAATTCACACTGCCACCCTGCTTTCAGTCATCTGCAAATTTGCTGTTACTTTTAATTCCTTCATATAAATCAATAATGTATATTGTAAATATCTGTGGTCCCAGCACTGAGCTTGCGGCACTCCACTTGTCACTGGCTGCCATTCTGAAAGGGACGCGTTAATCCCTACTCTTTGTTTCCTGTCTGCCAACCAATTTTCTATCCATGTCAGTACACTACCCCCAATACCATGTGTTTTAATTTTGCCCACTAATCTAATGTGTGAGACCTTATCAAAGGCTTTCTGAAAATCCGGGTACATTACATCCACTGGCTCTCCCTTGTCCATTTTAGTTGTTATATCCTCAAAAAATTCCAGAAGATTTTTCAAGCATGATTTCCCCTTCGTAAATCCATGCTGACTTGGACCGATCCTGGTACTGCTATCCAAATGCGCTGCTATTACATCTTTTATAATCGACTCCAGCATCTTCCCCACTACTGATGTCAGGCTAACTGGTCTATAATTCTCTGCTTTTTCTCTCCCTCTTTTCTTGAAAAGTGGGATAACATTAGCTACCCTCTAATCCACAGTAACTGACCTGAATCTATAGAACGTTGGAAAATGATCACCAATGCATCCACGATTTTTAGAGCCACCTCCTTGTGTACCAGGGATACAGACCATCAGACCCTGGGGATTTATCAGACTTTAGTCCCATCAGTCTACCCAACCATTTCCTGACTAATGTGAATTTCCTTCAGTTCCTCCATCACCCTAGGTTCTCTGGCCACTAGTACATCAGGGAGATTGTTTGTGCCTTCCTTGGTGAAGACAGAAGCAAAGTACCTGTTCAACTCATTTGCCATTTCCTTGTTCCCCATAATAAATTCGCCATAGTGGTGGGACACCTGATAGTTGGGGTACAGAAACGATATTCTGTGGCAGAAATCATAACTCCAGTATGGAAGGTGATTGAAGTAAGTTCAGTGGATAGAATCAGCAGGAACATGGTAGGGAGTGAGGAAGGGTTGTTAGATTGAATTGCATTTATCTCAATGTGACAGGCTGACGGATAAGGTGGATGAACTCAGGGCATGGATGGATACATGCGACTGGGACATTGTAGCCATTACAGAAACTTGCAAGGTAGGGACAGGACTGGCAGTTTAATGTTCCAAGGTACAGGTGCTACAGGGGAGATAGAGGTGGGATAAAAGAGGAGGGGGTGTTGCTTAATTGATTAAGGAGAATGTCACGGCAGTGGTCAGAGATTACATAACTGTTGGTTCATCCAGTGAGGCTATATGGTGGAGCTGAGGAACAAGAAAGGGGTGTGTACAGACCCTCAAATGGTCAACGGGATTTAGAAGAGCAAATATGCCAGAAGATTGCAGGCAGCTGCAAGACTTACAATGATGTCCGAGTAAGGAATTTTAACATTCCCAATATAGACTGGAACTGTCATAGTGGCAATCTACGGGGTTGATTTTGGCAAATGTGTTCAAGAAAGTTCCCTCAGGCAATTTGTAGAAGACCCTTCCAGGGTAGAGCCTTCAAGCTTGATCTACTCTTCGGAAATTGGGACGGGCAAGTGACTGAAGTGCTGTTCGACTAGCGACGACTGTTTCATTCACTTTACAATAGTTATGGATAAAGACATTTATAAAGATATTTATGGAATTAAACAGGAAATTACTCAAGTTGATTGGAGTAGGTTGTTTGTGGGGAAAAGAAGGTTCTTTTGGGATGCGTTCAAAAATCCAATGACAAGAGGTCAGGGCATACATGTTTCTGTTAGAGTGCAGGGCATAGTAGGTGGGAATAAGGAAGCTGAGATGACAAGAGAAATTGAGGCTCTGTTCAGGAAAAAGCAAGAGGTGTGGGACAGATATAGGTAGCTGCCATCAAGTGTATCCCTGGAGGAGTTTCGGGAACTGTGGGTGTAGGAGATAGCACTGGCAGATAATATGAAGGAAAATCTAAAGAGATTTCATAAGTATAAGGGAAAGAGGGTGACTGGAGAGAGAATGGGGCCCCTCAAAAGCTAAAGTGGTGATAACCATGTGGAGCTGCAGGAGACGGGCAAGGTCCTCAATGAGTATTGCTCCTTTGTTTTTCATCCTAGAGAAAGACATGGTGCCGGCAGTCGCCGGAAAAATCGCCAAGTGGGACAGGCCCTGTAAGGTTTCAAAGGTCTTTTATTGTCATGTGTACCAATCAAGATACAGTGATATGTGAATTACCATACTGCCGTACTAAAAAAGCAACAAGACATACAACTACAGAAAATTTAACATAAACATCCATCACGGCAGATTCCCCACATTCTCACTGTGATGGAAGGCAATAAAGTCTAATCTTCTTCCCTCATTTTTCTCCCGCGGTCCGGATAGTCAAACCATCCGTCGGGGCGATCAAAGCTCCTGCAGCCGGCGGGCGAAACCCCCACGTCGGGGCAATCGAAGCTCCCGCACCCGGCGGGCGAAGCCCCTGCGTCGGGGAAATCGAAGCTCCTGCGGCTTGGAGTTCCCGATGTCGGTCTCTGACCAGAGACAGCAAGCTCAGCGATGTTAAAGTCCGCAGGCACCTGTGGTAGAGCTTAGAGGTCGATCCCTAGCAAAGTGATCACGAGCACCACGATGGTAAATCCGCAGGCACCTGTGGTGGAGCTCTTGAAGTCAGTCTCCAGCAAAGGCTGACAACTCCTCGATGTTAGGTCACAGTGCAGATGGAGATACAATATGGAAATAATTCGCATCTCCATCGAGGTAAGAGATTAGAAAAAATTTCCCCCAACCCCCTCCCCCACATAAAACAAGGCAAAGAACACTAAAACATACATTTAACACATACTAAAAAAACAACGTAGAAGAAAGGGACGGACAGTCTGTTGGCGAGGTGAATGATGGAGCAAGTGAATGATATGCCAAAAATAATGATGATCAAGGAAAGGCGGGGTCCACAATGGTCCATTGTTGACTGTGGGTTAGGTGATAACGCGTTATACAGACAGTGAAACGCAACTGGACGACAGTGAAACTAGTATTATGACCAGGGTGGCGGAGGGACGGAAACAGAGGGGGATGCAAGGGTAACTTGAAGTTAGATTAAGGCTAGTCAGCATGGGTTTATAAATGGGAGATTATTTATTATGAAACTTATTGTGTTTTTTGAAGAAATGCCAAAAAGGATGATGAGAGCAAAGCCCTAGATATTGCCTGTATGGACTTCAGCAAGGCATTTGATAAGGTTCCGCATGATAGGATCCATGGTAGGTTAGATCATATGGGATCTAGAGGGGGCTAGCCGGCTAAAGAGTGAACTGGTTTCATGGAAGGAAACAGAGGGTGATGGTGGAAGGATGTTTTTCAGACTAGAGGACTGAAACCAGTGGTGTCTCAAGAATCGTTGTTGTTTGTGGTTTATATCAACGATTTGGAGGAGAACGTAGAAGGCATGATTAGTAAGTTTGCAGCCTACACGAAAGTGGTTTGTATTATAGATAACGAAGATGGTTATGATAAATCACAGTTGGATCTTGATCAGTTGGGCAATTGGGCTGAGAAATGATTCATGGAATGTAGTGTAGATGTGCCAATTGTTGCACTTTTGGAAGTCAAGCCAGGGTAGGGCTCTGGGTGTGTTGTAGAGCAGAGGGATCTAGGAGTACAGGGACATAGTTCCTTGAAAGTGGTGTCACAGGTAGATTAGATGTTCAAGAAGGCTTTTGGCTTTTCAACCTTCATCAGTTGAGTGCGGAAGTTGGAATGTTATGTTACAATAGTACAAGACATTGTGTAGGAAGGAACGGCAGATGCTGGTTTAAACCAAAGATAGACACAAAAAGCTGAAGTAACAGCGGGACAGGCAACATCTCTGGGGAAGGGTCTGAAGAAGGGTCTCAACCCGAAACGTCACCCATTCCTTCTCTCCATAGATGCTGCCTGTCCCACTGAGTTACTCCAGCTTTTTGTGTCTATCTTTGGAGTATTGTGTTCAGTTCCAAACTCCAACCTCCCTGTGATTCCCTCTAAACCTTGCACCTCTCATTAAGAACTTGTGCCCTCTTGTGTAGATCCTCACACCATGGAAAATAGATGTTTACTATCTATCTTATCTAACACCCTCATAATTGTACACCCATGTGTGCTAAGGTCACCCTCAGCTCCCTTTGCTCCTGTGATACAAACTTAATCTTTCCCTACAGTGAAATGCTCCACCCAGGCAACACCCTGGCGAATCTCCTCTGCTCCCTCTCTAGTGCAATCATATCCTTCCTGTAGTGTGGTGACTAGAACTGCCCATAAAAAGCCAGTTCTTATTTGATGTGTTACACCTAAAGAACGCAAGCATGCCATATGCCTTATCCACCCACAACTTGCAGGGAGCTATGGACTTGTTTCTCAGGATTTAGTCATCAACATTCATCAGGGCTCAGCCATTTAGCGTGTACACCCTTCCCTTGTTAACCTTCCAAAAATGCATCACCTTGTACTTGTCAGAATGTAATTCCATTTGCTATTGCTCTGCCCACCTTTATGCTCTTGCCTACGACAACTACCTCGCTCTCCAAAGCACCACCGATTTACTTTTCATCTGCAAACTAATTGTACCTTTCCCAATCACATCCAAGTTGCTAAATGTATATTATAAACTGCAATGGACCCAGCACCAATCTCTGGGGTACACCACTTGTCACAGATATTTCCAATCAGAAAAGCAGCTTTCCACCGCCATACCAGCTTCCTATCATCAAGCCATTTGGGATTACATTTGCCAACCTGTGCACGATCCAATGGGTTGTAACATTTTGTCCCACCCGATCAACATTGGAGAATCATAGAAATGAGCCCTTTGGCTCATTACGTCCATGCTAACCATCTTGCCCATTACAATAATACAATTTACCCACATTAGATCAGTGTTCTTCTATACCTTGCCTATTCTAGTATTATCTGTACACCAGTTATATCCAACACACGAAGGACAATTTACAGAAGCCAATTAACATACAAGTCTGTGCATCGTTTGGAATGTGGGAGGAAACTGGAGCAAACCCACGTGGTCACAGGGAGATCGTATAAACTCCATAGAGATAGCACCCGTAGTCGGGATCAAACCTGGATCTCTGCGCTGTTTGCTATACCTCTATTGCTGTGCCACACTACCGCCCGATGTGTAGTACATCGCCCTATTGTGCCACTGTGCCACCCTGTGATTCCCTCTGATTCCATTAGCATCCCTGGCAGATGGTGGAATCTAATGAGAAACCATGTCCAAAGCCTTACTGAAGATGCTGCTATCATTTCTGAATATGTCAACAACAAGGTGATAACCATATAACCATATAACAATTACAGCACGGAAACAGGCCCGCTCGGCCCTTCCAGTCCGTGCCGACCATTTGTTTTCCCCTAGTCCCATCTACCTGCACTCAGACCATACCCCTCCATTCCCTTTACGTCCATATACCTATCCACTTTAGTCTTAAATGTTAAAATCGATCCTGCCTCCACCACTTCTGCTGGAAGCTCATTCCACACAGCCACCACCCTCTGAGTAAAGTTCCCCCTCATGTTACCCCGAAACTTCTGTCCCTTAATTCTCATGTCATGCCCTCTTGTTTGAATCTTCCCTACCCTCAATGGGAAAAACGTATCCACGTCAACTCTGTCTATCCCTTTCATCATTTTAAAGACCTCAATCAAGTCCCCCCTTAACCTTCTGCGCTCCAAAGAATAAAGACCTAACTTGTTCAACCTTTCTCTGTAACATAGTTGCTGGAACCCTGGCAACATTCTAGTAAATCTCCTCTGTACTCTCTCTATTTTGTTGACATCCTTCCTATAACTAGGCGACCAAAATTGTACACCATACTCCAGAATTGGTCTTACCAATGCCATGTACAATTTTAACATTACTTCCCTACTCCTATATTCAATGCTCTGATTTATAAAGGCCAGCACACCAAAGGCTTTCTTTACCACCCTATCTACATGCGATTCCACCTTCAGGGAACTATGCACAGTTATTCCTAGATCCCTCTGTTCCACAGCATTCCTCAATTCCCTACCATTTACCATGTACGTCCTATTTTGATTTGTCCTGCCAAGATGTAGCACTTCACACTTATCAGCATTAAACTCCATCTGCCATCTTTCAGCCCACTTTTCCAAATGGCCCAAATCTCTCTGTAGACTTTCAAAATCTACTTCATTATCCACAACACCACCTATCTTAGTATCATCTGCATACTTACTTATCCAATTTTCCACCCCATCATCCAGATCATTGATGTACATGACAAACAACAGTGGACCCAACATAGATCCCTGAGGCACCCCACTGGTCACCGGCTTCCAACCTGACAAACAGCCATCCACTATTACTCTCTGACATCTCCCATTCAGCCACTGTTGAATCCATCTTGCTACTCCGCCATTAACACCCAAAGATTGAACCTTCTTAACCAACCTTCCATGGGGAACCTTGTCAAAGGCCTTACTGAAATCCATATAGACAACATCCACTGCTTTACCCTCATCAATTTCCCTAGTTACCGCTTCAAAAAATTCAAGAAGGTTTGTCAAACATGACCTTCCAGGCACAAATCCATGTTGACTGTTCCTGATCAGACCCTGTTTATCCAGATGCTTATATATATTTATCTCTAAGTATCCTTTCTATTAATTTGCCCACCACTGACGTCAAACTAAAAGGTCTATAATTGCTAGGTTTATTCTTTGAACCCTTTTTAAACAATGGAACAACATGCGCAGTACGCCAATCCTGCGGCACTTTTCCCGTTTCTAATGACATTTGAAATATTTCTGTCATAGCTCCTGCTATTTCTGCACTAACTTCCCTCAATGTCCTAGGGAATATCCTGTCAGGGCCTGGAGACTTATCCACTTTTATATTTTTCAAAAGTGTCAGTACTTCCTCCTCTTTGAATCTCATAGTTTCCATAGCTACTCTACTTTTTCCCTTAACTCACAGAGTTCAATATCCTTCTCCTTGGTGAATACCGAAGAAAAGAAATTGTTCAATATCTCCCCCATCTCTTTTGGCTCTGCAGATAGCTGTCCATTCTGGTTCTCTAATGGTCCAATTTTATCCCTCGTTATCCTTTTGCTATTAATATAGCCGTAGAAACCCTTTGGGTTTACTTTCACCTTTCTTGCCAAAGCAACCTCATATCTTCTTTTAGCTTTCCTAATTTGTTTCTTAAGATTCTTTTTACATTCTTTATACTCCTCTAGCACCTCATTTACTCCATGCCTCCTATAATTATTGTAGATATCTCTCTTTTTTCGAAACTAGTGTCCAATTTCCCTTGAAAACCATGGCTCTTTCCAATTTTTACTATTTCCTTTCAACCTAACAGGGACATAAAGATTCTGTACTCTTACAATTTCCCCTTTAAATGTCCTCCATTTCTCTTCTACATCCTTCCCATGAAACAAAGTGTCCCAATTCACTCCTTTAAAATCCTTACGCATTCCCTCAAAGTTAGCCTTTCTCCAATCAAAAATCTCCACCCTAGGTCCAGTTCTGACTCTCTCCATAATTTTACTTCGGAGTCACGTGAGTGACTACGTGAAGAACCCGCCTCACGCTGGCAAACGGCATTACGTCGACGCTGACGGCGGAAGGAGGAGCTGCAGTAAGGAGCAGCTCCTCGCAGCGGTCGGAACGGCCCCCGCAGGTAAGTGCAGCAAAGTCGGGATGTTCTTTAGCGTACGCTGGGTGGGTCCAGCAGTAAAAATAAAGTAAAATAAAAAGTCAGAGTCACGTTAAAGTGCTGTTTAGCACAGATTAAATGAAAGAAATGGAGAAATCGGCAAAGAAAATTCGCGGGGGTAAAAAGAGCTTCCCGGGGTGAAAATAAAAATACGGGGAAAAAAAGCTAGTGCGGATCCGGTTTCCGATACCGGTTGGCCGCTGATATACCCGTTAGTGAGTTCTAGATTCTCCAGAAGTTATAACCACGGAGAGAAATGCTCCCAAAAATGTAAAAGAAATCTGAGAGGCCCGTGGTTCTGATGACTCTGATACTGAAAGTCCTCCAGATAATTAAACTATATGGAACTAATAATGGAGCATATGGAGAAAGTTCTCCAAAAAATTATGATACTAGAGTCACAGTACCCAGAAGGTTCACAAAAAAGCCCTGAGGGGTTTAATTATTCTGATATGGCTGTGGGCCTAATTGGGAGTTGGAACTCCGGACCCAGGATTTGGGCCGAAGGAAGTCTCATGGGATGAAATCCCAATTGATTTAGGGCTGCAGAAGGCAGACCCTGCTGATGGTGATTTGCATTTGAAAACACACCACAAAATAAAAGAAAGGCCAAATGTGCCTGAGATAGCAAAAGAAATTTGCTATATATGAAGGAAGTGGTGAGGCTATGGAAGAAAACCTAGCTGCCAACATTAATATATGGTATCTCACCAACTTCATGATTCTGTGATGATTGAAACATCAGAATTATAAACGCACAGGAAATTGTGCCTCATTGAAAGTGCCTAACGGTTTTATCCGTTGATATGGGCATCCATGACCCCAAATATGAGAGCTCAAGAAGTGAGGTTCAAAAATCCTCACAAATTATTCTGCTGCCATTATGGCTTTTGGGGAGATGGATAAGTTTAAAAAAGAGGGCCTATTGTGCAAATTCTTTCTATGAAATTATTGTATGAGGAAAATGGCTATTCGGCCCATATTTCACCCAAGATTTGCAAGCTGTGTGGTTCGAGCAAGTGGTGTTCAAGCTCCTGGTTATCTGTTTGGAGTAAATCTGCCTAAATTATTAAAAATTGGATGAAGAAGCTAAAAATTTTAAACTGCATGAAACCTTCGTCTTAGGACAAAAAAGGTATTTTTTCGCCCAGAAGGGGATTTGATTTTTGGAAATAAAGGCAGAAATATGTCAAGGAAATATTATTGTACTGCACAGCCCAATACTTACCCGTATTCGGGGAAAAGGAGACCACCACGCTCATATGGAGAGGTATTAAAGACTTGTTTCTATCTTTAAAGAAACTGCGGATTAATCTCCAGTTGGAGGGAGATTACAAAAGTTTTATAAAGACTGGCTTACTATTATTTCTGATCGGTTTATTTTTACAAGCAGTTTCAGGAGCCACTTTTACATTTAAAGAAGGGGTTAATCCTCCAGTACAGATAAACCTGCCTATGCTTTCGTGTTTACTGCAATTGGAAAAGCAGAGATTAATGTGGAAATTGACAAATTATCTGAAAAGGGGTTATTGAAAAAACTTATGAACACGAGCATCAATTGTGTCTAAGATATTTCAAAAGACATAAAAAGATGGTGATTGCAGAATTATTCTGGACCTTACAGATCTAAATAAGTGGTAGAATACAAATTTTTAAATGGAAAACATTTAATACTGCAAGATATTTAATATCAGCAGGTTGTTATATGGCTACGATTGATTTGAAAAACGCCTATTATTCTGTACCAATACATCAGTTTCTGGAGGTACTTAAAATTTAATTGGCTGGGACAATTATGGCAGTTTAAAGCTTTGCCAAATTGATTGAGTTCAGCTTCCAGGCTCTTTACTAAACTGTTGAAACCAGTTTTAGCCCAATTAAGAGTACAAAAACACATCGTTATGGCTTATCTCGATGACATTCTAATCATTTATGGCAATCAAGAGTCAGCTGAGAATTAGTTTCAGTACAAAAGCTTTGTTAAAGCTAGGGTTCTTGATTCATCCAATTAAATTCCAGCTGCAGCCAGCACAATCAATTAACTATTTGGAGTTTGTAATTAACTCAGAAACTATGTTAATACTTTACCAACAAAGATAAAGTTGATGATTTTTGGTGACTTGTAATAATCTCATTCACAAACTTATCCTTCCATCCGAAAAATAGCGAAAACTATTGGTAAACTAGTAGCAGCATTTCCTGCAGTAGAAATTTGGTCCATTACATTATCAAAATCTTCAAAGGGACAAAATAAGAGCTCTCAAAGAGAGGGCAGGCCACTTTGATAGGCCTATGCAATTAACAAAAGAAGTTTTGTTGGAATTACCATGGTGGGTAAAAAATATCCCACAAGCTGCTAAAAACATTCTGATTAAATCGGGGGGGGGGGGGGGGTAACAGATTCATCCTCCAGTTGTGGAGGTAGATGGAAAGTCCAAGAAGAAACGTTTCTTCAAACTTATGGTATTAACTATTTAGAGTTATTGGGTGCTTTCTATGGTCTAAAAGCATATTGCTGTTCAAAAAAGGAGTCTACATGTATTAATACAGTTAGACAATAAACGGCTGTTGCATATATTAATCACATGGGGGAGTCAGATCAGTATCATGTGATTGTCTGGTCAATGAAATATGGCAATAGTGTATTGATCGCCAAATTTGGATTTCAGCAAACTACATTCCAGGTAAAGACAATGTGGTGGCAGATAAAAGATCAAGGATATTTAAAAGATAACACAGAATGGATGCTTAATCCAGCAATATTTAAGAATATTGTAACTCAATTTGGTTTACCAGAAATTGATTTGTTTGCATCAAGGCTTAATCATCAATTGCCTAAATATGTGTCTTGGGAACACGATCCAGATGCAGTAGCAGTAGATGCTTTTCATTGAACTGGGGGAATATGTTCTTTTATGCTTTTCCACCTTTTGCTTTGGTTCAGCAATGTCTGAAGGAAATAGATTCTGCCACAGGATTGTTGGTAGTTCCAAATTGGCCAACACAACCTTGGTTCCCCATTAATGCTGAATATGATTAAAGAACCATATATGTCAATTCCTAACTGTAGTGATATTTTGATTAATCCAGTAACCAAAGAAATTTATGCATTATATGCATATATGAATTTATTAATCTGCAGATTTTGACCAGACCACTACAGGAGCTGGGATTGACGGACAAAACTATGGAAGTTATAGTCGCATCATGGCGAGATAACACACAAAAACAATATATGACACATATTAAGAAATGGGAAGAATTTTGCACACAGTCAAATATTTCTTATGATACGGTGAATATTGCATGTTTGATATTGTGATACTGTGATATTGCATGGAAAATGTATTGGAGCTCCTTGCTAAATTGCATTTTGAGCAAAATTTAAGTTACAGTGCCACTAACACTGCACGCAGTGCCTTATCATCTTATTTAGGACTTATGTCTGACCAGAAATCAATTGGATCACATCCACTAATATCTAGATTCATGAAAGGAATCTTTAATATTAATCCACCCAAACCTACATACACAGAGATTTGGGGTGTGAGCATTGTACTTACCTTACTTAGACAGTGGACTCCAATTGAAAGGTTGTCATTGGAAAGATTAACATTCAAATTAATAATATTAATATCATTGGTTTCAGCTCAAAGAGTGCAAACTTTACAAATGTTGCGTTTAGACTGTATGCATGTGACTACAGATAACATTGTGTTCTATGTTACGATCTGATCAAACAAAGCAGACCAGGAGATCTGGAGCTAAGGTAACCTTTCAAGCTTATCCTATTTGATCCTACTTTGTGTGTGGTTAAACATTTGAATCAATATGTTAAAGTTACTGAAACTCTTCGAGGAAATGAAAAAACGTTAATGATTACGCATAAAAAGCCACACACAAAAGCTTCAGTTCAAACTATCTCAAAATGGTTGAAACAGGTGTTGCTTTTAGCAGGAGTAGACACTAATGTGTTCAAAATCTCACTCCACCAGGGCTGCAGCTAACGTCCGCGGCGAAGGTGCGGGACGTACCACTCGAGCATATTTTAAAAATCGCAGGGTGGAGTAAAGAAGAAACTTTTTCAAAGTTCTACAATAAACCTGTTCACACTATGACAAGCTTTGGCCACGCGGTGTTGGATCAATATAATCACCTGCTTTGTATACTATTGATTACTATAACCAATTAATGTAGTCACTTATATTTTTTTATCACTTGTAATCATTCCCTCGGATATAAGGAGGGTTATTATATGTTCTTTAAACCATTAAAAAGTTAATTATGGAAAGAACTAATATTAGTCCTGGTTTCTCATGTATGTATTTACTTAGCCGGACTGTCGTACTAATTAAATACTACGACATAAAAAACACAGAAAGCTTTAAAATCTTCACGTAGTCACTCACGTGACTCCGAAGTAAAATAGTAAGATTAAAACGAGAACTTACCAGTTCGAAGTTTGATCGTTATTTTATGAGGAGTTACGATGAGGGATTACGTGCCTCCACTCCCACCCTCATAAAATAAATGATCAATCTGGTAGTTCTAAGTCTTTTATGAGCCTTACTATGTTACTTCGGCTATTTGGTGTTCTGTGTTTTTCATGCCGCTGCTTTGAAGTATGCCGTTTGCCAGCGTGAGGCGGGTTCTTCATGTAATCCCTCATCGTAACTCCTCATAAAATAACGATCAAACTTCGAACTGGTAAGTTCTCGTTTAATCTTACTATTATATTGAAACTAATGGTATTGTGATCACTGGTCCCGAAGTGCTCACCAACGCATACCTCCGTCACCTGACCTGCCTCATTTCCTAACAGGAGTCCAGCACTGCCCCTTCTCTGGTCGATAACCTCTATGTACTGCTGCAAAAAACTATCCTGCACACATTTTACAAACTCCAAACCATCCAGCCCATTTACAGAATGTGTTTCCCAGTCTATTTTTGGAAAATTGAAATCTCCCACAATCACTACCTTGTGCTTACTACTAATATCTGCTATCTCCTTACATATTTGAGGAGTGAATTCTTCCAATTCACGCTCCCCATTTGGCGGTCTATAATACACCCCTAAAAGTGTTGCTACAACCGTTTCCCACTTCTCAGTTCCACCCAAATAGCCTCCCTAGACGAGCCCTCTAATCTATCCTGCCAAAGCACTGCTGTAATATCTTCTCTGACAAGCAATGCAACACCTCCCCCTCTGGTCCCTCCCATTCTATCACACCTGAAGCAACGAAATCCTGGAATATTTAGTTTCCAATCACAGCCCTCCTGCAACCACTGATTGCCACAACATCATATTTCCAGGTGTCAATCCAGGCTCTAAGTTCGTCCACCTTACTTACAATGCTCCTAGCATTAAAATATACACATTTTAGAAACCCACCATCCCTTATTCTCTGTCTATTATCTTTTTCGCCTACATTTTGGATCCGAGTGCTTCCCTTCTCTGCCTCTTGCCCCACACCCTGACCCCTAGCCCCCTCTACCCGAGTCCCTCCCCCCAGCCTTTCTAGTTTAAAGTCTCCCCAGTAGCCTTTGCAAATCTCCCTGCCAGGATATTGGTCCCCCTCGGGCTCAAGTGCAACCCGTCCTTTGTGTACAGATCATGCCTTCCCCAAAAGAGGTCCCAGTGATCAAGAAACTTGAATCCCTGCCCACTGCACCCAGTCCCTCAGCCACGCATTTATCCTCCACCTCATTTCATTCCTACTATCACTGTCACGCGGCACAGGCAGTAATCCTGAAATTGTTACCCTTTTGTCGTTCTCTCCTTAACTTTCCCCCCAACTCCCTAAATTCTCCCTTCAGGACCTCGTCACTTTTTCTGCCTATGTCATTGAAACATAGAAACATAGAAACATAGAAATTAGTTGCAGGAGTAGGCCATTCAGCCCTTCGAGCCTGCACTGCCATTCAATATGATCATGGCTGATCATCCAACTCAGTATCCCGTACCTGCCTTCTCTCCATACCCTCTGATCCCCTTAGCCACAAGGGCCACATCCAACTCACTCTTAAATATAGCCAATGAACTGGCCTCAACTACCCTCTGTGGCAGAGAGTTCCAGAGACTCACCACTCTCTGTGTGAAAAAAGTCTTTCTCATCTCGGTCTTAAAGGATTTCCCCCTTATCCTTAAGCTGTGAACCCCCTTGTCCTGGACTTCCCCAACATCGGGAACAAATCTTCCTGCATCTAGCCTGTCCAACCCCTTAAGAATTTTGTAAGTTTCTATAAGATCCCCTCTTAATCTCCTAAATTCCAGAGAGTAATAAACCGAGTCTATCCAGTCTTTCTTCATAAGACAGTCCTGACATCCCAGGAATCAGTCTGGTGAACCTTCTCTGCACTCCCTCTATGGCAATAATGTCCTTCCTCAGATTTGGAGACCAAAACTGCACGCAATACTCCAGGTGTGGTCTCACCAAGACCCTGTACAACTGAAGTAGAACCTCCCTGCTCCTGTACTCAAATCCTTATTGCTATGAAAGCTAACATACCATTCGCTTTTTTCACTGCCTGCTGCACCTGCATGCCTACTTTCAATGACTGTGAACCATGACACCCAGGTCTCGCTGCATCTCCCCTTTTCCTAATCGGCCACCATTTAAATAATAGTCTGCTTTCCTGTTTTTTGCCACCAAAGTGGATAACCTCACATTTAATCCACATTATACTGCATCTGCCAAACATTTGCCCACTCACCCAGCCTATCCAAGTCACCTTGCCAGTCTCCTAGCATCCTCCTCACATCGAACACTGCCCCCCAGCTTAGTGTCATCCGCAAACTTGGAGATATTGCCTTCAATTCCCTCATCCAGATCATTAATATATATTGTAAATAGCTGGGTCCCAGCACTGACCCTGCGGTACCCCACTAGTTACTGCCTGCCATTGTGAAAAGGACCCGTTTACTCCTACTCTTTGCTTCCTGTTTGCCAGCCAGTTCTCTATCCACATCAATACTGAACCCCTAATACCGTATGCTTTAAAGTTTGTATACTAATCATTGGTACCTATGTGTACCACAACATCAGGCTCCTCTCCCTCCCTTATCAAATCTTTTGGACACGTTCTGACACATGCGAGACCCTGGCACCAGGAGGCAAACTACCATCCGGGTATCTCCCCGACTGCGTCCACAGAATCGCCTATAACCGACCCCCTAACTATAGAGTCCTCTATTAACAATTGCCCTCCTCTTTTTGTTTACCCCCTTCTGAGCATCAGGGCCAGTCTCTGTGCCGGAGGCCCGGCCAGCTGTTGCTGCCCCCAGCTAGGCTGTCCCCTCCAATCGTACTCAAAACCCGAGTACCTATTTTCCCAGGTGTAAGGTCACAGGGGTACTCTCTAGCCCCTGCCTCTGCCCCTTGCCCCTCCTAACTGTGGACCCACTTGTCTGCCTCCTGTGGTCTGGGAGTGACTGCCTCCCCTGTAGCTCCTCTCTATTACCTCCTCACTCTCCCTGACCATACGGTACGTCATCGAGCTGCTGCTTCCAGGTTCCTAACACAGTCCTTTAGGAGCCCCATCTCGACACACCTGGCGCAGATGTGGATGTCCTGGAGGGCTATCAGATTCCCTGACCTCCCACATCTGACATCCAGAACAGTACACTGCCCTGGCCTTCATAACTCCCCCCTTACACAGATACAATATAAAGTACACAACAAAACTGCTGGGATCTGACTGCCAATCAGCTGCTTACCCTGGTCCACTTTTCCACCAATCAGCGGCTTCCTCAAAAAAAAAACCCACTTCTCCAAATGGAATGTTATGGATTTCGGCAAGCTCCTGTGGGCCTCTGAAAAAACAAGCCCCGCGCTGGATTTTAAAAACCTTAGCGGTCGGTGTCGCTCCTCCCCCTCCTCCTCTTCCAACAGCTCCTGTGGGCCTCTGAAAAAAACAAGCCCCGCGCTTGATTTTAAAACCTTACCGGTCGGGTGTCGCTCCTCCCCCTCCTCCTCTTCCAACGGCTCCTGTGGGCCTCTGAAAAAACAAGCCCCGCGCTGGATTTTAAACCTTACCGGTCGGGTGTCGCTCCTCCCCCTCCTTCTCTTCCAACGGCTCCTGTGGGCCTCTGAAAAAACAAGCCCCACGCTTGATTTTAAAGCTTACCGGTCGGGTGTCGCTCCTCCCCCTCCTTCTCTTCCAACGGCTCCTGTGGGCCTCTGTGGGATATCTACATATTTCTATCAATCCACTAGAGCCAAATTAATTTTTCCAATTCATCACAAGATACTGACTTGATACCACCCATGAGGTTTAATATGCCACCTCAGTGGTATTATTGAAGACGGACATGCGCATGCTGCAGATTAGTGCTTTAAACCCATAGCCCGTGATATGCTAAACAGTTTTTACCTTGTGATTGAAGAAAAGTAGACTTGTGCAAATCCCATCTACCACCCCAACTGGAAATGGTGTCAGTAGCTGCCCAGCCCTTGGTGCTTGCGTCGGTTTGTAACATGACTAATGGGTTTGATGTAATGATGGGATTTAACAATCACCAACATAGCTAATCCACTATTGAAGCTGAATTTATGCCTTGATAGGCGGCTGCATAGGCCCGTAAAAATGTCCAGCATTCGCTTTTAATGCCGATATTTTGCTCTTTACAAGCTTAGATAGTGTAACGTCCCAATTATGTAGCTAGAATGTAGCTACAAGTTTAGCAATTATTTTAGCAGTATGTCTAATAATCGGTTTCCTGGCGCAAGCAAGGCTGTTACATGCCTCTATTATGTCTATAGCTTTGTTCCCTGGGATAGTGACAATCAGCTCCCTTACATCCCAGAATGTATATAACCACTCTCCCACTTGTGAGGTGAAACATGCAGCACTTCCAAGAGAACCAGACCCCCTTACCTCCATGGTTACCGGCAGTCCTGACGTTCTGGTTCCTGGTGTTCCGTTGAATTGCGTTGAGGTGCTGCTGGCGTGTAGGTCCTTACTGGTCTTTCAGGTGGCCCCTGAGGTCTTGCATATGGTGTTTGTCTGCGCACTGCTGGCCTGCTGGAGGGAGGTGGGTTCATCAACCCGTCTGCCTTCGCCTCCTAATCCAGGTCCTAGACCTGTTTGGGCAGGTCCTCACCGAACAGCTGTCTCAGTGGTGACGTTGCAGATGCCTAGTACAACCCCGCAAATATGGGTTTTCTAGTCGGTTTGATAGCGATACTCCAGGAAGCGTTAACTCCATGACTAATATTCCTTAGGAGCATCCTCCTGTTTTGCCGTCATTTCCGTGCCGTCAACCGACCTGGCAAAGGCAGTAATCTCTGACGTCAGCAATTTCAAGATGTTTTAGGAACTTCAGCTCCTGTGCCCTATCCCCGGACTGATGTTGCCCCAGATGGGCGTGTTGACTGTCGGTACATTCAACGATATTCCGTTCTTTTGGGCCTGGTATATGTTGATCGCCTCGGTAAAGACCTGTTCCTGCAGCTGGTGTGTGGTGAGGTAGTCTATGCTGAGCCCATGTGTGCTTCGGCTGGGCGAACTTGGAGACCACATTCAGCCTGGGTTTTCTCAGGTACTATAAGGTTCCTGCTCCAGCCCATCTTATGTGTCCGCCAGCTGCTGATCCCATGGCATCCCCACCGATGACGTGGACATGCTGGGTGGCTTAGCCGCATGTCCCCTGGACTGGAGGACATCTGGTCCAGGTGCAGAGATTGTGCTCTAGGATACGCTCCATCCGAGCCATGCGACCGCCGCCGCATCTGCGGATGACAAGTCGACTTCCTCAGGTTCTGGAGAATCCCTGAGGCTTCTGTCATCGCCCCGCACCTCGTCGAGGTGATAACAAGGATGCCTAGACAGGATGTCACTACCTGCCGCTTCTGCGTGGCTAAGCGACTCCCGCGCGGACCTGCCGCTGGCCCGCCGTCTTCCGGGCGGAGGCGGCTCGCTAGTCTGATAAGACATGAGCGGTGATGAGTCGGTCCCGGCCGCCGAAGCGTGGTACCCCGACGTCCGCGCGGACTTGTCCCGTCGTTCGGTCACGTCCCCTGTCGCTAAAGGGGGGTGCGCTGACGAGATGAGACTACACCGGCCTGCAATCGGGCAGGCTCCCCCGGTGAGTCTGTGCCGGCCGCACATGCGGGGCTTGCAGACCCAGGCCTCAATCCTTCACCGGTCCGTGAACTGGCGGCTGCTCTGGTGGAAAGTCGACGCCAGCTCCTACAGCGGGACTTCACCGACTGTTGTGCGATTCTCTGGTCCTCTCTCTGGTGACCTGCATAGTTGGGGAGAGAGAACGTGCCGCCAGGTGAATAACACTTTTACGCACCTTAGCTCCACTGCCCCTATGCTTAGGTGACAGTGGTAGGGGGTCAGGGTCTTGCCTACCCTGCTCCTGTCCGGTGCTCCTACCACTCTCCTGCTCCACGGCCAGTCGTGGTGGAGAATCGGGTCCTGACTGCTGCAGGGCTCCCCGGTTTCCGCGTTCTTATCCCGGCCCACAGAGTAGGCGCTGCCGGCGTTGCGGGCAGCTCCAGGAATAGTGGGCGCTGATTCCCATCCGAAGTCCCATGGCCCTGGGAGGCAGACTTCGATGCCTTCATTCTGGTCTCCCATCATTGTTTCTGTAAGCAAAGTCTAGCACTGAAGCTAAACAACTCAAGGTTAGTATCTTACCTGAGGGTCTTTATGAGCTTCCGGTGGAGGAGCGCACTCTCTCCCCCCCCCCCCCCCCCCCCCCTGCTCCAATGGTGACCAGACTTACATGCGGGACATAGACTGCCGCTAACGGCAAGGCTCCCGCCTGTGTGTGAGTCGGGGCCCCGGCTCTGTCTACTACCTCTATAGGGTAGCATAGCCATTAGTCCACGGAATACCTGCGGCCTGCGGCGTTGAGTCGGAGCTCCTGCTCTGCCTTCGCTACCCGCAAATGGCTGTCTCCGAGCCCGGACCCTCCTGGTCCACGGGCTTGCCCGACTTCGGGGTAGCGTTGCCGTCAGCCCGTGGTGAACCTGCGGGCTGCGGTGTAGATTCGGCTGCCGCTCTGCCGTCACTGCCTGCGAACAGCGTGTAAGCCCGGACCCTCCCGGGTCCGGTGCGAAGTAAAGCCGTCAGCCCACAGAGTCCTTGCGGGCTGCGGTGTAGCGTCGGGGCTGCCGCTCTGCCGTCACCTGCAAGCCCCACTCCCTGGTTAATGGTGACAACCTGCAGTGTCCTTGCGGCTGTGGTATAGAGTCGGGGCTGCCGCTCTGCTGTTACTAACTTTGAACGGCGAGCCTGCAAGCCCCACTCCTTCTTCCATGCCGACAGTCCGCGGTGTCCTGCGGGCTGCGGTCCGACCTGCCAGTGTGAACCCGGACCCACCTGGGTCAACGGGCTCTTCCCAACTCACGTGACTCCGAAGTAAAATAGGTGCAGGAGTAGGCCAGTCGGCCCATCGAGCCTGCACCTCCATTCAATATGATCATGGCTGATCATCCAACTCAGTATCCTGTACCTGCCTTTCCATACCCCCTGATCCCTTTAGCCACAAGGGCCACATTTAACTCCCTCTTAAATATAGCTAATGAACTGGCCGCAACTACCTTATGTGGCAGAGAATTCCACAAATTCACTACTCTCTGTGTGAAAAATTATTTTCTCATCTCGGTCCTAAAAGACATCCCCCTTATCCTTAAACCTTTGTTCTGGACTTCCCCAACATCGGGAACAATCTTCCTGCATCTAGCCTCTCCAACCCCTTAAGAATTTTGTATGTCTCTATAAGATCCCCCCTCAATCTTCTAAATTCCAGCGAGTACAAGCCAAGTCTATCCTGTCTTTCTTCATATGGAAGTCCTGCCATCCCAGGAATCAGTCTGGTGAACCTTCTCTGTACTTCCTCTTTGGCAAGAATGTTTTTCAGATTAGGAGACCAAAACTGTACGCAATACTCCAGGTGTGGCCTCACCAAGACCCTGTACATCTGCAGTAGATCGTCCCTGCTCTTGTACTCGAATCCTTTTGCTATGAATGCCAACATACCATTCGCTTTCTTATGTATGAGTATGAGACTCGCACAAAAGTGCAGAATGAACCTTATCCTCCTATCCGCTTCTGAGATAACTATCTTGCTCCAAGCAGCCGCTGCTGCTCTGACCTCCGCTTACAATTTTGTGCCACAGTAATTGTTTTTTCTCCTGTGCATTGCTTGCAATAGATCCAGGAGATTAGCCTTCTGTTCCTGAAGACTCAGTGCCCATTCCTCATGGATTAACAATGAGTCAAGCTTAATGATTTGGACCCTCCTCTCCTAACCCCTTGCCAATTATCTGTGCTTTTAAACATGATGTAGTATAGACAGGCAGTGAGTATTGAGGTTTATTTTGTGGCTTCCCGAGCAAAAGGAAAGGCTTGAAGCTTCAACTGACTGCTGCCCTGCATGCCTGATGTCCCAGAAATAGTGGAAGGGCAAGTTTTGGCAAAGATGTTGTCTGTTGAAGGTAGAATACTTTCAATTCAAGGAAATGTCAGCACTTCATTGACTGTCGTTCTCCATCATTTACCTGGCGCAGTGATTTACAACCCTCCCACCTCACAACCACTCCCGCAGCACGGCACTCCTTCCTCACCAAACCCTACTGAGGTAGTATCATGCCTATTGTGAGAACAGAAAGTGAGCATTCAATGGGGACTTAAGCTCATTCCTGGTCTTTGAAAAATCATAATGGGAATCAGTCTGTGAACTATATAATGAGTTGTGGCGCCACCTGGTGGTCAAGCCACTTCGGGAGCAGCGGTGAGCCTTGCTCTGATCACCGTCAATGGCAGCCCCAACCGGACGTCTGGTGTCTGCACAGTTTTTGTTCTTTTTCGGTTCCTGTTATTTCCTTGTTCTTTCGTTGTTGCCAACGTCTCCCAGCCGCTGCTGGGTGATAATTTTTTTCTGTCCCTGGCATGCCACCTGCTGGATGTCACGCCCCTTCTGCAGTTTTTGCCTAGGTTTCCTAGCACTCTACGGCCCACGGTAGGGATGTGCCACAGCCAGAGAGCCGACTGCGCCCGCGGGCCTCACAGTCTCAACCCACGGCCGGGTGCCCATGGACCCACAGCAGGAGCCGCCTTGGACCATGTTGGCGCACCTTCCTGATGAAGGAAGGCTTGCCCTCTTCTGTTTCGCCATCCTGCCCACTTCCACCCTCAAGGACTGCCTGTGTGTTTACCTAACATGACTTTTGTGCTCGACATGGGTGGCTCGTCTTCAGCCCGCTCATTTGGAACATTGGTCAGCCCATAGAGGTGGTCCAGCCTCGTCGCTATCATCTTTACTGCTTGTATTTCTGGGTGCCGGTGTTGTGTTTATGAGTTCAGGCCACTGCTTTTCGTCTGTCTGCTCGTTTTCATTCCTCCGGTTCTGGGGGTGGTGGGGGGAGGGGAATCATGTAGAGCCACTTACTGATTGAATGCTCGTCACCTGAACTGGAACGGTCACGTGAATGCATTTGGCGGGAAGAAAACGTCATGAGTTAAGGGGTGTGTCCTACATCAACAGCAGAAACTTAGCTCGAGATCACGAGTCAACAACCTCGCTCAACAGCAGCAACAATTACTTTATGTTAGAGTGCACCAAACTCACATGGATGCAAAACCTGTAATGTCTTAATAAAAACAACATTTGTACATGATGTTTGGACTCTCTATAGAGAGGTTAAACACAGCAACAATATTGTTATCCTTATCGCTGTTCATAAGAAATAGTCTCCAGATAATTAACTTAAAGCAGGAGGAGGCCATTCAGCCTTTCAAACCTGTTCCAGTTATCTGTTGTGTAGGAGGGAACTGCAGAGGCTGGTTTAAACTGAATATAGACACAAAAAGCTGGAGTAACTTAGCAGGTCAGACAACATCTCCTCTGGCAGCTTGTTCCATATACCCACTACCCTTTGTGTGAACAAGCTGCCCCTCAGGTTCCTATTAAATGTTCCCCTCCCCCCCTCATCTAAAACCTATGTCCTCCGGTTCTTGATTTGCCAACTTTGGGTAAAAGACCCTGTGCATTGACTTTATATCTATTCCCCTCATGATCATCTACACCTCTATAGTCATAGTCATAGAGTGATGCACTGTGGCCCTTTAGCCCAACTCACCCACACCGGCCAACAATGTCCCAGCTATACTAGTCCCACTAGACCCACTATACCAGTCCCACTAGACCCACAGGAGAATACCGCCGGACAGCGGTAACAGACCGCCTACAATCAGCCAGCGCTCTCACCAAGCCCTTTGACCTAGAAGAACTCAAAGCTGCAATGAGCATGCTGAAACCTGGGAAAGCAGCAGGAATCGATGATGTACTGACGGAAATGATACCGCACCTGGGACCTAAAGCAAAGACCTGGCTCCTAGCAATGCTGATCTCATGCATGGCACAGAAAACAACCCCACCTGTATGGAGAAAGGCCAAGACTGTCGCAATTCCCAAACCTGGAAAGGACCCATCATCCCCAAAGAGCTACAGACCCATTTCCCTCCTCTGCATCACCTACAAGCTCTACGAGAGGCTACTACTCCAACGCCTTATGCCACTTATAGACTCCAAGCTTACTAAAGATCAAGCTGGCTTCCGCCCTGGCCGCTCCTGTGCCAGGCAGCTACTGAACTTCACCCAACACATTGAGGATGGTTCTTGAGTGCAAACTCATCACCGGAGCAGCTTTCATAGACTCTCACCGCTGCCTACCACACTGTTCAGCACCGCACCATGATCAGGAAACCTTTTGACATGACTGGTGACCTCGACCTGTGCCAAGTCATCAAAAGCCTTCTCAACAACAGGCGCTTCTTCGTTCAACTAAAACGACAAGAAGAGCAAATGGAAAGCCCAAAAGAATGGCCGACCACAAGGCAGCGTACTGGCCCCTCCTCTTCAACATCTACACCAACGACAAACCACTTCCCCCACAATGCCGCCGCTTCATCTATGCTGATGACCTCTGCATCACCACCCAACAGGAGAACTTCCAGAAGATCGAGTCTGTCCTGGAAAGCGCCCTCCAAGAGATGACAACCTACTACAATAACAACCACCTGAAACCCAACCCATCAAAAACCCAACTATGCAGCTTCCACCTTAAAAATCGAGATGCAGGAAAACAACTGAGCGTCTCATGGGATGGCCACAAACTCTCCAACCACCTCCACCCCATGTACCTCGGAGTCACACTCGACAGGACACTCTCTTTCAAAACCCACCTTCAGAACACCAAGGTCAACACTCGCAACAACATCCTGTGCAAACTGGTAAACTCAAAGTGGGGCGCTGATCCACCAACCATCCATGCAACTGCCCTAGCCCTGTGCTTCTCCACAGCTGAATACGCGTGCTCAAGCTGGAGCCGCTCCCACCACACCAAACTGGTTGACACAGCCTCAACGACACCTGCCGCATTTATCACGGGATGCATAAAGACAATGCCAGTCCCGTGCCTCTACGCCCTAGCTGGTATTGCCCCCCCCCCCCATATTAGACGATTCATCGTCACCCAAGATGAGCGGAGAGCACAGGAGATCGATACCAGGCACCCCCTGCACGGACACACAGCACCTCCACCCCAACTGAAATCCAGAGCCAGTTTCTTACAGACAGTCCCACCTCTCCAGACAACCAAAGAAACAGCAAGGACCAACATCTGGAAAGATGAATGGAACCAGTCAACACACGAGCCCACGACTGGATGGAGAGAGGAATCACTCCGACTGAATGCCTCGCCAGCGGGCACGACCTCCCATGGCCAACCTGGAAGACCCTCAACAGATTACGAGTGGAGCAGGGGAGGTGCAAAGCACTTATGAAAGCATGGAACTACCAGGCAGAAGACACATGCAGCTGTGGTGCAGTACAGACAATGTCCATCCTATGGAGTATGACGACGACCCCAGTGCAGCCCCCAGGACCTGGCTGAACCGTCCCGACCAGCTGTCACCTGCGCCAGATACTGGCATCTGAGATTGCAAACGGACTCGAAGAAGAGACTAGTCCCACGTGCCTGCATTTTGGTCCACTCCCTCCAAACCTGTTCTATAGAAAAATAGAAATTAGGTGCAGGTGTAGGCCATTCCGCCCTTCGAGCCTGCACCGCATTCAATATGATCATGGATCATCCAATGACAGGTTAACATTACCTGTCTTAAACGATGGGATAGTCAGCCTCAATGACCTCCTCTGGCAGTTTGTTTCATAACCACCCACCATTCATTGAAAAAGTTACCCTCGGATTACTATTAAATCTTTTCCCCTTCACCTTGAACTATGTCCTCTGATCCTCCATTTCCCATACACCGGCAAGAGACACTGCGCATCTACCCAATCTATTCCTCTCATGAATGGACCTCTATAAGATCCAAGGAATAAAGCCAGCCTGTTCATCCTCTCCCTATAGCCTAGTCTCTTGAGTCCTGGCAACATTGTAGTAAGTTTTCTCTGCACCCTTTCCAGCTGAACAACATCTTTCCTATAACAGGGTGACCAAAACTGAACACAATAAATGCAGAACAAAGAATTTCACCGTGACATAATTACATGTGATTATAAAGCATCATTCATTCATTCATTCATTCATTCATTCATTCATTCATTTATTCATTCCACTGCCTGGTGCAACTATAACATAACATCCCTAAATCTAAACTTAATCCTCTGGCTAATGAAGGCCAAAAGCCTTCTTGATCACCCTATCCACATATGACTCACTTTCATGGACCTATGTACCTGCACTCCTAGATCTTGCCGCGCTGCAATAGTCCCAGAGCCCTGCATTTCACTGTAAAGGACCTACCCTATTTGATTTCCAGCATGAAACACCTCGCACTTATCTGCATTCAATTCTATTAACCATACTCTCAACTCACCTGCCCAATTGATTAAGATCCTGCTGCAATTTTTGATAACATCTTCGCTATCTCCAGTGCCTACCACTTTCAATCATCTGCAAACTTACTATTCATGCCTTCTACATTGTCATCCAAATTGTTCATATAAACCCCAAAAAGTAATGGGCAGCACCGATCACTGAGGCCACCACAAGCCACAAGCCTACAGTTTGAAAAACAACCTTCCACCATCACCCTAATAGACCTAACAATGATATGGGAATTGAGGGGAACTTGAGGTTCTGATATCCCCTTCTCCTGTTATTATCCTTCTTGCGAGAGGTCCTAAGCTTGAGAAACAAATAATATTCAGAAGATAGACACAAAATGCTGGAGGAACTAAGCGGGACAGGCAGCATCTCTGGAGAGAAGGAATGGGTGACGTTTAAGGTCGAGCCCCTTCTTCAGACCTCTTCACACTTGTCCCGCTGAGTTACTCCAGCAATTTGTGTCTATCTGTGGAAAGGGAAGTCAATTAACATTTTTGGTCCTAGATCCTTTGTCAGAATGGGTTCGAGCATTCTGTCTGCGTAGCCTGGGTGAATAATTTCAGTATATTTGGTTTATGGCAACTGTGCACTGGTGAAGAGAGTGAATGTTTAGGGTTGTGGATCGGGTGCCTTTCAAGTGGGCTGCTTTCTCTTGGATGGTATTGTGCATCTTGAGATTTTTGGTGCTACATTCATCCAGGCAAGTGGAGAATGATTCATCAATTTTCTGTAAATAATAGGGTCTGCTGGAGAAACTCAGCAGATGAGGAAGCATCTCTGGAGCGTCTGAAGAAGGGTCTTGACACGAAACGTCACCTATTCATTCGCTCCATAGATGTCGCCTCACCCGCTGAGTTTCCCCAGCATTTTTATCTACCTTCGGGAGCTGGCCTGGTTGGTGACCGACTGAACTCCAGCAACAGCAGTTTCATCCGTCCAGAATCATGAGGCTTCAATCGACCCATTCGCGGGACGTTTCATCGCCCGGGGCGGCTTAAAACCGGTCGCGGGATCTTCCATCGCCCGGTGGAGGCTTCAACATCGGGAGCCTCGATCACTTCGACGCGGCAATTTGACCGAGGGGCGATGGAAGATTTTATGCCGCGCCGGGCAGGGCGATGAAAGGCCCCACGAATGGGCCGATTCAAGCTCCGCTCTATGATCTTTGCTCCAGCAGGACGTCTCCCTACTCCAATCACCGCTCTCTATCCTCAGTCCCACCCCTCTACTTCCGTTTCTGACTGACACTTCCCTCCTCCAATCATCACACTGAACCATCATGTTCTGCCCCCCCCCACTGCCTGCTGACTGGTGTCTCTCTCGTCCAATCGACACCCTCGATCATCAGTCCCACCCCCACTGTCTCGCGGAAAGCGAAGATTTTTAATTGAGATTTTTATTCACCGAATTTCAAAATCTGGATTACAAAACATGGCGGGGGGGATTATCCCCCACCTCTCAAAACATGGGGGGACGTTTCCCCCTGCCCCCCCCCCCGGGATTTCCGCCCATGCTTCTGACGATATAATGAAAGTAAGGTTGTTGATGAAACTGAAGATAGTTGGGCCCAGGACAATATTCATTGCAGATTCTGCCGCAAAGTTCTGCAACCGAGATGAATGACGCCAGCGACCACAGCCCACTTCCTTTGTGTGAGAAATGTGGCATGGTGGCACAGCGGTGGACATCACAGCGCCTGAGAACGGGTTCAATCCTGGCTACAGATGCTGTCTGTAGGGAGTTTGTACGTTCTCCCTGTGACTGTGTGGGTCTTATCCAGGTGCTCCAGTTAGTAGGTTAATTGGCTTCTGTAAATTATAAATTGTCCCTAGTGTGTGTAGGATAGTGTTAGTGCACGGGTATCGCTGGTCAGCGTGGACACAGTGGGCCAAACGGCCTGTTTCTGTGCTGTATCTCTAAGCTAAACTAAACTAAATGCCTCCAATCACTGGGGTGTTTCCCCTTGATGCTTGTTGACATCTGTTTCACCAATATTGATAAACACTGTTTGACCAACAGTCAAATCCTGGCTTGATATTACAGGTAAATATTCAAACCAAATCTGAGTTTAGTTTAGAGACTAGACCCGAAACGTTGCCTATACCCTCGCTGCCATAGATGCTGCCTCACCCGCTGCGTTTCTCCAGCATTTTTGTCTACCTAAGTGGGACTCTCATGGGACACCTGGTCCCCCAACACAATATTCCACCTCTCCATCAATTCCAATGCTCCACCACTCACGCATAGCCCCCAACAGCACAGGCGCGGTTGACGGGTTCCCGTTGTGACGCCCCTGATCCCCCCTCCTCCCCTCATCCCCCCCACTCCGCCCCATGTCCTCTCCCCCCCACGCATTCACTCCATCCCCCCCTTTACCCCCCACCCCCCCCATCCACTCTTAGCGGCCCTCTGACGGCGCAGCCATTCCCTCCCATTGGGTTCCCATTGTGACCAACGTGATAGAGGAGATTTATTCAGTCCATTCTTTCTTGTTGCGTCTCTTGTTGCGTTGTGCAGCCGGGGAGCGTGTCAGCTTCAGGCGGGGGCTGTCGGGGGTCGGCGGGGGAATGTCCTGCAGCCTGGGAAAGCCTAAATCACTTTATCGCAACGTGAAATTTTCATTAAAGGCATCCTAACGTTTATATGTAAAAATAAAGGGCTTACCTTGCTTTGTCCCGTACGTGACATCCGTCCCGTTGTTGGCGTTGACGGCTTTAGAAGATGATTTTTATTTTACTCCTGCTATTAAATTATCCAGCGTTATTTTTAAAACACTTGATAAAACGGATATCGGAGCGATTTTTCTTCAGCAACTAAACAGCCTGACAAAGATCGATTTCAACAGGCTGGAGAAAAACTGCATTTTAAACCCGCCCCCCTCTTAAAGGCGCCAAAGTCGCGTACACGGCCAATGGCAGAACTGCAGCGCCGCTGAAGGTAAGTTTTGGAACATACCTATATACAGTACATACTGTACCTATGTCCTCTGGTTCTTGATTCCCCTACTCTGGGTAAAAGTGTGCATTTACCCTATCTATTTCTCTTATGATCTTATGCACCTCACTCTTTGTGATCTTTCACTCACTCTATGGCTTCCCTTCCCCACACATTGGAGACAATTTACAGAAAACTGTTATGACGACGAGTCTTGATGATGATATCCAAATATCATGACCTTTGTATCAGCTGACTTGGAGGTCAGATCGCATGAGCGCTGTGTAAGCCTAGGCAGGAGGCCATGGCTGGGTGAGATAATAAACACGGAGACCAAGGAATGTAACCTCTAAATAATGTGTCAGTATCATTATTATTCCACATCTGAGGCCAGGATGTGACAAAACCAATTAACCAACAAATCCACACGTCTTTGGGTTGTGGGAAGAAACTCGAGCACCCGGAGAAAACGCACACAGTCGTAGGGAGATCATGCAAACTCTACACTAACAGCACCCAAGGCCAGAATCGAACTTGGGTCCACTGGCGCTATGAGGAGGCATATTTCACAAAAATTTTCCTCGACACTAGGATTTTCCAAAGCATAACACCAAGGAAAATACTTAAGATCGCTATTACATTGCAGAAAAAACAGATTGACTTTGCCTAAAACCAACATAATAACGGGGCCATTCATCTATACATTACTAAAACTCTGATATTGTGCTCTCTTCCGGTTTGCACAGTCTTTCTATTTGCGCACAAACGGTACTCGATAGGGCTACAATTTTTCACCAGGTTACTCACCCTTCTTCTGCGCTGCGCGTGCAACAAGTTTCGTTCTGATCAGTGGTATATTGTAAAAGTTAATGAGGTTTAAAAATCTTTAACAAACGCTCGTGCACAGATTCCTTCCGTCAGCACCACACAGATTGGTTGCTTCTCCTGTCAGTCAATGCCAGGGCCGGGATGGCGACACGCTTTCCTGCCCCACCGGCGGCGAACTGTCCCGCCTCACTCACAAAATCCCCTCTCCCCTCCTCACAGTAACTTTTCTATTGTCTCCCCCACCACCGCCGTGGCTGGGGGCGTGGGGGGGAGGGTTAAGTCATGGCCCAGTGGCCCTGGTCCCGTCTCTCTCCCCCGTCTCTCTCTCCCCTCATCACTCACCCCTCTCCCCTGCCTGCCCTCTGTGGCAATGGCGGTCCCATCTACCCAGCTGATCGAAATACCTGGTGCCCACCGTGACGAACACCAGCTGAACGGCGGCGGCAACGAGCAGGCAGGCAGGTAGGGCCGAACGGCAGCAGCAGGCGACAGGACGGGGACGGGCCGAGGGGCCGCTGAGCCGGAGTGCAGCGAGGGAGAGAGTCGAGTTGCAGGGTGGCTGAGCAGTTTGCGCGGAGCTTCACTAACTCACACACACAATGCAAACTGGTCCAATCGTCAAGTCAATGGGATGTAAACCACAGCTAACAATGAATAACCTGTGGAGGAAGGAACTGCAGATGCTGCTTTTTATGGATGGAGGGAGAGGTGAGGGAGGGATTGGGGAGGGGAGGAGGAGAGGGGAAAGATCCTGGGGAGGTGAGGAGGGAGAGTGGGAGGGATTGAGGGAGAGGAAAGGGTACGGAGGGAGAGGGTGAAAGTGCGGGAGTTGAGGAGAGTGGGGGAGGAGGGGAATAGAGGGAGAGGAGGGCAGTGGGGGAGGTCAGGAGGGATAGTGGGGGTATAGGGGAGATGAGGAGTGGGGTGCATGGACGGGGGTGGTGAGCCCCGCCAGCGCCCGGCCCCGCCAGTGGTTGGCTCCCTCAATCCCCCCACACTCACTCCTCACTTCCCCAGGATCTCATATTTGCAGCAATCGAGCCACCTCCACGCACCCGGCAGCTTCTGGACCCACAGTTCACTCACTCACGGCTGCTGGACTCACAGTTCACTCACTCACGGTTGCTGGACTCACAGTTCACTCACTCACTCACGGCTTGCTGGACTCACAGTTCACTCACTCACGGCTGCTTCTGGACTCACAGTTCACTCACTCACGGCTGCTGGACTCACAGTTCACTCACTCACGGCTGCTGGACTCACAGTTCACTCACTCACGGCTGCTGGACTCACAGTTCACTCACTCACGGTTGCTGGACTCACAGTTCACTCACTTATGGCTGCTGGACAGTTCACTCACTCATTCACTCCTTCTTAGGTGCAGGAGCAGGCCATTCGGCCCTTCGAGCCTGCACCGCCATTCAATATGATCATGGCTAATCACCCAACTCAGTATCCCGTACCTGCCTTCTCTCCATACCCCCTGATCCCTTTAGCCACAAGAGCCACATCCAACTCCCTCTTGAATATAGCCAATGAACTGGCCTCAACGACCTTCTGTGGCAGAGAATTCCAGAGACTCACCACTCTCTGTGTAAAGAATGTTTTCCTCATCTCAGTCCTAAAGGAATTCCCCTTATCCTTAGACTGTGACCCCTTGTTCTGGACCTCCCCAACATCGAGAACAATCTTCCTGCATCCAGCTTGTCCAACCCCTTAAGAATTTTGTACGTTTCTATAAGATCCCCCCTCAATCTTCTAAATTCCTGTGAGTACAAGCCGAGTCTATCCAGTCTTTCTTCATATGAAACAGACCCTTTGGCCCACTGAGCCCATGCTGACAATCAATAACCTGTTCACACTAGTTCTGTGTTATTCCACATGCACTAATACACACTAGGGGTAAATCACAGAATCCAATTAACCTACAAATCCGCCTGCCTTTGAGGTGTAGGAGGAAACCAGAATACCCGGAGGAAACCTCAAAGAGAAAACATGCAAACTCCACACAGACAGGACCTGAGGTCAGGAATGAACCCAGGTCTCTGGCGGTGTTTGGTCTTTGATCCATGTTTGGACCATGGCTGTATGGGGAGCTGCTTCTGAGTCAAAACTTACACTGGGCAGCAGTGAGCAGATCATTGGTGAGTAATGCCACTTAATCACAATGATGACAAAACTCCCATCACATTAGCAATGATTGATTCGACATTAACTAACTGGGTTTGATTTAAATTCTGTGAATATGATGCAAGCTAGTGTTGTAACTGTAATGATACAGCTTGACAAGAGTTGCAGCTCGCTCTCTGGTCCTCGTCACGGTGCCTATGAGTGCAAATTACCAGAGGAGAGAGGAGCCTGGCTCATTTGCTAAGAAACTGTGAATAGATTGAATATCATGTAATTATTAGTGCCAAATCGATGGCGCAGTGGTGAGCTACTGTTTTACAGCGCCAGAGACCTGGGTTTGATCCTAACTACAGGTGTTGCCCGTATGGAGTTTGTACGTCCTCCCCGTGACCTGCGTGGGTTTTCTCAAAGATCTTTGGTTTCCTCCCACATTCCAAAGAGGTTAATTGGCTTGGTATAAATGTAAATTCTCCCTAATGTGTGTAGGGTGGTGTTAATGTGCGGGGATTGCTGGTCGGCGCAGACTTGGTGGGCTGAAGGGCCCGTTTCCATGCTGTATCTCTCAACTAAACTAAACTAAAATCAGTTAACATTACCACTTCTTTATGATGGAAAGAAGACCTGGCATCCATTTGGTCCGACATCTCAAGGGCACCAGCCCCAAGGCCTCCCTGCCCCCCTTCCTCCCTCGCCATACTCACACTGTCCTCCTCCCCCCCACATTGCCATATTTCCCTCTTTCCTACTTTCCCCCTCCCTTCTCTCCCCCCCTCCCTTCTCTCCCCCCCCCCCCCCCCCTCATCTCCTCCACCCCACCAGCCTAACCCAGCTGTCCTCACCTAATTCCTCTGTCTCCACATCTACTCCACATATTAGCCAGGTTCGGCTGATCATCCTTTGAGCAGTTCTTTCCATATTTTACTTTGGAGTCACGTGAGTGACTACGTGAAGAAGGTCATCCTCACGCATGCGCTTCATTACGTCTGACGCATTGCGCACGGACTGACTGGTGGGCGCATGGCTCCTGCCAGCGGTAAGTTTTTGAACCTACAGGTAAGTTTTAACTTATTTCTAGGGCTGTTTTTTGTTTTGCAGGATTGCCTGCTGAATTTGGGCGAATTTGGACAGGCCGTGGGAAACCGGCTAAGGACCATGGGGAAATCCCGGTCCGGACCGCGGTATCGTGGGTAGCCGGCGGCCGTCGGGTTCGCTCCCTCGTCGCTGACAAGGAAGTCAGCAACACCCAGGAGGGGAATGCGAGTGGGAGTTCTCCCAGTATGAGCTCCCAGAGAACAGGGTTAGACTGGCAGTTCTATGGTCCCCAGGGGTTCTATGGTCCCCAGAGAACGGGGTTAGACTGGCAGTGGGACTTGGTCGAGTCAGGCCAGGAGGTTCCACCCTTCTTCTATGGGTAGTGTCTGTGAACGCCTAAAACCCACCTGGAAAAATGCACCTAATGGAGGTTGCTCCACAGAGATATGCTCCAGAAGAGAGCTATCTCATCCCAGGTATTATGAAAAACACGCAGGCAGCGGCACCTGTTAGGGTTGCACAATGTTTCCTCTCTGAGGAGGGGAGCATCAGGGGTCAGTTTCGCTCTGGCCCAGTCATATTCTGATATAGGTCCGAGGGGCAATGTCAGCGCAGGTATCCTCAGAGGCCTGCGGCAGCACCTGTCAGGGCTGTCTACGAGTCTCCCTCTCGGTGGAGGGGAGTGCGAGGACATACTCGCAAGGGATGAGGCAAAATAACCGGCAGGGGCCAGATTCCCTGACGCTACAAGTGCCGGCAGTGCACAGAGCGGTCAAATAAAACCACCATGTCGGCGGTGACGCCCCACGCCTCAACGGCAGTAGCAGTTCGCTGAAGTTGATGGCGCTTGAAAGCTGCGCCAAGCTGGTCTCAGGAAGGAAATCAAGGATGGGAATGGAACCCACATCACAGGCCTTTGGGCTTACTGTAAGACCACCGGTAACCATGGCGGTAGGTGGCTCTGGTTCGTTCGAAACATGGGGTAAGTGGACCATTTACAAGTTCGTAATATTTGCACTTGTTTTGTACAATTGAAAATGTTAACATATGATGGGTAATTATTACACAGTATACAAGGGTACCAAGCATGCCTTGGAATTGGGACAAGAGTTGGTAATATGGCCATAGTTCTCTCTCGAGGCAGACTCGGAATGCCGGAGCAACTTTAAGGCAGGCCAATTGTATGGCCAGAGCTGTATTCAAGGCAGGCACGGAATTATGGCGTGGCTTGTTCCTTGTGAAAGATGGAGAGATGCCGGTTCATATTTCATTTACTCCATGTGCAACATAGCTTTTCAGTGTATGGAATTTCTCTACTGTCTAATTACTTATTTCCTTAGGATCTTTATGGCATGCATCGGTTTCATAGATGCATACTGTTTAGGACCCATTCACAGGAGGTCACCAGAGACATTTCGATTTGATCTGGAGGATACTTCTTATGCTGTGTTTTGCTTAAATCAACTGTTTCTGCCATCCAGTCTAATTTAAGTTGATACCAACTGGAAGTTGTTGTTTATCGGATTTACCTTTAACAATTAATTTTTACTTTGGAGTCACGTGAGCACAAGCACCAGACTGGCAGGGCAGCGCTCCTGCCGGCGGTAAGTTAAACTTAGAAGGTAAGTTCGTTTTTACTTACCAGGGGTTATTGAAGCAGGAGCCTCTCTTTACAGAGGTTCTCCTGCCAGTTTCACAGCCTGACGAGTGAACCGGTTATGGGATGTGGGGAAACCCCAGTCTGAATGCGGAAGCGGATAACCGGCAAAAAGATTGGGTTGTGAGATAAGGAGACGCTGACAAGGCAGTTAGCGGCTCCCAGCCTGCGGAGATGCCGTGGAACGGCATGGAAATAACGCCAGAGTCAATGACAGTGCAGTCAGCAGCTCACAGACGTGGGTCCCCAGGCAGAGAATAAAATTAGTGAGAAAGGAGTCGTTCAGCCCTATTTGGACTCGGGTGAGTCGGGCTACAAGGGCTACAAACTTAATAATAAAGTTTAATGTATGTTATAGTGATTTTCTTAAAGTTAAAAGTTAAAAGCAAAGTTTGTCATAAAAAAATATTGTCATATGCCCCTGACAATGAAATTCTTGTTGTTTAGCACAAGTTGCTGTGAAGGGTTAAAAATTGTTTTAACCCTTCACAGGTAAAGCTGTACACTAAAAATGTTTGATTTAGTGAGCCTACACTGTAATAGCGCGGGCCTATGGGACAGGCTGCGCCAGCAGCGCCTGACAGGGCTGCTTCATGTATGAAAGTGTCGGCCTACGGGAGAGCCACGCCAGCAGCGCCTGATACAGGGATGTTTCATTTGTGACATTGCCGGCCTATGGGAGAGCCGCGCTAGCAGCGCCTGGTACAGGGCTGTTTCATGTCAAAAAGCACCGGCCTCTACAAGAGGCGGCGTCGGCAATGCCTGGAACAGGGTTGCTCAAAATCACACATAAGTCTGCTACGCCCACAGAGTCGGGAGATGATTCTCCACCGGAGCTGGATAGCAAGGCCTACAGAGTAGGGGATGATTCCTCACCGGGGCTGGATAGTGCATTTGAAACGACTATCCCAATACAGCAACTGTTGCACAGTGCTACAGCAGGGCACACGCCAACAGGAGGAGTGTCAGCGCCATCCTGAACTAAAAAGGCGCCAGCAGTATCTAGTAGAAAACTGTTTCGATAACATCTTCATAGATGAGGATTAGTTCTGACACCAACTCTGATGGTAAGGTTGAGACAGAAGTTTCACCTGTGCAGGTCGCACCAGCAGCTCCAGTTGACATGAGGCAGAGACCAAGACGGGTCAGTATCCTGCTGACGCTGAGTCTCAGGGTATGGCCGTGGGGCATACCCAAAGGGATGAAGACATGTCAGAGGTACCCTTTCCTGACAACAAAGTTGCAATCCCAGCCGAATATTCTATTCGGGGATAGGTCCAATGGGTTCATATCAGTATAGGTATCCTGCGGCCTGCGGCAGCGTCTGTTTAGGGCTGCCTACAAAACGCCCTCTCTGAGGAGGGAAGAGCAAAAGGTCAAGATATAACTGACTCCAGGCTCTAAAGAAGTCAATAGAACATACTGAAGCACATATGTGCCGGCAGTGAACAGTGCCAACAGGGGAATGTGAGAGCCAGCTGCCGAATCTTTTATTCAGGTAGGCCTATTCAACAGGGGAAGAACACCTGGTAGATGAATCAATTAAGGCCAACGGCGGGCAAAGACTATTATGAGGTTGTTATAACCATGGCCCACATTAAGCCAGCTGGAAGCAAGGCAAAAAAGGTTCTCTACAAGAAGTCGAGGACAACAAGGCCGCAAGGAAAGATGCTGGTAAGGAATATAACATTGACAGACGATGAATTAACTGATGTTGCTGTTCAAATTGGGGAAGGTTAAAATTGTTCTCAGGCAGCAGTGACATCAGATTTGTTTCATACAGTGTCGTGAAAAATTGGATTTACTATAAGGACAGTCTACCTAATCACCATTACCTAGTCATAAACTTATTTTTCAGATGAGGGAATGCTTATTCAAGCAGAGATTCAGTCGTTACATAAGAAGGGGTAATCCTTCTGCTATCAAAGTCAACAATTCCAAAATTTCCCATGGGGGGATAGAATTATTCTGGATTTATCGAACAAATTTGTTTGTTATAGGCGGAGACCTTCACAAGATTTAAAGAATGCATATTACGCATGTCTATTCATGGTGATGATTATTTGAAATTTACAAATTCAGGACATAATGGATTAACTTCAGCTCCTAGGTTATTTACTAAATTGGTAAAACCTGTGTCAGCATTACTTAGAGCTCAGGGGCATGTGGTAATGGCCTATTTAGATGATATTCTGATTGTTGGAAAGACTCAAAACTCAATCATCAGTTTCACACTTTTGAAACAAATGGGATTTGTTATTCACCCAGATAAATCTAAATTATCACCAGTCCAAATTATTGATTATCTGGGATTTACCAGTTGGTAACTTTGCCCAGGGATTTGAATCAGTTAATTGAGGACTGTTTAATCGTTGGAGAACAACGGCCTCGATTAGACAAGTAGCCAGTTTTAAGTTGTTGCAGCCTCAGCTGTGCAAACCACAACCATCAAAGGAACAGGCACTGAGAATACAAAGGGGCCATTTTGATAGATGCAGTGTCAGCTGGGGCGATTGTTGGTGGATAGTATATGTTTCAAAAAATTTAAGGAAATTTGGTGAGTCACTGAGACTGATGTAAGTGCACTGGGTTGGGGTGGCAACAGATATGTCTTCTAGTTGTGGAGGGCAGATGGAATGTGGATGAGACATCGCTTTCCTCAATTAAGAGGGATTAATTATTTAGAGTTGTTGGGGCACCTGGTATGGGCTCAAAGCTTATTGTTCTACAAGGAGGGATGCACAGGTCAGATTGACAACACCACAGCAGTGGCATCACATGAGTTAAGTCACAGTCTTGTGATAGACTGGCTAACCAGATGAGCTATTGACCAAAATTCCTTGCAGCACTTTATTTGCCAGGAAGAGTCACGTCAAATGACAACATTGATGGATGTTAAATCAGGATGTATTTTAACCAAATGATTGATCAGTATGCATTGCGAATTGACTTGTTTGCATCTCGATTAAATCATCAGTTGTTTCAGATTGGTCATTGGGGTTTTTGTGTACCTTCATTCTGTCTCATCAGCAGATGTTTGCAAAAGATCAAGGAGGACTCCGCTTCAGGGGTATTGGTAGTGCCAGATTGGCCTACACGAGCATTGGATTACAAATGGCTAGGGAGCCTTACATGCTTATTAAAAATCTACTGGTAATCCAGTCACTGGGGATCAACATCCTTTATTAGGATCGTATTGAAATTTGCAGATTTTAAGGAGG
Organism: Okamejei kenojei; assembly: GCA_035221665.1. Taxonomy (NCBI): domain Eukaryota; kingdom Metazoa; phylum Chordata; class Chondrichthyes; order Rajiformes; family Rajidae; genus Okamejei; species Okamejei kenojei. Next base: position 72,628,341 of record CM069141.1, read on the forward strand.
CCATACCTGGGGAGAGGACTGTCTCATTGGATGTTCCTCATAGATAGTACACAGCAGCAATATATCACCTATCTAAGGAAGTGGGAGCAATTCTGCCTACAGCAGGATATTGTATATCACACTGCCACGGATGTATTGAGTTTTGTCAACTCTTTATTTTGATTAAGTTTACAGTGCGATTAATTCAGCCAGAAGTACTCTGTCTTCTTATTTACCTATGAATGCAGAATGCAAAGTAGGGACCATCTCATGAAGGGAGTTTTTCAATTCTAATCCTCCTAAACCCAGTATGCCGGTATTTGGAATGTGAGTGAGGTTCTTATGCTTCTTCGCCATGGGCTCCGTTACACAATAGCCAAAATTATGGTGTGGTCTGCTTATGCTGTTGGTTTCAGCCCAACGTGTACAAACATTGCTACGGCTCATGTGTTGGCACATTATATTTTATGATGATTTGAAACATAATAAAAGATGCATGACAGGATAAGATTGTGTTTTCAGCCATATTGATCGCTGTATAGTCACATTTTATCTCGACATTGATACTAAACCTCTGAGAGGAACAGAGTTTTTGAATTTATTAGTCACAAAAAACCACACAGTAAGGTGTCGGTGCAAACTTTCAAGGTCCTCGCGGCCGCAGGACCAGTGAGCTAACTTTTCAGAGGTTTTATCAACAAGCCGATTTCAAGTAGTTTGCTGTTCTGGTGTCAGTACTGTTACATTTAAGGGGTTGTTATGATTTGTTTGTAATAAACTGTTATTTCATTTAACAAATGTATTACTAATGCATGATTGATTGTTAACGACTTTTGAGTCAATCCAGGTGAGTCGGAAGTCTGCGGCGAATTCACCTTTGGAAGTCTTCACGTGACTCCGAAGTAAAATAGTAAGATTAAACGAGAGATTTGCTTTATTTTATGAGGAGTCGAGTACTACGTGCCCTCCGCTCCCACCCTCATTCTCATCAATTGTTGGTATCAACCGTTATACTTCGGTCCATTGTTAGCTGTGAATTCATTCCGCTGCTTTGAAGATTGACGCACCAACGGCTGTACGGGCTTCTATTCACGTAGTCCCTCAACTCGACTCCTCATAAAATAAAGATCAAACTTCAAACTGGTAAGTTCTCATTTAATCTTACTATTCTACATGCTCAACTTCAAGTTGCTACTCTATGATGGTGACATATGTTAGTCACATGGCAATCAAGTAAAGTATCCTGTAATAATTACCTGATCTCCTTTGGCACTGGTGTATCATCCAGTTAAGATCGATGACAACACAGAATAGGTATTGGATTTCAAAGTATTATGAAAGTATGGTTCAATGCTACATCGAATATCGACATGTTGGTGCATGTTTATTCACTGATTGCAAAAATATGTGGCACAACAGTGCGGAGAAATACATTCTCGCTACAAAAGGAGGAATGTTCTTTTATGTCTTCCTCCATTTTTTCCCTCATTAGCCGGGTCTTAAAACAGTCAGCTAGACCTCGCTTGGGTTCGTACTGTCAGACTGGTTAAGCAGCCATTTTGCCTGCTTCATCAGGCATAATAATACAACGGTATACGTTTATTCCAAAAAACAAAAATTGCTGGTTCAAACTGTGGTTCAGAAGACCGGCCTTTGCATAATAAAACAATTATTGACTTACACATTTTGAATGGATTGACTTATGGCTCAGGTTGTCATATCAAGCCATGAAAGTGCTCACTGCAAAGTGCAGGAATAGCACCCATAAAAGCAGTACATACCTATTGAGGGGATCAGAAATGATTTTGGCTGCAACAAACGGGAACTACTCTGTTCAACCCAGATATCGAGTTGTTAAAGAGATCTTGACACAAGTTCTCCCACTACAAGAATATGCAGCTGGTTATTGAAAATGTGTGAACATTACTTCACCAAGGGGTTCCAGCTACATCCTTAGTCATGACACTAATATCAGCACAATGACGGCAAACATAGCTGTGGCTAGATACAATGGAATTGGCTGCAGGTGCCATTACATTTTACATTCTGATCTACACAAGCAGAGCAGACCAGGGGTGGCATGATTTAAGATCATTTTTCGGACACCCCAAGGTCTCACGTCTATGTGGGAGGGCAGGCTTGCTATATTATATCAAGGCCACCAGAATCCTAAGAAGTGTGGAAACAGCATTGTTTATTAATCAACAAAGAACGACACAAAGGAAGGTTCAGACTATTTCAAGGTGGCTGCAGCAGGTTGTGGGTTATGCAGGTATTAACACTGACGATTATATATCTCATTCCACCAGGTCAGCATCAACGTCAGCGGCCAGAGCAATGGACATGCCCATCGACCATATCCTCGCGACCGCAGGATGGTCAACTAAATTGATTTTTTTAATGTTTTCTATAGGACCCGGGGTTTTGCCCATTCTGTTTTGCGTCCACTTTTGCCTCCCCTGAGTTACAGGGGTTGCTATTGATTTCTTTATTAACGTAAACCATTGATACATTTGAATCAATATCATGCTTAATGCATTTTTGATTATTCACTCATCCTGAGTCAATCGATGCAGTGAGATGCCGAGATTTCGATCTGCGGCATGAAATCACAAAGCTTCGAACTCTTCACGGAATCACTCACGTGACTCTGAAGTAAAATAGTAAGATTGAACGAGAACTTACCAGTTTGTAGTTTGATCTTGATTTTATGAGGAGATACGTTGGTGATTACATGCCCTCCATGCCCAACCCTCTCTCATAAAGATCATCTGGTAGTTCTCGAGTCACGCATCTTACTATGTCACTTCAGTGATTGTTATTTGTGATTTCATACCGCTGCTTTGAAGATTGACACGCATGCGGCCTGGACGGGATTCTTCACGTAATCACCAACGTAACTGAAGATCAAACCTCAAACTGGTAAGTTCTCATTTAATCTTACTATTACCTGTGATTCCGCCCTGGGGCAACAGATTGGAATCAATTGAAGCCTGTAACAACCTTGTTATCAAGCAGTCTTCTAGTTATCAAGAGTAATTGGCTATAGCAGCTGTGTTTCAGCTGTGCAATTGGGTCTTGCATTATTAGAACGTTCAACATGGAAGTATTAACCTCTCAAGTGCCATATAGGTCATTGTTAACAGACCTATGCTATTATCAGATAAAGTTACCATAGTCACAATGGTGGCCGAACTGCATTCCGTATTGCTCCAGTAGTTTGGTCATATTATCTTCAGTTATATTACTTACACGTGCTAGAACTAAGATGGACAATCACGAATGCCATCTCTAGTAACGAAGGTGGATGGAAGTTGCGTGAATCACCAATTCTTCAGTTATTGGTATTAACTACCTATAGACACTAGGCGTATTTATGGGTTAAAGGGCTATTGTGCGTATATGCAAAACCTGCATGCTTAGTTCCAAGTTGATACACTGTGGTGGTGGCATATGTTAGTCACATGGATACAATAAAGTCAAAGTATCCTGTCATAATTTACCCAACCTTTTTTGGCACTGGTGTATCATCCTGCAAAGTCAATGACAATACAGTATGGATGTTGGATCACAAAGCATTTTAGGGTCTGTGGCTCGGTGGCACCCACTATCGCTATGTTTGCATGCAGGCTCATTCTCGCTACACAGGGGAGGAATGTTCTTTTATGTGGTTCTCCATTTTGCCTCATCAGTCAGGGCTTGCAATATTCAGCAAGATCCTAACATTCAGGTTTCTCTTACTGTCTGACTATTATTCCCGCAAATGTTGGGAATAATATAGAAACTTATATGGGGTTCTAAACATAAAACTTTACTGGTTCAGCCTGGGATTCGGGGAACCAGCCTCTACATGATTAATCAATTCATTGCTTTACAGAATCTGAGAAGACCGCTCCTGCGGCTTGGGGTGTCAGACTGATCCATGTATATCTCACTGCAGAATGTCTCACTTTTCGAAAAGACATGATTCATCATCCATCCAGTTAAGTCTAAATTAGTGCCATCTAAGATAATGGACTATTTGGGGTTCACCATTAACTCAGTACACGTCAGTGACTCTGCCTCAGGGCAAGCAATTAGACTTAATTGAAGCCTGCAGGAAACTCATTGTTGATAGTCACCCTTCTATTAGACATGTGGCTCGGGCTACCAGCTGACGCTCTGACTGAGTTACAATGGTAGATAGCCAATATTCAGTGCTGCTCTGGTACTATTCTAGTCAATACACCATCTATTATCCTGCAGACTGATGCCAGTGCACTAGGTTGGGGTGCTACTGATACTGTCTCAAGCTGCGGTGGCAGATGGGATATGCAGGAAGCATCCATGCTTCAATCACACGGTATTAACTATTTAGAGTTGTTGGGTGCACTCTATGGGTTAAAGGCTTTTTGTACCAACAGGCATCATGTGCATGTCCAACTTCAGATTGACAATACTACCGGCTTAATCATCAGTTACCAATTTATGTGTCATGGGAGCCAGATCCAGGGGCAGTAGCGGTGGATGCATTCTCGCTACACTGGGGTGGTAAATTTGTATATGTATTCCCCCCATTCTGCCTCATTACTCGATGTGTGGTAAAAATTCTGCAAGATTCCGCCACTGGTATTCTGGTAGTGCCAGACTGGCCTACTCAGCATTGGTTCCCTCTGGTTCTAGCCTTAATCACACAGTCTTTTATGGCAGTGTCCAAGAGCAGAAATCTGCTGGTACACCCAGTGACAGGGGAAAGCCACCCTCTTCATGACTGTATAAATTTGTTGGTTTGCAGATTCTGAGGAGACCATTCCTGGGGTTCAGAGCGTACTGTTGATGTCATCACTGCGGCCTGGAGGAAATGCACTCAGAAACAGTACATCTCTCACATCAGAAATTGGGAGATGTACTGTTCCCGCTCTCACATTTCATACCACACAGCTTCAATCACTAATGTTTTGGAATTTCTATCGTCATTCTATCACGATAGCAAACTGAGTTATAGTGCCATTAACAGTGCCCGCAGTGCTTTGTCCAATTATTTACGGCTGGGGTCAGCACATCACATGGTAGGGTCCCACCCTTTAATAACCAAATTTATGAAAGGCGTCTTTAACTCCACTCCACCTAGATCCAGGTACACACACATATGGGATGTCAGCGTGGTCCTCACACTGCTCCGTCAGTGGGCACCAGTTTCTTCTCTGTCCCTACACCATCTGACATTGAAAGTAGTTATGCTCATGGCCCTGGCCTCAGCACAACGGGTCCAAATTCAGACTGGACAGTATGAGTTCGTCCGGCAATAACGTCACCTTTTTCGTTCGGGATCTCGTCAAAAAGAGCAGGCCAGGGGTACTAGGGCTCGTTGAGTTTCATGGCATATCCCTCAGATCCACGAGTGTGTGTCGTATCATCCATAACCCATTACATTAAGGTCACCAGGAGCTTGAGAGGCTCGGAACTCTCCTTTTTTGTCAGCTACACCAAACCTCACAAACTGGCGTGTGCAGGAGTGGACACTGACATTTTTAGACCTCATTCCACCAGGGCTGCATCGATGTCAGCAGCAAGGGATATGGACGTACCTCTTGACCAAATTCTGGCGGCTGCGGTATGGTCGAATGGCCTACAGAGGGTTGAAGAATAAACAAGCACACAAGAAGCTTGACAAACATCTGAATAAGGAGCATGGGGGGGCAATTTCACCCCTCAGCCTGCTCCACCGCTGATGAAACTCTGCATCCGGCCCACCTCCACTACCCTTCATCCTTTGCTTGTTATCAATCTACATTTAGGTGGCACGGAGGCATAGCGGTAGAGTTGCAGCAAATGCAGCGCCGGAGACCCGGGTTCGATCCCAACTACGGGTTCTGTCTGTACGGAGTTGATACGTTCTCCCTGTGATCTGCGTGGAATTTTCTCCGAGATATTCTGTTTCCTCCCACACTCCAAAGACGTACAGGTTTGTAGGTTAATTGGCTTGGCAAATGTAAAAATTGTCCCTAGTGTGTAGTACAGTGTTAATATGCGGGGATTGCTGGTCGGCACGGACCCGGTGGGTCAAAGGGACTGTTTCCGCGCTGTATCTCTGAACTAAACTAAACATAAACTAAACTAGAAATTTCCCTAAAAAATATTCAAACCCTCTGCTTTCATCAGCCTTTGAAGAAAAGAATTCAAAAGAATACTGATCCTTTGAGAAAAAAATGCCACATCTCTGTCTGAGATGGGCATCCCATTATTTAATACAATACTTACTTTGAAATATTCCACAAGAGGAACATCATCTCCAAACACTTCCTGTCAAGACATCTCAGGATCTTACATATTTCAATGGTTGAATGATTCAATGTCCTTTATTGTCACGTGTACCATTTAAGATACAGTCAGATTTGTTTTACCATACAGTCAAACCAGAAAAAGCAACCAGCCACACAACTACATAAAAGTTAACATAAACATCCTCCAGTGTGGCTCACCCACATTCCTCACTGTGATGGAAGCCAATAAAGTCTTATGTTCTTTCCTCCTTATTCTCCCGCGGACGGGGCAGTCGAACTATCCGCAGTCGGGGCGATTGAAGTTCCCGTGATTGGGGCGATTGTTATAACCAAAACCATATAACAATTACAGGGAAACAGCCCTCCCGCAGTTTTCCCCTAACTCAAGTCCATATGGACCACTTCTGCGGAAGCTCATTCCACACAGCCACCACCCTCTGAGTAAAGAAGTTCCCCCTCAAGTCCGCAGGCACACCCTTTGAAAAATGTATCCACGTCATCCAAATTTTAAAGACCTCAATCAAGATCTGCCTCTGACCTAAGTTCAAGGCCCCTGCCAGCTCCTTGATGTTAGGCCACAGCACGGACACATAGATACGATACGGAAAAATATTGCATCTCCGTCAGGGGAAGAGATTTAAAAAAGTTTCCCCCAACCACCCCTCCCCCCCCCCCCCACACCACATAATACTAAGCGAAAGAACACTAGAACATACATTTAACACAAACTATTAAACAACAAAGAAAGAAAAGGATGAGAGACTGTTGGCGAGGCACTCTCCTTATTCTAAATTCTAGCAGAAACAAGCCCAGACAGTCTACCCCATGACAGAAAGGGGAGGAGTTGTACAGTTTGATAGCCACAGGGAAAAATGATCTCCTGTGGCGTTCTGTGCTGCATCTTGGTGGAACCAGTCTGTTGCTGAAGGTGCTCCTCAGGTTGACCAGTGTGTCATGGAGGGGGTGTGCTGTATTGTCCAAGATGCTCCGCAGTTTGAGGAGCATCCTCCCCTCCAAGACCACCTCCCATGAATCCAACTCCGCCCCCAGGACAGAGCCAGCCTTCCTGATGAGTTTGTTGATCCTATTGGCGTCCGCAGCCTTCGCCCTGCTGCCCCAGCACATGGCAACGAAGGAGATGGCACTGGCTACCACCGATTGGTAGAACATCTGCAGACGTTGAAAGAGCGGGGCCTTCTCAAAAAGTACAGGCGGCTCTGTCCCTTCTTGTACAGGGCCTCAACGTTCCTGGACCAGTCCAGTTTACTGTCCAGGTAAACTCCAAGGTACTTGTACTCCTTAGTAAACTGTACATCCACACAATTGATGGAGACGGGGGACAGGGGTGTTCCTCTCCCTCTAAGGTCCACCACTAACTCCTTAAGAGTAGAATTAGGCCATTTGGCCCATCATGTCTGCTCCACCATTCAATCATGGCTGACTCACCTTTCACTCTCAAACCCATTCTCCTGCCTTCTCCCTATAACCTTTGACACCCTTACTAATGAAGAACTTTGATGATTACTAATGATTACTAATACATCTCTGCTTTAAAAATACCCATTGACTTGGCCTCCTAACTTCTGACTAAAGACATTCTTCCACATCTCCTTTCTAAAGGAACATCTTTTTATTCCGAGGTTATTGCCTCTGGTCCAAGACTCTCCCACTAATGGAAAAATCCTCTCCACATTCAATCTATTCAGTTCTTTCACTATTCCCTTATCGTTCTATACTCCAGCGAGTACACGCCCAGAGCCATCAAATGCTCATCATACGATAACCTAATCATCCCCGGGATCATTCTGGTAAACCTCCTCTGGACCCTCTCCAGCGCCAGCACATCCCTCCTCAGATATGGGGCCAAATACTGCTCACAATACACCAAATGCAGTCTAACCAGTGCCTTCAAAAACGTCAGCATTACATCCCTGTTTTTATATTTTACTCCTTTAGAAATAAATGTTAACATTGAATTTGTCTTCCTTACTGCCGATTTAACATGCACATTTGTGAATCCTGCACCGGCATTCCCAAGTCCCTTTGCATCTCTGATTTCTGAATCCGCTCCCCATTTAGAAAATAGTCTGCATCTTTATTCCTACTATCAATATTCATGACCGCACACTTTACTAAACTATATTCCATCTGCCACTCCTCAGCCCACTCACCCAACCTGTCTAAGTCCTTCTGCAGGCTCCCTGCTATCTCTACACAACCTGCCCCTCCACTTATCTTTATATCATCTACAAACTTGGCCACAGAGCAATCAATTCCATCTTCCAAATTATTGATATATAATGTGAAGAGCAGCAGCACCAGCATCGACCCCTCCGCGAGTCACTGGCAGCCAACCAGAAAAAGTCCCCTTTATTCCCACTCTGTCATTCAACCAACCTGTTAGGCATGCTAGTACTGCCCTCTCATACCATGGCCTCTTACAGTATCTTGTTTAGCATGGAAACAGTCCCCTCAGTTCACCGAATCTGTGCCGATCATCAACTACCCATTCCTGCACCAATCTCATTGTATTCAATCCGCATGGCCCCAGATTCCGCCACTCACCCACATATTGATGTTGATTTACAATGGCCAATTAACCAACCTACACGGACATCGGTGTAGCCTTCAGCCGATGGAAACCATCAGGCCCCAATGGAGTCTCAGTCCTTTGAACATGCACACACCAGCTTGCAGGAGTATTCACGGACAGTTTTAACTTCTCCCTATGCCAATTCTATAGAAAATCACTATCATTTCAGTGCCAAAGGAAAACCTGTCACTACCTTAATGAATCCTGCCCATTTACATTGACATTCATCATCATGAAGTGCTCTGAGAGGCTGGTCACTGAATGACAGATCTCTCCTCACCTGGAGGTGCTCAGCAAATTTCTATTACTTTTATATTTTCACGGTTTTATCTCCCTTCAATCGGTCTGTGGAAGTTAGTTTTTAATTTGTTCCAGATTCATTACACAATAATGTTCTTTACTCAATACCTGGCATTTAATCTGATTTGCTCGAAGATTGTTTTTTTTTACAGCGGTGTTTTGTGCTGATATTGAATGTGCTTGTTGGCAATAAGCTAGCAAGCAATCTGTTGCCAAGTTTACTTCACAAATTTTATGAGTTGATGAATGTGCTTTCTCTAGACCACTTAGAATCATATAGTCATGGTCATACAACACAGAATCAGGCCCTTCAGCCCAACCTGCCCTTGCTGACCTAACTGCCCCTTTGCTGCTGGTCTTACCTGCCGATATTTTGTCTGAAGAAGGATCTCGACCCGAAACGTCACCAATTCCTTCTCTCCATAGATGCTGCCTCACCTGCTAAGTTTCTCCAGCATTTTGTGTCTACCTTAAATTTTACCAGCATCTGCAGTTCTTTCATAGACATTTTACTCATATCCCTCTAACCTTTCCTAGTTGTCCAATTATCTTTTAAATGTTATTATAATGCCTGGCCATATACCACCCACCCTCTGTGTGCAAAATATGCCCCTCAGGTTCACATTAAATTTCTCCCCTCTCACCTTAAATCTATGTCCTCTGGTTCCTGATTCCCCTCTCTGGGTAAAAGACTCTGTGCATTCACCCTATCTATTTCCCTCAGTATTGTGAGGGATAAAGTGATTAAACCCCATTATAGTAAGGAGCTTTAAAGAGGATTCAAACTGATAGGGGCCAGGGAAAGGGTTCTGACACAGCTGTATATAAAAGTTGCCAGACCCATCCTTGAGTAAGAAGTGATAGCATTGTATAGCGGTAGAAGGGAGTGATGTAGAGAGATCCCTATCAGTAGAATGGAGTGATAGATGGGACCCTTGTCACTATAGCTTAGCTTTAGTACTGATATAGGAGAACTGAGAGGGTTCACTTGGAGGTGAGTAAAACTAGGATAGGTCATGAACAACTGAGCATGCTTAATAAAATAAATGAATATTACAACACACCCCTGGTCAAGAAACTGCTCATTACTATGAACATGCGATGTATGATGTTGGAGGTACTGGGGGATGTACCTACAGATTGTGCACCTCAGACCCTGATTGGAGAAGGGTCCGGAGGGGAGGTTGGATGTAGAATTGTGTGTATAAAGGGGGATGACTTTTCTGACTTCGGTGTGTCTCAACTTGGAGAGGCACCCGGTTCTGCAGACTCGTAAATAAAGAATCTTGCTTCCACGATTTGGTCTTTGAGCAGTGATTGTGAGCACAAAGCGTATCTCACAGTATCTTATATACCTCCATAGCATTCAAGTCCTACCCTGCCCTTTCTCTTCCTTTAGCTCAGGCCCTCAAGGCCTGTCAACATCATAGAACCTACAATATAGAACAGGTCAACAAAAATGCTGGAGAAACTTAGCGGGTGAGGCAGCATCTATGGAGCGAAGGAAATAGGCGACGTTTTGGGTCGAGACCCTTCTTCAGACTGGTATAGATATAGAACAGGTCGATACTGGAGTGGGCCTTACGGACCACAATATTTGTGCCGGACAGGATGCCAAGTCAAACTGGTCTCATCTTCCTGAACATGATCCATATCCCTCTACTCCTGCCATGCACCACCTAAAAGCCTCTTAAACGTCACAGTTGTACCTGCCTCCACCACCACCCCTGGCAATTTGTTCCAGGCCGCCACTACTCTCTGTGTAAAATACTCCATTAAAGTTTCCCCCTCTCACCTTATAGCTATGTCCTCTAGTGTTGGACATTCCCACCCTGGGAAAAAAATTCTGACTCTCTACCCTAACGATTGCTCTCATAATTTTATATACTTCTATTAAGTCTCCCCTCAACCTCCGATATTCCAAAGAAAACAATCTAAGTCTATCAAACCTCTCCCCATAGCTGAAACCCTGTAATCTAGGCAGCATTCTAGTACACGTCCTCCGCACACTTTCCAGAGCCTCCACATCTTTCCTGTAAAGGGACAACCCGAACTACATGCATTAATCCAAATGCAGCTAAACCAAAGTCTAATGAGCTGCATCATGACTTCCTGACATATTCAATGCCTTATTTACCACATTTTCCACCTTTACCACCTTTACCTATACATCTTTGTGGTGCCACCTTCACTGAGCTATGAACCTGGATTCCAGGATCCCTCTGCACATCAAAGCTATTAAAGGTTTTGCCATTATTTACCCCTAATATTCAACCTCTCAAAGTGCAACGGCTCACACTTGCGCGGTTAAACTCCATCTGCCATTTCTCCACCTATTTCAGCAGCTGATCTATATCCCGCCATATCGTCTGACAGCCTTCCTTACTGCCTGCAATTCCTCCAATGTTGGTGCCATCAGCAGACTTACTCACCAGCTCATCTACATGTATGTGCAAGTAATTTACATATACAGTATCACAAATAACAGAGGTCCCAGCACAGATCCCTGCAGAACTCCACTGGTCACATATCTCCAGCCAAAATATCTACCTTCCACCACAACGCTGCCTTCTATAAATAAGCCAGTTCCGAATCCATATGACCAAGTCAGAATCCTATACAGCTTAATCTTATTGATCAGCCTACCACAAGGGACCTTATCGAAAACCTCACGAAAATCCATGTATACAACATCCAGCACCACACCTTCATCAGTCTCCTTTGTCACCTCCTCAAAAAATAATTGTTAATAAAACACGACTTGCCGCATATAAAGCTGTGCTGGTTATCCCTAATTAGAGAGTAAATCCTAACTCAAGGAATTATTTCCAATAGTTTCCCTACCACTAAAGTGAGGCTCACTGGCTTGTAGTTCCCTGGATTCTCTCAACTTCTCTTCTAAAACAAAGGAACAACATAGGCCACTCTCAGGTCCTCCGGGACCTCGCCTGTGACAAGAAACAAAGATCCTCAACAAGGCTCCCGCAATCTCCCCTCTTGCTTCCTCAATAACCTGTGATAAATTCCATCAGACCCTGGTGACTTATCCATCTTAATGTTCTTCAAGGGTCTCAGCACCACCTTAACATATTTGTATTCTCCACACTGATCTCACTGTCCTCCAAGTCCTTCTCCTCGGTGAATACAGATGCAAAGTATTCTTTTACTACCTCACCTACATTATCCAAACCCAAGCATAGATTCCCTCCTTTATTCTTGAGCAGACCTTCCTTCTCCCTGGTCACCCTCTTGTTTTTAATATTCGTTAAAAGGCCTTGGGATTTTCCTAAATCCAACTCATCAATGACATTTTAGCTTTTGGCCCTTCACATAGGTTATTTCCTATTCACTTTACATTACTCCTGACAAACTTGAGTCCCTGTATAATCATTTGGACACACGCAGAATGTGGCAAGGTCTGAATACTATAACTGGTTGCAAAGTGAAGTCAGGCAACATCACTGGTGATACTGCAACCCAACCTGATCAACAATGCTTTCTCTAGTCTGAAGAAGGTTTTGTCCCGAAACGTTGCCTATTTCCTTTGCTCCATAGATGCTGCTGCACCCGCTGAGTTTCTCCAGCACTTTTGTCTAACTTTGATTTTCCACCTTCTTAAACCCTTTCTCTAGTCGTTTTGAGTAGAAGACCAATAGGGTGTTGCCATCCATCCCCTCAGACTCGAGTGCACCTCATCCCAGGGTGACAGTTGCAGAGGTTAGATCGGCCTTCCTGAGGGTGAACCCACAGGAATCAACTGGCCCAGGCAGAGTCTCAGGTTGTGTCCTTAATAGCTGCACGGTCCAATCAGCGGAAGTATTCACGGACATCTTTAACCTCTCCCTACTCCGTTCTGTGGTACCTGCCTGCTTTAATAAGACCACTATCATCCCAGTGCCAAAGAAAAGCAAATGTTTTGGGAGGCTAATTAGGGAACACATTAAATCCAATCTCTCAAGCGGCCTAGACCCACTGCTGTTCACCTACTGCCACAACAGGTCCATGGACGATGCCATCGCCCTGGCCCTATACTCATCCTTGGAACACCTGGAGAAGAGAGACACCTACGTCAAGACTCCTATTCATGGACTACAGCTCTGCCTTTAACACCATTATTGCATCCAAGCTCATCAACAAACTCGTGGAACTATCTTACCTTTTCCTTTTCTCTAGGGATGCTGCCTGACCCACTGAGATAGTCCAGTATTTTGTGCCTATCCTTGTGGAGTCAGCAATCATCTCTGCAACTGGATCCTCGACATTCTGACCAACAGACCTCAATCAGTGAGGATAGGGGACTAATCATCCTCCACGATAATCCTTAACACTGGTGCCCCACAAGGATGCGTTCTCAGCCGCCTTCTTTACTCCTTGTACACCCATGACTGTACAGCCATGTACAAATCCAATTTGATTTACAAATTCGCAGACGACATCACCATTGTGGGCCGATATCAATTAATGATGGGACGAAGTACAGGAAGAAGATTGAAAGCCTAGTGTGCTGGTGTTGAGAAAACAAACTTTCGTTTCAATGTCTTTGGAAGGCTTAGGAAGTTCGGCATGTCCCCTACAACTCTCACCAATTTTACAGATGCGCCGTAGAAAGCATTTCATTTCGGAGTCACGTGAGTGACTTCGTGAAGACTCCGCCAGGCACGCATGCGCGACATATCATCGACCGCATGTGAGCGACAGGCAGTGAGGAGCGTTGCTCCTCTACTGCAGGGACCTGCAGGTAAGAAAAACTAACCTGCCGTCCTTCTTTCATTTCAGGGACTCTGTTCTCAGAGTACTCCAGGCCGCTTCGGCACTGACTGCGGACCGCGGGATGGGGCAGTCAGCGGCGGCACTAATAGTTTGGAGTCGGGAAGAGCCCATTAACCCAGGTGGGTCCGGGTTCATACTCGCCGGCGGAGGACGGCAGAGGCAGCCCGACTCTACACCACAGCCCGCAGGACACCGTGGGCTGGCGGCATGAATAAAGGAATGGGGCTTGCAGGCTCGCCGTGCGCAGTGAGCGACGGCAGAGCAGCAGCCCGACTCTACACCGCAGCCCACAGGACACTGCGGGCTGACGGCATCAAAGGAGGGGGGCTAGCCCCAACTCAACTCTACTCCACAGCCTGCAGTATCCCTGTCTGCATTAACAGGTAATGGGGCTTGCAGGCTACGGCTGTGGTGTAGAGTCGGGCTGCCTCTGCCGTCCTCCGGGTCACCACGGGCTGAGAGCAACGCTACCCAGGAAGTCGGACAAGCCCGTGGACCAGGAGGATCCGGGCTCGGAGACTGCCATTCGCGGGCAGCGAAGGCAGAGCAGGAGCTCCGACTCAACGCCGCAGGCCGCAGGTATACTGCGGACTAACGGCTATGCTACCCTATAGAGGTAGTAGACAGAGCCGGGGCCCGACTCACACACAGGCGGGAGCCTTGCCGTTAGTGGCAGTCTATGTCCCACATGAGAGTCTGGTCACCATTGGAGCCGGGGGGGGGGGGGGGGGGGGGGGGGAGAGAGTGCGCTCCTCCACCGGAAGCTCATAAAGACCCTCAGGTAAGATACTAACCTTGAGTTGTTTAGCTTCAGTACTAGACTTTGCTTACAGAAACAATGGATGGGAGACCAGAATGAAGGCATCGAAGTCTGCCTCCCAGGGCCATGGGACTTCGGATGGGAATCAGCGCCCACTATTCCCGGAGCTGCCCGCAACGCCGGCAGCGCCTACTCTGTGGGCCGGGATAAAAACGCGGAAACCAGGGAGCCCTGCAGCAGCCAGGACCCGATTCTCCACCACGGCTGGCCATGAAGCTGTAAAGTGGTAGGAGCACCGGGCAGGAGCAGGAGCAAGACCCTGACCCCCTACCACTGTCACCTAAGCATAGGGACAGTAGAGCTAAGGTGCGTAAGCGTGTAATTCGCCTGGCGGCACGTTTTCGCTCCCCAACTATGCAGGTCACCAGAGAGAGGACCAGAGAATCGCACAACAGTCGGTGAAGCCCCGCTGTAGGAGCTGGGGTCGACTTTCCACCGGAGCAGCTGCCAGTTCACGGACTGGTGAAGGATTGAGGCCTGGGTCTGCAAGCCCGCATGTGCGGCCGGCACAGACTCACCGCCGGGGGAGCCTGCCAGATTGCAGGCCGGTGTAGTCTCATCTCGGTCACCGCACCCCCCTTTAGCGGCAGGATGTGACCGAACGTCGGGATAGGCGGCAAGCCCGTGCAGACGTCGGGGTACCACGCTTCAGCGGCCGGGACCGACTCATCACCGCTCATGTCTTATCCGACTAGCGAGCCGCCTCCGCACGGAAGACGGCGGGCGAGCGGCAGGTCCGCGCGGGAGTCGCTTAGCCTCGCAGAAGCGGCAGGCAGTGACATCCTGTCTAGGCACCCTTGTTATCACCTCGACGAGCTGCGGGGCGATGACAGAAGCCTCAGGGATTCTCCAGAACCTGAGGAAGTCGACTTGTCATCCGCAGATGCGGCGGCGGTCGCATGGCTCGGATGGAGCGTATCCTAGAGCACAATCTCTGCACCTAGACCAGATGTCCTCCAGTCCAGGGGACATGCGGCTGGGCTGATCCGTAGCATCCGTAGGATGTCCACGTCATCGGTGGGGAATGCTACGGATCAGCAGCTGGCTGACATGTAAGACGGGCTGGAGCTGGAACCTACAGTACCTGAGAAAACCCAGGAGGAACTGCTGAATGTGGTCTCCAAGTTCGCCCAGCCGAAGTACACAGGGGCCCAGCATAGACTACCTCACCACACACCAGCTGCAGGAACAGGTCTTTACCGAGGCGATCAACATATACCAGGCCCAAACAACCACATATCGTTGAATGTACCGACAGTCAACACGCCCATCTGGGGCAACATCAGTCCGGGGATAGGGCACAGGAGCTGAAGTTCCTAAAACATCCTGAAATTGCTGACGTCGGGGATTACTGCCTTTGCCAGGTCGGTTGACGGCATGGAAATGACGGCAGAACAGGAGGATGCTCTTGCAATGTTAGTCATGAAGTTAACACTTCCCGGAGTATCGCCATCAAACCGACTCCAAACCCCACGGGGGGGTTGTACTAGGCATCTGCAACGCCACCACTGAGACAGCTGTTCGGTGAGGACCTGCCCAAACAGGTCTAGGACCTGGATTAGGAGGCGAAGGCAGACGGGTTGATGAACCCACCTCCCTCCAGCAGGCTGGCAGTGCGCAGACAAACACCATATGGAAGACCACTTAGGCCACCTGAAAGACCAGTAAGGACCTACACGCCAGCAGCACCTCAACACAATTCAACGGAACACCAGGAACCAGAACATCAGGCCTGCCGGTAACCATGGAGGTAAGGGGGTCTGGTTCTCTTGGAAGTGCTGCATGTTTAACCTCACAAGTAGGAGAGCGGTTATATACATTCTGGGATGCAAGGGAGCTGATCGTCACTATCCCAGGGAACAAAGCTATAGACATAATAGAGGTATGTAACAGTCTTGCTTGCGCCAGGAAACTGACTATTAGACATGCTGCTAAAATAATTGCTAAACTTGTAGCTACATTCTAGCTACATAATTGGGCCGTTACACTATCTAAGCTTGTAAAGAGGAAAATCTCGGCATTAAAAGCGAATGCTGGACATTTTTACGGGCCTATGCAGCTGACAATAAGGCACAAATTGAGCTACAATAGTGGATTAGCTATGTTTGTGATTGTTAAATCCCATCATTACATCAAACCCATTAGTCGTGTTACAAACCGACGCAAGCACCAAGGGCTGGGAGCTACCGACACCATTTCCAGTTGGGGTGGTTAATGGGATTTGCACGAGTCTACTTTTCTTCAATCACAAGGAATAAACTGTTTAGAAATGCTGTGAGCATGTCACAGGCTACGGGCTTAATGCACTAATCTGCAGCATACGCATGTCAGTCTTCGATAATACCACTGAGGTGGCGTATTTAAACCTTATGGGTGGTATCGTCAATATCTTGTGATGAATTGGAAAAATTAATTTGGCTCTAGTGGATTGAAAGAAATATTTGGATATCAGCTACGTACCTTCCAGTTAAGATCAATACAGTGGCGGACACCAGGTCACAAGTATTTAATAACGACATCAAGTGGATGTTGAACCTCCAAATATTTGCTAAAACTATAGCCTAATATGGAACTCCTTGCGTCCAGGTTGAACCATTGGATACCAACATACGTCTCTTGAGAACCAGATCCTGGGGCAGTGGCGATGGACGCGTTCTCACTACATTGGGGGAAATGGGTTTTCTATGCTTTCCCCCATTCTGCTTCATCAGACAGGTGTTGCAGAAAACGCAACCAGATCTGCAACAGAAAGGACCATGGACATCATACAGCAGCGTGCAGAGAGAGTCCACTAGGAAGCAGTACCTTACCCACATAAGGATATGTGAGGTTTCCATAGTCGGAGCGACCACCTACATATCTACTATGATCTCCAATGTGCTGGAATCCTCACGGGCCTGCATTATGATGAGTCCATCAGTTACACCTCCATATACAGTGCCAGGAGTGGACTGTTATCCTATCTCAACATTGGAGTGGGATCTCACCAGTTGGTATCCACACTGAAGGGTATGTTCTATCCCTCCCCGACCTCGATATATTACCAGAGATATAGGGGGTGGTGTTGACCCTACTCAGCTGGTCGCCTTTGGCGGATTTACCATGGTAATGGGTGATGGTAATGGCACTGAAGGCAGCACAACAGGTCCAAACTCTACAGGAATTGCCTGGGTAGAATGGTTTCGACCCACAATAAAGTGACTGCGTTATAGAAGAGTTGATTAAACTACACAGACCTGCGACTACAGGTCTGGAAACAGGTCAGGAGATGGCTCAAGGTGGTATTCAGTGCAGCAGGTAAGACACTAACATTTTAAAATGTAATTCTACCAGGGCTGCATCCACATCAGCGGCGAGGACCATGGAGGTGTTCATGGATTATGTCCTCGCAATAGCGGGCTGGGCCAGTGAAACTACATTGCAGCAGTTTTATAACAGACCTGTGGCCGCTCCCGCAACGTTGCGGAGTCAGTTTTAAGTGCTGTTCCCTAAATGTTTGTCCCCGAGTTCAGGGGTTTATTGTTGTATTAACAATAATGTTATTATTTTTCAGCTTGTTCAAGTCTGAAATACGTTAACATACTTCCTCCATCAGTATTACGGCAGTGTGTGGGCATGGACCTGATCCAGGGCATGTAATCACAGAGCTTTGAAATCCTCACGAAGTCACTCACGTGACTCTGAAATGAAATAGTAAGATTATATGAGAACTTACCAGTTTGAAGGTTGATCTTTATTTTATGAGGAGTTGCGATGAGGGATTTCGTGCCCTCCCAACCCTCTACTATAAGGTCAGCTGGTAATTAGAGTCTCTTCAATCTTACTATATTAGTTCATTTCTGGGTAGTTCTGTGATTCCACACCGCTGCTTTGAAGAATGTCGCGCATGCGTGCCTGGCGGGGTCTTCACGAAATCCCTCATTGCAACTCCTCATAAAATAAAGATCAACCTTCAAACTGGTAAGTTCTCATTTAATCTTACTATTTTATCGGGATGCATCACAGCATGTTTCGGAACAGCTCCATCCAAGACTGCAAGGAATTGCAGAGAATTGTGGACACAGCTCAGACCATCCCACAAACCAACCTCCCTTTCATTGACTTCATTTACACTTCACGCTGCCTCGGCAAGGCCAACAGCATAATCAAGGACGAGTTGGGAAACAGAATCCTGCCAGAAGATCTGATTGACAATTATGTTTTTGGTATCTAAACGTGGATAAAATGAAACCCAAGAATTAAGGGACAGAAGTTTAGGGGTAACGTGAGGGGGAACTTCTTTACTCAGAGGGTGGTGGCTGTGTGGAATGAGCTTCCAGCAGAGGTGGTGGAGGCAGGATCGATTTTAACATTTAAAAGTAAAGTGGATAGGTATATGGACGTGAAGGGAATGGAGGGGTATGGTCTGAGTGCAGGTAGATGGGACTAGGGGAAAACAAATGGTCGGCACGGACTGGAAGGGCCGAGAGGGCCTGTCTCCGTGCTGTAATTGTTATATGGTTATATGGTTATATGGTTATAAGATAATACAATCCTGAGTTAAATGTTAGAGGTTACAGAATCATCACTCAAAGATTTGTGTGTTTGATCTTAATCTAGGGACCCTGGCCACTCCCTCTTCTCCCCTCTTCCATCGGGCAAAATGTATAGAAGTGTGAAAATGCACATTTCCAGATTCAGGGACAGTTTCTTCCAACTGTTATCAGGCAATAGAACCAAATGACCAACAACTAGAGAGCAGACCGGAGCTACTATCTACCTCATTGGAGACCCTCAGACTATCTTTCATCAGACTTTATTGGACTTTATCTTGCACTAAATATTATTCCTTTTTGTTATCTATCTATACTCTATGGATGTCTATACATTTAATCATGGATAGTCTTTCCAATGACTGGTTAGCTCGCAACAAAGCTTTTCACTGTGACAATAAACTAAACTAAACTAAACTACTCAGGCCTGACTGATGCCACCTTCTTAAACCTGACATACGCTTCCCTTTTCATCCTAACCAAGTTGACAACCTCCCGGACATCCATGGTTCACTTATGGAGCCGTCCTTATCCCTCCTCCTTACTGGAACACACTGATCCTACAGTTTGATCAGATGGCCTTTTAAAGACTCTCACATGTCATTGTGGACTTACCCTATTGAGTGCTCCCATTCTACCCTCCTTAGTTCCTGACTAATAACATTGTAATCTACCTTGCCCCAATTAAGTCCCTTTTCCCAACATCCAGGCCTGTCCCTATTCAAAACAATCTTAAAACTTATGGAGTTGTGATCACTATCTCCACAATTTTCTGCCACTGTAACATCAGTCACCTGTCCAGGCGCATTTGCCAATACTGTGCAGTATTGTTCTACACTATGTGTAGAAATATGTGGGAAGGAACTGCAGACTCAAATTGCTGGAGTATCTCAACAGGACAGGCAGCATGAAGCAGAATTATAATAATAAAAAACTTGAGAGGGAGATGGGGAGATAATGTTGAGAATGATAGAAACAAAATGCTGAAATTACTCAGGCAACATCTCTGGAGAGAAGGAATAGGTGACATTTTGGTTCAAGACCCTTCTTCAGACTGCCTGGATATAACTCTGGGGAGGAAGGTTTGGATATGATACTGGAGGGAATGAGATTGGGATATTTTATCAGTGGGTGTAGGAGGTGGGATCTGTGTTGTAAGATGTGGGAGGAAACAGGATGGGGATATATACATGTGCTGGGTTAATTGCTCATCATTTCTATTAAATGTCTTGCCTTTTTGAACAAGCCATACCTTGAAATGTGATGTGAATTTTATAACAGTTCTAACCCTGTTGGGCAATTGCTTATATAGGTGGAGCACCACAAGCAATGCTCACTTTCTTGCCCAACTCCCTGCATACTCTTGACTGTGTGGCCATACACAACTCCAACCGGATCTTTATGTTTGCCAGTGAGATTACTGTCCTCAGCCAGATCAACAATGACAGTGATTCGAGGAAAGAGATCAAGAACCTTACTTGTGATGTCAGGACAACAACCTCACCCTCAAGCCAATAGAGTTGGTTGTTGACATATGGAAGTGAGGAGGAACACAGTCCTATATTCATCTAACTAAACTCCAAGCTACCAACTGCCATGATTGCATTAGGAACCTGGAGCTTTATTTTTGTCCTCGCACTTTATTGTTTGCTTGTTTTATATATTGAACGTTTTGTTGGTTATTATGCTGCCTACTGCGCACTATGTTTATATATCTGTTGTGCTGATCAAAGTAAGAATTCCAGTGTTCTGTTTTGGGACAAATGAGAATCTTGAGTCTTGACTTTTGATCAATAGCACTGCTGTAAAGATGGTCGACAGCATCAAGTTCCTAGGCATTCATATCACCACCAATCTAACATGGTCCCTTCTCAATGATGCGTTGATCAAGAACGCTCAACAGCGTAATTAATTTTTAGGCATCTGAGAAGATTTGGCACATACAGATGCACTATAGAAAGTACCCTGACGGTATGCTTCTCAGGCTGTTATGACAACAGCCCTGTCCTTGACTGCCAGAACCTGCAGAAAGTGTACAGCCCAGTCCAGTCCTCAATGGCTTGCCACTTCATCCATTGAGTCCATGCATCAGGAAGGATGGAAGTTTCATCATGGATGTCTGCCATCCTGTTCATTCCTATTTCTCTCTTATACCTACCAAGAAACAAGAGCTTGAAAGCTCAGACCACCAGACTTAACAATAGCTTTATCCCCATTGCTATCAGACACCTGGACCACTCATCCCTCACACTAAAAAAGGGCACAAAATGCTGGATTAACTCAACGGATCAGGTAGCATCTCTGCAGATCTTGGACAGATGACTTCTTGGGTCAGACCTGAAATGGCACCTATCCATGTTCTCCAAAGATGCTACCTGACCTGCTTAGTTATTCCAGCACTTTGTGCCTTTATTTGTAATCTAGCACCTGCAGTTCCCCATGTCTCCATCTCTTTCACAGGCGATGCTGCTATGTACTCTTAACTCTAGCTGGTTTGGTTATTCTGTCTTTAATTTGTTTTTGGATTGCACTACAATATTGCACAACCCTGCTGTTTTATACTCTTCATTGGATTTATTGCTGCATTTATCATGACTGCATGGATACTGTTTACTCTGTGAACTTCATGTGAACAAGGAATTTCTTTGCACCCATGTATACAGTACGTGGCAATAAATTAATCTAAATCGGAACAACCTATTGGTATTATTTTCTTATTGGCGTTGAGATGCAGTGAAAAACTTTGTTTGGTTGGTGCATACATGACTATAATGAAACTATACATGAGTACAACAGTTAGTGCAAAATGAGAAAGGAAACCATGTGGACAATATAGCGTTACAGAACAAATCTAGATGAGAAAACTGCTAGGAACACAGTGAGGTAGATTGGGCCTACATGCTGAATTTATCCATTCAACAGTTTGGTAATACAATGCTGCCAACTCTCACGCATTGAGCACAAAACTTCTCCTCCACACTCTGAGTGACTCACCAATGAAAATAGTTTCTGTCAGCGTGTTACCCGTAACGAATGAGCAATTTGATTGGCTTACGCCCATCACACACTATTAATATGCATAAGCATCTACCTGACAACAATCGATCCGTAGTAAAACGGCTGTCATGGAGTTCCCATATGTGGTATCCCATAGGCTGCATATGCATACGGTCATTATGCCCACGCCAGATCGACTCTGGGTACATTATACGTGCAGACGATCTCAGCTCATCATTGCACTTTGGTGAATTTAGAAGCTCCGCGGCTTCATTGACAGTGACTTTGCATGGTATGTATTTTATTTCTGATTGTTTATTTATCTGTGAAGTGAGCATGTATTAAGTTTATTTTGGCAAATTTAGTTTTAAATGGGCAGAAACAAACTAAAGAAATATCAGTTATAGACTCCCAACTTCTAAGCTTAAGTTAAACGTCGTAGCTTGTCGTATCTTGTTGCTGGTGGACGTAAGTTGACTTTGGTTGTCGTAGTTTGTCACCTGGGTGGTCATAGGTTGTCATAGGGTGTCATAGGTGTGGTCGTAGGTGGGGTCCAGATTTCA
The DNA here is from genome assembly GCA_035221665.1 of Okamejei kenojei. Classification (NCBI taxonomy): domain Eukaryota; kingdom Metazoa; phylum Chordata; class Chondrichthyes; order Rajiformes; family Rajidae; genus Okamejei; species Okamejei kenojei. The sequence continues at coordinate 72,651,158 of CM069141.1, forward strand.
GAAATCAACTAGGTGGTAGCTTGTCGTAGACATTGTCGTAGGGGAGTCGCACTCTCAACTCTCACCCAATGTTGGCAGGTCTGGGTAATACCAGGGAAGAAACTGTTCTTGAATCTGGGAGTATGTGCTTCAAGCTTTTGTATCTTTTTGCCTGATGAGAGAGGAGAGAATAAAGAATCCATTGATCCAATAAAGGTCCATTGATTCTCAAGGCTGTGCAAAGTCGATAGGGGAAGCTGGTTTTCTTGTGATGGACTTTGCTGCATCAACAAATTTCTGCAGTTTCTTGTGGTCTTTGGCAGAGAAGTTGCCAAATAAGCTGTGATGCATCCTGATAGAATGCTGTGTTTGTTTCTCAATAGCTTCCACATTGAGGAATCTGTCCTGGAATATGTCTCTGTTTGGGACTGGTGTAACACTGCTTTACCTTCAAATGTAACTTGATGTAGCCGTCTCATAATGATGAAAGTCTGCTCTGCCCCAGGCAGCCAGTCTGTGGAATCAGCTAATGATGAGTTCAAAGCGTTATCAAAATAGCGGGTTGCTGCCTGTTAGTGTTTTGGTTGGGTACTTTAATGGGCCTGTCCTACTTAGGCTACTTTTTAGGCGACTGCAGGAGACTATGCGGTCGCCACGTGGTCGCCAAATGTTCGCGGGTGGTTGCCGGGGAGTTGCCTTCATGGTCGTGAGGAGTTCCCACATTCTGGGAACTAGTCGTGGCCTCATTATGGTCTCTGCAAATTTTTCAACATGTTGAATAATTAGCGGCGACTAGAATGAAGCCGCCATGGAGAGTAGTGAGAATTCTCGTGCCGTAGGTGGGTCGCCAGGAAGTCCTAGTGAGTTGCCAGGAGGTCGAAGGTTCTCGTAGGTTGTAGCCGGTGCTGATTGGGCTCATTGGGAAAATAAAACGTAAGCAGCAATTTTCAGAACCAAGGATAACCGACCGGTAATATAATGTCCGCCGAACTTCACAGCCGTGTATCTCTGTCTTCTTAAAAGTTGTCTGGCTTCTTAAAAGTTGTCTCCACTCCTTCTCCCCCTCCTCCCCACCCCCTCTTTTAAAGGACTTACGGTTCACTGTGCTTTAGCCGTCTTAATTACAGCGCCAACATTCCTGTTCATCGCGGTATTACCTTGGCTTTGCACCGTGTAAATTTCACTCAGTCAGCGCTCCCCCCGCTTGTCCTGTCCCCCGCCTGCATAACGGGCTGGTGAAGGAAGCGATGTGTGTGTGTGTGTGTGTGTGTGTGTGTGTGTGTGTGTGTGTGTGTGTGTGTGTGTGTGTGTGTGTGTGTGTGTGTGTGTGTGTGTGTTCCACTCTGACAGTCGCCGTTCCAGTTGCCGGCTTTTCAGGCGACTGCCGGCAAAATCGTGAAATCATTGGAAGGATGGGCAGCATAGTGTTACAGCTGGAAGAGCTACTACCTCACAGTGCCAGAGACCCAGATTATATCATCACCCAGGGTGCTGACTGTGTGGAGTTTGCACACTCTCACTGAGACCTGTGGGTTTTCTTCCGGGTGATCTGGTTTCCTCCCACATCCCAAAGACATGCGAATTTGTAAGTCGATTGACCTCTGTAAATTGCCCTTAGGTGCCCGTAGGAACTAGATGTGAAAGTGGGATAACGTGGAAATGGTGTGAACAGGTGATGGTCAGCGTGGACTGAAGGGGCGGGTTCTATGCTGTATCTGTAGTAATAAAATCTAAAACTAAAGCACATAAAATAACCAAAGTAATAAAACAACTGGAGGAAGTTTAATGGAGAGTAAAAACAAGCAGCAAAAACCATTACCATAAAAACGTTAAGAGCTCAGAGGGAGGATTTTGACTTTTATTGGGGTTTATGTTGTTGCTTCAATTAATTCTTGTTTTTCTAGTGGTGTGCTTTAAATAGCCAGCAGGGGAGTAAAAATGTATGAGTATGCCCAGTGGTATGAATATTGATTTCTCTAACTTCAAGTAACCCTTGCTTTCTTTCCATGCCTCCCCCATCCTAGTTCTCCGACTAGTTTCACTGTCGTCCTGATTAATTTTACTGATTGTATGCTTCGTTGTCACCTTCCCCTCAGCTAACAATGAACCATTCTACATTTCCTTGAACTTTATCTGCTTTAATCTGTGGTTTTCACATCTTACTCTTCCAAATATCTCTCATCTCTCTCTCCCCTGACTCTCAGTCTGAAGAAGGGCCTCGCCCTGAAACGTCACCCATTCCTTCTATCCAGAGATGCTGCCTATCCCACTGAGTTACTCCAACATTTTGTGTTAATCAAAAATGTATGAGCTCAAATCTGCTCATCACTCATTCAGCATTTTGGCCAAATTGGGTTAACATATTTCTTATCATTATACTTGTCCAAATGCCTTTTAAATGCTGTCATTGTACCTGCCTCCGGCAGCACATTCCATATACCCTGTGTGTGAAAAGGTTGCCCCCCATGTTCTCTGTAGAGGAATTCTGCATCAAGATTGAGAGAGACACAGTCCTGAATTTAAAGAAAGTTAACGTTGATGGTATGAGGATTTGGTTTTCTTCCCAACCCATTGTTCAAGCGCTTTTAATTGCAACATGCGCCTTAATTTAGTTCAACAAAGAAACTGATAAGTTGCTAAAGAACTGGCTAGGATTTTCAATATGATTATGGAGAGAGTCAGAACTGGACCTAGGGTGGAGATTTTTGATTGGAGAAAGGCTAACTTTGAGGGAATACGTAAGGATTTTAAAGGAGTGAATTGGGACACTTTGTTTCATGGGAAGGATGTAGAAGAGAAATGGAGGACATTTAAAGGGGAAATTGTAAGAGTACAGAATCTTTATGTCCCTGTTAGGTTGAAAGGAAATAGTAAAAATTGGAAAGAGCCATGGTTTTCAAGGGAAATTGGACACTTGTTTCGAAAAAAGAGAGATATCTACAATAATTATAGGAGGCATGGAGTAAATGAGGTGCTAGAGGAGTATAAAGAATGTAAAAAGAATCTTAAGGAAGAAATTAGGAAGGCTAAAAGAAGATATGAGGTTGCTTTGGCAAGAAAGGTGAAAGTAAACCCAAAGGGTTTCTACAGCTATATTAATAGCAAAAGGATAACGAGGGATAAAATTGGACCATTAGAGAACCAGAATGGACAGCTATCTGCAGAGCCAAAAGAGATGGGGGAGATATTGAACAATTTCTTTTCTTCGGTATTCACCAAGGAGAAGGATATTGAACTCTGTGAGTTAAGGGGAAAAAGTAGAGTAGCTATGGAAACTATGAGATTCAAAGAGGAGGAAGTACTGACACTTTTGAAAAATATAAAAGTGGATAAGTCTCCAGGTCCTGACAGGATATTCCCTAGGACATTGAGGGAAGTTAGTGTAGAAATAGCAGGAGCTATTGTATACATCGTTGCTCATTAAATGCTAGACATATATTGATACAATTTAAGGTATTACACAGATTACATTACTCAAAAACGAAATTAAATAGAATTTATTCTAACATTTCTCCTATTTGTGATAAATGTCAGAACTTGGAAGCTAATTTAACGCATAGTTTTGTAACATGTATAAAACTTAATTATTATTGGATAGAAATCTTTAGTTATTTCTGAAGTTCTTAAAATTAAACTAGACCCAGATCCAAAATTAATAATATTAGGAGTCCCGGATTCAAATCTAACATTAACAGTAAACCAAAGAAATTTCTTGGATTACTGTTTGATAATAGGGAAAAAATTAATATTGAAATTTTGGAAGGGAACATTATCCCCCACAATTAAAATGTGGACAGTGGAAATGTTGGAGACATTGCATTTGGAAAGAATCAGATTTGTCCTAATGGACAAATACAAACTCTTTGAACAGATATGGTCTCCATATACAGAATATTTGAAGGGGTAGCTGTTCTTGGCATCACAACTCAATGGGTACCCGGCAGGATTAGATGAAAATAACTCTTTGTTTCTCTTTTTGATTTGTATACATGTCTCCATTAATATTGTATTTGAAATTGTTATTCACTATTAAGATGTACAGTATAATCTCTCTCTTTCTCTATATAATACTTTATTTTAATTAAATACATATAACAAGAATATATACATATACATATTTTTTTTCTCCTCTTTTTTCTTTTTCTCTTTTTTTATAATCAAAATTATTATTTAATCACCACTTTTATTGATTAAAATCTATTCTTCTCTTTTTCTACTTTAAAAAAAAATAGAAGTTTATAAGTACTATTCGTAACATTCGTATACTTATTGAAATAAGTTGGTTGTGTATTTGAAAAGTTGTAATACTGTTGTTATGATGGATTCCTTTTAATAAAAATATTATTACAAAAGAAATAGCAGGAGCTATGACGGAAATATTTCAAATGTTATTAGAAACGGGAATAGTGCCAGAGGATTGGCGTACTGCGCATGTTGTTCCATTGTTTAAAAAGGGTTCAAAGAATAAACCTAGCAATTATAGACCTATTAGTTTGACGTCAGTGGTGGGAAAATTAATGGAAAGGATACTTAGAGATAATATATATAAGCATCTGGATAAACAGGGTCTGATCAGGAACAGTCAACATGGCCTAGTTATAGGAAGGATGTCAACAAAATAGAGAGAGTACAGAGGAGATTTACTAGAATGTTGCCAGGGTTCCAGCAACTCTGTTAATGGCAGAGAAAGGTTGAACAAGTTAGGTCTTTATTCTTTGGAGAGCAGAAGGTTAAGGGGGAACTTGATTGAGGTCTTTAAAATGATGAAAGGGATAGACAAGAGTTGACGTGGATACGTTTTTCCCATTGAGGGTAGGGAAGATTCAAACAAGAGGGCATGACATGAGAATTAAGGGACAGAAGTTTCGGGGTAACGTGAGAGGGAACTTCTTTACTCAGATGGTGGTGGCTGTGTGGAATCAGCTTCCAGCAGAAGTGGTGGAGGCAGGATCGATTTTAACATTTAAGAGTAAAGTGGATAGGTATATGGACGTGAAGGGAATGGAGGGGTATGGTCTGAGTGCAGGTAGATGGGACTAGGGGAAAACAAATGGTCGGCACGGACTGGAAGGGCCGAGAGGGCCTGTTTCCGTGCTGTAATTGTTATATGGTTATATGGTTATAGAGTGGGAAATTATACTTAAAGGGTTGACGATGGATATATGATGGCAAAGATTTAAAGATTGCATGGATGAATTACAACAATTGTTCATTCCTGTCTGGAGTAAAAATAAAGCAGGGTAGGCGGCTCAACCGTGGATAATGAGGGAAGTTAGGGATAGTATTAAATCCAAGGAAGAGGCATATAAATTGGCCAGAGGAAACAACAAACTGGAGGACTGAGAGAAATTTAGAATTCAACAGAGGAGGACAAAGGGGTTAATCAAGAGGAGGGAAATAGAGTATGAAAGAAAGCTTGTGGGGAATATCAAAGCTGACTGTAAAAGCTTATAGATATGTGGAGGAAAAGTTTAGACAAAAGACAAATGTGGGTCCCTACAGTCCAAAACACGTGAATTTATAATAAGAAACAAGGAAATGGCAGATCAGTTATACAAGTACTTTGGTTCTGTGTTCACTAAGGAAGACACAAACAATCTCCCAGAAATACTAGGAACTGAAGAAAAATCCACATTTGTCTGGAAATGGTGTAGGTAAACTGCTGGGACTGAAGGCAGATAAATCCCAAGGGCCTGATGGTCTGCATCCTAGAGGTGGCCATAGAAATCGTGGATGCATTGGTGATCATTTTCCAATGTTCTCTCGATTGGATCAATTCCAGTCGACTGGAGGGCAGCCAATGTAACTCCGCTTTTGAAGAATGGAGGGAGAGAAAAAACAGGGAATTATAGACCAGTTAGCCTTACATCGGTAGTGGGGAAGATGCTTGAGTCGATTGCTAAAGATGTTATCGCAGCACATTTGGAAAGCAGTGACAGGATCGGTCAAAGTCCACATGGATTTATTGAAGGGGAAATCATGCTGGACTAAACTTCTGGAATTTTTTGAGGATGTAACTTGTAGAATGGATAAGGGAGACAGTAGACAATAAGTGCAGGAGTAGGCCATTTGGCCCTTCGAGCCCATCATTCAAGGTGATCATGGCTGATCATCCCCAATCAGTATCCTGTTCCTGCCTTCTCCCCATATCCCTTGACTCCGCTATCTTTAAGAGTTCTATCTAACTCACTCTTGAAAGCATCCAGAGAATCAGCCTCAACTGCCCGCAGAGAATTCCACAGATTCACAACTCTCTGTGTGAAAAAGTATTTCCGCATCTCCGTTCTAATGGATGTGGTGTATCTAGACTTTTAAAAAACAACAAGGTCCCACACAAGAGATTAGTGTACAAAATTAAAGCACATGGCATTGGGGGTAGGGTATTGACATGAATAGAGAACTGGTTGGCAGACAGGAAGAAAGAGTAGGAATTAACGGGTCCTTTTCAGAATGGCAGTCAGTGATTAGTGGGGTGCCATAAGGCTCGGTGCTGGGACACCAGTTATTTACAATATATATATGAACAATTTAGACAATGAAATTAAATGTGACATCTCCAGGTTTGCGGATGACACAAAACTGGGTGGCAGTGTGAGCTGCGAGGAGGATGCTATAAGGCTGCAAGGTGACTTGGATAGGTTGGGTGAGTGGGCAGATGCAGTATAATGTGGATACATGTGAGGTTATCCACTTTAGTGGCAAGAACAGGAAAGCAGATTATTATCTGAATTGAATTGAATTGAATATTTTTTTTATCCAAGTATGTATACATACAAGTAATTTGCCTTGGTGCTTTGCTCGCAAGAAACAACACGATATACAGTAAACCATTAAGAATAAACCATTATAATTTAAACATGAAGAATGAGATAAAATACCAGTGCAAAAGGAGGCTACAGACTTTTGATTGTTGAGTAGAGCTGCTGCTCATGCAAAAAAAGCTGTTTTTATGTCTCACTGGCGGCTTTGACAGTCCGGAGTCGCCTATGCTGAGGATCAGCGGGTCCGAGATGTGTTTCCCCAGCCTCACATGCAGGTTTCTGTCTGTCAGGAAGTTGGTGATCCACTGACAGAGGGGTTCAGGCACAGTCAACTGGGAGAGTTTGGAGTGTAGTAGCTCTGGCACAATGGTGTTGAATGCAGAGCTAAAATCCACAAACAAAATCCTTGCATAGGTCCCCTGGTGGTCTAAGTGCTGGAGGATGAAGTGCAGGCCCAGGTTGACTGTGTCATCCACTGATCTATTTTCCCAGTATGCAAATGCAGGGGGTCCGGCAGGGGGTTTGTGATATTTTTCAGGTGGGCCAGCACAAGCAAGGGTCTTCATGATTACAAAGGTCAGTGCGACAGGCCTTCAGTCATTAAGACCGGTAATCCTTGGTCTAGTAATTAGGATTAGGAAAAGGGGAGATGCAATGAGACTTGGGTGTCCTTGTACTTCAGTCACTGAAGAAAGCATGCAGGTACACCAGGCAGTGAAGAAAGCAAATGGCATGTTGGCCTTCATTGCGAGAGGATTTGAGTATAGGAGCAATGAGGTCCTACTGCAGTTGTACAGGGCTCTGATGTGACTACACCTGGAGTATTGTGTGTAGTTTTGATCTCCTAATTTGAGGTAGGACATTCTTGCTATTGATGGAGTGCAGCCTAGGTTCACCAGGTTAATTCCCGGGATGGCGGGACTGTCATATAATGAAAGAATGGATCGACTGGGCTTATATTCACTAGAATTTAGGATGAGAGGAGATCTTATAGAAACATATAAAATTCTTAATGGATTGGACAGGCTAGATGCAGGAAAAATGTTCCCGATGTTCGGGGGCACATTGTAAGAATAAGGGGTCGGCCATTTAGGACTGAGATGAGGAAAAACTTTTTCACCCAGTGAGTTGAGAATCTGTGGAATTCTCTGCCACAGAAGGCAGTGGAGGCAATTCACTGGGTGTTTTCAAGAGAGAGTTAAATTTAGCTCTTAGGTCTAACGGAATCAAGGGAAATGGGGAGAAAGCAGGAATGGGGTACTGATTGTAGATGATCAGCCATGATCATATTGAATGGTTGGCTACTCAAGGGGCCAAATGGCTACTCCTGCACCTCTTTTCTACGTTTCTATTAAATCTATCCGCTCTCACCTTAAACCTATGTCCCATGGTTCTTAATGGGATAAAATAATTACCTTACCTTTTCCCCTCATGGTCCTCTCCACATCTATAAGATAGTGAACCTGCCAGCAAGGATATTTGTCCCGCTCCAGTTCAGATTCAACTGGTCCCTCTTGTACAGGTCACCTCTGCCGTAGAAGAGATCACAATGGTTCAAAAGAACATCCTCCTCCTGCGCTCCAAGGAATAAAGATCGAGCCTGCTCAACCGAAAGTTCAACCTCAACCACAAAAGACAGTTAATGAAAATGTCTTGAGGACAGTCAGTTTTCCAGTCAAATAGGTGTTGAACATCCTCGGGTGTATTAACCATATAACCATATAACAATTACAGCACGGAAACAGGCCATCTCGGCCCTTCTAGTCCGTGCCAAACACTTATTCTCCCCAAGTCCCATCTACCTGCACTCAGACCATAAACCTCCATTCCTTTCCCGTCCATATACCTATCCAATTTATTTTTAAATGATAAAATTGAACCTTCCTCCACCACTTCCACTGGAAGCTCATTCCACACAGCTACCACTCTCTGAGTAAAGAAGTTCCTCCTCATGTTACCCCTAAACTTCTGTCCCTTAATTCTCAAATCATGTCCTCTTGTTTGAATCTTCCCTACTCTAAATGGAAAAAGCAATTAAATCTCCTGGGCCAGATCAGATATAACCGAGGACACTGTGGGAAGCTGGAGAAATAACTGCAGGTGTCTTCGCTGATATATATGAAGCATCCGCAGGTGAACTGCCAGACGACTGGAGGGGGTCTAATTTTGTGCCTCTGTTTAAAAGGGTTACAAGGTCATAAGGTCATAAGGAAAGTAAGTAAGTAAGTAGGTTTATTGGCCAAGTATTCACATACAAGGAATTTGCCTTGGTGCTCTGCCCACAAGTAACAACATGACATGCAGTGACAGTTATGAATGACTCAGAAAACACTAAACATCAATAATAATAATAAAACATTAATGATAAAACACCATTGATCAAGCATGTGAACCAACAAAATACCAGATCAAAGAATAGGAGTGGAATTAGGCCATTCGGTTCATCTAATCTGCTCCGCCATTCAATCATGACTGATCTATCTCTTCATCCTAACCACAATCTCCTGACTTCTCCCCATAACCTCTGGCACCTGTACTAATCAAGAATCTATCTATAACCATATAACAATTACAGCACGGAAACAGGCCCTCTCGGCCCTTCCAGTCCGTGCCGACCATATCTCTGCCTTAATGTGCTTAAAATCCCATTCCTTTGTATTCCTTGAAACGCTGGCTTGTGAATTGGCCACGATTGTGAGACATGAGGGTTTGAGGTACCCCATGGACTGAAATATACCTCGCAAGTTTCTTGACGACCGCCGCAGCGGAAGCTGTGGTGAGCAGATCGATCTCAAACCACCCGGAGTTAGAGTCAACCAGGACCAAGTATTGGTTGCCATGCCAGTCGAAAACATCAGTAGCCACCACAGACCACGGCAAGTCAGGAACCGGGTGCTGCAAAAGGGGCTCTTTCTGTTGATGTGGAGCCATGCTGTTGCACACAGCACAGGACTGCAACCTCTGGCGTATATAATCTGACATGGCAGGCCAGAAAAACATGCTCTTTGCTCGTTGCACCGTAGCTTCACGACCAGGATGACCTCCATGAATGGCGTCAAAGTACTTCTGGTGGAGTGAAGCCGGGATCCCTGCCTTAAGGCCCTTTTTGATAACCCCGCCTTCAATGGCCAGTTCATCTCAGACAAAAAAGTAAGGCCATACAGCAAGCGGAAATGAATGCTGATTGCCTGGCCATCCGCGATTGATGACTGAGGCGAGCATCTGCAGGTGGCATCTTCTGTCGTGCGAACCACCAAAGTATCCAGATGTGAAGGATGTGAAATCAATTGTCATAATGTCAAAGTGTCTATTTCTGATGTGTGCTGGATGCTCGACCACCTGAGAACACGGTATAAGGTGTCAGCCAGATACATGTGCTTACCCTGCTTGTTAGTGAGAGAGATATCATACTTCTGGAGCTGCATCATCATCCATTGCAGCCGTGTCGGAGCAGCATGTAGAGGATTATATAAAATGGTAAACAAAGGTTGGTGGTCAATCTCTATGGTAACAGCTTTGCCAAAAATGTAATTGTTGAATTTAACACATGCAAAGACCACCGCCAGTAATTCCTTCTCGATCTGAGCCTCCTGGAAGCATAAAGAACAGGGCGCTCATCCTGCAGACATGCTGCACCGAGGCCGTACTGGGATGCGTCACAGGTCAAAGTAACAGGCTGATTCACAGGTTGATTATAGCTTTATATACATATTACTCCTGCATGCTTTATGTTTGCCCTCTGGGCAAAAGCCCAAGAAGGGGGATATAGATCAAACAGTATTGCTGATTTGATCCGTGTCTGGTTTTGCTGCTGACCTGATCCATAATCCATGTCAGGTTTCCACTACCACCTAGTGGCATGTGGGCAGCTATGTTAGTTAGTTCAACATATGACTCCGAGCCTAGAGTACTCATTTTGATGGTCTCTATATGTATTCTAATTAAAGTATTTGTTATGATACATAATGACTCTGTATGAATAGTACTTTGCACAGGTGGGACTATTGTAAATGAGGCATGTTAGTCGTGGATAAGATAAGCCTGTTTCCACACTGTATTAATCTATAACTCTCTATGACTGAGCATACCTAGTTAAATTCTTACCTGTAGCAGCACACCAGATATGTTCCGTATTGGGTCATGTGACAATAAAACACTTTTGACCATTGTCTGTGTTATGAAAGTTACTGGAGAATATTCTGAAAATAAGGCATAGATTCACTTGAATAAACAGGCCTGATTAGGGATAGTCAGCATGATTTTTGTACGTAGGAGACGGTCTCAGAAATCTGATTGAGTTTTTTAAGAACGTAATTAAAAAGGTCAATGGTAGCAAAGCCATAGACATCATCAAAATGGACTTCAGCAATGCATTTAATAAGGTTTTGCATGGTAGGCTGCTTCAGAAGGCTGGATTGTATGCGATCCAGGGAGAGCTATCCAACTGGATAAAAAATTGACTTCAAGCAGAGGGTGATGGTGAAAGATTGTTTTTCAGATCGGAGTCCTGTGTCTCATGGTGTGCCTCAGGAATCAGTGCTGGCCTTTTGCTGTTTGTGGTTTATGTCAAAGATATAAGTATATCTTTGAGCTAAAGGAATCAAGGGATATGGGGAAAAAGCCCAGGAATGGGGTACTGATTTTGGATGATCAGCCATGATCATATTGAAAGGAGTGCTGGCTCGACGGGCCTATTCCTGCACCTATTTTCTATGTTTCTATAAATATAAGTATAAGATATAAGATAAAAGATACATAATGTATCTTTACATAACAGAATGTACAAGGCATAATTAGCAAGTTTGCTGATGATGCAGAAGTGGGTGGCATAGTAGATCGTGAAGATGGTTATTAAAAATTGTAGCAGGATCTTGAAGATGAAATATTTAGTAGGAACCTGAGGCAAGAGAGTAGATTGTGGGAATCTTGACAAAGATCTTTGTGTTTTTTCCAGCCACCGGTGAGTTTTTTTACACAAAGTGTGATGGATGTATGGAACAAGGTGGCAGAGGAGGCAGGTTGTATTACACATTTAAAAGACAATTGAACAGGTAAATGGATAGGATAGGTTTAGAAGGATATGGGCCAAACACAGGCAGGTGGGACTAGTACAGATGGGGCATTTTGGTTGGTGTGGCAAGTTGAGCCAAAGGGCTTCTTTCCATGCTGTATGACTCTAAAATGAAGATCTCATGCCTTAATGTCTTCTGTCCGGTGGTCTTGACATTGACCATCATCAAGTGCTTTGAGGCCGATTATATCACAAAATACCTCTAGCCTAAGCGTGGCATAGTGGCACAGCAGTAGATTTGCTGCCTTACAGCGCCAGAGACCCTGGTTTGATCCTGACCATAGGTGCTGTCTGTACAGAGTTTGTACATTTTCCCTGTGATCCTTCCTTCTCTTCAGAGATGCTGCCTCACCTGCTGATATACTCCAGTATTTTGTGTCTCCCTGTGACCGCGTGGGGTTTAACTGGGTGCTCTGGTATTCCCATATTCCAAAGACGTGCAGGTTTATAGGTTAATTGTAAATTGTAAATTGTCCCTTGTGTGTAGGACAATGCAAGTGTATGGGGTCTGGTCGGCGTGGACTCAGTGTGACTCTAAAGTCTAAAATCTAAAGCCTACCAAGCAGCCTTGATCCACTGGAGTTTGCCTACGACCACAACAGGTCTATGGCTGATGCCATTTCCCTGGCCCTTCACTCATCCCTAGAATACCTGGATGAGAAGGACACCTACGATAGGCTCTGCTTTCAATATCATTATCCCAACCGAAACTCCCAAATTTGGGGAACCTGGAGTGAGCACTCTGCTCTGCAACAGGATCCTTGACTTCCTGAGCAATAGACCACAATCAGTGGTCCACAATAGGAGACAAATCATCATCTGTGATTATCTTCAATACTGGGGCCCTGCAAGGATGTGTTCTCAGCCCCCCACTGTAGTCCCCATATACACTGGACTGTGCAGTCCAACTCAATCTACAAGTGGGTCGGATATTAAATAATGATGAAACGGACTTGAGAAAGGAGAATGAGAACCTTGTAACCTGGTGTTCAGCGAACGAATCTTCGCTCAGTCCACCTGGACCTAACTGATATCCCGGTTGCCAAACACTTTCCCACACTGACCTTCCTGTCCTGGGCCTCCTCCATTGTCAGAGTGAGGCCAAATGCAAATTGGAGGAACAGCATTGCATATTTCAGCTTAAAACCCACCGGTATGAATATTGATTTCTCTAACTTCAAGTAACCCTTACAACCCTCTCTCCATCCCTCCTTCACCCAGTTGTACCAGCTTCAAAGTCGTCTTGTTGAGTCTCATTTTCTGTACTTGTTTTCACCTAGCACACAGCCAACAATGGGCTGTTTCCTTTATCATCATTACTTTTTTTCATCTTTCATTCATTTGTTCTATATCTCTCTCTACATCACTATCTGTATTTCCCCTGACTCTCAGCCCGAAGAAGGGTCTCAACCCAAAACGTCAACACTTTACTCCAGAGATGCTGTCTGACCCACTGTGTTATTCCAGCTTTTTGTGTTTTTTGTTGTTTTAAAACAGTACCTGCAGTTCTTTGCAACATATCTTGTAACCTGGTGCCAGGTCTACAACCTCTCCCTTAATGTCAGCAAGACAAAGGAGATTGTGATTGACTTCAAGAAGTGAAGCAGTACACACTCCCCAGTATACATTGATGGTGATGAAGTAGAGATGGTCAAAACTTGCAGGTTCCTTGGAATAAATAACAATTTGCCCTTGACCCTCCACACCAACACAATGGCGAAGAAAATACACCTTCCTTAGAAGGCTCCGAAAGTTTGGCATGTCCCTGACAACCCTCACCAATTTCTATCCTATAGCAGGGTGACAAAAAATGAACAAAATACTCCAAATGTGGCCTCACCAATGTCTTGTACAACTGTAACAAAACATCTCAACTTTAGTTCAGTTTACTTTAGAGATACAGCACGGAAAGAGGCCCTTTGGCCCAACCAGCGATCCCCACACATTAACACTATCCTACATCCACTAGGGACAATTTGCACAGACACCAAGCCAATTAACCTACATACCTGGACATCTTTGGAGTGTGGGAGGAAACCGAAGATCTCGGAGAAAACCCACAAAGTCGCGGGGAGAGCGTACAAACACCGTACAGACAGCAGCCGTAGTTGGGATTGAACCCGGGCCTCTGGCACTGCAAGTGCTGTAAGGCAGCAACTCTACCGCTGCACCACCAACTTCTATACTCAACACCTTGACTGATGAAGGCCAATTATTTTTGATAACCTTCCTCGCTATCTATAATACCACCTACTCATCTGCAAATGTATTAAACCGTGCCTGCTACATTCTCATCCAAATTGTTGATATACTGTAAACCACAAACAGCAATGGGTCCAGCAAATATACTGTACCTGGTGCACACCACTAGTCACAGGCCTCCAGTCCAAAAAACAACCTTCTACCATCACCCTTGGCTTTCTTCCATGAAGCCTATTCTCTATTCAGTTGGCTAGCTCTCCCTGGATCCCATGCGATCTAACATTCCAGAGCAACCTACCAAGACTGGCTGAAGTCCATTAAGTTAATGTCTAAGGCTTTGTATCCTTCAAACAATTTGATTACTTCTTCAAAAATCTCAGATTCATAGGACATGATCTCCCAAGTACAAAACCATGCTGACTATCCCTAATCAGCCTCTGCCATTCCAAATGCATGTAAATCTTATCCCTCAGAATATTCTCTGGTAGCTTGCCTGCCACAGATGTTAAGCTCACTGGCCTATAATTCCCAGTCTTTTCCTTACAGCCCTTCTTAAATTGAGGCACAACATTGGCCACCCTCCAGTCTTCCAGCACCTCACCGATGTCTAATGATGATTCATGTTTCTCAGCTAAGGGGCCTGCTATTTCTACTCTAGCTTCCCAGAGCATCTTTAGATATACCTGATTAGGCCTGGGAGTTTTATCTACTCGCATATGCCTTAGGACATCCAGCACCTTTTTGACAGTAATCCGGACTGTCCTCAGATTTCCATTAACTGTCCCAAGTTCTCTTGTCTTCATGACTATCTCCATGAAGAAAACAGAGGGAAATACTCATTGAGGACCCTGCCCATCTTGCACGACTCCACAGAGAGATGGTCTATTTGTTCTCTGAGGGTCACCCATTCCTTGTGATTCATGTGGTGAGCCCGGTCAACTGACCTCAGTCAGGCGAACAACAACAAACAGAGACAGCAGCAGCACTGCAGCTTGGCGCCAACCCAGAGCATGCGCCCTTTTTAGTGCGGGCACCTACGGATGTCGAACCGGAAGGCATCACCCCGCTACAGACTTCTGCTGCCTCAAACGCAAGAAGAAGAAGACCCATTCTTTCTCCAGAGATGCTGCCTGTCCTGCTGGGTTATTCCAGCATTTTGTTGCCCTATTCTCTCCCTAGTTAGTCTCTTCCCTTTAAAGTCCATAAAATATTTTTTGATTTTATTATCACATTTCATATTATCTGCCAGAGCCATATCCTGCCTCTTTTTTGCCCTGCTGATTTAACTCGTTGTCCCAGTCTGTCTTTATCCATAACTATTTTACAGCTAATAGAACAGTGATCGCTGGCTGCTGCAATGTTACTGTCTTGGTGAACACAATTCTTCACACAATTGTTTTGATGGTCTTATTTCAGACAACAACATGAGCAGTTTTGATTTTACTATGAATGGTGTGTTCTAAACCAAGGACCACAACTGTGCAAGGCCGATCGATGAACTGAAATAACAGTCCAGAAATTCCTAAGATAGACACAAAATGTAAGGCATCATCTCTGGAGAGAAGGTCGAGACCCGTCTTCAGACAGACCCAAACAGTCTCGACTCAAAACGTCACCCATTCCTTTTGCTGCCTGTCCTGCTGAATTACTCCAGCATTTTGTGTCTATCTTCAGTGTAAACCAGCATCTGCAGTTCCTTATTACACATTTCCTTCAGAAATTCCTTCCTGGCAGCAAGGATATCCCAGCCGAGGTCCTGGGAGCATCCTTGGAATCAACACAAGGATAAGTTAAAGCAACTTTCAGACGGGTATGCCGTTGTAAACTGACTGTTTATTATGAGCTGTGAGATCAATTCAACAGAGTACAACAGAATACAAAGAATTTGATGTCAAATGTAACTAAAATAATAAAATAATTAGAAAGCTTTGACAACACAGTAAGGATGCACAGAAGTAATAGCAGGGGCTTGTACATTAAGTATGTTATTCTGTTGTCACTTCTTCTTACCTTTGTTCTACTTGAACTGCACATGGAGCTAGTGAAATACAAATTCAATAAGTTACTGGGCTGAGAGCCCCATTATGTCTCGAGGAATAGAAATGACTCACCAGGCAGCTGAAGGCCGAGCTCCGGCAATAAACACATGACATAAAGAAGAGACGCTGCCTGGAGAGAGCGCAGGAGGCTCAGCAGCTCCCTGTCAGCATTGATGAGCGGAGGTTCTTCAACACTGTCATAGGGTCATAGCATGATACAGTGTGGAAACATGTCCTTCAGCCCAATTTGCCCACACTGGCCAACATGATCCATCTGCACTAGTCCCACCTGCTTGCTTTTGGCCCAGATCCCTCTAAACTTACCCTATCCACGTACCTGTCTAAAGGTTTCTTACACGTTTTCAAGAGAGAGTTAGATTTAGCTCTTAGGGCCAAGGGAATCAAGGGATATGGGGAAATAGCCAGAACGGGGTACTAATTTTGGATGATCAGCCATGATCATATTGAATGGTGGTGGTGGATCGAAGGGCCAAATTGCCTCCTCCTGCACATATTGATGCGATAGTATCTGCCTCAACTACCTACGCCG
This sequence comes from Okamejei kenojei, assembly GCA_035221665.1. Taxonomy (NCBI): domain Eukaryota; kingdom Metazoa; phylum Chordata; class Chondrichthyes; order Rajiformes; family Rajidae; genus Okamejei; species Okamejei kenojei. The sequence goes on from CM069141.1 coordinate 72,667,760, forward strand.
GCAGCTTGCTCCATATACCCACCACAATATGTGTAAAATAAATTACCGCTCAGCTCATTAAATCTGTTCCCACTTATCATAAACCTATGTCCTCTGGTTCTCGATTCGCCTACTCTGGGTAAACGTCTCTGTGCATTTACTCCATCTATTCCTCTCATAATTTTGTACACCTCTGAGATATCCCCTCACCCTCCTATACTCCAAGGAATAAAGCTCTAGCCTGCTCAACCTCTCCCTATTGCTCAATACCTCGAGTTCTGACAACATCCTGATAAATCTTGTCCATACCCTTTCAAGCTTGACACCATCTTTCCTATAACATGGTGACCAAAACTGAACACAATACTCCAAATGTGATTTCACCAACATCTTGTATAACTGTAACATGACCTCCCAACCTCCATACTCAATACGGATGAAGGCCAATGTGTATGAAGGCCAATGTGTCGAAAGCCTTCTTGACCACCTTATTCACCTGTGACACCACTTTCAAGGAACCATGTACCTGCACTACCAGATCCATCTGGTGTACAACACTCCCTAGAGTCTTACCATTCACTGTAGGTTCATTCCATGTTTGACTTTCCAAAATGCAACACCTCCCATTTCTCTGTATTAAATTTCACAAACCATTCGTCAGTTTACCTGCCGAACCAATCAAGATCCTGCTGAAATATTTGACACTATCTACAATACCATACACGTTAGTGTCATCTGCAAACTTGCTAAACATGCCATGTACATTCTCATACAAATCATTGATATTGATGACAAACAGCAATGGACCCAGCACCAAACCTTGAGGAATAGCACTAGTCACAGGCCTCCAGTCTGAAACACATCCTTCCACCATCATCCTCTGCTTCCTTCCATGAAGCCAATTTTTTAACCATTCAGCTATCTCTCCTTAGATGCCACACTATCTATCCTTCCAAAGCAGCCTACCATGCGGAACCTTGTAGAATGTCTTACTGAAATCCATGTACACAACATCTACTGCTCTGCCCTCATCAACCTTTTTGTTCAAATCAGGTTTGTGAGATGTGACCTCCCACATACAAAACCAATGCTGACTAAACCCAATCAACCCTTGTTCATCTAAATGTACGTATATCTTATCCTTTAGAATGCTAGCAAGTAACTTTCTGGCCACATTTTAGGCTCACGGGCTTGTAGTTCCCAGCCTTTTACCTGCAGCCCTTAAATAGAGGAACAACGTTTGCCATCCTCCAGTCTTCTGGCACCTCACCTGTATTTAATGACGACTCATAAATCTCTGCCAGGGCACCTGCAATCTCCTCTCTAGTTTCCCACAGTGTCCTCGGATATATCTGATAAGGACCGGGATATTTTTCTACCTTCATATGCGTCTGGACCCGAAGCACCTCCTCAACCATAATACTGACTGCTCTCATAAGTTTATAAGTTCTCAGAACACAATTAGGCCATTCGGCCCATCAAGTCTACTCTGCCATTCAATCATGGCTGATCTATCTTTCCCTCCCAACGCCATTCTCCTGTCTTCTAGCCATAACCCCTGACACCCTTACTAATCAAGAATCTGGCAATATTCGCCTTAAAGATATCCCATTGACAGCCTCCACAGCTGTCTGTGGCAATGAATTCCACAGATTCACCATGTTCTGACTAAAGAAATTCCTCCACATCTCCTTTCTAAAGGTACATCCTTTTATTCTGAGGCTATGACCTCTTGTCCTAGACTCTCACACTAGTAGAAGCATCCTTTCCTTACTCACTCTATCCAGGCCTTTCACTATTCAGTAAAAGTCTCAATGAGGTCCTCCCTTATCCTTCTAAGCTCCAGCAAGTGCCTTAAAACGCTCATCATATGTTAACCCAATCATTTCTGGGATCATGGTCATTCCACAACCAGAGAGCAGTGGCTATCTACCTCTTTGATGTCCCTCAGACTATCCTTGCTGGCTTTGCTGGCTTTATCTAGCACTAAACATTATTCTCTTATCCTCACCAGGAGAGCTGCACGATTGCCAGCTCCGCCAACAGTCTGTCTGTTTTTTCATCTTTTAAAAATGTTTAAAAAGTGCATTTCAAAAGTCTGAATTAATGTTCTATGGTTTGTTTTATGTTGGAGAGGGAGAGGGTCGGGGGAAACATTTTTCAGTTTCTTACCTTGCCAGAGATGCGATTGTTTTCCGGGTCACTTCTCCAGTCACTCTACGCCATACGGCCTACCATTGATGGAGCCGGAGGCCTCCTCGGACTGACTTTGAGCCCCATGGCGGGGCGTAGACTTAACATCAGAGTCGATCCCTTGCCTGGGATCACTTCAAGCACGGGCTGCGGACTTAACATTGAGAGCACGCAGTCTCGGGAGAGGCCAAGTCAGGGGCTCTAACGACGCAGAGGCTTGACCAGCCCCGACGCGGGGTTCGATCGCCGGCACAGGGGAGCTGACATTCCCCCTGATGCAGGAGCTGATCGTCCCCTGATGCAGAGGGCCAAAACGATGCCGGCTACGGGGGTCAAGATCGTCCCGTCAACGGATAGCAAAGAAGGGAAGAGATTTGAACTTTTTTTTTCACCTTCCATCACAGTGAGGGATGTGGAGGAGTCTCTGTGTTGGATGTTTATGTTAAAATGTATTTTGTGTGTTCCGTTGCCTTGTATTTGTATGACTGACTTGGCAAATGAAATTCCTCGAATGTTGCAAAACATACTTGGCTAATAAAATATTATTATGATTATAATTGTGATTGCTTGTGTTACACTGTAAATGGATTGATTGTAATCATGTATTGTCTTTCTGCTGACTGGTTAGCACGCAACAAAAAGTTTTTCACTGTACCTCAGTACACGTGACATTAATGGCCCTGTCCCACTTAGGAAACCTGAACGGAAACCTCTGGAGACTTTGCGCCCCATCCAAGGTGTCCGTGCGGTTCCCGGAGGTTTTTGTCAGTCTCCCTAATGGTCGAAAGTGGTTTCCGCTTCTTCCACAGAACATAGAAGAAGCAGAAACCACTTTCGACCATTAGGGAAACCTTCAAAAACCTCCGGGAACCACACGAAAACCTTGGGTGAGGCGCAAAGTTTCCAGAGGTTTCCGTTCAGGTTTCCCAAGTAGGACAGGAGCATAACTGAACAGAAATGAACAAAATTTCTTCTGGACCCTCTCCAACGCCAGCACATCCCTCATATGGGGCCCAAAACTGCTCACAATACTCCAAATGTTGTTTGTTCAGCGCCTTATAAAGCCGCCGTATATCATCCCAGCTTTTGTATTCTGGTCCTCCCGCAATAAATGCTCGCATTGCATTTGCCTTCCTCACTACCGATTTGACTTTCAAATGAACTTTTTTGGAATCCTGCACCAGCACTCCCAAGTCCCTATATACCTCCGATTTCTGAATTCTTTCCCCATTTAGGAAATAGTCCACGCCTTTATTCCTACTACCAAAATGCACGCTTCACACTTAGCTACACAGTATTCCATCCATGACTTCTTTGCCCACTCTCCCAACCTGTTCAAGTCCTTCTGCAGAGGACTTTCTCCACATTACCTGTTCCTCCACCTGCAAGCTTGGCCACAAAACCTTCAATCCCCTCATCCGAATCATTGATATACAACATGAAAAATAGACAATAGACAATAGGTGCAGGAGTAGGCCATTCGGCCCTTCGAGCCAGCACCACCATTCAATGTGATCATGGCTGATCATCCATAATCAGTACCCCGTTCCTGCCTTCTTCCCATATCCCTTGACTCCATTATCCTTAAGAGCTCTGTCTAGCTCTCTCTTGAAAGCATCCAGAGAACCAGCTTCCACTGCCTTCTGAGGCAGAGCATTCGACAGACTCACAACTCTCTGTGTGAAAAAGCTTTTCCTCATTTCCGTTCTAAATGGCTTACTCCTTATTCTTAAACTGTGGTCCCTCGTTCTGGACTCTCCCAACACCGGGAACATGTTTCCTGCCTCTAGTGTGTCCAAAACCTAAATAATCTTGTATGTTTCAATAAGATCCCTTCTCATCCTTCTAAATTCCAGAGTGTACAAACCTTGCTGCTCCATTCTATCAACATATGACAGTCCCGCCATCCCGGGAATTAACATGGTGAACCTACGCTGCACTCCTTCAATAGGAAGAATATCCTTCCTCAAATTGGGAGACCAAAACTGCACACAATATTCCATGAGTGGTCTCACTTGGGCCCTGTACAACTGCAGAAGGACCTCTTTGCTCATTTACTCAACTCCTCTTGTTATGAAGGCCAACATGCCATTGCTTACTTTCATTGATTGATGAACATGGATCCCGAATCCCGTTGCAATTCCCTTTTTCCAAATCTGAGGCAAGCAGCGACTGTATCAATGTGGTGTGGGCTGATGCTTTTCCTACAGGTGGTGTGAATGTACCGTTAAGGCAAAGATTCATCTCTGAGGAAAACTGAGTACAGGGTTGGCCCTGTGAAGGAGCCACCACATCGATATAAGACATTTAACTGTGAAATGCCTGCCCTTTAGTATTGGATAGATTGAGCGGAGGGTCTGTACTGTTCCAAGTTTGTGGTGGTTGCGGTGCGTTTCCCCCAGCCATCTCGCCCAGTGCACATTGACCAGCACAGTTCGCCAGCCCTGTTAGCAGAGACTCTTTGTGCAGGCATTACCCGAAGCCCAAAGGTTTTGTGGAAGTTCTGCATTAGGATCGGGCATGCAGCGAGCTAGCGAGAGGGCTGTCAGATCAGATCAGCCCAGGTTGCCGAGTGGCCAAATGGCGGATTTTAAAGTGTCATTATCAAACTGTTCCGTCTATGTAGCATCGCCAGCTCTCTCTCTCCCTCAGACCCCCCACCCCAACTGTTGACAAAGTCTGACTGAGAAAATGCTCCCACTCATATTACGGGTTGGCTCTGCGTTTGTCCACTCACTGGGGCGGGCGTCCCGTCAGCTGGGGAGCTGCAACTCACTCCTGAGTGAAGCCTGGAGCTTGGCTGTGGTTCAAATGGCTTCAAATTCTCATAATTATCATCACCTGATCACCAGGACCCGGCTCCCAACTGTATGCCCTGACAGACTGGAACCAACCCCACAGGTTAAAGCAACAGCATCCTTATTTAAGCCAACCCACCTTCAAAGTTTAACCAGCCAGTTCGAATCCAATCTGAACTTTCCAACCTCACACAGCACATTCTCCTTGTTTCCTTCAATCCATGAACGTTGTTTAGACAGGAATGTAAGGACCGTTTCAAATTGGTTGACCACATAACTTGTAATTCGTGTAAATCAATATCGAATTTGAATGGCTGTCACTCAGGCTAATGCTATGGATTTGATCATTGACAGGTTCGTTCCAGGCATTCTTGCATTTTCAAGGCTAGTGCTGTATTGAGTTAATAATTTAAATAGATACAATTGTGGATTTGTGCAGCCTGTAGTACGCTGTGGCCTACTACTGACATATTTCTCAGATAAATTTACTTATAAATCTCATTGAAATCAGGTCCATATACACACAGTAGCTCAGCTGGCGAGAGTGTCTATCCTGAATGACCCATGACCTGTTGTCATACCGAACTCACTTATTGCGGATGACTGTGCTACATGTCTGTGTTTGTTCCAGTTGTGACATTCCCTGGGCTATCCCGTGTACACTATGTGCCCCTGGTTCCCTCCAGCAGCCAACACCAAGGGGGGGGGGGGGGGGGGGGGGGGGGGGGGGGGAGGGAGGGGGAATGATGATAGCTCCTTTGTCATCCTCCTTTGATCTTGACTGGGCCTTTGCTGGTCCAGATCTCAAACAGATCCCTTAAGCCAACACAGCTTCCTGCTCCTTTGACATAAAGGAAAGGTCATAAATGGCTGGCACATGTGAGTAATCACACATTCCTCCCGGGAATGAGGTGTGAAAGTGGCTGCACCTTCCGTGGCGATAGCAGAGCTTCCTTCTCCTGGAAATCCTGGGGCAGATATCCTTCACTTCCGCGAGGACACTCCTGAGGAAGAGATCCATAGTGGCAGCGTTCCCCTTTCACCTTCATTCTGACTGCATTCTGAATTCTTTGACCTCCTGAGGGACTCATAGCCGCAGCCATACTAACAGAGCTGGTTATGGCTAAATATTTTGCTGGCAAGAGGTGTTAGATTGGATCCACGTCTGTGTCAGCAGATGAAGCTCTCATCAGGCTGTCACTTGTTCAAGAAGAGCCTTTTGTGAATTTAGTTTATTGTCACGTGTACTGAGGTACAGTGAAAAGCTTCTGTGCAGTTAACCAGTCAGAGGAAAGAATATGTGATTATAATCAAGCCATCCACAGTCTCCAGAAACATCATAAATGGAAAAACGTGAATAACGTTTAGTGCAAGATATAGCCAGTAAAGTCCAATCAAAGATAGCCCGAGGGTCACCAAAGAGGAATATAGTAGTTCAGGACTGCTCTCTAGTTGTTGGTAGGCCCATTCAGTTGCCTGATAACAGCTGGGAAGATTTTGTCCCTGAATCTGAATTTTTAAAAGGCATCAATTATACCGGTGCCCAAGGAGAGCAAGGTGATGTGCCTCAACGATTATCGACCAGTGGCACTAACGTCGGTGGTGATAAAGTGCTTTGAGAGGTTGATCGTGGCGCAAATTAACTCCTACCTCGACAAAAACCTGGACCCACTGCAGTTTGCCTACCGCCACAACAGATCAATGGTGGATGCGATCTCGCTGGCTCTCCACTCTGCTCTCGACCACTTGGACAAAAAAAACATGTCAGGTTGTTATTAATTGACTACAGCTTGGCATTTAATACAATCATCCCCTCCAAGCTCTCAGATCTGGGTCTCTGTGCATCCCTCTGCAATTGGATCCTCGACTTCCTCATTCAAGACCACAGAAATGTGTCAGCCTCGATAACAATCAGCACGGGAGCACCTCAAGACTGCGAGCTCAGCCCCCTGCTGTACTCACTCTATACTCATGACTGCATTGCCGGTCATAGTACGAACTCCATCATCAAGTTCGCTGATGACACCACTGTTGTGGGATGTATCACTGATGGGAACGAGTCAGAGTATAGAAGTGAGGTAGACCGACTGACAAAATGGTTCCAGCATAATAACCTGGCCCTCAACACCAGCAAAACCAAGGAACTTTGGAAGGCATACGATGGGGACCCACAGTCCCGTTTGTATCAATGGTGGAGAGGATCAAGAGCTTCAAATTCCTGGGCGTGCATATTTCTGAAGATCTCTCATGGTCCGAGAACACTGATGCAATTATTAAGAAAGCACATCAGTGCCTCTACTTTCAGAAAGATTATGGTGAGTCGGTATGTCAAGGAGGACTCTCTCTAACTTCTACAGAAGTACAGTAGAGAGCATGCTGACCGGTTGCATTGTGGCTTGGTTCGGCAACTTGAGCGCCCAGGAGCGGAAAAGACTACAAAAAGTAATAAACACTGCCCAGTCCATCATCGGATCTGACCTCCCTACCATCGAGGGGATCTATTGTAGTTGCTGCCTCAAAAAGGCTGGCAGCATCATCAAGGACCCACACCACTCATCTCCCCGCTACCTTCAGGTAGAAGGTACAGGAGCCTGAAGACTGCAACGTCCAGGTTCAGAAATAGCTACTTTACCATAGCCATCAGGCTATTAAACTCAACTGAAACAAATCTCTGAACATTGATAGACCATTATCTGTTTATTTGCACTTTATCTGCTTATTTATTCATGTGTGTATATAGTTATATAATGGTATATGGACACACTGATCTGTTCTGTATTCATGCCTACTGTATTCTGTTGTGCTGAAGCAAAGCAAGAATTTCATTGTCCTATCTGGGACACATAACAATAAAGTCTCCTCCATACCCCGTAACACTGCCCTCTCTCCCCATCCCCCCACTCGCAACAAGGGCGGAGTCCCCTTGGTCCTCACCTTTCACCCCACCAGCCGGCACATACAACACATAGTCCTCCGCCAGTTTCGCCACCTCCAACGTGACCCCCTCCACTCGCCACATCTTCCCATCTCCCCCCCTGTCTGCCTTCCGCAAAGACCGCTCCCTCCGCAACTCTCTTGTCAATTCTTCCCTTCCCTCCCGCTGCACCCCTTCCCCGGGCACTTTCCCTTGCAACCCAAGAGATGCTACACTTGTCCCTTTACCTCCCCCCTCCACTCCTTTCAAGGACCCAAGCAGTCCTTCCAGGTCCGACAGAGGTTCACCTGCACCTCCTCCAACCTCATCTATTGCATCCACTGCTCTAAATGCCAGCTGATCTATATCGGTGAGGCTTGGCAATCGTTTCGCCGAACACCTCCGCTCGGTCCGCAATAAACAACCCGACCTCCCGGTGGCTCAGCACTTCAACTCCCCCTCCCATTCCGTATCCGACCTCTCGGTCCTGGGTCTCCTCCACGGCCAGAGTGAGCAACACCGCAAGTTGGAGGAACAGCACCTCATATTCCGCTTGGGGAGTCTGCATCCTCTTGGCAAGAACATTGAATTCTCACAATTCTGTTGACCCTTGCTGTCTCCTCCCCTTCCCACCTCTCCCTCAGCCCTCAGGCTCCTCCTCCTCCTCCTCCTCCTCCTTTTTCCTTTCTCCCCCCACACCTCCTATCAGTCTGAGGAAGGGTTTCCGCCGGAAGCGTTTCCTATCTCCTTCGCTGCATAGATGCTGCTGCACTGAGTTTCTACAGCATTTTGTGAACTCTCTTAACTTGACTTGATGGGAGCAGAGGGAGTGGCCAGGGTGCTACTGTTCTTGATTATGCTGCTGGCCTTGCCAAGGCAGTGTGAAGTGTAAATTGAGTCGATGGAAGGCAGAATGATGTGTGTGATGGTTTGAGCTGTGTCCACATTTCTCTGCAATTTCTTGCGGTCTTGGATGGAGCTGTTCCCAAACATGCTATGATGCATCCCGATAAACTGCTTTTAGAGATACTGCTTGACCCCGCGGAGGTAGTCCAGCATTTGTGCCTATCCTCGGTGTAAACCAGCATCTTCAGTTCCTTCCTCCGCATCAGTCCTGGCATGGCAGGAGTTGGGATGTCATGTCCAATGGGACTAGCTCATGTATTCACCCTGTTCCCCGTGGATGAGATGGGCCAAAGGGTCTGTTTGTCTTGTTTCCGAGAGTGGGCAGGTATCGATCTACTGCAACTGCACTCCCGCGTCAATCTCGGCGCTGAGCTGAAACAGCGGCAAGTCTGGAGAGAGGGGTGGATATTGGGATGGGGTACAGGATGGGAGTTGAGTTGAGTGGGCACGGCCCCAGGTGCGGTGAGCGGAGGCGGGACGCTGGGCGGGACTGGGGACTGGGCAATGGGCTCCGTCCCGCCTGCTGGCGCTCTGACTGCGGCTGCACCCGTGGGTTAGCGGGAAGTTTGGCGGGGAGTTTGCGGAGCGGCTCCTGCGGCTCCGCTGTCCGATGAGGATGAGCTCCTGCAGGCAGCGCATCATCCGCTTCCTTCGCTCCGTGATCAGGCTGATCAGCGGCTCTCTGCACAAAGGTAGGATGGATGTGCTCTCCCTGTCTCCCCCCTCCCTCGCTGCGGCATATGCAGCGCTGTGTCGCGGCGGGCAAGGTGCAGCGCTGACGGAGCCGCTCCACGCTGCAGTGTGCATGGGCGACCGTGTGCTATCGCCGTGAAGCCGGGCAGCACGGCGTGTGTGCGGGGTGGGCAAGAGGGCTCAGTGTTCAGCCGCGGCGGCTCAGCCATTCGCAGCCAGATGCCAAGCAAAGATGTGGAGAAGTTCGGCAGCAGTTGCAAAAAAACGTCCAACATCTGAGCCCATCAGAGCAACTTGTTACCGGAGACTGGGCTTGCTTTGGCTGCCCGCCTTTGAGTCCGATCTTTCATGCTCGCTGCAGGTCGCTCTGGTGCGGAGTGTGTGCAGGACTGTGGTGAAGGGAATGCAGCGCAGGCTGTGCCGTTAGAAGTTGTGTCCAGCTGATACTGTCTGTATTTTATCGCCCTGTAGCTGGGGTGTAATATCTACCCTGCTTCCGATGCAATTAAATCATGTGGTGGACATTCAGCGGGCGAGGGTCTGTGGGGACAGAGATGAGGTTTCAAAGCAAAAACTCTTGGTCCGAACTGGAAAAGAGAGACCGGTCTCTGAGTCTGAAGAAGGGTCTCGACCCGAAACGTCAGCCATTCCGTCTCTCCGGAGATGCTGCCTGTCCCGCTGAGTTTCTCTAGCGTTACTGAACGTAATTTGCTGATTTCGAGCATCTGCACTTTATGTTCAGTAATTTGAAACGAGAGCAGCAAGAGCCCGGGAGCCGTTCATAAAGTCACGCGGACGGGTTTAGACACAAAAAGCTGGAGTAACTCAGCGGGACAGCAGCATCTCAGGAGAAGGAATGGGTGGCGTTTCGGGTCGAGACCCTTCTTCAGACTGATTTTCAACCATCGAGTAGTACTGATGCTATTTCGTTCTTCCCTCGCTCCCACCAAACCACGAGAAACAAGCTCATCCTTGCCTTCTATGTGCATGTGCAAGCTGATCAGTTCAGTTTATTACCACGGGTGCCGAGGTACAGTGAAAAGCTTTTGTTGCATGCTAACCGGTCAGCAGAAAGACAGTACATAATTACAATCGAGCCATACAATTGTATAGAATCATGATATGGGAATAACGTTTAGTGCAACTGCAAGATAAACCCAGTAAAGTCTGATCGAGCATAGTCCGAGGGTCATCAAAAAGGTAGATAGTAGTTCAGCACTGCTCTCTGGTTGTGGTAGGATGATTCAGTTGCCTGATATCAGCTGGGAAGAAACTGTCCCTGAATCGGGTGGTTTTCACATTTCTTGCTGTCTTGGATGGAGCTGTTTGCTAACCAAGCTGGGATGCATCTGACAAAATGCTTTCTATGGTGCATCTCTGTACGGGTTGGTGAAAGTTGTTGGGGACATGCCAAACTTCCGAAGCCTTCTAAGGAAGTAGAGGCATTGGTGTGCCTTCTCGGTCTGCTTCAATATAGGTGGTCCAGGAGAAGTTGTTGGTAATATTGACTTCTAGGAATTTAAAGTTTTCAACCGTCTCTACTTTGGCACCATCAATACAGACTGGGGTATGTGCACCGCTTCACTTCCTGAAGTCCATCACCAGCTCCTTTGTCTTCCTGATATTGAGAGAAAGGTTGTTGTCTCAACACCAGGACACTAAGGTTCTAAATCTCCTTCCTGTATTGTCCCATCATTATTTCATATCCGATCCACAATGGTGGTGTTGTCTGCGAATTTGTAAATTGAATTAGATTTTTACATGGCTGCGCAGACATGGGTGTACAAGGGGGCTGAGAACTGCATGAACAATCTCTTAGCGTGTAGTATCTCCATTTATCGAGGGGTCCTCACATGCACCATGCCTTGCTGCAGGACATCCAGGAGCAACCCATGTGCATGGACAGCTACAACCTGCTCACTTGCCATCTCTCAGCTACTCCCCAGGGAGTTGTTGGTGAAGAGCTTCAAGCAGGTCCGATGTGGCAGAGAACAGTTCTCCACTAGTTCAGGGAGTGACTGAATAGAGGTTGAAAGACACTGTGTGTCTGTTTGTGCCACATGGCATCGTCAGAACCAGCAGATGCTGTGCCCCATGATTGTCATTGAGCACCTGCTCAGTGTGCTTGATCTCTAGAGTTGAGATCTGGTCTCCTAGAATTTTGCAGCCTCCAGCCAGAGCATGGAGAGGGACTCCTCCACTCTTCTCGTCAGCTGCTGGACAAGCTTAGATAGGGCAACATGGTCAGCATGGACAGATTGGGCCGAAGGGCCTTTTTCTGTGCTGTATGACTCTGCAACTTGCAATTTTGGAAAGAGCTGCGGCTTTTCCGAAGCAGTGATGCATCCCGATAGGATGCTTGCTATGGTATAAATGTAGACAATGGTAAGCCGTTAGAGACATGCTGAAATTCCTTCACCATCTGAGAAAGTAGAGGAGTCAGTATGTCTTCTTCACCATAATATCAGTGTGGTTGCACTATGACCAATTGTTGGTAATATTCACACCTCTCTCATTTTCACTTCAGCACCATTGATAACAGTGAAGAGTCAAGAGAGTTTTATTGTCACGTGTCCCAGCTAGGACAATGAAATTCTTGCTTGCTGCAGCACAACTGAATATGTAAACATAATACAGAACAGGAGATAAAAGTTCAGTGTGTCTATGGACCATAGACCATATATACACAATAAATAAACAGATAAAGTGCAATAATGATAATAGATTGCTATTGTTCACAGCTTATTTGATGTTGTGTTTATTAGCCTGATTGGTGTGGGGAAGATGCTGTTCCTGAACTTGGATGTAACAGATTTCAAGCTCCTGTACCTTTTTCCCGATGGCAACGGACTGATGAGTGTGTAACCAGGATGGTGTGGGTCTTTGATGATTTTGGCAGCCTTTTTGCGGCAGCCACTGCGATAGATCCCTTCGATGGTGGGAGGTCAGAGCCGATGATGAACTGGGCAGTGGTCACAACTTTCTGTGATCTTTTCCGCTCCTGGACGTTCAAGTTGCTGTACCACGATGCAGCCAGTCAGCATGCTCTCTACTGTGCACCTGTAGAAGTTAGAGAGAGTCCTCCTTGACATACCGACTCTCCGTAATCTTCTCTGGAAGTAGAGGTGCTGATGTGCCTTCTTTATAATTGCATCAGTGTGCTGGGACCAGGAAAGATCTTCGGAAATATGCACGCCCAGGAATTTGACGTTTTTGACCCTTTCCACCATCGTCCTGTTGATATAAATGGGATCGTGGGTCCCTATCCTTCCCCCTCCAGCATCCACAATCAGTTGCTTGGTTTTGCTGGTGTTGAGAGCCAGGTTGTTGTGCTGGGGCATGTATTCTACTCTCTTCCTGAAGTTGATCACCGGCTCTTTTAGATAGACACAAAAAACTGAAGTAACTCAGCAGGACAGGCAGCATCCCTAGAGAGAAGAAATAGGTGATGTTTCGGGTTGAGAAGGGTCTTGATCCAGAAAAAAATCACCTGTTCCTTTTCTCCAGAGATGCTACCTGTCCTGCTGACTAAACTCCATCTCCTGCACTCAGTGTTGTCATTGTTTTCTTTCTGGCCAACTACAGTAGTATTATCTGCAAACTTGTCAATGGAGTTAGGGCAGAATTTGATTGCACAGTTGAGAGTGTAAAGGGTGTATAGTGAGGAGCTGAGGATGAAGCCTTGTAGGACGCTGATATTGAGAATTATAATGGAGAAGGTTTTGTTGCATGTCCTTACTGATTGCCATCCATAGATCAGGAAGTCAAGGATCGGTTGCAGAGTAGGGTGCCACTACTGAGGTCTGGAAGTTTGGGGAAGTTTGTTTTGGATTATGGTGTTGAAGCAGAGCCATAGTCAATAAATGAGTTTGATGTAGGTGTTATCCATATGGTACAAGCCATGGACATATTGCAGCACTAGGTGAATTGCAGTGATTCAAGACCACCTGGGAGGCTGGGGTTGATGTGCACGGTGATCAAGTTCTCAAAGCACTACATGATGGTGGTGTGACACAACATGCTGGAGTAACTCGGCAAGACAGGCAGCTTCTCTGAAGAGGAGGAATGGGCGACGTTTCGGGTCAAGGCCCTTCTTCAGACTGATGTCATGGGAGAGGGATAAACATGGATAAGGAAGAGTAAGGTGTGAAAATAGAACAAAGGGAGTGTAGAAAATATCAGTTAGCTGGGAGTTAGCTGCTTTTTTATCTTTCAAAGCAACAGAGATAAAATGTATTAAAGAAGGAACTGCAGATGCTGGAGAATCGAGGCTTACACAGAGATAAAATGTAACCCCAGAGATAAAATGTAGTCGGAGACAGCAGGACTGGTCGAAGAACTGGGAAGAGGGAGGGTTGGAGAGAGGGAAAGCAAGGGGTTACTTGAAGTTAGAGAAGTCAATGTTCATACCGCTGGGTGTGAGCTGCTGTTATGAGGTGCTATTTCTCCGCTTTGCACTGGGCCTCACTCTGACAATGGAGGAGGCCCAGGACACATAGGTCAGTGTGGGAATGGGAGGGGGATTTGAAGTGTTCAGCAACCGGGAGATCAGGTAGGTCTAGGCAGACTGAGCGGAGGTGTTTAGTGAAACGATCGCCGAGCCTGTGCTTGGTCTCGCCGATATACAGGAGTCCACACTTGGATCAGCGGATACAGTAGATGAGGTTGGAGGAGGTGCAAGTGAACCTCTGCCTCACCTGAAAACACTGTCGGGGTCCTTGGACAGAGTCGAGGCGGGAGGTAGAGGAATAGGTGTTTGTTACATCTCCTGTGGTTGCAGGGGAAAATACCCGGGGAGGGGGTGGTTTGGGTTGGAAGGGACGAGTTGACCAGGGAGTTGCGAGGGAACGGCCTCTGCGGAAAGCGGTAAGGGGTGGAGATGGAAAGATGTGGCTGGCAGTGGGATCCCGTTGGAGGTGGCGAAAATGTTGGAGGATTATGTGCTGTATGTGACGGCTGATGGGGTAGAAGGTGAGGACAAGGGGGACTCTGTCCCTGTTACAAGAGCAAGGAGCAAGAGCGGAGCTATCGAGGAGACCTGTACATGATGGTGGTTGTCCTAGTCACTGGACTGCAGTCATTGTGGCAGTGAGTTATGATTTAATATTAACATTCATGTTTGAGACAGGGGATGATCCAAATGATAGCAGGGTTGAGATTGAGGTACGAGACTGTAAGCACATGCGGTGACATGGGATCTGTCAAGGTGTGGGACAGGAAGAGTGGACCGGTGGTGGGGGTGGGATGAGAATTCGGTTGGGTATATGACATGGGTATGAAGGGAAGTGGGCAGGAGGTGCAAAGGCTATGGAATTATTTGGGGACAGAATTAGATAGAAGATTATAATGAGGGTGGGACAGGGATTTGGGGAAGGTATACATGAGATAAAGGTTGGAACTGGATGATGGCCAGTAGAGAGGATGCGGATAGTGGGACTGGGAATAGGAAGGTGAAGTGAATGCACGTGATGGGACAAGGGAGGGGTGGTGCAAGGAGTGGATGGTGCGGATGGCACTGTGTTGGGGGTTTAAATGTTAGCATATGGAATTGGGGCCAGTGTGCCCCAGTACATACAATCTCTTGTATGCTTTGCTGTCATTGAAAATTCATGGAGATTGTTCAGAATAATCTTAACTTTGTCCTATTTCTGATTAATTCAACTTCATGAGAAAGGAGCTGTGAAACTGGAATTATATTTCTATAACCTGATGTCTCGAAACACTTGCATTGAGCCTGTTATCTCTGCTGCCTATTTTACATTCGCGGCTTTACTGCTCAGTTAACAATGAGAGATGAGCCACACTCCAGTGTGTCGGCCATGTGCTCACTTCTTACTGGAAGTTGACATAGTACGTACGGACTAAGCAACTGAAATAGTAATATTAAACGAGAACTTACCAAGTTTGAAGTTTGATCGTTATTTTATGAGGAGTTACGATGAGGGATTACGTGAAGAAGCCCCGCCTGGCGCATGATCGGCATACTTCAAAGCAGCGGCATGAAAAACACAGAACATAATAGCCGGAGTAAGATAGTAAGGCTCAACATAAACTAGAACTACCAGATGATCATTTATTTTATGACGGTTGGGAGTGGAGGGCACGTAATCCCTCATCGTTACTCCTCATAAAATAATGATCAAACTTCAAACTTGATAAGTTCTCGTTTAATCTTACTATTTTACTTCGGAGTCACGTGAGTGACTACGTGAAGATTTTGTAGCTCTGTGTTTTTCATGTGGCTCAATCAACACAGTAGTGAGAATAATACATCTTATAAACATTTCTTTAGTTTATGCAATAAATCTTTTCATTATATAAGAATGAAAGTAATAACACTTCTGTTCAATTCAATTCAATTCAAATTTAATGTCATTGCACAGATACAAGTATGGGTACAACGAAATGCAGTTCAGTACGTAGTGATAGCAATGTTTAGATAAATACAGATAAATAAATACAGATCTGGGAATCTATCGGCAGGACTCCGTTCAGCAGTGCGATGGTGTTATTGTAGAAGCTACTCCTCATCCTGCTGGTGCGGGACCTGAGGCTCCTGTACCACCTCCCCGATGGTAGGAGGGCAAACAGTCCATGGTTAGGGTGGGAGGGGTCCTTGATGATCTTCCCAGCCCGTCTCAGACACCGTTTTCGGTGGAGGGCATCCAAGGCAGGGAGCGGGGCACCGATGATGTACTGGGCGGTTTTCACCACCCATTGTAGTGCCTTCCTGTCTGCTATGGTGCAACTGCTGTACCATACTGTAAAGCAGGTGGTCAGGATGCTTTCAATGATACAGCGGTAAAAGTTGGTCAGGATCTGGGGGGACAGTTGGGCTTTTTTGAGCCTCCTCAGGAAGTAAAGGCGCTGCTGCGCCTTTTTGATCAGCTTGGAGGTGTTGAGGGACCAGGACAGATCCTCCGAGATGTGTACCCCGAGGAATTTGTAGTTGGAGACCCGCTCCACCTCAGTCCCGTTTATATGGATGGGGGTGTGTCTGCCCCCTCTGTTCTTTCTGAAGTCGACAATGATCTCCTTCGTCTTCTGGGAGTTGAGGACGAAGTTGTTATTGGCACACCAGGTTGTCAGGTGCTGGACCTCCTCCCTGTAGGCTGACTCGTCGTTGTCGCTGATCAGTCCTACCACCGTGGTGTCGTCGGCATTAGGGGAAGATTTATAACCAAAGATATAAATTGATAATATAAAACAAAGCACAATCAAAGAGAACCCAACACTGCGTGTCCAACCCTGACACCGTGAGAACTGGTTTCTTGTAAACTTTGAAAAATTTCTTTTACATCATCCTACGGCCTCTAATTTTTTGATCGAGTGGCCCGTCCTGTGCCTTTGCCGTGGATGTACCTACCTCCTTGGTGGAGTGATTTTTAACATCTCAATGTCTACTCCTGCTGAGTCCCAAAACCTGTTTTAACCATCTAGAATGTAACTATCTGGAACCATCAGTTTGTACTGATACTTTTGTGTGTTTTTTTGTGTGTAATAAATAGCACTGTCTCACCACCATGGAGACTCTTGCCTACTTCAACATATTGAGTCAATGCTTAACCACACACAATTTTTGGTCAGGATATGCTTAACAAATTACCTTCGTTCAAGCTCCTCCTGGTCTGCTTTGTTTGGTTAAGTCATAAACATATAAGACAATGTTATCTGTAGCCACATGCATGCAGTCTAACGTAACATTTGCAACGTTTGCACTCTTTGTGCTGATACTAAAGCCATGAGCATTATTACTTCAAATGTTAACTTCCGAAACAATGATAGAATTGGAGCCCATTGCCTAAGCAAAGTCAGAACTATGCTGACCTCCCAACTTCTATATTTTTCCTTTGGGCAGATTTTAATATATATTCCTTTCCCAATTGGGATATTAATGGATGAGACCCGCTAGATTCATGGTCAGCAATTTGTCCTAAATAGGAAGATAAAGCACTATGAGCCCTATTAATGGCCCTATCGATTAGGTGCTGATCAAAAAATGCAATCCAGCAAGGAACTCCAATATATCTGATATGTTAGCAGTATGATAAAATATCTTTGATTGTCTACCAAAGACTTCTAATTTCTTTATATAAACAAAATACTGTTTTTAATGCTATTTTTCCAAGCTGCAGTTATAACATTCATGTTCCTATCCGACAGTCCAAGCTCTTGTAATGGTCTGGTCAGAACCTGCAGATTAACAAATTCATATGACCATGCCATGGATGAATTTTTCAACAAATTACTGCAGCTAGGAATCATCATAAATAGTTCAATTATTGTTCTAAACATCAATGAGAACCATGACTGTGTCCGATTTGGGCCACCAAACCGCCCGTGGCAGAGTCTTGCTATATTTTCATCAGACATTGCCTAATCAGACAGAATAGGGAACATAAAAGAACATATTCCCCCCCCCCCCCCCCCCCCTAAATGTAGTGTGAATGCATCCACAGCTATTGCTCCTGGGTTGGGTTCCCATGAGACGTATTTGGGCAATAAGTGATTTAATCTAGACGCAAACAGATCAATGTCAGGTAATCCATACCACTGACAATGTTTTCCACTTGTGGATTTAATATCCATACTGTATTGTCTTTAAATTTTCGTGATCTGTTGTCTGCCACAATATTGTCTCTCCCTGAGATAGATAGCTGAAAGCCAAATATTCTTAAAGCTACACCAATGCCACATCTGGTTAACCAGATAATCACATGACAATGATCTTACTCGACCCATGTGATTGATATATGCCACAGCTGTGGTATTGTCCACTTGTAATTGGACATGCAAATCTTTCATAGTAGAACAAAAAGCTTTTAATCCATAAAAGCTCCTAACAACTCCAAATAATTACTACCAATGTTTGGAGAAATAGGTTTCTTGGACAATCCATCTGCCACCACCTGGTGTTATTGTCTGTAGCCCCCTAGATAAGGGATGTTAAGATATTAACCTGATAAGAACAGATATTACACTTATCTTAGCCCAAAAAAACGAGAAGCTATCCACCATCCGAGAATGCTTGCTTCAGTTTGCAATGACTGCTGGCTGCTGAGCTAATATGTTTTTAAGCAGCTTGTGGAACATTCTCAATCCACCACTGTAACTCTGATAAAGCTTCCTTGGCAATTGCATAGGCCTGTCAAAGTGGCCTGCACACTCTTCTAGTGCTTGTGTTTTTGCACTTTTGGAGCTTTTTTTTTTGGTAATGCAGTGGACCAACTCTACTGCAGAAATTGTCTTACCAATTTACCTAAGCTCCTTCTCGGATGGAGGGATAAGGCTTGTCAACAAGGCAACGACACACATTTGTAATATTGGCACTTTGTCGCTTGGTAAATTTACCGAACATGGTACTGAATCACTCACAAACCCCAAATAGTAAATTGTTGGGGATGGCTGAAGCTTAGATTTTGTTGGATGGATCAGGACCTTAGTCTTTCAACGGGCTTGTAATTGCTGCACTAATTTTTCAGCTGACTCCTGATCAGCATTGCCAATTAAAAATGTCATCAAGATAAACCATGACCATGTGTCCTTATCAGTGCAAGTGCTGGTTTCAACCATTGTGTGAACAGCCTAGAAGCTGAGCTTAATCCATTAGATAATGCCTTAAATTGCCATAGCTGACCCATTTAATTAATTTTCAAGTACCTGTGAACATGATGATACATTGGTACTAAATCTTACGCATCCTTCATGTCTATAGTAACCAATTACAACTTGTTGATAACAACTGCCTTGCAGTGTTGAAGGTGTCCATTTTGAAATGTTTTATACTGGACAAATGTATTAAAGTGTGTGATGTCTAGAATGACTCTACAACCACCATCTTTCTTCTGCCTGGGGAAATTATTTGATACAAATTGTTGTGGATGCTTAAACCCCTGTCTCACGGTGCGAGTTGGCCTACGAGTGACCCCGAGTTTTCACTCGTGGTGATCACGTACCAGGAACGTAGCTGCAACGTCGGAACTCGCGCGATCAACTTGTCAACTTGTGGCGCTAACGGCAGGTAACCATGAAACTTGATAACTCGTGAAAAAAAAATCAAACATGTTTGATTTTTTTCCACGAGTCAAATTCACTGTTCAAGATAAAAATTGAAACATTTTAACTCGTTGGAATAACGTAGGGCCCGTGCGTTGACCTTAGTGTCTCGTGAGTCTAACGTGTTAACCCGTGGGCACTCTTAAATCGGCAGCTGGACAGAGTAAAAAAAAAAGTGAGTAAAAAAAAGGTGATTTCAAAAAAAGAACATGACGATTTTTCAACACGTCATCTTGCCAGAATGGGCCACATCTCCACTGATTCTAAAATTGGGATTTCTCCGGGCGTGGAGCTACTGCATTGTGGCCGGGGAGGGAAGCGGCTCGCGTGGCTACCAGCGGCCGCCATCACCGGACAGCGGAACCGACTGCCATCTCAGCGGCTTCTGCCGGCCCGCCCGCCTCTGGCAGTGCTCTCCGTCTGAACAGTGAGGGGACCAGCTCAAGAGCAACGATCATAGAGCGGAGTGGGTCAGCGGGTGATGGATAACATCACAGCGGGCGGTGGAGCTTACTCCTGTGTCAGCGCGATCAAGGGATCAATTGAGGTTACTCGCACTGACATATGGAGTAAGCTCCACCGCCCGCTGTCCTGTTATCCATCGCCCGCTGACCCGTTCTTGTGCTGGATGACCCTCTCCCCAGAGCCCCTGCCCGTCCCGCTGAGCCACCACAGACAGGGAGTTGAACGTAGACACAGGGGGGTCCACCTTCAACTTCAGAGCCAAACAAAAAACACAGTGCTGGAGGAACTCAGCAGGCAAGGCAGCACCCGAGGGGGGAACATATCACTTATCAGGAGCCGCCACGGGCCAGGACTCTTCCCCCCAACAGAAAGGAAGCGCAGATGCAGCCATCACTGTAGCATCTCTGTCCCTATCTTCCAATTCCCACTTTGAAATAAAATAAAACTTTCGACAAAAATTTTGCAATTGTGATGTACTGTATCTTTAAAAAAAACTACATCAACCAGGTGTGAAAATTACACCGAATCGATGATTGAAAATGCGTGGGAATCAACGAATCGCCATCCTGCTGCGAAATGTTTAAGTCAAACTGTATTTTATTTCAAAATGGGAATTTGAAGATAGGAACAGAGATGCTACACAGATTTTAAGCTCTTGGGTGAAGTCACACAGTGGGGCAGGGCTTTAGGCAGCATCTGTGGAGCGAAGGAAATAGCCGGGTCTTAAGAAGGATCTCGACCCGAAACGTTGCATATTTCCTTCGCTCCATAGATGCTGCCTAAAGCCCTGCCCCACTGTGCGACTTCACCCAAGAGCTTAAAATCTCTGTGTAGCATCTCTGTTCCTATCTACAAATGTGTGTAGGATGGTGCTAGTGTCGCTGGCCCTTCGGCCCGTGGACTTGGTGGGCCGAAGGGCCCGTTAAAAACACTGTGTCACTTTTCAGCAGAAGTTGTCAGCTCAAGAGTACGTCAGGAGACGTTGTCAGCTCGGAAGACAAACTTGGTTAACTCTGGAGACGAACTTGGAACATCGCAGTAAACAGCAAAATACCGTACCCGTGGGAACTCGGTTCAAACACTTGAACATCAACTTGGCAAATTTTATTGTAGATCCTTACACAGTATCTAATATAAACCGTTCAGCTATTATGCAATATTATTTATCATAACACACCTGTAATCTACCACCAATCGGGGGTTCAACAAAAGCTTCCTCTGTGATAGAATAAAGTTTTTGTACCTCTCCAAATGCACGTGATGGCCTTCTTCCCCAACAATATGGGTTAACATAAGGCTGTGCTGGATGAAAATACTTCCTCACCATACTCCTACCTCTGTTTGATCCATATATCAAATCCCCTTCACATTGGACCAGCCAATTTTGCAAAAGTTTTATGAGGCTGATATCTTTGCCTCTTTTGATTTGTTTTAGGCAGGTTTACTCCACAATAACCAGGAGTTTGAACATAATTTGATCTGTATTGACCTGCAAGTCTAAAGTGCAAAATGGTCCGAACGGCAATTTTTCTCTTATACCATTGAGCTCAACATATGAGCTATAAAACAATGCCACTTGTCCTTTTTAAATTTTTGGTCATTGCACAATCTTTCACTTGCTTCCCATAAGCAGTGATGCCACCCGCAAACTTGAAATTCTTTGCAATCGTATTCCCTGTGCCCCCACACTATTGAAGACATGGGTGCCTTAATCGGATTCACCGTTGGCACCCTAGTAAAGCACAAGTGTTTTCATATAAATCTGCTGTTTCAACCATAACAGCCTCCTGAAGCTGGTGAGAAACCAATTGATGTTGGCCACCATGGTTACCTTCCATGGCCTCACCGCTTCCTTCAGGTATCGTACTTTGTACCCATTAAGTGCACCTGGATTTATACTTGTGCTGTGGTGGGTACGTATGACCCAAAAACACCACTTTTAGGGTCAATTTCTTTACTGCCCTGGTGCTCCTGAGACTTGCTCAAGGAGACTACCTCCAGCCCAATCTGAGGTTCATATTCCCACAGTGGTAAATGCACCATATACTTGTACATGGAAACCCCTCAGGACCTGCTTGGGAATATTCTGGATGTTTTAGACCCTTGGTTGAAAAATAATTTGGAGTATTTCTCCATTTAATTTATTCTGAGCCATAAGACTTTCTTGTCTGGAGGCCTTCCTTATTAAAATCATTCAAAACCATTTAAAACCACGGCCTCTCAGACTTCTTTATTTTCCTTCCCACTGGAGATTCTTCCCGTGGCTTTTGTTTGTGGAGCGACTAAATGCTCCCTTTATTTTAACGGCCACCGGTATCGGAACTGGCTCCGCACTAATCTGCCATCCTGATCGCTGAGATTCTACCCGGGATGTATTTTAACCTCCGTTTTCCCTCCGGAGTATTTCCTCTTTACCTTTAAACTCCTGCTGGCTCTGCATGCCAGCAACACGGAGTTTGAACACGCCCTGTAAAATAATTCAATCTACTTACCTGCGGGCCTGTTCCTTACCGCTGGTGGAGCTGCGCTCTGCAGCTCTTTGCCTACCGACAGCGTTGACGTAATGACGATCATGCGCCAGGCGGGACTTCTTCACGTAGCCACTCACGTGACTCCGAAGTAAAATTATGATTTTAACAGTTATTGCAATTTATAATCGCATGGAAACAGGCTCTTCAGCCCAACTAGTCCATGCCATCCAAGATGCCCCGTTTGCTCAAGTTTGGCCCATGCCCCTGTACACCTTCCCATCCATGTGTCATTTAACTGTGGTTAGCGTATAGGCCTCAACTATTTCCCCTTGGCACAACCACCCTCTGAATGAAAATGTTTGCCTCTCAGGTTCCTATTAAATCTTGCCCTCTCACCTTAAACCTGTGTCAGCTGGTTCTCAATGTCCCCTATCCTGGGTGAAAGTTTCACACTAATCCTAGCCAGCACAATCTCTTTCTATAGCTCAGGCCTCAGTGTCCTGGCAACGTCCTTTTGTAAATCTTCTCTGCACTCTCTCCAGCTTCATGACATTCCTATAGCAGGATGACCAAAACTGAACACAATACCTCAAACACAGTCTCACCAATGTCTTGTACAACTGTAACATGATGTCCCAACTCCTATACTCAGTACTGTAACAGATGAAGGCCAATGTTACCGAAAGCCTTCTTGATCATCCTATTTACCTGTGCCTCCACATTCAAGAAACTGTGTATATGCACTCCTAGGTCCCTCTGCTCTACAGCACTCCCCAGGGCCTTGCCATTCACTGTACGTCATGCCCTGGTTTGACTTCCCAAAATGCAACACCTCCCACTTATCTGCATTAGTTATTGGCCATTCTTCAGCCCACATACCCAGCTGATCAAGATTCTGGTGCAATTTGTGATAACAACCTTCACTGTCCTACTACTTTACTGTACCACCTACTTTATTGTTGTCTGTAAACGTACTAATCATGCCTTACACATTCTCATATAATTGTTGATATAACCCACAAGCAACAATGGGCCCAGCACTAATTCTCCCGTCTGAAAACAACCTTCCACCACCACCATCAGTCTAAGGAAGAGTTCTGATCCGAAACATCATCATCATCGTTGAAACCATCAACGGGCACGGTGCCCCACAATGCCGTGTACGACAGTGATCGCAACTTCTACTGAAGTGTGGATGACCGTTGGCTCGCTAGGAGCTCATCCGCCCTTTGACAGGTTTTGTTTTTGGTCCTGCTGTGGGACCACAGCCCCCTCCTCACCCGGCAAACCTGGTGGGGGAGACAGCTTAGTCGCCGACTATCTGACCATGGAGCGGGTAGCACGGGATTACATGGTACCTGTGGCAGGGGTGATCTCTCCCCGACCTGAAACATCACATATTCCTTTTCTCCAGAGATACTGCCTGACCCGCTGAGTTGCACCAGCATTTTGTAACTATCTTCCAACTTCACCCTTTGTTTTTTTTCATGAAGCAAATTTCTGCATCCAAACATATTCCTGGATGCCGTGCAATTCAACCTTCCAGATCAGCCAACCATGTGGAACCTTAAAGGCCTTGCTGGTCCATATTGCCAGTGTCTACAGCCTTTCCCTTATGGTCCTTTCCGATTACTTCATCAAAATGTCAATCAAATGCATAAAACATGGTCTCCCACATACAAAACCATGCTGCCTATCCCTAATCAGCCTCTGTCTATCCAAATGCATACATCTTATCCCATAGAATCCTCTCCAGTAACCTGCCCACCTCAGGGTCATTGATCACAGGTTCCCAGATTTTTCCTTGAAGCCCTTTTAAAAAGTGGCGCAACATTAGCCACCCTCCAGTCTTCTAGCCCCTCCTCACCCCTGTCTGATGGTAATTCATTCACAGGCAGGGCTCCTGTAATTTCTTCTTTAGCTTCCCACAGTGTTCTCTGATATACCCGATTAGGTCCAGATCTTTCTACCTAAGTAAGCCTTGGGATGGCCAGCACCTCCTCGACTGTAATGCGGACTGAGCTCAAGGCATCTCCACTTCCTGTCCTACATTCCCTAGTCTGCACATTAAAGAGGGAAAAACTCACTGAGGTCTTTGCACTTTTGAAGCTCCTCATGCAGTTGACTGCTTTGCTTCGACAAGCACCCGTAGTCTCTTCTTGTAGAAATAAACAAACACCTTTATATTGCTAAGCTATTGGAACGGGCTGCCAGAGAAGATCATTGAGGTAGGTACTGTGACATCATTTGAAGGACATTTGGACTGGTACATGGATGGGAAGGGTGTGGAGGGATGTGGGCAAAATGCAGGCGGGTGAGATTGGTGTGGGTGGGGCATCTTAGTTGGCTTTGGGAAGGGTGCGTTTCTATGCTTTATGACTCTGTGACACTCCAGTTTAAAGGAGGAAACTTATGTTTGGTGTCTGAACGAGTACTTTACATCAATATTCACCAAAAAGGACGTGGAGGATCGTGAGATCAGTGGGAGGTATACGAATATGCATTTTGAGTTCAAGAAGGAGATGGTGTTGGGTCTCTCGAAGAGCATTAAGGTGGATAAATTCCCAGGGACTGATGGTATCTATCTCGGGTTGCTGAGGGAGATAGAGATATAAATGCTGAGGCCTTAACAAAGTTCTTTGTATCCACAGGCGAGGAGTAGCTAATGTCATTCCTTTATTTGAAAGGGAAATTGGGATAATCCAGGAATTTATAGACCAGTGAGCCTTAGTTGTACGGAAGCTATTGGAGAGGAATTTTGGCATTTGATTTATTTGTATTTGGAAGAGATTGGACAAATTAGGTTTAGTAAGACTTTCCAGGGCAGTTCATGTCTTACAAATTTGAGTAAGTTTAATAAGGAGGTGATGAGGATAATTGATGATGGTAGAACAATGGATGTTGTATGTCTGGATTTTTAGCAAGATATTTGACAGGGTTCCTCAAAGTAAGCTGATTCAGAGGCAAGCGAGCAAGTTTATATATATGGCACATTTCAGCAACAAGGCAATTCAAAGTGCTTTACACAAAGCATTAAAAAGCAATCTTCTTCTTCTTGCGAATGAAACATAAATCTAAGGAATAGTTAGATCTCAAGTCGGTGTTTAGCAGGCATGTTGTTGTTTCTGCGCCAATGTCTGCCAGGCCCTGAGCTCCAAAAGCAATCAAAGGCAATTAAAAACAGTCATTAAAAAGAACAGAAAATAAAAGCAAGCTAAAATAGAATAAGACAGGTATAAAATACAAGAATAAAAGTTACAGTGCAGCGTAAGAAATGAATAATTATTTAATTTAATTAAAGGCAGCAAAAAACAGAAAAGTCTTCAGCCCTGATTTAAAAGAACTGAGAGTTGGAACGGACCTGCATTTTTCTGGAAGTTTGTTCCTTATATGTGGTGCATAAAAACTAAACGCTGCTTCTCCATGTTTAGTTTTGACTCTGGGGACAGAGAGCACCTGTCCCAGATGACCTCAGAGGTCTGGATGGTTCATAATGTAGCAGAAGTTCACAAATATATTTTGGCCCTAGACCATTCAGTACTTTATAAGCCAACAGTAATATTTGGAAATCAATTCTTTGATAGGCTGGAAGCCAGTGTAAAGACCTCAAACCTGGAGTGATGTGATCCACTTTCTTGGTCTTCGAGAGGACTAGAGTCGCAGCGTTCTGAATCAGCTGCAGCTGTCTAATCGTTTTTTTAGGGAGACCTGTGGAGACAGCATTACAGTAGTCAAGTCTACTAAAGATAAATGCATGGACAACTTTTTCCAAATCCTGCTGAACCATAAGTCCTTTAACCATTGATATATTCTTAAGGTGACAGCAGGCTGACTTAGTAAAACCCTGTCTCACGGTGCGAGTCGACCCACAAGTGACCCCGAGTTTAAAACAAATTAAACTCGTGGTAATCATGTACAATTAACGTAGCGGGAACGTCAGAACTCGTGGACACAACTTAGCGACTCGTGGCGCTAACGGCAGGTACCCTGGAAACTTGTTAACTCTTGAAAAATTTTAAACATGTTTAAAGATTTCCACGAGTCAAATTTACTCTTGAAGTTAAAATTTGAAACATTTAAACTTGTTGTAAGAACGTAGTGGCCCGTGAGTTTACCGTAGTGACTTTAAAATTATTATTTTTTAATTTATATTTTTATTAGAAGCAATGTACGGTAGTATAGCATATTACAAAATACATTACGTGTACAACTTCTATTTTAAATTTAACAAGAAAGAGGTAGAAGAAGAGAGAACTAACAAGAAAAAGAAAGCGTGAAGGAAGTAGTGACGTGTAAACCCCTAGACTACCAGATGTGCAGTCCAGGGGTGAACAAGTGATAGCCTGTAGAAAAATAAAGACAAAAACCCGTAAAATAATGAAAAAAGAAAGAAAAGAAAAGAAAAAAGAAAAAGAAAGAAAAAAAAGGGACCCTTATGTGTTAATATACCTGCATCATATCTCACCACACCCATCACCCAGTTCGTGAATCGGTTTATTTCCAGAGTTGCGTTGCACCATACTATACTTGTAATGAATCAATAAACATAGAAACATAGAAACATAGAAATTAGGTGCAGGAGTAGGCCATTCAGCCCTTCGAGCCTGCACCGCCATTCAATATGATCATGGCTGATCATCCAACTCAGTATCCCGTACCTGCCTTCTCTCCATACCCTCTGATCCCCTTAGCCACAAGGGCCACATCCAACTCACTCTTAAATATAGCCAATGAACTGGCCTCAACTACCCTCTGTGGCAGAGAGTTCCAGAGACTCACCACTCTCTGTAAAAGGAAGGAGGCCATTCCAGAGACTCACCACTCTCTGTAAAGTAAAAGGAGGCCATTTCTTTAAAAATTGTTCTGATTTTCCTGCTAAGACGAGTCTCATATCTTCAAGATGTAGCGTCTCAGACATTCTTGTGATCCACATCTTAAGCGTTGGGGTGGATGCATTTTTCCAAAATTTAAGTATAAGTTTTTTTGCCATTATCAGGCCGTAGTTAAGGAAACATAGAATCATAGAAATTAGGTGCAGGAGTAGGCCATTCGGCCCTTCGAGCCTGCACCGCCATTCAATATGATCATGGCTGATCATCCAACTCAGTATCCTGTACCTGCCTTCTCTCCATACCCCCTGATCCCTTCAGCCACAAGGGCCACAACCAGCTCCCTCTTAAATATGGCCACAAACTGGCCTCAACTACCTTCTGTGGCAGAGAATTCCACAGATTCACCACTCTCTGTGTGAAAAACGATTTTCTCATCTCGGTCCTAAAAGACTTCCCCCTTATCCTTAAACTGTGACCCCTTGTCCTGGACTTCTCCAAAATCGGGAACAATCTTCCTGCATCTAGCCTGTCCAGCCCCTTAAGAATTTTGTAAGTCTCTATGAGATCACCCCTCAATCTTCTAAATTCCAGCGAGTACAAGCCAAGTCTATCCACTTTCTTCATATGGAAGTCGTGCCATCCCAGGAAACGTCTTTGAAATATTGATAACTCAGAGCAGGCACCTGTTGTTCCAAAAATAATCAATTCTGTATAAGGGTCCAGTTTTGTTTTAAATAATTTTGTGAAGATTTCGAAAATTTATTTCCAAAATTTATGGAGTTTTATGCAGGAGGCGAAGGAGTGAGTTATAGTTGCTTCTTCAGATAAACATTTGTCACAGATGGGTCCGTAGTGTATCTTGAGTCTACCGTGGGTTTGGCCTGAGTGCCAGAAGTGAAATGTTGAAGATTAGTCAGATCTTAATGGAAAATGAATGAATGAATGAATGGATGGATGGATAGGGGTCTGAAATTAACTTGGATACTTTCGATGGGAGAGAGCCGCCGATGAAGCTGAAGGCATAGAGCGAAGATGGGGGCTCAAGCATTGATGGGAAGGGTTAACACCGGGCGGGACGCGTGATAAGTGACCATACTGAGGGAATTCTCACGTATACGAAGCAAAGAGAAACGTGAGTTCTACATAAATAATGTTTGAGCCAGCGAGGAGACATATCTTCAGATAATGATTTTACAATGTGAGGTGACATTATAAGCCATGGGATATAGACACAAAATGCTGGAGTAATTCAGCGGGGCAGACAGCATCTCAGGAGAAAAGGAATTGGTGACTTTTCGGGTAGAGACCCTTCTTCAGACTGGATTTGTGCTGTGCTCTTGCCGTATCTCTGGAGAGAAGTAATGGGTCTCAACCCGAAACATCACCCATTCCTTCTCTCCAGAGATGCTGCCTGTCCCGCTGAGTTACTCCAGCATCTTCGCTGGCGAGGAACCGTGCATGCCCTTTGCAAATTTTTGTTCTCGAACACAGATAGCAGTGGATTATTAGGGGAAGAAACTCGCATTCATGCCGCACAACGCGTTTGACCACCTGCCCCCGCTACTCAAGGAGCTTGTGCTGAACGGTAACCAGCTGTGGAGCTTCAACTGGGGCAGGCTTTACCTGCTGGGCTGGTTGGAGCTGCTGGACCTCGGTAGCAAACTGTTGACCACGGTGCCTCGCATGCTGTCCAACTGCACCCAGACCCCGCGCGTCTTCAACCTCACCCGCAACCAGATCTCCAAGCTGACCAAGGACTTCCTGTGGGACGTGTTCTCCCTGCAGTACCTGGATCTCAGCTACAACAACCTGAAGACCATCCAGGCCTCCAGTTTCCCGGACAGCGCCATCAAACACCTTCAGGAGCTGCGGCGAAGCGGCAACCACTTTCTCTGCACCTGCGACGCCAGGTGGTTTGTGTGGTCTACGGTCTACATCCCTCGCCTGGTCACCGATGTAACCTGCACCTCCCCCAAAGCCCACTGTGGCCACGCCGTCGTCATGGTGGGACCTGCACTCCTGCCAGTTGGACTACCTGGGCATTGGCCTCTACACTTTCTCCTTCTTGCTCCTCTATTTGATACTTAAAACAGGCCTTCATTCACGCTGGTGCAGCGGTAGAGTTGCTGCCTGACAGCGAGTGCAGCGTCGGAGACCCGGGTTCGATCCCGACTATGGGTGCCTTCTGTACTGAATAAGTTATCCCCGTGACCTGCGTGGGCTTTCTCCGAGATCCCCCCACACTCCAATGACGTACAGGTTTGTAGGGGATTGCTGGTCGGCACGGACTCTGTGGTCCGTAGGGCTCTGTATCTCTAAACTAAACTAACAGGGGAGAACACTGGACCTTCTTGGTCAGTTTATTATTTTACACTTATACATACACAGATCACGGAGTGTGAAATAAAGCTGGCAAGCCGAGGTCATGCAAGAAACAGAGGAAAACGGGAGACGATTTTATTCAGGAACTCTGTTCTGGCAGAACATCTATCCTGTGTTAAGAAACCTAACTTTCAGGGGATTTAAATCTTGAGTTCAACTCCTACCTGAATTTAATCGATTTACAAAAGTTTTGAAGTTCTCCCTGCAATCCGTTTCTTAAACTCCTTTACGTTTTGCGCTTTTTTTGACAGCCAAGTACTTTAAATGCCATTTATTGCATTGTAGCAATGATAAGCAGCGATTTGATAAAAGGTTAAACTCCTGTTTTTTTTGTTTGCAAACACACAGCGGTTAATTACATGACAAGAGAAGCATGCAGCTACATAAGAGACACGGAGACGCTGATCATCGGGGAAGTTCTGTCCATGGTCATGGGAGGCTTTTTATAGTTAAAACAAACTGCATGACATCATTTTAATCCATGTGATGATTTTTCCGCGCGTCGGTAGTCGTTGGCTCAAGAGTAACTCAGGAGAGGAACTTGGCAGAAATGAGAAGTAAACGGCAAATTTAGACATACACGCGGGAACTTGTTTAAACTCGTGAAAATAAACTTGGAATCTCATAGACAACCACGAGTTTGATTTCTTCTTTCACTCGGGATCACTCGTGGGTGGACTCGCACCATGAGACAGGGCTTTAATTGTCTTAAAGTGGCTGTTGAAGTTCAGGTCTGAGTCTATGATTACACCAAGAGTTCTGGCTTTGTCCGTGGCTTTTAACATTGCTGATTGAAGCTGAGCATTGACTTTTAATCGTTCCTCTTTGGCTCCAAAAACAACGACCTCAGTTTTATCTTTGTTTAATTTAAGTACTTTTTGGCACATCCAATCCTTGATTTGTTCGATGCACTTATTCAGTATTCGTATTGGACCATAGTCCCCTGGTGATATGGTTATATAAATTTGTGTGTCGTCTGCATAATTATGGTAACTTATTTTGTTGTTTTCCATAATCTGAGCCAGTGGAAGCATGTAGATGATAAACAGAAGAGGCCCCAGAATGGAGCCTTGGTGAACTCCACGTCATGTTCCGCTATGATGTGTAATTACCTATAGCACAAAGTAGTCCCTGTTCTTTTAGTATGATTCAAACCAGTTTAGTACTGTGCCAGAAAGTCCAAAGAAGATTAAGATGCATGGGAACCATGGTGGTGACTTGGTAAAATCAATAGCATTGATGCACAAAAAGATTTTGAGGTCCAAATCCATATTTCCTTGAATGTAGCAATGCAATTAGATGGCATGATAAAAGCATGGCGTGCACGGTATTCCTGTCTTCATCAGTTGGGGCATTGTCGGGAATTCAAGTTGCAGCTTCATATAAATTTAGTTTGGCCACATTTAGAGTATTGCGTACAATTTTGGTCGCCCCATTATAGGAAAGATGTGGAGGCATTTGAGTGGGTGCAGAGGAGGTACACCAGAATGCTGCCTGGATTAGAGGGCTTCAGCCACAGGGAGAGATTGCTTGGACTTGGGTTGTTTTCTCTGGAAAAATTGAACATTTTACAGTAATGATAGACAGAGTAATCTTAAGCAAGGTAGTAGTATATAAAGTTATGAGAGGCACAGATCGGGTTGATGGTTAGAACCTTTTTCCCAGTGGAGGGGGCCTGGAACGCATTGCCAGGAGTTGTGGTGGAGGCAGATACCGAAGTGGCGTTTAGAGGCTTTTAGATAGGTACATGGGAGAGCAGGGAATAGAAGAATATGGATCATGTATGGACAGATGAGATCAGTTTATTGAGTATCTTGTGCCAATTCCTGTGCTGGGCCCTTCTATGTTCATATACCATGTATGTATACTCTATACTCATGACTGCGTAGCCGGACATAGTGCGAACTCCATCATCAAGTTTGCCGACGACACCACTTTTGTGGGACGAGTCACTGATGGTGACGAGTCAGAGTATGGAAGTGAGATCGACCGATTGACCAAATGCTGCCAGCACAACAACTTGCCTCTCAACACCAGCAAAACCAAGGAACTGATTGTGGAATTTGGAGGGGGTAGGATAGGTACCAGTCTGAAGAAGGGTTTCGGCCTGAAACATTGCCTATCTCCTTCGCTCCATAGATGCTGCTGCACCCGCTGAGTTTCTCCAGCATTTTGTGTACCCTAGGTGCAATCCCATTTATATCAACAGTAACGATGGTGAAAAAGGTCAAGAACTTCAAATTCCTGGGCGTGCATATTTCCGAAGATCTTTCCTGGTCCCAGCACACTGATGCAATTATAAAAAATGCACATCAGCACCTCTACATCCTGAGAAGATTACGGAGAGTCGGTATGTCAAGGAGGACTCTCTCGAACCTCTACAGGTACACAGTAGAGAGCTTGCTGACTGGTTGCATCGTGGCTTGGTACAGCAACTTAAACATCCAAGAATGCAGAAGGTTGTGACCACTGCCCAGTCCATCATCGACTCTGACCTCCCCACCATTGAAGGGATCTATCGCTGTCGCAGCCTCAAAAAGGCAGCCAACATCATCAAGGACCCACACCTTGCCACACACTCATCGTTCCGCTGCCATCGGGTAGAAGGTACAGGAGCCTGAAATCTGGAACATCCAGGTTCAGGAACAGCATCTTCCCCACAGCCATCAGGCTATTAAACACGACATCAAACAACTCTGGACTATAACAGCCAATTGCACTTTATCTGTATATTTATGTGTATATATATGGTCTATGGTATATGGACACACTATCTGTTCTGTATTCATGCCTGCAATATTCTGTTGTGCTGCGGCAAGCAAGAATTTCATTGTCCTATCTGGAACACATGACAATAAACATGACAGAGGTTCAACTGCACCTCCTCCAACCTCATCCACTGCATCCAATGCTCCAGATGCCAGATGATCTATATCGGTGAGACCAAGCGGAGGCTTGGCGATCGTTTCGCCGAATACCTCCGCTCGGTCCGCAATAACTAACCCAACCTCCCGGTGGCTCAGCACTTCAACTCCCCCTCCCATTCCGTATCCGACCTCTCGGTCCTGGGTCTCCTCCACGCCCAGAGTGAGCAACACCGCAAGTTGGAGGAACAGCACCTCATATTCCGCTTGGGGAGTCTGCATCCTCTGGGCTTGAACATTGAATTTTCTCAATTCTGTTAACCCTTGCTGTCTCCTCCCCTTCCCACCTCTCCCTCAGCCCTCGGGCCCTGGCATTCCCTCTCTCTCTATCTCTCTCCCCCACCCTAGTCGCACTAGCTTCTCATTTTCACACTACAAACAGCTTACAATGGCTTGTTCCCTTTATACTTTGATTGCATATTTTGATACTTTTTTGCATATCTTTCATTCGTTGTTCTTTATCTCTCCACATCACCATCTATATCTCTCGTTTCCCTGATCCCTGAGCAGTCTGAAGAAGGGTCTCGACCCGAAACGTCGCCTATTTCCTTTGTTCCTTAGATGCTGCTGCACCCGCTGAGTTTCTCCAGCCTTTTGTGTACCCTGACAATAAACTCTCTTGACTTGACTTGACTTGACTATGTTCTATGAAGAGTTGAACAGCACAAGAACATGGGGAGGCACGGTAGAGCAGTAAAGATTTGTTGCCTCGCAGCGCCAGAGACCCGGGTATGATCCTGACAACGGGTGCTTTCTGTATGGACTTTGTACATTCTCCCCGTGGGTTTTCTCAGGGTACTCTGGGTCCCTCCCACACTCCAAATGCATGCAGGTTTGTAGATTAATTGGCTCAGATAAAATAGTTTTTTTTAATGTTTTTAAAAAATATTTTTATTTAATAGAGGTAAATACAACAGTGTACATCACATATATATTGTTACAATCATTCTACCCCATAATGTTATGGCTTTTAAGAACAAAGAATAGAAACAGAGTAAAGTAGGTGAAAAGAGTTGTGAAAGTGAAAGAGTGCCAAAGGGGAGGAAAAAAAACCCTTGGTCAAAGAATTAGAGAAAGAGGATTAAGAGATAGACCCTAGAAATGAAAAAGAAAAAAGGGAGAAAGAAAAAGAGGGATAAAAAACAGTTACTATATTAATATATATCACGCAAAAGGAATCTACCAACTCGATAGTTTTTCATCCCCCCCACCAAGACCCGAGTATTCTTGCACCCTATCTTTGTAGCAATTCTATGAATGCAGACCACGTCTGATAGAAACGATCTGATTTTCCTGCCATGCGGAGTCTCATATCTTCCAGATGTAGTATTTCAAACATAGTTAAAATCCACATATTATATGTTGGTATAGGAGCATTTTTCCAGAATTTTAAGATTAGCTTTTTTCCTATTATTAAGCCGTAATCAAATAGATTCTTTTGATACACATTTAATTCCGAACTACCTTCTGTCATTCCGAAAATAATCCATTCTGGCTTTGGTGTCATTTTTATTTTAAACAATTTTGTGAAGATTTCAAAGATTTCAATCCAAAACCTTTGAATTTTTGTACAAAAGATGAATGAGTGCGCTATAGTAGCTTCTTGAAACTGGCATTTATCACAAATTGGTGAGACGTTGGGGAATATTTTATTTAATTTAGTTTTTGAGTAGAATCTGTGTAGAATTTTAAATTGTATTAAAGTGTGTCTTACGTTAATTGAGCATTTATGCACATTTAATAAGTACCCTTTCCACCTATCATTGGAAATGTTTATGCTTAATTTGTTTTCCCACTCACTCTGGTACCTTCAGTTGTTGGTATTACTGCATTTAGTATAATATTATATATATATATATATATATATATATATATATATATATATATATATATATGAAATTAAATTTGCTGATTCTGCCTTTATATTCATTGCTTCATCTAGTAAGTCTGATGGCATTTTGTAAAATTCTTGTGCATGTTTCTTCAGATAATCAAATATTTGGAAATATTTAAAATACTGATTGTTACCCAGATTATATTTTAGTTGTAATTGTTTAAATGATAGTAGTTTTCCCGTTTCATACAAATCTCCCATAGTTTTAATTCCTGCTCTTCCCCATTGTATAAATGCTTTATCTATAATTGAGGGTTTAAACAGAGGGTTTTTAGCAATAGGGGACAGGAGAGATAAGTTTCTTAATTTTAAGTTGTAGTTTATTTGTTTCCAAATTCTGATTGTACTATGTATAATTGGGTTTTTGTTGTAGTTTGTATTATTCACCATCATTGGTGAGAGAAGGATCGCACCAATATTAAAAGGGGAGCAGTCCTCTTTCTCCATAATGATCCACTCCGGTTGTTGAAGAGAATTATCCAACAATTGAATCATATTTCTAATATTTACCGACCAATAATAATACATGAAATTAGGGAGTGCTAATCCCCCTACTACTTTGGGTTTATTCAGGTGTGGTCTTTGTATTCTATGGGACTTATAATCCCAAATAAAATTTGTAATATCTGAGTCCAATTTTAAAAAAAACTTTTTGGGTAGGTATACTGGGATTGATTGGAACAGGTATAGAATTTGTGGTAAAAAAATAATTTTAATGGCATTTATTCGACCTATTAAGGACATCAGAAGTGTTTTCCAGAATTTAATTAAATTATGTCATTTCTTAAGTACAGGGTTATAGTTTGCATTAAGCATGTCTTGATATCTTCTAGTGATTTCAATACCCATGTATTTAAAATTTTCCCCAGCTATTTTAAAAGTAAATTGTACGAGATGTGTAGAATCTTTCGGTTTTATTGACATCATTTCACTTTTATTCCAGTTTATTCTATAACCTGAAAATGAACCAAAATCCTCGATTAAATTTAGAATAATGGGTATAGTGATATGAGGCTTTGTGATGTACAAAAGTACATCATCAGCGTATAATGATATTTTATTATTTTAATATTTTGTATTATATCCGTGGATATTCTGATGAGTTCTAATTCTTTCCGCTAGTGGTTCCATTATGAGGGCAAATAACAATGGTGATAATGAACAGCCTTGTCTATTACCCCTTGACAGTTGAAATTTCATGGATAAGATAATATTAGTTAATATTCTGGCCATTGGAATATTATATATTAATTTAATCCATTGAATGAAGTTCTCTCCCAGTTGAAATTTTTGCAATACCTTAACCTATACTTCCATCCAACCTGATCGAATGCTTTCTCTGCGTCCAGCGAAATAATTGTGAGATTTGGATCTTCAGTTTGGTGTGAGTGCATTATATTAAGCAGACGTCTCAAATTATTAAATGATTGTCTCTGAGGGATAAACCCCGTTTGATCCAGATGTATTAATTTGCTGGTGTACTTACTTAATCTTCTTGCTAATATTTTTGCTAATATTTTTTGATTTGTGTTTAACAACGCGATAGCTCTGTAAGATCCCAGTTCTTCCTTAACTTTGTCTTTCTTAAATATTAATGTAATTGTAGATTCTGCTAATTGCCAGGTAATATTTGTTCTCTAAAAGCATGTGTATACATTTTCTGTAGACGAGGAATAAATATATCGTGAACTTTTATAGAATTCATTACTGAATCTGTCGTGACCTGGTGTTTTTCCATTTTTTAATGAGATTATTGTTTCTTCTATTTCCTTATTTGAGATTTGTGCTCCCAATTCCTCTTGTTCCTGCAATTCTAGTTTGGGAAGATTGCAATTATCCAGAAACTCAGTAACTTTGTTGGTGTCTGTTGTCGTTTTGGATGTATACAAATTCTCATAAAATTGCACAAATCTTTTATTAATTTTGTTCGGTAATGTTATACGTCCCCTGTATCTGATTTAATCTTTGAAATCGTATGTTCCTTTTCTTGTTTTTTTAACTGGCGTGCGAGAAGTTTATGGGGCTTATCCCCAAATTCAAACTGTTCTGTCTTGTGATTTGGAATAATCTTATAACTTTCTCTGATAATAATTTATTTAATTTAAATTTTAGTATTAATATTTTATTATGTTTATCCATGGACGGGTCTTTAGCATTATCTATATCCAATTGTCTAATTTGTTCCTCTAGGTGCCGTTGTTCATTCTTATATTTTTTATTCTGAAAGGCTTGGTATGAGATTAAAACACCTCTAATATAAGCTTTGAAAGATTCCCATAATAATGTTGGTGATGTGTCCGGCGTGTCATTTATTTCGAAAAAAAGATCCATTTGCTGTCTTAGATATGTACTCCCTTGCGGGTCTTTTAAAATTTAGGGGTTGTATCTCCAAAACGATGTATTCTTAGACATTCCTTCTATTTAAGAAAAAAGTTATAGGGGAATGATCTGAAAGGCTTAGGTAAAATTGTAAATTGTCTCCAGTGTGTGTAGGATAGCGGTAGTGCGGGAATCGCTGGTCGGTGTGGACTCCTTGGGCTGAAGGGCCTGTTTCCACTCAGTTTCTCTAAACTGAAAAAAAATGAAACCATCTTTTACAATACAATAATACTTCATTAGCCAGGGTACACAAAAGGCTGGAGAAACTCAGCGGGTGCAGCAGCATCTAAGGAGCGAAGGAGATAGGTGACGTTTCGGGTCGAGACCCTTCTTCAGAGTGGTCAGGGATCAGGGAAACGAGAGATATAGACGGTGATGTGGAGAGATATAGAACAATGAATGAAATATATGCAAAAAAGTATCGATGATAAAGGGAACAAGCCATTGTAAGCTGTTTGTGGTGTGAAAATGAGAAGCTAGTGCGACTAGGGTGGGGGAGAGAGATAGAGAGAGAGGGAATGCCAGGGCCCGAGGGCTGAGGGAGAGGTGGGAAGGGGAGGAGACAGCAAGGGTTAACAGAATTGAGAAAATTCAATGTTCAAGCCCAGAGGATGCAGACTCCCCAAGCGGAATATGAGGTGCTGTTCTTCCAACTTGCGGTGTTGATCACTCTGGGCGTGGAGGAGGCCCAGGACCGAGAGGTCGGATACGGAATGGGAGGGTGAGTTGAAGTGCTGAGCCACCAGGAGGTCGGGTTGGTTATTGCGGACCGAGCGGAGGTGTTCGGCGAAATGATCGCCAAGCCTCCACTTGGTCTCACCGATATAGATTATCTGGCATCTGGAGCAGCGGATGCAGTAGATGAGGTTGGAGGAGGTGCAGGTGAACCTCTGTCGGACCTGGAAGGATTGCTTGGGTCCCTGAAAGGAGTGGAGGGGGAAGGTGAAGGGACAAGTGTAGCATTTCTTGCGGTTGCAAGGGAAAGTGCCCGGGGAAGGGGTAGAGCGGGAGGGAAGAGAAGAATTGACAAGGGAGTTGACAAAGACAATTGTGAGGCACCACAGGTGGTTATCTAGCTGCACATAATAAATATCCCTCCATTCCGTGCTTATCCATGTGCCGATACAAAAGTCTGTCAAATGCCACTACTATGTCTGCCTCAACCACCACATCCAGTAGCACTTTCCAGGCATTCACCACCCTCTACTTAAAAAGAAAACTTGCTCCGCACATCTCCTTTTAACTTTGCCCCTCTCACCTTAAAGGTAGCCTTCTAGTATTTAACTTTTCCATCCTGGACAAAAGATTCTGAATTTCTACCCTATCTATGCCTTACACAATTTTATATACTTCTAAGAGATTTTCCCTGCATTCTCTGGCATTCTAGTGGAAACAATCCAAGTCTGTCCCATCTCTCAGGGAACTGAAACATGCTATCACCAACTAGTGTGTGGTCCTGACCAACCATCTACCTCATTGGAGACCCACAAACTACCTTTGGTCGGTGGGGGGCGCTGCGAGCCGGCAGCCCTGCCAGCAGCATGTTCGTTTTTTCTACTTTTTTTGTTTTTTTAGTGTGTCTCAATGTGTGTTTTTAATGTTTCTCTGTGTGTCTTGTGTGGGGGGTGGTGTTCGGGGGTAAGGGGGAAACTGCTTCGGTCACCTCCTCCACGGAGTGGTGACTTTGTCCATGTCGCCTCCCCTGTGGCCTAACATCGAGGATCGGTGCGGCCTTTCCCGCAGACACGCCCGGGGCTTCAGCGGCGGGGGCAGCGAGGACTCTTTCATCACAGAGCGGGCGAGCCATCGCTGGGGCCCGCCAGAGGGGAGCGCTCTGTTTGCTGGCCCACAGCAGCCTGTGGCCGCGGTCTGCGGAGCTCCAGCTCGCGCGGTGCCCGGAGCCTGGGATCCGGGTGGAGAAGAGCTCCGACCGCCGGTCCGCGGCCTACTTCTACCACGGGCGCAGCGGGGACTTACCATCCGGAGCGGGGTCCTTCGCCGGGGACCCCTGGAGAGGAGCTCATACCGCCGGCCCTGCGGTCTGTGGCGCTTCTGACTGCGGCACGGCGGGGACTTTAGATCTTCGACCGCCATCCCGCGGCCTACACCATCTTGAAGCCGCGGTCTCCGGTGGGGAGGCACTGATTCAGGACTTACCTGCACTTACCTTGAATGAACATCTGGACGCCTGCAGCGGCGACTGTGGAGGGTTGTGGTCCCGACCACGGGGGAAAATGGAGGAGGACTGACCAAACTTTGTGCCTTCCACCACAGTGAGGAATGCTGTGGTGGATGTTTGTGTTAAATTTTAATTGTGTTTTGTGTGTTCATTTTTTATTGTACTGCTGCTGGCAAATTCATTTCACTGCACTTTATGTGCAAGTGACGAATAAAACTTGACTTGACTTGACTTGAACAGATATTACTGAAACTTTATCATGCATGAAACATTATTCCCTTTATCCTGTGCACTGCACACTGTGGACTGCTTGAGTGTAATCATGTATAGTCTTTTTGCTGACTGATAGCATGCAGCAAAAAAGCTCTTCACTGTACCTCGGTACACGTAACAACAATAATAAACTAAACTAAGCTATACTCTCACTATAGCTAATACCCCCTAATCTAGGCATCATTCTGGCAAATCTCCTCTGCACCTTTTCCAAAGCCTCCACTTCCCGTAATGGGGCGACCAGAATTGCTTCAATAATCGCTAATGCAGTTTAACCAAAGTCCTGGAAAGTTGCAGAATGACTTCCTGACTCGTGTACTCAATGCCCAGACCAATGATAGCAAGCATGCCATATGCCTTCTTTACCAGTCTATTTCCATGTGTTGGCACTTTCCAGGAATTATGGACTTGGACCCCAATATCCCTCTGTATCTCAATGCTGTTAAGGGTCATATCATTAATTTCCACTTACATTTGACCGTCCAAAGCTCAGCACCTCACATTTGTTCAGGATTATCTCCATCTGCCCATTTCTGAAACTGATCTGTATATATCCTGCTGTATACCTTGCCAGCCTTCCTCACAGTCTACGGCCCCTGCAATCTTGGCGTCATCTGCAAACTTA
This sequence comes from Okamejei kenojei, assembly GCA_035221665.1. NCBI lineage: Eukaryota > Metazoa > Chordata > Chondrichthyes > Rajiformes > Rajidae > Okamejei > Okamejei kenojei. The sequence continues at coordinate 72,707,723 of CM069141.1, forward strand.
ATAATGGCAAACAGCAGAGGTTCCAGAACTGATCCCTGTGCAACTCCACTGATCACAACCATCCAGCCTGAATATTGTCCTTCCACACAACCCTCTCTTTTTTATCAGCAACCCAACTCTGAATCCGTATGACCAAGGAGCCATGCATCTTCATTTTCTGGATCGGCCTAACATGGGGAACCTTATCAAATGCATTATGAAACTCCATGTAGACATCATCCACTGCCCTACTCTCATCAATCGCCATCAACCCCTGCGTAATAACTCAGACAAAGCCACACTAACTGTCCCCAAAGATCCATTCTCTTCCAAGTGGAAGTAAATCCCACCTCGAAGAATTCTGCCCAGTTGCCTCCCGAAATAATCCTCATGGAGTTTAGCCCCCATGCGCCGACTGAATTATTGGGGAGTTTTAACACCCTGACCATAGAGGGGGCTGGGGTTGGGGGTGATTGTTTGCAGGTACAAGCCATGACTGCCACTGCATCATATTTGGTAACCGAGTGTTGCTCTTTATTTATCCTGATCTTGAGGGTGTGGTACTGGTCCACCACCACTTTTCTGGCAACTGGTGGCACCTCCCCCCTCCCCCTCTCCTTTAACCCAGACACAATCTCTGCCCGGAAGTCCCTACGAAAATGTGGCACCTAGGCTGATGTGGCACCTAGGTAACACGGCTGATCCCGATCTCATCGGGACTTCCTCGCCGATCGGCGGGTCAAATTTGTCCCCCGGTCAGGGTTCTGGAATTCCAGTCCAGCCAGAGCCGGCAGATACATGGCCGATCGGCAGTTCACATCTGTCACTTGCGGCCAGGACTTTGGAACTCCGTCCCGGCTGGAGCCTGCAGAACAATTCCTATAGCAGACTTTGCGGGCCAGTATCTCAATCCCTCCAAGGCCGTGACCTCTGTTTGTCCAGAAAAACGGTTGGTGCGAGAGCCTTTATGGATTATTCATTTTGCCAGACCACCAGTGGTCTCACCACTCCTTCCTTCATTGTCACTGATGTAATATCATGAGTGTCCCTCTCCTAATGCACTATGGGGACACCATCACAAGGACAACTGTTCCAGAGGAAGCTCACGTCCAGCACCCACAATGACGGAGTGGTGTGGATATCCCAGTCGGGGTGTGGTGTAACTCGGAGATGTGCTCTCCTGTCAATTGGTAGAGCTGGTGGGGTTGGAAGGTGCTGTCAAAGACACTTTAGTTTCAGCAGGATGTAGGTGTGTACTTGAGAACAAAATCAGGAGCGCAAAAAGGAGGATGTGATTGCTTTGACAGAGGAGATTAAGGAGCGAGAGCGTTTTTAGGGAAAAAGAGTAACCAGCGAGAGAATAGGGTCCCTCAAAGAGTAAAGTGGGTGTACATGCGTGGGAGCCACAGCAAATGGGGAGATTCTCAATGAAAGTTTTTGGTGTGGCGAAAGATACATGGACTTTGGGAACTCCGGAAAGTTAATGGGAATATCTTGGAGTTAGTCTGCATTACACTAGATGAAATGGTAGACATATTTTACTTCGGAGTCACGTGAGTGGCAAGGCGCAGCTACACCAGCGGTAAGTTAAACACTCACAGGTAAGTTTTAAAAAACTTACTGTGGTCGTTTTCTTGAGGTCTGTAAGGCTGGTTTACAGGAGCCAGCCGGACCATGGAGAAGATGCTGCAGGAAAGGTCGACACGGCGCCAGGAAGTCAGCTGAAAAAGACTGCGGGAGTACGGTCAGCGGGCGGGCGCCCATTTCACCTTCGGAGCCGCTGGCAGCTCAGCCAGCAGCAGCTATTCCGGTACCAATTCAAAGCACCATGGCTACTCCTATAGGGAGGAAAGCCACGATAAAATCAGTAAGGCCCATGGACTCTGATGAGTCGGGCCAGGAGGGTTCTCCTCCCACTATGAGGGACGTCTGGGGACGTCTAGATACGATGGAGCACCTAATGGAGAGGATGCTCCATCGCAATATATTCCAGGAGGAATTTTATATCTGTGGGTCACCCCATGTGCCCATGGCAGCAGCCCCTACTAGAGGACTGTATACGGAGGATCTGCTCCATGAAGAGGAGCCTTATATCCACGGGTCTTCTTCGGGGCCTATGGCAGCAGCACCTTTAGAAGGGCTGCATGATGTCCCACTCATGGAGGAGGTGAGCATACCAGGGCAGTTTTGTTCTGACCCTGAGGTTAGAGGTATTGCGGACAAGAGTCAAGCTCCAGATGTGCCAGATATGGCATGTAGATTTGCCATACCAACAGGAACTGGTGAGCCAATGGAAGATAACCTGGCTAGAAACAATAATTATATGGCTTCCCATCAGTTACAGGAGTTAACGATGGAAGAGACGGCGAAAAGGTAAGAGACACCTGTCAACTGTGCCTCAATCAAAGTGCCCACTGTTAACCAGGCCACCTGCGGGCAAATGGGTGTAAGCATGAGAGCACAAGAGTTAAGGCTGCAAAAGGTCTTAAAACTGGTTGGGTCTGGCATTACAGCCTTTGGAAGATCAGTCGAAGTGGCGCCCCGGTCTAATACACAGCAGGATGCTTTGGCCCTTTTGTGCAATGCGCATTTCGAAATAAATTGCCTTCGAAAAAATGCAATAAGACCAACTCTAAATCCAAAGTTTGCAGGGTTGTGCAGAACAACTAAGGTGCAGCCGCCGAACCTGGTGTTTGCTGAGGATCTGTCAAAACAGATCAAGGAACTGGATGATGAGGCGAAGACGGTCGGCCTCAACCGACCGGTAGAATTCCGTTTCATTGATTACACCCCTATAGACGGTTCACTGAGGCTGGTTCAGGTCAAGGACCAAGCCGGGCTCGGCCATCTTTAGGCAATTGGCGTACCCCAACATTTACTCCCTCCAGAACTCGGAGGCTAAAGTATCCACCTACAACTCTGGAGGTACGTGCATCTGGTTCTGTTCAGGACATGTCATATATGGATCAGTCACGAGTTGGGGGTAGATTGCAGTTGTTCTTTAATGAATGGTGCTCCCTAACATCAGACTCGTTTATACTGGACAGCATTCAGGGGTTTTGAATTGAGTTCATTTTTAAATTGCGTCCATGTAGATGATATGCGTATACACCTTTAATTGATAGTGACGATGTCCATGCTAACCACTCCCCCAACAGTTAGTATAATTGTAACCCACACACCCCTAGCACTCTCTCTGGTGATCGTGACAGACCACGTACAGCTAGGGCTATATGATGTATGATTAATAAAGTAGTGAAGACCTTAACGTGTCTGTGTACCTTCTCTACATGGCGTCAGAAGTTCTTCTTCCTGCGTCTCCAGTTTATCGCGTTTTATTTTCTTAGTCCCAGTACCCCCTCCCTGTGGCGTGATGGCTTCTGCCTGTCGTAAACCTGACATCCTAGTCTTTGATGCAGACATCACTCATCGCTGGAGTGACTTTGAACATTATGTTACAATCGCTCACCCTGCTGTGGCCCCCTCGATCAAGGCTTCCCTTCTGCTGAATCTAGCTGATCCCGAAGCGCTTGAGCGATCGGAGTCATTCATCTATGGACAGGGCGAGAGTATCCAGGACCCGATATGTCTGCTTGCTAAATTTACAGCAATATGTGACCTTCCCACTAACCACATCTTAGAGCGTTTCAAACTGTTCTCCCGATGCCAAAACCCTGGGGAATCTATTGACAATTTCGTGGCCGCGCTGCGCCAACTGGCTCGCTGATGTGACCTACATGTCCTGACCCCTGATACTTTGACCCGTGATATCTTGGTCTTTGGTCTTCGGGATGATAAGCTGCACTCTGAGCTGCTGCGTAAGCCTGATCTGACATTCAATGAGGCATTGCATGCCTCTCGTTTAGCTGAGGCTGTCTCCTCCTTCTCACTACTTGACACGTGATGATACCGCGTCTGGTTCCCATCTCCAGCATGATGAATTCCCCCTGTCTGACTCTGACTCTTCTCAGAGCGAACTGAGTGTGTTTTCCTTGTGAGGTGCAGCTGCTCTGATAACAGACCCGACCGTCCGAGTCACGGTGAATGGCATGGCCTTCTCTGCTAAGATGGATACGGGGGCTGCTGCTAATGTTATGTCAACAAGCCTGTTCAGGAAGATAAGAAATAATGAGCCCGTTTCCATAGACAGTGCTGTTTTGCGTGCCTATGGGGGTGGTGTACTTGTTCCTGTGGGGAGGGCCACTCTCCACTGCAAGGTGCTGAAGACCTCTCGGCCCCTCTCTTTCTTCCTGCTAGACGGTAAATGTGACACCCTGCTCGGCGTGGAGGCCTGCCAGGACCTCGGATTGGTGATCTTCCACAGTGATGTCCACCTGGTAGAGGCACCCCTGAAATCGCTGGCCGAATACCCAGACCGGTTTGACTCGAAGCTGGGGAAGTTGCCCTGTAGCTACAAGATTGCCCTCAATCCCGACATTACGCCGGTCATCCGTCCCCCGCACCGTGTGTCCTTCGCCATGAGGGGCAGGGTCGAGTCTGCTCTTCACGAGATGGTGGCCACGGGCATCCTGAAGCCAGTAACGGCCTCCACCCAGTGGGTCTCTACTATGGTTGTCGCTGCGAAGAAAGATAAGAGCGAAATATGGATCTGCATCAACCTTAAGGACCTGAACTTGGCTATCAGGCGCCTGCACTATCCCATGCGGACGGTGGAGGATGTTGCTGCACAGGTCGGCCCTGCCACCGTGTTCTCGGTTCTTGATGCCAAGAGTTCGTTCTGGCAGATACCTCTAGACGAGCGATCTTCGATCCTGGCAACCTTCAGCACGCCCTTTGGCAGGTATCGCTTCCTCCGCATGCCATTTGGGATCAACTCTGCCAGCGAGGTGTTCCAAAGGACCATGGAACAACTGTTTGCTGGACTTCTGTGTGCCATCATTGTCGACGACATCCTGGTTTATGGGAAGAGCGTCGCTGAGCACGACCACCACCTTCGCCAGATGCTGCAGCGGGCCCGGGAGGTCAACCTGAAGCTCAACCCGAAGAAGTGCCGATTCCGGGTCCCTGAGGTCACCTAGATAGGGCATGTCTTCACAGCATCGGGGCTGAAGCCCGACCCGCAGAAGACGGCCGCAATATCCGAGATGCCTGCACCTGCGGACGTGCCTGGCCTACAGCGCTTCCTGGGCATGGTCAGCTACCTGGGAAAGTACATCCCCGACCTGAGCGAACTGAGCACCCCTCTGCGGGATCTGGTGAAAAAGGACACTGCCTGGGCCTGGTTCCTGCAACACCAGAAAGCATTTGACACCCTCAAATCCAAGCTGATCAGCATACCAATGCTGAAGTACTTTGACCTCCAGCGCCCCATCGTTCTCACATGTGATGCATCTAAGTTTGGCCACAGGGCCGCCTGCCTGCAGATCCATGATGGGGTGCAACTGCCTGTGTCCTACGCATCCCACACAATGACAACCGCTGAATAACGCTATGCCCGGATTGAAAAGGAGCTGCTGGCTGTTGTCTTTGCCTGCTCCAAATTCAAGGACTATATCCTGGGCACCTGCTTCATTGCTGAGAAGGACCACCAGCCTCTGGTCACCATCCTCAACAAGCCGAATACACATGGCCTCCTCCCGGCTCCAGCGCATGATGCTCCAGCTACAACGCTTCACTTTCACAGTGGTTTATCGCAAGGGCAAGGACATGTTTGTTGCTGACATGCTGTCACGGGCGCCTCTCTCATCCACAACCCGACATCTGTATGAGGCGTCCGATCTGATAGTCCTAAACGCCAATTTCGTGCCCTCCAGTCAGTTGATGTCCCTGGCCAAGCACACGGCGGCTGACGCTTCGCTACAGCAGCTGGCCGCGATCATCAAGCAGGGTTGGCCAGACCGTCGTTCTTCCCTGCCGGCCGCAGCGGTGCCTTATTTCTTGGTTCGTGATGAGTTGGTGCTGCGTGATGGTGTGTTTGTGAAGGGGCACAAAGTGATGGTGCCCGCAGCACTACGAGAACAATACTTCGAAACCGCTCATCGTGGCCATCCCGGGACCGAAGCGACCCTTTCCATCGCTCAGAGCCAGTTTTTCTGGCCTGACATGCCTTGCTACTTCCGGGATAGGGTCTCCGCGTGCCCTACCTGTAACAGCCTCGCTCCACAACAACAGCGGCAGCCGCTCCTGCAGCAGTCAGCTGCTAACCTGCCATGGTCTGCGCTGGCAACCGACATCTTCGAGTGGCACGGAAAGCACTTCCTGGTGCTTGTCGACTCTTACTCCAGCTGGTTTGAAGTTGACTAGCTCCACTCCCTCTCTTCCTCCGCGGTCATCGAGAAGTTGCGCCGCCCCTTTGCCACCTTCGGGTCCCCAGCCAGCCTGCAGTCGGACAACGGCAGCCAGTTCACCAGTGCCGAGTTCCGCGCTTTTGCCGAACGATGGAATTTTCGTCATTACACCAGCAGCCCGGAATACCCGCAGAGCAACAGACTGGCCGAGCGCACGGTCCGCAGTGCTAAAGGATTGTTGGAATGTTGCCGCCTATCCCGCTCCGACATCTACCTGGCCCTGCTGAACCTCCGCAACATCTCCCGCGACCATGCCCTGGGCTCCCCGGCTCAGCGCCTCATGTCCCGAGTCACGAGGCCCACGGTCCCGGTGTCTCAGCAGTCCCTGTCCCCCTCTGTCTTTAAACCTGCTTTGGTCCGGAAACGCATTGCCCAAAAACACGGTATACAGAAGCGTTCCCACGACAGGTCCTGCCATGTCCTCCGCCCTCTTCTCCCCGGCCAGGTCGTCCATATGAGGTCCACTTCTGGCCGCTCCAAGCTGGCCGTGGTCGTCGGTTCTGCTCGTTCATACCTTGTCAACCACGACGGCAGGGTGTACCGCCAGTCCTGCCAGCATCTCCGGCTCGTGTACAAGCCTCTCCCTCCCCCGGCGGCTCCGTATGCCCCCCCTCCCCCCGCTGCCACTATCGCGGCCCATTGCTTTGCCCGTTCCTCTGGGGTCACCCCGCCACCTCGTCCTCCTCCTGTCCGCCTCCCGGTTCCACTTTCTCCGGCTTCCTCGCCCTTCTCTTCGCCGTCCCCCCCAATGCCTTTGTCGCCCAGGGATTCTCCTGTCCGTAGCCCCCACCATGCCCCGGCGTCGTCCCTGCTTGTTCCCGTCGGGGAAGGAGGTGATGGCGAGGTGCAGACCCGGTCTGGTCGCCTGGTCAGGCCACCGGTCCGTTACGGCAATTACGTGTGATTCTGTATTCCCGTGCTTTACTGTTTGCATTTACCCTAGCGCATGAGACGTGGTCGCCCTGTCACTCACTGTTTGTTTTGGTAGAGGAAGGATATAGATGATATGTGTATACACCTTTAATTGATAGTGACGATGTCCATGCTAACCACTCCCCCACCAGTTAGTATAATTGTAACCCACACACCCCTAGCTCGCTCTCTGGTGATCGTGACAGACCACGTATAGCTAGGGCTATATGATGTATGATTAATAAAGTAGTGAAGACCTTAAGGTGTCTGTGTACCTTCTCTACAGTCCACCCACACAACATACACCGAGTCGGACATTGGTGTTTTCAAAATCAGAAACTTTACAGGTAAATGCTGAAATTGAAACGTTACGAAAGGTGTAATTGAACAGTCGGTTGATCAACCTCACCAGTTTGTGTCCAATATATTTCCTAGACAAAAGAAGGATGATGGATGTCGTCATTCTTGATCTAACTCGACTGAATTCCTATGTCCAGTATAAACATTTAAAAATGGAAACTTTTGCTACTGCTAAAGAATTGGTTTCCAAAGGATGTTATATGGCAAGTATAGATCTGAAAGATGCATATTATTCAGTACCGATTCATTACGATTATCGGAGATATTTGAAATTTAATTGGATGAAACAACTGTGGCAGTTTAATGCATTACCTAATGGGTGAACCTCAGCTCCTAGATTATTTACAAAGTTGTTGAAACCAGTGTTGGGTTTACTCCGGGCTAAGAATCATATTGTGATGGCCTACAAACTGATGTGAGTGCCTTGAGATGGGGAGCCACTGATGCCATTTCTAGCTGCGGTGGCAGATGGAATGTGCATGAGGCGTTAATTCTTCAGATGCATGGTGTTAACTATTTAGAATTGTTAGGAGCATTCTATGGCTTAAAACTGTATTGTTCAACTATGCATGATTTGCATGTTCAGCTCCAGATTGATAACACCACAGCAGTTGCATATGTTAATCACATGGGCTGAATTAAGTCGGTATCATGTGATAAGCTGGTTAACCTTATTTGGCATTGGTGTATTGCAAGGAACATTTGGATTTCAGCAATCTACTTACCAGGTAGATATAACATGGTGGCAGACACCAGGTCACGAAAATTCAATGCCAACACAGAATGGATATTGAATCCAAAAGTTTTTTTTAAATGTTGTCGCCAAGTATGGGATGCCGGACATTGACTTGTTTGCATCCAGGCTAAAGTAGCATAGTTCTCACACTACTTCGCCAATGGGCTCCAATTACATCTCTGTCTTTGCAAAGACTCACCCTTAAAGTGGTCATGCTCATGGCGCTCGTTTCAGCGCAACGTGTCCAGACATTGCAAAAACTACGACTGGACAGCATGGTTTCTCGTGTAACTAATATTACATTTTATGTTTATGATTTAATCAAACAAAGCAGGCCTGGGACGTCTAAGATGAAACTGAGTTTTATGGCATATCCCATTGATCTGTGGCTATGTGTAGTTACGCACTTACAACAGTATGTCGATGTCACCAAGAGCCTTAGAGTCTCGGAAATTACGATGCTCATCATGCATAAAAAACCTCATAAGAAGGTGTCAGTACAGACCATTTCTAGATGGCTGAAACAAGTTTTGGATTGTGCCGGAGTGGACACTGATGTGTTTAAATCTCACTCCACCAGGGCAGCATCAACATCCGCAGTGAGGGCACTGGACGTCCATTTAGACCAAATCCTCGGGGCCGCAGGATGGTCCAGTGAAGGGACATTTCAACGGTTTTATAATAAACCTGTCCTCACGCCTGAAGTATTTGGGCATTAGAAGACTAGAACTACCAGATGATCTTTGCGATTATGAGGGCCGGGAGTGGAGGGCACGTAATCCCTCATCATAACTCCTCATAAAATAAAGATCAAACTTCAAATTGGTAAGTTCTCGTTTAATCTTACCATTTTACTTCGGAGTCACGTGAGTGACTACGTGAAGATTTCAAAGTTCTGCGATTTCATGCCGTAGATCCATTCCATACGACACACTGCTTCAGTTGACACAGTAGTGAATAAATAATGTATTGAACATTGCTTTGAATTATCCAATAATCATTTTTTAAATAACAAAACAGTAATAACCCTCTATCCCAGGGGAAATTACAAATGAAATTTATAAAGACAAAGCAAATCAAATCAAATGGAACCCAAAACAGCATGCCCAACCCTGGCACTATCAGGACAGGTTTATCATAAATTTTAGAAAAGTTGATTCCTTAAACCATCCTGCGGCCTCGCTGCGGATGTTGATGCCGCCCTGGTGGAGTGAGATTTAAACACATGAGTGTCTACTCCAGTGGAATCCAAAACCTGTTTTACCATCTAGAAATAGTTTATACTGACACCTTTTTATGAGTTTTTTTGTGACTGATGAGCATTGCTGTCTCAGAGCCTCTGAGACTCTTAGTTACCTCGATTTATTGACTCAGGTGCTTAACTACACATAACGTTTGGTCAACAGGGTGTGCTTTAAAACTTACTTTGGTTCCGGCCATTCCTGGCCTGCTTTGTTTGATTAAATCATACACGTAATGAATAAAACGTAATGTAATCTGCAGAAGAATACATGCTATAACCATATAACCATATAACAATTACAGCACTGAAACAGGCCCTCTCTGGCCCTTCCAGTCCGTGCCGACCATTTGTTTTCCCCTAGTCCCATCTACCTGCACTCAGACCATACCCCTCCATTCCTTTCACGTCCATATACCTATCCACTTTACTCTTAAATGTTAAAATCGATCCTGCCTCCACCACTTCTGCTGGATGCTATCTAGTTGTAACTTTTGCAATGTTTGCACTTGTTGCGCTGATACTAGCACCATGAGCTTAAACACTTTAAGTGTTAACTTCTGAAAAGACAATGACGTAATTGGAGCCCATTGCCGAAGCAGTGTGCGAACTATATTGACATCTCAGATTTCTGTATATCTAGGTTTAGCTGGATTTTTGTTAAAGATTCCTCTCATGAATCGGGACACTAATGGATGAGACCCGATAGGTTGTTGTTCTGAAACTGCCCTGAATAGGACAAAGCACTCCGAGCACTATTAATGGCACTATAACTCAAGTGTTCATCAAAATGCAATGTAGTAAGGAACTCCAATATATCCGGTATGCTTGCAGTATGATAAGATATATCTGACTGTAAACAACATCTCCCATTTCTTAATATGAGACACATATTGTTTCTTAGTGCTATCTCTCCAAGCTGCAGTTATCACATCCATGGTCCTATTTGACAGTCCAAGGCCTTTGAACGGTCTTGTCAGAACCTGCAGATTAACAAATTAATATGATCATGTAACGGATGACTTTCTCCTGTTACTGGATGCACCAACAAATTACTGCAGTTGGGGACTGTCATGAATGGCTGAGTCATCATTCTGAGCACCAATGGGAACCATGGCTGTGTAGGCCAGTCCGGAACCACCAAAACGCCTGAGGCAGAGTCCTGCTCTATTTTGGTGAGACATTGCCTAATCAGGCAGAATGGGGAAAAAGCATAAAAGAATGTACGTCCCCAATGTAGCGAGAATGCATCCACCGCTACTGCTCCTGGATCTGGTTCCCATGAAACGTATTTAGGCAACTGGTGATTTAGCCTGGATGCAAACAGATCAATATCTGGCAAACCATAGCGGCTGACAATAATTTAAAAAAACATCAGGATTTAACATCCCTTCTATGTTGTTATTACATTTTCGTGACCTGTTGTCTACCACCACATTATCTCTACCTGGTAGGTAAATAGCTGAGACCCAGATGTTTCTGGAAATACACCAGTGCCACATGAGGTTATCCAGATTATCACATGATACTGGCCTTATTCCTCCTATGTGATTGATAATGCCACAGCCGTGGTATTATCAATCTGGAGTTGAACATGTAAATTATTCATTGTTGAACGATAAACTTTTAATCCATAGAATGCACCCAGCAATTCTAAGTAATTTATACCATGCCTGTGCAGGATTAAATCCTCTTGCACACTCCATCTACCACCACAGCTAGACTCGCTGTCCGTAGCTCCCCATCCGGCAGCACTCACATCTGTCTGTAAAATGACTGAAGGTTGCTGAACCAAAATATTTTTGGTAGTTTGTACAATATTGATAACCCACCATTGTAATTCAGCTATGACTCTGGTTGGTAACTGCATAGGTCTATCAAAATGACCTACATGTTCTTTAAGTGCTAGTTCTCTAGCTCGTTGCAGACTTTGATAGTGCAGTGGTACAAACTGCACTGCAGGGAAAGCTGCCACCAATTTACCAATAACACTGGCTACTTCCCGGATGGAGGGATATTGTTTTTCAGCGAGACTAGTGCAGACCTCTCTGATCTCCACAGCCTTGGCTGTAGGCAAAGTCACTGACATATCAACTGAATCAATGACAAATCCCAAATAGAGGTGGTATCCTGGCAGGTGGAACGTATGTCTTCATGAGACAGATTGTTTTGGCCTCTTCCTCCAGGTCCTTGACTTGTTTGAGCAGGTCCACCCCAAATAAATAATCTGGGCTTGGATGTTGGACCTATACAAAGCTTCAAATTTCGGGTTCAGCATCGGCTTTATAGCTATTTTTCTTATGCAGTTGACCTCAAAATATGCTTTACAGAACAGGGCCAGCATATCTTGTTGTGTGCCAGACATTGGCCCCCGGACCATTTTTACAAATGCAGTGATGCCTGCTGCCACCAACTTGAGGACCCGCTGAAACATGATTTCTAGTCCACGCATCGTTGCACTCATTTGTGCCCATGTAGCAGAGTTCACGGTGGGCACTTTGAGCGACGCACAATTAACAGGTGTTTTATATCTTGTGGCCGTCTCTTCCATAATCGTATCCTGGAGCTGGTGAGAAGCCATGTAATTAACATTGGCGGCTAGATTTTCCTCCATAGCCTCACCAGTCCCTTCCGGAATAGCAAAGTTTAACGCTACGTCCGGGACACCTGGAGCATGGCTCATGTGCTCTGGTGTGTGCACAAAAGCAGTCACACCAGCTTCAGGATCAGACTCCTCCTGCCCTGGCTTCTCCCGAGTCATTCTCTAGGGAGGTCTCTTCCAGCCCTAAACAAGGTGCTGCAGAGGATGATTCCCACTGGTATCCATAAGCGGTGTTTTCTTCTTCGCTGTATGGACCTCTGCGAGAGGCTGTGTGGGGAATCCTAGGGGGCATTCGACCCCGAAATTTTACATGGCTCTTTAAATTTGGAGCATTTTCCCATTTGGTTGAGCCGTCCCCATACCTTTACATTAAAAGGAGGGAGTCTTCCACATCATCAGACCCATCAGATAAGATGAGCCTGAGAGTACTTTGTTTTGGCATTCCTCCCTGGCGGAGTAGCCTCAGTGCCCTGAAACACTGGAAACTGATGGAGGCAGTTGAGCTGCCGGTAGAAACAGCAGCCGGTATTGGTGCCGGTATTGGAGCCCTCATTAGCGCAGCCGTTATCTCCAAACCCGATCTATAAGCGGTAACCGCGGCCCCCCCCGCGTTCCGCTCCACTATAGCAGTTTACATTTGCAACACCTCCATATCACTAACTCTACCTGGCTCTCCGAGCCAGACTTACAGAGTTAAAAATTCTCGCAGGGAATGTTTAACATTGACTTATCTGCGGGTTACTACTTACCGCTGGTGGAGCTGTGCTCTCCAGCCCGTTGGTGCGCCATGCGTCGGACGTAATGACACGCATGCGCCTGGTGGGGCTTCTTCACATAGTCACTCGCGTGACTCCAAAGTAAAACATACATTTTACATCAAACTAAAAACAACAATGAAATAAAAAGGCAAGACAGACCCATGGCGAGGCAACCATCATCAGTACCACCTGGTGCTATCCTCATGTATGGTCTTCTTTGACTAGTTAGCAAGCAACAAAAGTGTTTACTGTACCTCACTACATGTGACAAAATAATAAACTAAACAGTAAGTTGGAGAGCCTGGACCAACCACTACCCCCAGAGGAGCTGACTGGCTCCTTCCATCCCTAGAATTGAATAAAACTCCTGGAAGTAAAGGCTTATCAATGAAGTTGCACTTGGCTCTGAATGGCAGGCTGCAGATGGCAACAGAATTAGCAAGCTCATCAGGAAGGCTGGCTCCTTCCTGGGGATGGAGTTGGATTTACTGGAGATGGTCTTGAAGGGGAGGATGCTCCTCAAACTGTGGAGCATCTTGGACAATACAACTCCATGACACACTGGTCAACCTGAGGATCACCTTCAGCAACAGACTAGTTCCACCAAGATACAACACAGAACGCCACAGGAGATCCATTTTCTCTGTGGCTATCCAACTGTACAAGTCCTCCCCCTTCTGTCGTGGGGCAGACTGACTCCCCACCCCGCCCACCCTCCCCAATCTTTACACATCCCCAATCCTGGACTTTCCACTGGTCATTTTAATTTCATGTATCTTGTTATGTTTTATGACTGTTTGTCGGGTACGTCGAACAATCCTTGTTCTCGGCGTACCAGGGCCCCATCCCCGACCTCTACCTCCGTTACATTGACGACTGCTTTGGTGTCACCTCCTGCACCCACACACAACTGACTGACTTCATTCATTTCACCACCAACTTGCATCCGGCACTCAAATACACTTGGACCATTTCCGACATTTCCCTACCATTCCTTGACCTCACCATCTCTATTGCAGGTGATACACTCCTGACCGACATCCACTACAAACCAACTGACTCCCACAGTTACCTGGACTACTCTTCCTCCCACCCTGCTTCCTGTAAGGACTCCATCCCCTATTCCCAATTCCTCCGCCTACGCCGCATCTGCTCCCAGGATGAGGTGTTCCACACCAGGTCATCACAAATGTCCTCATTCTTCAGAGAACGGGGATTCCCCTCCCCCACTATAGATGAGGCTCGCACCAGGGTCTCCTCCATACCCCGCAACACTGCCGTCTCTCCCCATTCCCCCATTCCCCCATTCGTAAACAGGGCAGAGTCCCCCTGGTCCTCACCTTTCACCCCACCAGCCGGCAAATACAACACATAGTCCTTCACCAGTTTCGCCACCTCCAACGTGACCCCTCCACTCGCCACAACTTCCCATCTCCCCCCCTGTCTGCCTTCCGCAAAGACTGCTCCCTCCGCAACTCCCTTGTCAATTCTTCCCTTCCCTCCCGCTCTACCCCTTCCCCGGGCACTTTCACTTGCAACCGCAAGAAATGCTACACTTGTCCCTTCACCTCCCCCCTCCACTCCTTTCAAGGATCCAAGCAGTCCTTCCAGGTCCGACAGAGGTTCACCTGCACCTCCTCCAACCTCATCTACTGCATCCGCTGCTCCAGATGCCAGATGATCTATATCGGTGAGACCAAGCGGAGGCTTGGCGATCGTTTCGCCGAACACCTCCGCTCGGTCCGCATTAACCAACCTGACCTCCCGGTGGCTCAGCACTTCAACTCCCCCTCCCATTCCGTATCCGACCTCTCGGTCCTGGGCTCCTCCATGGCCAGAGTGAGCAACACCGCAAGTTGCAGGAACAGCACCTCATATTCCGCTTGGGGAGTCTGCATCCTTTGGGCTTGAACATTGAATTTTCTCAATTCTGTTAACCCTTGCTGTCTCCTCCCCTTCCCACCTCTCCCTCAGCCCTCGGGCCCTGGCATTCCCTCTCTCTCTATCTCCCTCCTCCACCCTAGTCGCACTAGCTTCTCATTTTCACACCACAAACAGCTTACAATGGCTTGTTCCCTTTATCATTGATACTTTTCTGCATATCTTTCATTTATTGTTCTTTATCTCTCCACATCACCGTCTATATCTCTCGTTTCCCTGATCCCTGACCAGTCTGAAGAAGGGTCTCGACCCGAAACGTCGCCTATCTCCGTCGCTCGTTAGATGCTGCTGCACCCGCTGAGTTTCTCCAGCCTTTTGTGTACCCTCGATTCTCCAGCATCTGCAGTTCCTTCTTTAACACTGTGTTTTATGACTGTTGGCAGACCAATTTCCCTCCCGGGATAAATATAGAGTTCTATCGTAACGTAACATAACTTCTGGACCAGCTTAAAGTGTACAAGGGTACACAACAAGCTGGAGAAACTCAGCGGGTGCAGCAGCATCTAAGGAGCGAAGGAGATAGGCGACGTTTCGGGTCGAGACCCTTCTTCAGCAGTGTACAATGCTGTGCCTTGGGCTGGCAGTATGTCAGACGGCATGAGGAAAGGATTCCTTGCCAATATCTACAAGCAGAAAGCAGATAACAATGAAATCAAGAATTGTAGACGCATCTCACTGCAAAATGTGAATGCACTCTCCAAAAAGGGATTTCGGGAGGGAATCAGAAACTGGATTCATCTGCTAGTCCAACAGATAGTCAAAATCAATGGCTGGGAAATGGATAGTTTCCCTATTAAGTCTGTTGTCAGGCAGGGCTTAGTTTAGTTTAGTGATACATTGAGTCCGTGCCGAACAGCGATCACCCTGTGCACTCGCACTATCCTACAAACTACTGACAATTTACCATTTTTACCAAAGCCAATTAACCTACAATCTGCACATCGTTGGAATGTGAGAGGAAACCAGAGCACCTGGAGAAAACCCATGAGGTCACAGGGAGAACGTAAAATCTCTGGCAGACCGCATCTGTAGTCAGAATCGAGCCCGGGGCTCTAGCCCTGTGAGGCAGCAAATCTAACGCTGCATCACCGTGCCACCCCGCCCACCTTGCAGTGTTATTTATGTGCTGCAGGGAACCCTTTGCTGAAGGACGAGAGTATAAAAGGGATGTCCCAGGCAGCAGGTGCACGCAGATAAAACCTCCGTGTACATGGAGGATGTCACCTCACCGGAGGCATAGATAGGTTTAGATGTGCTGGGCAACCTTTTTACCAGGATGTAAATGTCCAACACTAGAGGGTATAGCTATTGGGAAAGCTTAATGGAGATGTGCAGGGCAGGTTTTTTACACAGTCGGTGGGGCTGGGGTGGGGGGGGGGGGGGGGGGGGGGGTGCCTGGAACCCATTGTCAGGGGTGGTGGTGGAGATAGATACAATAATGGCATTTAAGAAGCTTTCAGATAGGTGCATGGAAATGCAGGGAAGAGAGTTGTAAATAAGCAATTCACAAACTCTTAAAGTGTGCAACATCTTTTAATGATAGCACAGGGTATTACATACATCCTCAAGCACTGGCTACATTCTTCTACTGAACTGTACCCAGGAAGGAGAAGGCGTTATGATTGATGTTAACTAGGCGGGGTTAATGGTACTGAGGTAACTATGTTATTGGTTGCATATAAACCATCTACAAGAGTGATATGCATCATGTGCACACAGGTGAGATCTGTTTAATTTGGTATCATGTTCGGCAAAAAACATTGTGAGCCGAAGGGCCAAATCCTGTACTGTACTGTTCTGCCGGGTGCCTGGAGGAGGGTGAACACATTCGAATCCTCAGGAGAATTAATTGGATCTGCATCATAGGATTCAGCTATGACTCGTAACAGACATCAGATTGTCTCCGCATGTTTAGACTGGGTCTGGAAATCTGTACCTGTCTCCCACGGGAATGGAATGAACGACAGGCGGCAGAGAAGTGATTCAGTTTTTTACAAAAGTTACAGGCCTTGCCATAGGCGGGGCACGTCGACAGTCTGTGGTGCATGTAGTTACAGTTTGGGCACCTTTTTGGGGGCACTTCACCAGGACTTGGGTTGGCACGCAGCAGAAAAGCATTGTTTTCCATCCGAGGCTGTGGTCTACTAAACCCAGCCAGATTGACAGATTTATTGCCCGAGTCCCGGTGGTCATCTGGCAATACAACGACCTCAGACAATCTGCAGGCATGCATGGCTTTTTCCAACGTTAGATCCGGATCCCTTAGAAGCTCACATCGCAGCTTCTGGTCACGCATGCCAGTTACTAAAATGTCTCTAGTGAGCTGGTCTGTCATGTCACCAAAACGGCACCGCTGAGCGAGATAACGCAAACCAGCAATAAAACATTCAACAGGTCCATCCGGCAACTGTTTCCTTGTAAAGAACCGTGCCCTCTCTAGAATGCAGTTCGAGGGCAGGTCACAAATCTCCCTGAACTTATGTAGCAGGCAAGCGGGGTCACTGGCAGATTCTGCAGGAGTAGTCACCACGTTGTTGTCGCCCAGGACCGCTGGAGCGTAGGTGAAAGTTCTGGCTCTCTTCATGGCATCAGGTCCGACAAGGTTGAGTAGGAGGGAGGCTTTAAGGGAGTCCGGATCAGCGCGGTGTACGACGTTGACAAAGTGGGTCAAATCAAATTCAAACGTGGCCCAGCGCTCAGAGATGTCAGCATCAAAGACAAGCTGCGCTGGCTTTCTGCAAGAGGACGCCATGGTCAGAGAGATTAGGCACAAAAAGGCACAAATCAAAAAAAAGAAATAAAACCCGATAAACAGAAGACGCAAGTGTCTTATAGCTTCGACACCAGGTAAATAAGCAATTCGCAAACTCTTAAAGTGTGCAACATCTTTTAATGATAGCACAGGGTATTACATACATCCTCAAGCACTGGCTACATTCTTCTACTGAACTGTACCGAGGAAGGGGAAGGCGTTATGATTGATGTTAACTAGGCGGGGTTAATGGTACTGAGGTAACTATGTTATTGGTTGCATATAAACCATCATGTGTCATGTTCGGCACACACATTGTGAGCCGAAGGGCCAAATCCTGTACTGTACTGTTCCATGTTTATGTTATATGTTCTACCATTCAATGTTCCAGCTTGAAATTTGGGAGGTGAAATGTGAGGGGAAAATGTACAAATAAAAGCATGACCCTGAACAGCATTGATGTGCAGAGTGATCATGGGGTCCAAGTCCTAATGCTCCTGTCCCACTTAGGAAACCTGAACGGAAACCTCTGGAGGTTTTGCGCCCCATCCAAGGTTTCCGTGCGGTTCCCGGAGGTTTTTGTCCTCCAGCAACCACCTTCACCTAGCATCGCAACCGGCTTCGATAAAAAATTACCGATTTTTAAAACGGAAACCACTTTCGACCATTCGGGAGACGGACAAAAACCTCCGGGAACCTTGGGTGGGGTGCAAAGTCTCCAGAAGTTTCCATTCAGGTTTCCTAACTGGGACAGGGGCATAACTCTCTGAAAGTGGCAATAGAAGTAGATAGAGTGGTAAAGATGGCATGTAGTCTGGTTACTTTCATAGGTCAGGGCATTGTAAAGAAGAGCATGGAAGTCAAGATGCAACATTATAGGACTTTGGCAAGGCTGCATTTGAAGTATTGGATGCAAGAAAGATGTGGAGGCTTTGGAAAGAGTGCCAAAGAGTCTCACCAGAATGATGTCTGGTTTAGGCGGTATTAGCTAAAGGGGGAGTTAGTTTGCTTTCTCTGGAATGCCAGAGGTTGGGAAAGCTGATAGAAGTATATAGAATTACCAGTCATTGATTGGGAAATCAGTCAGAACCTTTATCCAGGATGGAAAACATCAAATCACAAGTTATAGTAGAATTAGGCCATGCGGCCCATCGAATCTACTCCGCCATTCAATCATGGCTGATCTCTGCCTCCTAATGCCATTTTCCTGCCTTCTCCCCTTAACCCTTGACAGCCACTCTCAGAGGGCATAGCTTTAAAGAGAGGGGCAAAGTTTAAATGAGATGTGTGGGACAACTATTTTAGGTGGAGGATGCTTGGAACATGCTGCGGGACTTGGTGGTGGAGGCAGATACAATTGTTCCTTGAAGAGACTTTTAGATAGGCATATGGATAGGCAGAGAATGGAGGGATAAAGATTAAGTGCAGGTAGATAAGAGATGATCTTGGCATCATGTTCGCCACAGACATTGTGGGCCGATGGTTCTGTTCCTGCTCTATGTTGCCAAGGCTATAGGGAGAGTTTGGTCAAGTGAGGACATTATTGTACGGAGCACATGGGTGATCTTACAGAGGATTATAATCATGAGGGGAATAGATTCAGTTTAGTATATTCAGTTTAGTTTATTGTCACGTATACTGAGGTACAGTGAAAAGCTAATCAGCCAGCGGAAAGACAATACATGATTACAATCGTGCCATTCACAATGTACCGATACATGATAAGGGCAAGATAAAGTTTAGTTTCATGCAAGATAAAGCCAGTTGTGGAGAATGCGTGCAGTCTTTTTCCCAGGGTACAGGAATCAAGAACTAAAGGGCATAGGTTTAAGATGAGGGTTAGCAACCTGAGGGGCACCTTTTACAGAGGGTGGTGAGCATGTAGAATGAACTGACAAAGGAAGAAGTTGAGGCAGGTATAATAACAATAGATGTTGAAAGTTGCACCACATTTAGACAGGATGATTAAAACGGCTTTTGACACATTTCCCTTCATCAGTCAGAGTATCGAATATAGAATGTAGACACAAAATGCTGGAGTAACTCAGCGGGACAGGCAGCATCTCTGGAGAGAAGGAATGGGTGACGTTTCTGGTCAAGACCGTTCTTCAGACAAAGAAACATAGAAACATAGAAATTAGGTGCAGGAGTAGGCCATTCAGCCCTTCGAGCCTGCACCGCCATTCAATATGATCATGGCTGATCATCCAACTCAGTATCCCGTACCTGCCTTCTCTCCATACCCTCTGATCCCCTTATCCACAAGGGCCACATCCAACTCACTCTTAAATATAGCCAATGAACTGGCCTCAACTACCCTCTGTGGCAGAGAGTTCCAGAGACTCACCACTCTCTGTGTGAAAAACAGACTATAGAAGTTGGGAGGTCATTTTGCAGTTACAGTATATAAGATGTTGGTGAGGCCACATTTAGAGTATTGTGTTCAGTTCTGGGTACCATGTTATGGGAAAGATGTTGTCAAGCTGGAAAGGGTGCAGAAACGATTTACAGGGATGTTGCTAGGACTAGTGGGTCTGAGCTGGAGGGAGAGGTTGAGCTGGCTAGGATTCTATTCCTAGGAGCACAGGAGGATGAGGGGTGATCTTATAGAGTGTATAAGATCATGAGAGGAATAGATCGGGTTAGACGCACAGAGTATCTTGCCCATAGTAGGGGAATCGAGAACCAGGTGACATAGGTTTAGGGTGAGGAGGAAAAGATTTAATAGGAACCTAAGGGGTAACTTTTTCACGCAATGGTTGGTGGGTGTATGCAACGAGCTGCCGGAGGAGGTGGTTGAGGCAGGCACTATCACAATGATTAAGAAACATTTAGACAGGTACATGAATAGGTCAGGTTTAGAGGGATATGGGGTAAATGCAGGCAGGTGGGACCAGTGTAGACAGGGCATGTTGGTCGGTATGGCCAATATGGGCCGAAGGGACTGTTTAAATGCTTTATGACTCTAATATTTAAAAGACAGCTAGGAAACGTTGTCAGGATTTGGGCAAAATGCAGGCACATTGTATGAGCTTAGATGGAATATCCTGGTGGGCAGAGGGACCAGTTTCTGTGCAGTAGGTGTCTATGACACTAAGTGAGAATCTGACAATATGGAAAAATGTGAAATTTTGAGAGAAAAAATAAAACAAAACAGATTATGAAAGTCTACAGTGCTTGTGAGCTGCAGTTAGATCTTTGAGCATGAATTGTAAAAAGCTGCAATGCAGATACAGTAAGTCTAAACAGCTGGTACAAAAGCTGATAATGTTCTGTCTGGAAAGGAACTGCAGATGCTGGTTTAAACCGAAAGTAGACACAAAAAGCTAACTCAACATGACAGACAGCATCTCTGGAGTAAAAGAATAGGTGGCGTTTCGGGTCGAGACGGGTTCAGAACATGCTCGACTTTATTGCTGGAGATTTGAATACAAAAGTACGAAGGTTATGCTTCAGTTAAATAAGACATTAGCAAGACCACATCTGGAGGATTGTGTACAACATTAGGATTTTAAATTAAGAAAGGATGCTGATGCAGCAGTTCAGAGGTTTATTTGACTGATTGCAAACAGGAAGTGCTGGGAACACTCAGCCGGTCTAACAGCAGCAGTGGAATGAGAAATAGAGTTAATTAACATTTGAAGGGCTTTCATCAGGGAGTTTGCTTTTGCAAAGAATGTGGAGGAAGGATGGATAGGACTAAATGAGTATCTGTAATAATCTTTGTTATGCCCATCCCTTTCTCTGCAATTTAAAACTAACTAAGTCTGTCTCTATCTCAGTTCTCTCAAAAGATTTTCAATCTGCAAAGATTAACTCTCCATTGATGTTGCTTGACCCCTGAAGTGCAAAGTTTCAAGGAGCTATGTGCGGCTTTTTCTTTGCACAGGAAGTGGAGGGTGCCAGGAACCCGGGGTGTCATGGGTAGTAGTGGAGGCAGATATAATGTGGAAATTAAGAGACTTTTGGATAGGCGCATGGATAAGCAGGGAATGGAAGGATATGAACCACTTGCAGGCAATAGACAATAGACAATAGGTGCAAGAGTAGGCCATTCAGCCCATCGAGCCAGCACCAACATTTAATGTGATCATGGCTGGTCATACCCAATCAGTATCCCGTTGCTGCCTTCCCCCCATATCCCCTGACTCCTGCTATCTTTAAGAGCCCTATCTGGCCCTCTCTTGAAAGTTTCCAGAGAACCAGCCTCCACCGCCCTCCGAGGTAGAGAATTCCACAGACTCACAACTCTCTGTGTGAAAAAGTGTTTCCTCATCTCCGTTCTAAATGGCTTACCCCTTATTCTTAAACAGTGGCCCCTGGTTCTGGACTCCCACAACATCGGGAACATGTTTCCTGCCTCCAGTGTGTCCAAACCCTTAACAATCTTATATGTTTCAATAAGATCCTCTCTCATCCCCTCTCATCCAGAGTATACATGCCCAGCTGCTCCATTCTCTCAGCATATGACAGTCCCGCCATCCCGGGAATTAACCTTGTAAACCTACGCTGCGCTCCCTCAATAGCAAGAATGTCCTTTCTCAAATTAGGGTCCAAAACTGCACACAATACTCCAGGTGTGGTCTCACTAGGGCCCTGTGTAACTGAAGAAGGACCTCTTTGCTCCTATGCTCAACTCTTCTTGTTATGAAGGCCAACATGCCATTCTTCCAGGTGCGGACGTGGCATCGAAGGACGAGAAACCGAAGCAAAGAAGTGGAATTCAAATAACCAAATGGAAACAAAGCCGAAAAGCCAACTAACCAAAACGGCAGGACGCCTAAAAGCCAACTAACCGAAAGGGTGGGACACCCAAAAGCAAACGCACTGAAAGACCACTATGCTGAAACGCCAACTCACTGAAAGGCTGCGTGGCCTACAAGCCAACTCACCGAATGGCCGCTCTGCCGAAAAGACAAATAACGGACATGAAGTCGCCAGGGGGACTGGACTTGTCAGCTATTGGTCCAGACCCCCGCGTCCATCACACCACTGGCCGGTGGAGACGGGAGGGTGGGGGTCATTTTCCCACACAAGCCATGGGTGACTGGGCACTCTGAACCCGAGCACCAAGTTGTAAGCGGCCACAGGAGCACATCCAGCTGGGACTGCCTCCACTCTGCCACGGCCAAGGCCGCCCTCCGCCTCGTCTCCCCTGTGTGGCCGCACTGTGATGGGCTGTGGGATGGCAGCACCGGGTGGAGCAGATGTGTGGGACAGGCTGGTCACTCCGCCCACCCAGAGGCACTTACCGCCATCAGACCCCAACCTCCACACCAGGGTGATTCACCCTCCTGACCCCGACCCACACACGGGGTGATTCACCCCCAACACCCACTCCGGGTGATTCATCCTCCCAACCCTTTTATCTTCTCCCACTCCCCCCCCCCCCCCCCCCCAACAAGAAGCACATTTTATTTATTGTTTAAACAGTAATACCTTCCTTTTCGATATGTAATGTTCTTTTACAGCTTTTCAATGTCAGTGATTCAAAGAGATTGATATTTGTTCCTAAGAGAAGGAATGGTGACGTTTCGAGTCGAGACCCTTCAGACTCAGTATTCAGGTCTGAAAAATGGTCTCGACTACACTAGTCACTGCCTGCCATTCTGAAAGGGACCCGTGAATCCCTACAATTTGTTTCCAGTCTGCCAACCAATTTTTTATCCACTCTACCCCTGATACCATGTGCCCTAATTTTGCCCACTAATCTCCGATGTGGGAACTTATCAAATGCTTTCTGAAAGTCCAGGCGTACTACATCCACTGGCTCTCCCTTGTCCATTTTCCTAGTAAAACCACTGTCTCACAGTGCGAGTTGGCCCACGAGTGATCCCGAGTTTTCACTCGTGGTGATCACGTACAATCAACGTAGCGGGAATGTCGGAACTCACGCGAGCAACTTATCGACTCGTGGCGCTAATGGCAGGTACACGTGAAACTTGTTAACTCGTGAAAAAAATCAAACATGTTTGATGTTTTCCACGAGTCAAATTTACTGTTCAAGTTAAAAATGGAAACATTTAAACTCGTTGTAATAACGTAGTGGCCCGTGCGTTTACCTTAGTGACTCATGAGTCTACCATGGGAACTCTTTAACTCAGCGGGCAGGCAGCATCTCTGGAGAGAAGGAATGGGTGACAGGATGACGTTTCCAAATTTCTGCTGCGTCTTTGTGCTCCATCTCAGATGGTAAAGCTGCAACTTTAAACTGACATATGACAATCTTAACTCTTCACATTTTACAGGATTGGATGCAAAATCAGTGATATTCTCGGCCATTCTCCGTCACATATTGAGAGAGGGACAGGGAGTGGGGAACCATGGTGTATGTCCAAAGGATGTAACTCCAGGGCACTACCTCACACACTGACCCTTGACTGAAGCCCAGGGAAAATAAAAGAGAAGAAGTGCAACGTAGCAAAGATGAGTGGGAAGCCAGAGGATTGGGTAATGTTTAAAGAGCAACAGAAGATAACTAAAAAGGCAATACAGGGAGAAAAGATGAGGTACGAAGGTAAGCTAGCCAAGAATATACAGGAGGATGGTAAAAGCTTCTTTAGGTATGTAAAGAGGAAAAAATTAGTTAAGACCAAAGTTGGACCCTTGAAGACTGTAAAAGACTGATGGTCTACGTCCCGGGGTACTTAAGGAAGTGGCTCTAGAAATCGTGGATGCATTGGTGATAATTTTCCAATGTTTTATAGATTCAGGATCAGTTCCTGTGGATTGGAGGGTAGCTAATGTTATCCCACCTTTTAAGAAAGGCGGGAGAGAGAAAACAAGGAATTATAGACCGGTTAGCCTGACATCGGTGGTGGGGAAGATACTGGAGCCAATAATAAAAGATGAAATAACGGCACATTTGGATAGCAGTAACAGGATCGGTCCAACTCAACATGGATTTACGAAGGCTTGGCTAATTGACTAACCTTTGGAATTTTTTGAGGATGTAATGGGCCTGTCTCACGGTGCGAGTTGACCCACAAGGTACCCCGAGTGAAAGACTCGTGGTTGTGTGCGAGACTCCAAGTTTATGAACAAGAATTTAACCGAGTTCCCATGGGTATGACTAAGTTTGCCGTTAATGCGATGTTCCAAGTTCCTCTCCCGAGTTACCAAGTTCCTCTCCCGGGTTACTCTTGAGCCAACCGTGAATGAAAGCCTGTTTTAAAAGTATCAAATAGAGGAGCTGGACAGAGTATATTCTGATTTAGTATTGAAAGTTATTCAATTTCAGAACTTAAAAAAAACTAGGCAGGATCTCGGCCCCGCACTCGCTGCCATTGTGCAGCAAGGAGGCGGTGGTGGCGAAGCAACAGTGTAAAAAGAAGACAACTCCATCCTGCAGTTAAAAATAGAATTCAGGGCGGCCGCGTCTATTGATATGACATACAAAGGTAAAATACGCACCGTCCAGTGCCAGAGCTAGGCTGGGATCATTCTCTGCTCTCGTCTCTCTCTTTCTGTGTGTATGTTAGCAGGGGGAAGAGCGGTCTACCTCGCTGGGGCACAAGACCACTGCCGCCTTCGTCTCGCCTCTACCCTTCGACCTGTCCAGCATGGGAGACCCTAACAGGAGACAAATCTCCCGCTGGCATAGCTCTAGGGTCACTGAGACACGCAAGCTCCCCGACCACAACAAGGTTGCAATCCAACGGGGAGCAGGGGGCAGGTACTATAACAACATTTTAAAGACATTTGGACGTGGACATAGATAGGAAAGGTTTAGAGGGATATGGTCTAAACACGTGCAGGTTTAGCATAGAGAGGGGATCTGGGTTGGCATGTGCAAGTTGGACCGAAGGGCCTGGTTCTGTGTTTCTGTGTTGTATGATTCCATAAGCACCTATCTGCACAAGGGGACAGCACAGGGATATGGTGAAATAGGGGAACAATTTAAAGGAGACCTGAGGGGTAAGTTTTTCACAGAGTTTGATGGGTATATGGAAACAGCTACCGTGCAAAAAAACATTTGAACAGGTATATGGATAGTAAAGATTTGAAGCCTAAACACATGCAGATTAGACTAGCTCAGGTAGGCAATCTGGTCGGCATGGACAACTTGGGCAGGCCGAAGAGCTTGTCTCCCTGCTGTATAACTCTGAGACATGGAACAGACGGGAATATCCAGATGGGAATAGTTTAGATTGGCATCACAGTCGGAGCACATAAAGTGGCTTCCTGTGTTGAACACAGTGAATGCTAACTTTCAAACACTGGATTGAAAGTTCCTGCAATATATGCAGTTCCATTCATAGAAACATAGAAAATATGTACAGGAGGAGGCCATTCGGCCCTTCGAGCCAGCACCACCATTCATTGTGATCATGGCTGATCGTCTGCTATCAATAACCCGTGCCTGCCTTCTCCCCATATCCCTTGACTCCACTAGCCCCTGGAGCTCTATCCAACTCTCTCTTAAATCCATCCAGTGACTTGGCCTCCACTGCCCTCTGTGGCAGGGAATTCCATAAATTCACAACTCTCTGGGTGAAAACGTTTTTTCTCACCTCAGTCTTAAATGACCTCCCCTTTATTCATGGTCGGTAAAGCTTCAAATCCCCTGATATGTATTACATTCTTTTGAATGCAATAAAAACATTTCAAACTCACAGATAATGTCTGGAATCTGGACACAAAACCTAATGCTTGCAACAATAAAATGGAAAAGTCTGTATCAAAGACCGGAAATGGCAGCCTCTGATTTCACAGATCCCCGTGGACAATATGAACAACTGTTCGGTTTGCCCATCTTCTCGGGCTGTCCCGTAATATGAGGCTGCTCTAGCTGCTACTGGCAGTGTGGTCCTCACTTTCACAATGAAGGCAGCCAAGGCTGTGTGCAATGTTCAGAGCTGTTAAATAACAGCTGCAATGGCATTTGACGTTCAAATTGCCCAGGATTCTGAGTGGCCAGAAATTTGAGGATAATCACCTCATATTTCGCTTGAGCAGCTTACAACCCAGCGGTATTGATATTGATTTCTCTAACTTCAAGTAACCCTTGCATCCCCTCTCTCTCCGCCCTCCCCCATCCAAGTTGTAATAGTTTCACTGGCGAGTTTCATTACCTGTATAGTCATTTTCACCTAGTCCACAGCTAACAACTGACAGCTTCCTTTATCATCATTACTCTTTTGCCTATCTTTCATTTCTTTGTTCTATATCTCTCTCTCATTCTTCTTTCCCCTGGCTCTCAGTCTGAAGAAGGGTCTCAACCCAAAACATCACCCATTCCTTCTCTCCAGCTTACTCCAGCATTTTGTGTCTATATTTGAGGACGGATTGGTGGATTAAATTGTATTTATTTCAATGTAAGCGGATTGACAGGTAAGGCGAATGAACTCAGGATATGGACTGGTACGTGTGACTGGAATATTATATCCACTGCAGAGACACGACTAAGGAAGGGACGGGAATGGTAGCTTAATGTTCCAGGTGCTACAGACGGGATAGAAATGTAGGAAAGAGAGGAGGGGGAGTTGCATTTTTGACCATTGCAGCAGTAGTCAGAGATCAAATTATTGAGGGAGACTTTATTAATGGAGCTGAAAAATAAGAAAGGGATAATTACCTGTAGGTCTTCAAATAATCAATGGCAGCTGGAGGGACAAATATGAAGGGAGATTGTAAAAATAATACTTTGGTTATGGAAGGAGATTTTAAATTCCCTGATGTAGATTGAAACTGCAATAGTCTTAAGGGTTTAGATAGGGTGGAATTTGTTAAATGCATTCAGGGAGGTTTGCTCAGGTGATATACTGAGGGCATTAAAAGGGAGAAGTCAAAGCTTGACCTACTCTTGGGGTAAAAAGGTTGGGGCATGTGATTGAAGTGTCAGTGGTGGAGTACTTCCAGACCAGTGACCACAGTTCTACTAGTAGGCTGTGGGCCGAGCATCAAAAATGTGTCTAGAAATCAGCTTCCGTGACCCAGGTCACAGAACTACATGAGATTTTTCACAGATTTAGATGAAATATAATTGAGAAGGATGTCATAACTCGTCACTGCCAAAAGTTGCACATTAATTCCGTGCTGTAATTGTTATATGGTTAATTAATTAAACAAATTAGAAAATGAGATCGGGAAAGTAAGCACCATCTAGTGGCTAATGCCCATATTACACCATGGGCAGCCTATTTCCGTGTTGCAGTCCGTTTAAACCATATATTATTATACCTATATATATATATATATATATATATATATATATATATATATATGACTTGTAAATATGACTGTAATCATATATAATTAAGTATAATTATATTATATAAAAATAATATGATGAATATAATTGTGAGTGTTTTTTTAATGACACTGTCGCAGAGGTCCTGCTCCTGAACCAGCCTAAATAATGGGTGAGGGCAGTTCCTGTGGGTTCCTCCCTTTACTGAACCCCACTGACTGCCAGTGTGTGCAGAGTGGGGGTCACGGCCATAGTGAGACTGGGGCAGTGGCAGGCTGGGGACAGACCTGTCTTATTTCTGATGTAAATGTCACATCCTGACCAAGAATCGAATGCTCTGATGTTTACTCGATAAGTATTCATTTTAAGCTACAATGAGCCTATATTTATGTTAGAGACCCCCGATGGTGCCTTTGAAAATGAGGGTTATTACCTTTAACCTAAAATAACCTAAAAGTGTTGCATTGTTTGAGTATCTGTAGTTTGTGTGTGTGTATACCTGTCAAACGTGTATCTGTGGATGTGTGGATGTAAGTGTGTATGTATGTGTGGATGGATGTATGTGTGTGCATGGATGTCTACATGTATGTCTGCGTGCGGATGGGTGTGTGTGTGTGCAGATGTATGTGTGCATGTATGTGTGGAAGTGTGCGTACGGATGGATGTATGTGTGGATGGACTGTCGCACCGTCATTCACCAGCACGCCATTATCATAAGTAATTCACTCATTGTTTAAATAAGTTGACCAAATAAACAGCGAAATGATCGACACTAAAATAATACATTATATAATCATTTATTTCCCCAATTTATTTGTTTACATTACATCTGATCTTCATCTGAATATTCTTCATCAGATTCCAAGTCTTTTGTTAAGTTTTGATAAGTCCATTGATAAGTTAGTTGAAGTTCAAGTGGATGGTCAGGCAGAGGCTACAAAAAAAAAAACATCTCATAGTCATAAATTCAGCATGGACTTTAATTCATAAAATTCCAATCTCTTCTTAATGTTAATGAGAATAACACTGTTACTACCAAAGATAAATTAGTTCAAGTTCAAGTTCACATACACCAATTCATTTCTACATAAACGTCAGCCATTTCTGACAATTTCTGACTCCAGTGGAAGCCAAAAAGTGCAATGAATATTCGTCCGTTTTTCTCCCGTGGTCGGGGCCTGGAAACGGCCGCTACGGACGGCACTATGTACAGCCACCCCCACCCCCCGCGGACATGATCCAAACAAACTCCGCGGCACCGCGTTCGTGAATCGGCCGCTTCTTAATTGAGACCGCGGCTTCACTATGTTAAGTACATAGGCCCTGCGATCGGAGCACTTGTACTCGGTAAGTTATCGCCGGCAGCTCCGAGATTAGATGTTAAAGACTTATTAATCTACAACAAGCTGGCATTATTGACAATGTTTAATTTATCTTGTTATGGTATACTACACATAGTTTAGGCCCTCAACTTCATGAATGAATGAATGAATGAATGAATGAATGAATGAGTGAGTGAATGAATGAATGGATGAGTGAATGAATGAATGAGTGAATGAATGAATGAGTGAATGAATGAGTGAATGAGTGAGCGAATGAATGAATGAGTGAGTGAGTGAATGAATGAATGAATGAGTGAGTGAGTGAATGAATGAATGAATGAGTGAGTGAGTGAATGAATGAATGAATGAATGAGTGAGTGAGTGAGTGAATGAATGAATGAATGAATGAGTGAGTGAGTGAATGAATGAGTGAGTGAATGAGTGCATGTACAGCCTCCAAATCTCATTTTTTCACATTATAAAGGGTGCAATTAAATTAATTAGTCAATACAGATTAATGTTCATAAATTCATACTTTAGATCTTACCTTGCAGTTCGTTGATTCACAAAGTTTGACTGGTTTCAACTTTGTGTTGCAGCATCTCAGCAGCGACTTTGCTTTCAAGACTTTCTTCTACTTCTATCCACTTAGTTGCACATTCTTCAGACTTCTTAATGCTTTTCTCACTAAATTCAATTACCCTGCTGCATAAGTCCCCTCAGCCGTGATGCCTAGCTAGCCTGAAACAAAGCGCGTGATTGGCCAGCTGGCATACAACTCAATGTTAAACGTGCTTTGATTGGACTAAAAATACCCAAATACTAAAAAACATTTTCCGGTTTTTCTCTAATTTAATAAAAATGTGCAAGTCTTGTTCTTGGTGAGTTTCAGGGGATGATTTATATAATATTTATACACAATATGTGAAAATTTCATGTAGTTCTGTGACTTGGGTCACGAAACATTGGAATAAAGCTCCTCGGCCCACAGCCTATAGTTTTAATACAATTATGTTAATGACAGCACTGGTCTGCAAGGCAAAGTTCTAAATTGGAGCAAGGCAAAGTTTGATGGTATTAGACAGGAGTTTGCAAAATTCGATTGGAGCAAGTTGTTTGCGGGCAGTATGACACAGGGCATTTAAGAGGCTTATATAAGTGAAATAGCGAAAGTTCAAGGACTACTTCTTACTGTTAAGAGTGAAGGGCAAGGTTAGTAGGGGTGTGAACACTGGATGACATGAAATATTGAGGCTCTGGTCAGAGAAAATAAGGTATGGGTCAGGTACGAGCATTGGGACTATTGGGCATGCAGGAAAATATTTAAGAAGGAAATCAGGCAGAGAAAAAGATGAAATGAAATGGATTTAGCAGAGAAGATTAGGGTGAATCCAAAATAATTATAAGTATTTTAAGGGACAAATAGCAACTGGGGAGAGAATAGTAACCCTCAAAGGGGAAGACGGACATCCTTAATTGTAGGAGATGAGATGGGTGAAGTCCTCAATGAATATTTCCCTTCCTTTACAATGGAGAAAGGCATGAAGAATCGGGGAAGTTAATGAGGATGTATTGGGGATTGTTTGCGTTACAGTAGAGGAGGTGCTAGATATACCTTAGTGTTGCAAAATAAGGTGACCGAGGAATACAAGTACATTGCCGGAGCATTGCGGGACAGAGGGGCCTCACGGGCTGGAGCCTCGCGAGTCAACGAAGCCCGCGGCCCATGGAGCCAGAGTCGACGGAGCCCACGGCTGGGGCCTGGGTCGGCGCAATGGAGGCGTCAGGAGGACACCCGGTAGCGAAAGTGGAGAGGTCGGTGCGGCAGTTAGTGAGGGCGCTGACCGATGGACGGTGATAGTTTGAGAATTCAAGGATATATCCTTAGCCTATGAAAGGTCTATTCAAGAGTCTAATAACAGCAGAAATTTAGTTTAGATACAGCATGAAATAGCCCAATGTGTTCCCACCAGTTGTATGTTATCCCGTATTCGCATCAATTCCCTGGGCAATTTACAAGGCCAATTCATCTACAAACCTACAGATTAGTTTGTGCGGGTTTGTAAATTTAGTTTAGTTTTGTTTAGAGATACAGCACGGAACCAGGCCATTCAGCCCACCGCTCAGACCAGCGATCCCCACACATTAACACTATCCTACACACACTGGGGACAATTTACATTTATACCAAGCCAATTTACCTACATACCTGTATGTCTTTGGAGTGATAATTAAAGATTAATTGACCTTTATAAATTTGGCCAATTTACAAACTGCAAAAAGGGGGCAGGGGGTAGCTCTGGCAGATAATATTAAGGATAACACAAGTACATTGAGGGAAATAGGGTAACCAGAGAGAAAATAACCCCCTCAGGAAACAAAGTGGTTATCTCTGTGTGGAGCCACAGGTGATGGGCAATATCTTGAATGAATATTTCTTCTCTGTTTTTACCATGGAGAAAGACATGATGACTGGGGAACTTGGGGCAGTATTGAGGGCATCTCTTGAGGGCACTCAGTATTACGGTCGAGAAGGTGCTGAAGGTCTTAGTGCCTAGACAAACTTTCCGGGCTCGATCTAATATGTCCAAGGCCACAGTGGGAAGCTAGAGAGAAAATTACAGGAGCCCTGACAGAGACATATGAATCATTAAATACAGGTGAGGTGCTGGAAGACTGGAGGGTGGCTCTATTTAAGAAGGCTTGCAGGGAAAACCCTGGGAACTATAGGCCAGTGAGTCTAAATTCTGTGGTCAGAAAGTTTTCTGAGGGATAACTTTCTGAGGGATAAGATATCAATATATTTGGATGGTCAAGGACAGATTAGGAAAAGTCAGCATGAATTTGTAAACTGGGAGGTCGTGTCTCACCATTGAGTTTTTTGAAGATGTGACCATAAATTATGATGAGGGCAGAGCTGTAGATATTGTATATATGGATTTCAGTAAGACATTTGACTGTGGAGTCGATGGCGCATGCGCGTCAACCTTCAAAACAGCGGTGTGAAATCACAGAAAACAGTTGCTGAACGGATTATAGGAAGATTCGAGAAACAGAACCATATAAGGTTTCTGTTACCATTCCCAATTTCAGCGGGAACCATGTTCAGTAGGCCAGTCTGGCAATTGGTGATGTTCATGACTTGACTTCTCGATTACCCCTTTTGGGTATAACGTGTGAATTTCTGCGAGTATATCCAAACATTCCTGTTGGGAATGAACAAACGTCCGGCTTGGTGTATGCTGTGTGGGAGGCAAAGAATTGGGAAGAAATTCAATTTGGAACCCTTGTATACTGTGCAGTATAAACGGATCTGATGTTATCCATCGCCATTCATGCAAAAAGAAGTGTAATCTACAACCAACTTGTAACTGATCCACACACCCCATGTTCCGGAAAGAACCAGACCCACCTACCTCCATGGTTACCGGTGGTCTTATGGTGGCCTTGATGTAGGTTCTATTTCCGCCCTCGAGGTTTGGAGGGTAGGACTGCTGGGGTGCCTATTCCACGAGGGCTGGCTTGTGCCATTGCCTAAAAAAGACCTCTGCCCAGAGAAATCCGCTCTCGAGATTCCACCAGCTTCAGTGAACCACTTGTTGCTGATGGAAGCGTACGGTTCTGCCGCCGAAATGGTGAAGTTTTGCTCGTCATTGGCGCCTTGATCAGCCCGACAGCTTTTGCTTCTTCGTCCAGGTCTTTAACCTGCTTCGGTAGCTCTTCCCCAAACAGAAGATTTGGCGGCTGCAGATTGCTGGCCTTACATAAGCCTGTGAATTTGTGGTTGAAGGCTGGTCTAATAGCGTTCTTCCAAAAACAGTTTATTTCCAAATGTACATTGCACAACAACACAAAGGCATCCTGCCGGACGTCCGATAGGGGCCCCCCATCCACAGATCTGGCAAATGCCATAATGCCTGACGCCAGCAATGTATCCCCAGATAGAGCTGTTCACAGCCAGCACTTTCAGGGACGCACAACTTATAGGTGTATGGTACTTTGTAGTTATTTCTACTATCACCTGTTCCTGCAATTGGTGCGACGTGAGGTAGTTTATGCTGGCAGCTAGCTCTTCCTGCAGCGGCTCCCCTGTTTGGGAGGGTATCATGATGCCATGGCAGGCAATTCCTGAACCTCACGTATGTCGTGCATCCCGGTATGTTCTCCAGACATACCTCTGAATTCGGAGTCAGTGGAATACCGACCCCGTACGCTCCCCTCCTCATTATGCAGCCCTGGGCCAGGCGCTGCCGCAGGCCCCCGAGAAAACCTGCGCTGATATCTTTCTGTTTCACGGAGCATATCATGATGGAGCACCCTTTCAATAAGGTGCTCCATCCGGGATAAACGCCCAAAGACGTTATCCATAGCTGTAGGAGGCGACTCCTCCTGACCTGACTCGTCTGAGTAAACGGGCCTGTCAGACTTCCTTTTGGATTTCCCTCCTTTTGGGGTTGCCAAGGTGCTTTGGGCCAGCACCAAGTCTGAAGTTGCTGACCGCACTGTCAGCGACTCGGACGGCAAACCCGACGGCCACCGGCTACCCGCTCTCCTGGAATCCTCCGTAGCCGGTTTCCCCCTTCTGGATTTCGCCCTGGATTCCATATCCACAGTAAACTCCGTAAAAGAGATTCCCCAACGAAAAAATACAACCTCAGAATAAATTTGAAACTTACCTGCAGGGTTTTAAACTTGCCGCTGGAGGAGCGGCGCTCCTCCCTGCCAGTCGAGCGCCATGCGTTAGACGTATTGACGCGCATGCGGGCTGGCGGGCTTCTTCACGTAGTCACTCACGTGACTTTGAAGTAAAATAGAATAAACCATGTACCTTTGCCTTGCTGCACGTGACGATGTGGACAGCGCTGAACCCAGTGTCATCGCTGACACCATAGAAACATAGAAACATAGAAACATAGAAACATAGAAATTAGGTGCAGGAGTAGGCCATTCAGCCCTTCGAGCCTGCACCGCCATTCAATATGATCATGGCTGATCATCCAACTCAGTATCCCGTACCTGCCTTCTCTCCATACCCTCTGATCCCCTTAGCCACAAGGGCCACATCCAACTCACTCTTAAATATAGCCAATGAACTGGCCTCAACTACCCTCTGTGGCAGAGAGTTCCAGAGACTCACCACTCTCTGTGTGAAGAAAGTCTTTCTCATCTCGGTCTTAAAGGATTTCCCCCTTATCCTTAAGCTGTGACCCCTTGTCCTGGACTTCCCCAACATCGGGAACAATCTTCCTGCATCTAGCCTGTCCAACCCCTTAAGAATTTTGTAAGTTTCTATAAGATCCCCTCTTAATCTCCTAAATTCCAGAGAGTATAAACCGAGTCTATCCAGTCTTTCTTCATAAGACAGTCCTGACATCCCCAGGAATCAGTCTGGTGAACCTTCTCTGCACTCCCTCTATGGCAATAATGTCCTTCCTCAGATTTGGAGACCAAAACTGCACGCAATACTCCAGGTGTGGTCTCACCAAGACCCTGTACAACTGAAGTAGAACCTCCCTGCTCCTGTACTCAAATCCTTTTGCTATGAAAGCTAACATACCATTCGCTTTTTTCACTGCCTGCTGCACCTGCATGCCTACTTTCAATGACTGGTGTACCATGACACCCAGGTCTCGCTGCATCTCCCCTTTTCCTAATCGGCCACCATTTAAATAATAGTCTGCTTTCCTGTTTTTGCCACCAAAGTGGATAACCTCACATTTATCCACATTATACTGCATCTGCCAAACATTTGCCCACTCACCCAGCCTATCCAAGTCACCTTGCAGTCTCCTAGCATCCTCCTCACAGCGAACACTGTCCCCCAGCTTAGTGTCATCCGCAAACTTGGAGATATTGCCTTCAATTCCCTCATCCAGATCATTAATATATATTGTAAATAGCTGGGGGTCCCAGCACTGAGCCCTGCGGTACCCCACTAGTTACTGCCTGCCATTGTGAAAAGGACCCGTTTACTCCTACTCTTTGCTTCCTGTTTGCCAGCCAGTTCTCTATCCACATCAATACTGAACCCCTAATACCGTATGCTTTAAGTTTGTATACTAATCTCTTATGTGGGACCTTGTCGAAAGCCTTCTGGAAGTCCAGATATACCACATCCACTGGTTCTCCCTTATCCACGCTACTAGTTACATCCTCAAAAAATTCCACAAGATTCGTCAGACATGATTTACCTTTTGTAAATCCATGCTGACTTTGTCCAATGATTTCAC
This sequence comes from Okamejei kenojei, assembly GCA_035221665.1. Classification (NCBI taxonomy): domain Eukaryota; kingdom Metazoa; phylum Chordata; class Chondrichthyes; order Rajiformes; family Rajidae; genus Okamejei; species Okamejei kenojei. The sequence goes on from CM069141.1 coordinate 72,743,055, forward strand.
CACTTTCCAAATGTGCTGCTATCCCATCTTTAATAACTGACTCTAGCAGTTTCCCCACTACCGATGTTAGACTAACTGGTCTGTAATTCCCCGTTTTCTCTCTCCCTCCCTTCTTAAAAAGAGGGGTTACATTTGCTACCCGCCAATCCTCAGGAACTACTCCAGAATCTAAAGAGTTTTGAAAGATTATCACTAATGCATCCACTATTTCCTGAGCTACTTCCTTAAGTACTCTGGGATGCAGCCTATCTGGCCCTGGGGATTTATCGGCCTTTAATCTATTCAATTTACCCAACACCACTTCCCGACTGACCTGGATTTCACTCAATTCTCCTTTGACCCACAGTCCCCTGCTATTTCAGGCAGATTATTTATGTCTTCCTTAGTGAAGACGAACCAAAGTAGTTATTCAATTGGTCCGCCATATCCTTGTTCCCCATGATCAACTCACCTGTTTCTGACTGCAAGGGACCTACATTTGTTTTAACTAACCTGTTTCTCTTCACATATCTATAAAACTTTTGCAGTCAGTTTTTATGTTCCCTGCCAGTTTTCTTTCATAATCTATTTTTCCTTTCCTAATTAAGCCCTTTGTCCTCCTCTGCTGGTCTCTGAATTTCTCCCAGTCCTCTGGTATGCTGCTTTTTCTGGCTACTTTGTACGCATCATCCTTTGCTTTGATACTATCCCTGATTTCCCTTGTTATCCACGGATGCACTACCTTCCCCGATTTATTCTTTTGCCAAACTGGGATGAACAATTTTTGTAGTTCATCCATGCAGTCTTTAAATGTCTTCCATTGTATATCCACCGTCAACCCTTTTAGAATTAATTGCCAGTCAATCTTGGCCAATTCACGTCTCATACCCTCAAAGTTACCTTTCTTTAAGTTCAGAACCATTGTTTCTGAATTAACAATGTCACTCTCCATCCTAATGGAGAACTCAACCATATTATGGTCACTCTTGCCCAAGGGGGCACGTACAACAAGACGGCTAATTACCCCTTCCTCATTACTCAAAACCCAGTCTAAAATAGCCTGCTCTCTCGTTGGTTCCTCTACATGTTGATTTAGATAACTATCCCGCATACATTCCAAAAAATCCTCTTCCTCAGCACCCCTGCCAATTTTGATTAACCCAATCTATATGTAGATTGAAGTCACCCTAGAACAAACAAGGCAGGATTATACAAATTTGCAGATGCAGCAAAAGTGGGTGGTATTGCAGATAGTGAAGATAGTTATCAAAGGTTACAACAGGATCTTGATCATTTGGGCAAGAGGGCAGAGGAACGGTTAATGGAGTTTAATACAGATCAATGCCGTTACATCAACTCCCAAGGTTAGGTTTTCTTTACAAGGACATCCGAGATGCCCTCTTTCTTTAGTGAATGTGGTTTTCCCTATTCTGCCATAGACGGATGGTAAGGTGGTCAAGTAGGCTTTTGGCACATTAGCTGTCATTGGGTCAGTGGTTTGAGTAGAGATGTTATGTATAAAGTGCTGGTGAAGCCACAGTTGGAGCATTGTGTTCAGTTCGGTTCATTCTGCTATAGGAAAGATGTTGTTAAGCTGGAAAGAGTACAGACAAGATTTATGATGATGTTGCCAGGGTTTAAGGGCTTGAGCTATTGGGAGAGGTTGGGCAGGCTAGGACTCTATCTTTGCAGTGTAGGAGGATGAGAAGTGATCTAATGGAGGTATATAAAGGCATAAGGTGAGTAGATTTGGTGGATGCTTAGTCTTTTATCCAGTGTATGGGGAATCCAGAATCAGAGAACGTGGATTTAAGGTGAGAGGGGAAAGATTTAATAAGAATCTGAGGGTCAAGTTCAAGTTCAAGTTACATTTATTGTCACATGAACCAATTGGTACAGTGAGATTTGAGTTACCATACAGCCATATGAATTAAAAGAACACAATACATGATAGAATTTAACATGAACATCCCCACACAGCGGGATCAACGTTTCCCACTGAGGGAAGGCAATGAAGTTCAGTCATCTTCCTCTTTGTTCACCCATGGTCGGGGCCTTTGAACCCTCAGCAGTCGCAGCTACGGATGGCCCGATGTTCAGGCCCTCTCGCCGGGATGATCGAAATTCCCTGCCACAGAGGGCAGTGGAGGCCAAGTTACTGGATGGATTTAAGAGAGAGTTAGATAGAGCTCTAGGGGCTAGTGGAGTCAAGGGATATGGGAAGAAGGCAGGCACGGGATATTGATAACGAACGATCAGCCATGATCACAATGAATGGCAGTGCTGGCTCGAAGGGCCGAATGGCCTTCTCCTGCACCTATTTCGTATGTTTCTATGTTTCTGTGTAACTCCGACGTCGGAACGGAAGAAAACACTCTCAGCGGCTTGAAGTTTCCGAATCGGCAACTTCCAACCGGAGACCGCGGCTTCTGAAGTCAACCTTTTCACACAGAGAGTGGTGGGTTTATGGAATGAGCTGCCAGAGGAGGTCATTGAGACAGATGCTACAACAACTATTGAAAGACAATTGGACTGATACATGGCTAGAAAAGGTTTAGAGGGATATGGGACTAACGTGGACAGGTGGGACTAGTGTAGATGGGACACTTTGGTCGGTATGGGCAAGCTGGACTGAAGGGCCTATTTACATGCTGCATGAATCTATGTAGCTTTTGAAAGGAATGTTGGAGTAACTCGGCATGTCAGACAGTATCTCTGGAGAATATGATTAGGTGACGTTTCAGGTTAAGACCCTCCTTCATACTGATTAGGTGTGCAGGTGAGGGGGGAGAGGGAAAGAAAGCTTTTGTTTCATTGTGCAGAATGGGTGAGTCCTGACCCTGGGTAAGGCATTTAGAACGGAGACGAGGAAACACTTTTTCTCACAGAGAGTGGTGAGTCTGTGGAATTCTCTGCCTCAGAGGGCGGTGGAGGCAGGTTCTCTGGATGCTTTCAAGAGAGAGCTGGATAGGGCTCTTAAAAATAGCAGTCGGGGGATATGGGGAGAAGGCTGGAATGGGTACTGATTGGGGATGATCAGCCATGATCACATTGAATGGCAGTGCTGGCTCGAAGGGCCGAATGGCCTACTCCTGCACCTATTGTCTATTGTCATTAGCGTCTCCATACTGTGAATTCGGTCCTTAATATCTGCCACTGCTTCCCAATGTACATATGGTCCACCAGCCACTGTCTCTCAATGCCAAACTCTCCACCCCCACATCTAATTCATATTCCCTTTCTTCACCTTGTTCCACCTATCATCTGACCCATCTCATCCATCTCATCCACCTCTTTATACCAGCTATCTCCTTTCTTCGCTCTCCATCTTGATGCAGAGTCTCAACTCTAAATTCCAACCATCCCTTTGCCTCCACAGATGCTACCTGGCCCGCTGAGTTCTTCCAGTGGTTTGCATCTTGCTCTCAATGGACTGATCCTTTAGCTACGAATGAACTATTTGAAGTGTGATCAAATTGCACGGCATCAGCAAAAAAGAGGGTAATATATGAAACATTAAAAAAACAAATTACGAGCAAATGAACGGCCATAAAGTAAATGAGTTGTGAGGATGGCTCAGTTGCAGCAAAGTGAAGCTTAGTTTAATGAGCAGGGTCAGCACGTTTCAGGCAACGGCACAAGTAAACAGCTCGGCAGCAAGAAGATTCAACTGACAATTGAAATGTAAATGATTATTTGAAAAGCAGAACCTGCAAAACCCAGTGGCATGAAGCAGACAGTCAAATTAAAATACATCAAGTTGACAGAACAGTTGCAAAGAGCGCTCCAAGGATAAAAATAATTGTGGATGCTGAGGTCAGTATTCTTCATTTGTATAAGTAGCAATGACAAACGACTTATATAAAAAGATCACATTAAAGAAGGAGGGAAAGAAAGAATAAGCAAAATGTGAAGTAAAGGTTTTCCAAAGAGAAGTGTGGAGGAAGGAACTGCAGATGCTGGTTTACACTGTAGATAGACACAAAATGCTGGATAACTCACCAGGCAGGCAGCATCTCTGGAGAGAAGGAATTCCTTCTATCCCGAAATGCTGCCTTCCCCACTGAGTTATTCCAGCACTTTTCCAAAGAGGTTTTCTCTTCCCCTTCCCCCTTCCCCTTCACCCTGGCTCCCGTTGTGAGAGAACGGAATGACCCAAGTATGGGCATGTGGGACCAGGGGCTCCAGAAGCCTGTCCATGTGCTGTTGTCCTTGGATTCCTGCTGAGGATGTGAAATATAGAACAGTACAGCACAGGAACATAATGTTTGTGCTAAACATGATGCCAAGTTAAATTGATCTCATCTGCCTGTACCTGATCCATATCCCTCTAATCCTTGCAATTCCATGTGCTTGTCCAAAACCCACTTAAACACCACGACAATTGTATCTGCCTCCACCACCAAGTGAGTGAGATGATTCCCAATCACATGCGGGACAAGAAACTGCAGATGCTGGAGTCTTCAGCAAACAACCTGATGAAGGAACTTGGTGGGTCAGGCAGCATCTGTGGTGAGAATGGACAGAGAATACTTTGGGTTACATCAATCTAAGAGTGAGATTCCATGGTGACTCCTCTGGGAATGGGGTGTGAGAAAGGTGATTGGTTCAGGAATCTGGTTGCAGTGCAGTGCAGGCAAGATGCTGAGCTCCTATATTCTGTACCTAGAGAGTAGATGAGAACAAAGGGAATATCCAGGCTGCAGACACAGATTGCTGATGTCAATACAGAGAGGCCTCAGGCAGACCTGAAAGCAAACTTTACAGGTCGAAGTGCGAGATATCCAGCTCCCCTTACAGAGGATTCACAGAGTCTGGGGTCAAACTGCAGCCTGGAACCAGCATCCAACACCCCAACACGCAGCGTTGACCTGCGACAGAGGCCTTCACTTCCATGACATGCTCGTAATGCTGTCAGTTCATAAGTTCATAAGTTCATTTATTGTCACATACACCTTTGGTGTAGTGAAATTCACTGGCGTTCATCTCCCACATCAGGGGGATGTCAGCTCCCCCGCCCCGGGCGATCGAACCTCGCGTCGGGGCTGGGCGAACCCTCTGCGGCGTTGGAGCTCCCGACTAGCCTCTCCCGAGACTGTGAGCCCTTGATGGTAAGTCCGCAGGCTGCGGTGGGAGTGATCCCAGGCGAGGGATCTGCTCCGATGGTAAGTCCGAGCCCCGCAGAGGGGCTCATGACAGTCTGAGACGGCTTCCAGCTCCAGCGTTGGTAGGCCGCAGAGCCCGGATATTGTGATCCGAAACTTGATCACATCTCCAGGAAGGTAAGAACCTGAAAAAAAGTTTCCCCCGACCTCCCCCCCGCCCCCCCCCCCCCCCCACATAAAACAAACAGAAGAACATTAAAACAAACTTTAAACAAATGCTAAAAATAACAAAATGGATGAAAAGAACGAACAGACTGCCGGCAGGGCTGCCATCTCCCTTCTCCAGCACCCCATCAGTTATGGAAGCTTGCGGATATCAGGCCCTTAGGCAATGTCTTTGAAGAGCAGGCTGAGAAGACACAGGAAGAGGAAGGGAGGCCTGTGCCATGAAAGGATCACCAGAGCATGGGGAACAGTCAGTGTAGTCATTGGACAGGAAGCCACCATTTCAGGAGGAGGTCATTGAGCCCATGCTGTCTCAGTACAGGGGAATCGACCTGGCTCCCTTCTCCTGTTCAAGAAGCCCAGCACATTTCCATTCTTCAAATGCAGGGTTGCAGGTTGTCCCTGCACACTAGGCACAATCATCTATTCACGTTGTATATAGGAAAGATATTGTCAAGCTTGAAAGGGCCCAGAAAAGATTTACGAGTATGTTGCCAAGACTAGAGGACGTGAGCTATAGGAAGAGGTTGAGTAGGCTGGGTCTCTATTCCATGGAGCATAGGAGGATGAGGGGGAATCTATAAGAGGTGTACAAAATCATGTTGGTGCGTTGGTGAGCACTTTGGAACCAGTGATCACAATACCATTAGTTTCAATATACTTATGGAGAGAGTTAGAACTGGACTAGGGTGGAGATTTTTGATTGGAGAAAGGCTAACCTTGAGGGAATGCGTAAGGATTTAAAAGGAGTGAATTGGGACACTTTGTTTTATGGGAAGGATGTAGAAGAGAAATGGAGGACATTTAAAGAGGAAAATGTAAGATTACAGAATCTTTATGTCCCTGTTAGGTTGAAAGGAAATAGTAAAAATTGGAAAGAGCCATGGTTTTCAAGGGAATTTGGACACTTGTTTCGAAAAAAGAGAGATATCTACAATATTTATAGGAGGCATGGTGTAAATGAGGTGCTAGAGGAGTATAAAGAATGTAAAAAGAATCTTAAGAAAGAAATTAGGAAGGCTAAAAGAAGATATGAGGTTGCTTTGGCAAGAAAGGTGAAAATAAATCCAAAGGGTTTCCACAGCTATATTAATAGCAAAAGGATAACGAGGGATAAAATTGGACCATTAGAGAGCCAGAATGGACAGCTATCTGCAGAGCCCAAAGAGATGGGGGAGATATTGAACAATTTATTTTCTTCGGTATTCACCAAGAAGAAGGATATTGAACTTTGTGAGGTAAGTGAAAAAAGTAGAGTAGCTATGGAAACTATGAGATTCAAAGAGGAGGAAGTACTGACACTTTTGAAAAATATAAGAGTGGATAAGTCTCCAGGTCCTGACAGGATATTCCCTAGGACATTGAGGGAAGTTAGTGTAGAAATAGCAGGAGCTATGACAGAAATATTTCAAATGTCATTAGAAACAGGAATAGTGCCGGAGGATTGGCGTACTGCGCATGTTGTTCCATTGTTTAAAAAGAATAAACCTAGCAATTATAGACCTGTTAGTTTGACGTCAGTGGTGGGCAAATTAATGGAAAGGATACTTAGAGATAATATATATAAACATCTGGATAAACAGGGTCTAATCAGGAACAGTCAACATGGATTTGTGCCTGGAAGGTCATGTTTGACAAACCTTCTTGAATTTTTTGAAGCGGTTACTAGGGAAATTGATGAGGGTAAAGCAGTGGATGTTGTCTATATGGATTTCAGTAAGGCCTTTGACAAGGTTCCCCATGGAAGGTTGGTTAAGAAGGTTCAATCTTTGGGTGTTAATGGCGGAGTAGCAAGATGGATTCAACAGTGGCTGAATGGGAGATGTCAGAGAGTAATGGTGGATGGCTGTTTGTCAGGTTGGAAGCCGGTGACCAGTGGGGTGCTTCAAGGATCTGTGTTGGGTCCACTGTTGTTTGTCATGTACATCAATGATCCGGATGATGGGGTGGAAAATTGGATAAGTAAGTATGCAGATGATACTAAGATAGGTGGTGTTGTGGATAATGAAGTAGATTTTCAAAGTCTACCGAGAGATTTGGACCATATGGAAAAGAGGGCTGAAAGATGGCAGATGGAGTTTAATGCTGATAAGTGTGAAATGCTACATCTTGGCAGGACAAATCAAAATAGGACGTACATGGTAAATGGTAGGGAATTGAGGAATGCTGTGGAACAGAGAGATCTAGGAATAACTGTGCATAGTTCCCTGAAGGTGGAATCGCATGTAGATGGGGTGGTAAAGAAAGCCTTTGGTGTGCTGGCCTTTACAAAATCAGAGCATTGAATATAGGAGTAGGGAAGTAATGTTAAAATAGTACAAAACATTGGTAAGACCAATTCTGGAGTATGGTGTACAGTTTTGGTCGCCTAATTATAGGAAGGATGTCAACAAAATAGAGAGAAGTCAGAGGAGATTTACTAAAATGTTGCCTGGGTTCCAGCAGCTATGTTACAGAGAAAGGTTGAACAAGTTAGGTCTTTATTCTTTGGAGCGCAGAAAGTTAAGGGGGGACTTGATTGAGGTCTTTAAAATGATGAAAGGGATAGACAGAGTTGACGTGGATAAGCTTTTCCCATTGAGGGTAGGGAAGATTCAAACAAGAGGGCATGACATGCGAATTAAGGGACGGAGGTTTCGGGGTAACGTGAGGGGGAACTTCTTTACTTACTCTGGCTGTGTGGAATGAGCTTCCAGCAGAAGTGGTGGAGGCAGGATCGATTTTAACATTTAAAAGTAAAGTGGATAGGTATATGGACGTGAAGGGAATGGAATGGTATGGTCTGAGTGCAGGTAGATGGGACTAGGGGGAAACAAATGGTCGGCACGGACTGGAAGGGCCGAGAGGGCCTGTTTCCGTGCTGTAATTGTTATATGGTTATATGGTATGAGAGGAATAGATTTGGTAGTCTTTTACCCAGATTAGTGGAATCGAGGACCAGAGGACATAGGTTCTAGGTGAAGCGGAAAAGATTTATTAGGAATCTGAGCGGTAACCTTTTGACACAGTGGGTGGTGGGTGTATGGAACAATCTGCCAGTGGAGGTAGTTGAGGCTGGGACTATCCCATCGTTTAAGAAACAGTTGGACAGGTACATGGATAGGACAGGTTTAGAGGGTTATGGACCAAGCACAGGCAAGTGGGACTAGTTTAACTGGGACTTTGTTGGCCAGTGTGGGCTAGTTGGGCCAAAGGGCCTGTTTCCACACTGTATCACTATATGACTATCACTCTCATGGGCAGCAAGTTCTATCTAATGCAACCAGTTACAAAAAAAGTTCCACCTTCTATTTCTCAACTATCTTTTGCCCAGATCTACCCTGCTTGAAATGTTTTCATCTTGAATACCTCCATCAAATCACCCCAAGACCTCCATTTCACCAAGGAGCATAGCCCCAGCTTTTCCAACCCATTATTGCAGCTCAAATTCCTAATCCCGCAAAACATTCTGGTGGACCCCTCTGCCCCTAATCAAGAAGTTTCATACTCCTCCTGTAGTCTGGCGAGCTGAATGCAATACTGTATGAAAAAAACTGCTGAAGAAACTCAGCGGGTCAGGCAGAGCGATGGTTATTGTTTTCAGATCTAAACCCTGCATCAGGACGTGTATGTGGTCTAACCTGATCTGTATGTGGGTTCAAAATAACTTCCCTGCTTTTGTACGCAACATCATCTTAATTCACAATGTCCAACCTAAAACAGTACAGAACTAGAATCCTGGAGTACAATGTCTGACAAGCATAATGCCAAGAACAAATCTCTTCATCAAGATTAGAGATTGTCCAGCCAGAGCTGAGCACACCTGCATACAACGGTGTCTGTCTTGCGCTTCTTGTGCGTGATGGTGCAAAGATTGGTGCAAACAGGGCGCGACGTGAACGCTCTTTCCTTGACCCCAGAACAAATCTTATCTGCCTGTACATAGTCGATACACCTCAATTCCATGCATATCCACGTGCCTATCCAAAGGTTTCATAAATGCCATTACCAAATCTGCCTCAAGCAGCACCTCAGCAACGCTTTCCAGGCATTCACCACCACTACGTAAAACAAAATTAGCCCCGCATATGTCCTTTAAACTTTGCCCCTCTCACTTCAAAGTTATGTCCTCTAGTATTTGATTTTGCCATCCTACGAAAAAGATTCTGACTTTCTCAGCCTCTTGTCATTTTATATATCTCTATCAGATCTCCTGGTAACTTAACCATATAACCATATAACAATTACAGCACGGAAACAGGCCCTCTCGGCCCTTCCAGTCCGTGCCGACCATTTGTTTTCCCCTAGTCCCCATCTACCTGCACTCAAGACCATACCCCTCCATTCCCTTCCCGTCCATATACCTATCCACTTTACTCTTAAATGTTAAAATCGATCAAGCCTCCACCATTCTGCTGGAAGCTGATTCCACACAGCCACCACCCTCTGAGTAAAGAAGTTCCCCCTCACGTTACCCCGAACCTTCTGTCCCTTAATTCTCATGTCATGCCCTCTTGTTTAAATCTTCCCTACCCCAATGGGAAAAAACGTATCCACGTCAACTCTGTCTATCCCTTTCATCATTTTAAAGACCTCAATCAAGTCCCCCCTTAACCTTCTGCACTCCAAAGAATAAAGACCTAACTTGTTCAACCTTTCTCTGTAACATAGTTGCTGGAACCCTGGCAACATTCTAGTAAATCTCCACTGTACTCTCTCTATTTTGTTGACATCCTTCCTATAAACTAGGCGACCAAAATTGTACACCATACTCCAGAATTGGTCTTACCAATGCCTTGTACAATTTTAACATTACTTCCCTACTCCTATATTCAATGCTCTGATTTATAAAGGCCAGCACACCAAAGGCTTTCTTTACCACCCTATCTACATGCGATTCCACCTTCAGGGAACTATGCACAGTTATTCCTAGATCCCTCTGTTCCACAGCATTCCTCAATTCCCTACCATTTACCATGTGAATGTGGCGGCGCTGCGTGGCAGCTGCGGCTCACCTGCAGTCCGTCTGTTTTTTTCTTTTTTTTCGTCCTTTTGTGTCTGTTTTTAGTTAGAATTTTGGTTTATTGGGCTGTGTTTGTGGGGGGGGGGGGGGGGGGGGGGGGAGGGGGGGAGAAACAAGGTTTTAGTCTCTCCCTTCGGGGGGATGCGACCTTTTTCTTGTCGTGTCCCCCGTCACCGTCTCCGTCTGTGCTGAGGCCTAATGGCGGAGCTGGTGGCCTCGGAGCTGTGGCGAGCATTCAGAGCTCCAGTGTTCCAGCGGCGGCGGCGGCGGCCCGGCTTCGGGGCTTCGGGGCTTCGGCGCTCCAGCAGTTGCTCCAGCGGGTGTTCCAGCAGCGGCCCGGCATTGGCGCTCCGGCGGCTCTCCAGCGGGTGTTCCAGCAGCGGCCCGGCTTCGGGGCTTCAGCGGCTCTCCAGCGGGTGTTCCAGCAGCGGCCCGGCTTCGGCGCTCCGGCGGCTCTCCAGCGGGTGTTCCAGCAGCGGCCCGGCTTCGGCGCTCCGGCGGCTCTCCAGCGGGTGTTCCAGCAGCGGCCCCCGGCTTCGGGGCTTCAACGGCTCTCCAGCGGGGGTGTTCCAGCAGCGGCCCGGCTTCGGCGCTCCGGCGGCTCCGGTGGCTCCGGCGGCTCTCCGGCGGGTGTTCCAGCGGCGGCCCGGCTTCGGCGCTCCGGCGGCTCGGCGGCTCTCCGGCGGCTCTCCGGCGGGTGTTCCAGCGGCGGCCCGGCTTCGGCGCTCCGGGCGGCTCTCCAGCGGCTCTCCGGCGGGTGCTCCAGTAGCGGCCCGGCTTCGGGGCTTCGGCGCTCCAGCGGCTCTCCAACGGTGCTCCAGCAGCGGCCCGGCTGCGGCGCTCCAGCGGCTCTCCAGCGGCGGCCCGGCTTCAGAGCTCCGGCGGCTCCGGCGTTCCCGTGGTCGATCCTGGCTGGGGGCTGTGGTGGTGTTTCCGGCGTTCCGGCGGCGGTGGCGGTGGTGGCGGCCTGGCTTCGGGGGTCTCGGCCGCGGGCCTGGTGGACGGTGACATCGAGGGCCTGGATTGCCTCAGTACAGAGGGGGAACAAGTAGGGGAAAATGACAAAGACTTTAAGACTTTTGCCTTCCACCACAGTGAGGAGGTGCTTGGTGAACTCACTGTGGTGGATGTTAAATTACGTGTTTATTGTGTGTTTTGTTTTTAATTTATTACATGTTATGACTGCAAGGTAACAAATTTCGTTCAGACCGAAAGGTCTGAATGACAATAAAGGAATCTGAATCTGAATCTGAATGTACGTCCTATTTTGATTTGTCCTGCCAAGATGTAGCACTTCACACTTAACACCATCTGCCATCTTTCAGCCCACTTTTCCAAATGGCCCAAATCTCTCTGTAGACTTTGAAAATCTACTTCATTATCCACAACACCACCTATCTTAGTATCATATAACCATATAACCATATAACAATTACAGCACGGAAACAGGCCCTCTCGGCCCCTTCCAGTCCGTGTCGACCATTTGTTTTCCCCTAGTCCCATCTACCTGCACTCAGACCATACCCCTCCATTCCCTTCACGTCCATATACCTATCCACTTTACTCTTAAATGTTAAAATCGATCCTGCCTCCACCACTTCTGCTGGAAGCTGATTCCACACAGCCACCACCCTCTGAGTAAAGAAGTTCCCCCTCACGTTACCCCGAAACCTCTGTCCTTTAATTCTCATGTCATGCCCTCTTGTTTGAATCTTCCCTACCCTCAATGGGAAAAAACGTATCTACGTCAACTCTGTCTATCCCTTTCATCATTTTAAAGACCTCAATCAAGTCCCCCCTTAACCTTCTGCGCTCCAAAGAATAAAGACCTAACTTGTTCAACCTTTCTCTGTAACATAGTTGCTGGAACCCTGGCAACATTCTAGTAAATCTCCTCTGTACTCTCTCTATTTTTGTTGACATCCTTCCTATAACTAGGCGACCAAAATTGTACACCATACTCCAGAATTGGTCTTACCAATGCCTTGTACAATTTTAACATTACTTTCCTACTCCTATATTCAATGCTCTGATTTATAAAGGCCAGCACACCAAAGGCTTTCTTTACCACCCTATCTACATGCGATTCCACCTTCAGGGAACTATGCACAGTTATTCCTAGATCCCTCTGTTCCACAGCATTCCTCAATTCCCTACCATTTACCATGTACGTCTATTTTGATTTGTCCTGCCAAGATGTAGCACTTCACACTTATCAGCAATAAACTCCATCTGCCATCTTTCAGCCCACTTTTCCAAATGGCCCAAATCTCTCTGTAGACTTTGAAAATCTACTTCATTATCCACAACACCACCTATCTTAGTATCATATAACCATATAACCATATAACAATTACAGCACGGAAACAGGCCCTCTCGGCCCTTCCAGTCCGTGCCGACCATTTGTTTTCCCCTAGTCCCATCTACCTGCACTCAGACCATACCCCTCCATTCCCTTCACGTCCATATACCTATCCACTTTACTCTTAAATGTTAAAATCGATCCTGCCTCCACCACTTCTGCTGGAAGCTGATTCCACACAGCCACCACCCTCTGAGTAAAGAAGTTCCCCCTCACGTTACCCCGAAACCTCTGTCCTTTAATTCTCATGTCATGCCCTCTTGTTTGAATCTTCCCTACCCTCAATGGGAAAAACGTATCCACGTCAACTCTGTCTATCCCTTTCATCATTTTAAAGACCTCAATCAAGTCCCCCCTTAACCTTCTGCACTCCAAAGAATAAAGACCTAACTTGTTCAACCTTTCTCTGTAACATAGTTGCTGGAACCCTGGCAACATTCTAGTAAATCTCCTCTGTATTCTCTCTATTTTGTTGACATCCTTCCTATAACTAGGCGACCAAAATTGTACACCATACTCCAGAATTGGTCTTACCAATGCCTTGTACAATTTTAACATTACTTCCCTACTCCTATATTCAATGCTCTGATTTATAAAGGCCAGCACACCAAAGGCTTTCTTTACCACCCTATCTACATGCGATTTCCCTTCAGGGAACTATGCACAGTTATTCCTAGATCCCTCTGTTCCACAGCATTCCTCAATTCCCTACCATTTACCATGTGAATGTGGCGGCGCTGCGTGGCAGCTGCGGCTCACCTGCAGTCCGTCTGTTTTTTTCTTTTTTTTTCGTCCTTTTGTGTCTGTTTTTAGTTAGAATTTTGGTTTATTGGGCTGTGTTTGTGGGGGGGGGGGGGGGGGGGGGGGGGGAGGGTGGGAGAAACAAGGTTTTAGTCTCTCCCTTCGGGGGGATGCGACCTTTTTCTTGTCGTGTCCCCCGTCACCGTCTCCGTCTGTGCTGAGGCCTAATGGCGGAGCTGGTGGCCTCGGAGCTGTGGCGAGCGTTCAGAGCTCCAGTGTTCCAGCGGCGGCGGCGGCGGCCCGGCTTCGGGGCTTCGGGGCTTCGGCGCTCCAGCAGTTGCTCCAGCGGGTGTTCCAGCAGCGGCCCGGCATTGGCGCTCCGGCGGCTCTCCAGCGGGTGTTCCAGCAGCGGCCCGGCTTCGGGGCTTCAGCGGCTCTCCAGCGGGTGTTCCAGCAGCGGCCCGGCTTCGGCGCTCCGGCGGCTCTCCAGCGGGTGTTCCAGCAGCGGCCCGGCTTCGGGGCTTCAACGGCTCTCCAGCGGGTGTTCCAGCAGCGGCCCGGCTTCGGCGCTCCGGCGGCTCCGGCGGCTCCGGCGGCTCTCCGGCGGGTGTTCCAGCGGCGGCCCGGCTTCGGCGCTCCGGCGGCTCCGGCGGCTCTCCGGCGGCTCTCCGGCGGGTGTTCCAGCGGCGGCCCGGCTTCGGCGCTCCGGCGGCTCTCCAGCGGCTCTCCGGCGGGTGCTCCAGTAGCGGCCCGGCTTCGGGGCTTCGGCTCTCCAGCGCCTCTCCAGCGGGTGCTCCAGCAGCGGCCCGGCTGCGGCACTCCAGCGGCTCTCCAGCGGCGGCCCGGCTTCAGAGCTCCGGCGGCTCCGGCGTTCCCGTGGTCGATCCTGGCTGGGGGCTGTGGTGGTGTTCCGGCGTTCCGGCGGCGGCGGCGGTGGCGGCCTGGCTTCGGGGGCTCGGCCGCGGGCCTGGTGGACGGTGACATCGAGGGCCTGCATTGCCTCAGTACAGAGGGGGAACAAGTAGGGGAAAATGACAAAGACTTTTGCCTTCCACCACAGTGAGGAGGTGCTTGGTGAACTCACTGTGGTGGATGTTAAATTATGTGTTTATTGTGTGTTTTGTTTTAATTTATTACATGTTATGACTGCAAGGTAACAAATTTCGTTCAGACCGAAAGGTCTGAATGACAATAAAGGAATCTGAATCTGAATCTGAATGTACGTCCTATTTTGATTTGTCCTGCCAAGATGTAGCACTTCACACTTATCAGCATTAAACTCCATCTGCCATCTTTCAGCCCACTTTTCCAAATGGCCCAAATCTCTCTGTAGACTTTGAAAATCTACTTCATTATCCACAACACCACCTATCTTAGTATCATATAACCATATAACCATATAACAATTACAGCACGGAAACAGGCCCTCTCGGCCCTTCCAGTCCGTGTCGACCATTTGTTTTCCCCTAGTCCCATCTACCTGCACTCAGACCATACCCCTCCATTCCCTTCACGTCCATATACCTATCCACTTTACTCTTAAATGTTAAAATCGATCCTGCCTCCACCACTTCTGCTGGAAGCTGATTCCACACAGCCACCACCCTCTGAGTAAAGAAGTTCCCCCTCACGTTACCCCGAAACCTCTGTCCTTTAATTCTCATGTCATGCCCTCTTGTTTGAATCTTCCTACCCTCAATGGGAAAAACGTATCTACGTCAACTCTGTCTATCCCTTTCATCATTTTAAAGACCTCAATCAAGTCCCCCCTTAACCTTCTGCGCTCCAAAGAATAAAGACCTAACTTGTTCAACCTTTCTCTGTAACATAGTTGCTGGAACCCTGGCAACATTCTAGTAAATCTCCTCTGTACTCTCTCTATTTTGTTGACATCCTTCCTATAACTAGGCGACCAAAATTGTACACCATACTCCAGAATTGGTCTTACCAATGCCTTGTACAATTTTAACATTACTTTCCTACTCCTATATTCAATGCTCTGATTTATAAAGGCCAGCACACCAAAGGCTTTCTTTACCACCCTATCTACATGCGATTCCACCTTTAGGGAACTATGCACAGTTATTCCTAGATCCCTCTGTTCCACAGCATTCCTCAATTCCCTACCATTTACCATGTACGTCCTATTTTGATTTGTCCTGCCAAGATGTAGCACTTCACACTTATCAGCATTAAACTCCATCTGCCATCTTTCAGCCCACTTTTCCAATGGCCCAAATCTCTCTGTAGACTTTGAAAATCTACTTCATTATCCACAACACCACCTATCTTAGTATCATATAACCATATAACCATATAACAATTACAGCACGGAAACAGGCCCTCTCGGCCCTTCCAGTCCGTGCCGACCATTTGTTTTCCCCTAGTCCCATCTACCTGCACTCAGACCATACCCCTCCATTCCCTTCACGTCCATATACCTATCCACTTTACTCTTAAATGTTAAAATCGATCCTGCCTCCACCACTTCTGCTGGAAGCTGATTCCACACAGCCACCACCCTCTGAGTAAAGAAGTTCCCCCTCACGTTACCCCGAAACCTCTGTCCTTTAATTCTCATGTCATGCCCTCTTGTTTGAATCTTCCCTACCCTCAATGGGAAAAACGTATCCACGTCAACTCTGTCTATCCCTTTCATCATTTTAAAGACCTCAATCAAGTCCCCCCTTAACCTTCTGCGCTCCAAAGAATAAAGACCTAACTTGTTCAACCTTTCTCTGTAACATAGTTGCTGGAACCCTGGCAACATTCTAGTAAATCTCCTCTGTTTTCTCTCTATTTTGTTGACATCCTTCCTATAACTAGGCGACCAAAATTGTACACCATACTCCAGAATTGGTCTTACCAATGCCTTGTACAATTTTAACATTACTTCCCTACTCCTATATTCAATGCTCTGATTTATAAAGGCCAGCACACCAAAGGCTTTCTTTACCACCCTATCTACATGCGATTCCACCTTCAGGGAACTATGCACAGTTATTCCTAGATCCCTCTGTTCCACAGCATTCCTCAATTCCCTACCATTTACCATGTACGTCCTATTTTGATTTGTCCTGCCAAGATGTAGCACTTCACACTTATCAGCATTAAACTCCATCTGCCATCTTTCAGCCCACTTTTCCAAATGCATACCTGCCAACTTGTGAGATTGAAAAATAGGAATCCTATTAGTCTGACGTCAGTGAGGGCGGGGCACGTGACGTCAGTAAGGGGCGGGGCAAGTGACGTCAGTAAGGGGCGGGGTACGTGACGTCAGTGAGGGCGGGAAAGTGACCTCAGGGGGGTTACACAAAAAGCTGGAGAAACTCAGCGGGTTGCAGCAGCATCTAAGGAGCGAAGGAGATACACAAAAGGCTGGAGAAACTCAGCGGGTGCAGCAGCATCTAAGGAGCGAAGGAGATAGGTGACGTTTCGGGTCGAGACCCTTCTTCAGACTTTCTGCTGCACCCGCTGAGTTTCTCCAGCATTTTGTGTATCTCCTTCGCTCCTTAGATGCTGCTGCACCCGCTGAGTTTCTCCAGCATTTTGTGTAACCCTCCATTCTCCAGCATCTGCAGTTTCTTCGTTAACAAAGTGACCTCAGTGCGGGGGGGGGGCAAGTGACGCCGAACGCCACCGTGGCGGGGCGGGGTCATGCGGCTGCGTGCTGACGTACACCCGTGCGTGTCCCCATAAGCGGCGCAGGCGCGGTGCGCTCTCTCGCTGTCTCCTCGCCGCCGCCGCCGCCATGGGTCGCATGCACGCTTCCATCCCAATTCCGAATTCCAATTTTTTTCGGAATATTGAGGAAAAAATCGGAATTCGGAATTGGGATGGAAAAATCGGAAGAATTCCGCCCAAATCGGAATAGTTGGCAGGTATGCAAAGGGCCTGGTTCCAATCTCTCTGTAGACTTTGAAAATCTACTTCATTATCCACAACACCACCTATCTTAGTATCATCTGCATACTTACTTATCCAATTTTCCACCCCATCATCCAGATCATTGATGTACATGACAAACAACAGTGGACCCAACACAGATCCCTGAGGCACCCCACTGGTCACCGGCTTCCAACCTGACAAACAGCCATCCACCATTACTCTCTGACATCTCCCATTCAGCCACTGTTGAATCCATCTTGCTACTCCGCCATTAACACCCAAAGATTGAACCTTCTTAACCAACCTTCCATGGGGAACCTTGTCAAAGGCCTTACTGAAATCCATATAGACAACATCCACTGCTTTACCCTCATCAATTTCCCTAGTTACCGCTTCAAAAAATTCAAGAAGGTTTGTCAAACATGACCTTCCAGGCACAAATCCATGTTGACTGTTCCTGATCAGACCCTGTTTATCCAGATGCTTATATATAGTATCTCTAAGTATCGTTTCCATTAATTTGCCCACCACTGACGTCAAACTAATAGGTCTATAATTGCTAAGATTATTTTTTGAACCCTTTTTAAACAATGGAACAACATGCGCAGTACGCCAATCCTCCGGCACTATTCCCGTTTCTAATGACATTTGAAATATTTCTGTCATAGCTCCTGCTATTTCTACACTAACTTCCCTCAATGTCCTAGGGAATATCCTGT
The DNA here is from genome assembly GCA_035221665.1 of Okamejei kenojei. Taxonomy (NCBI): domain Eukaryota; kingdom Metazoa; phylum Chordata; class Chondrichthyes; order Rajiformes; family Rajidae; genus Okamejei; species Okamejei kenojei. Next base: position 72,761,076 of record CM069141.1, read on the forward strand.
CAGGACCTGGAGACTTATCCACTTTTATATTTTTCAAAAGTGTCAGTACTTCCTCCTCTTTGAATCTCATAGTTTCCATAGCTACTCTACTCTTTCCCCTTAACTCACCGAGTTCAATATCCTTCTCCTTGGTGAATACCGAAGAAAAGAAATTGTTCAATATCTCCCCCATCTCTTTTGGCTCTGCAGATAGCTGTCCATTCTGGTTCTCTAATGGTCGATTTTATCCCTCGTTATCCTTTTGCTATTAATATAGCTGTAGAAACCCTTTGGGTTTACTTTCACCTTTCTTGCCAAAGCAACCTCATATCTTCTTTTAGCCTTCCTAATTTCTTTCTTAAGATTCTTTTTACATTCTTTATACTCCTCTAGCACCTCATTTACTCCATGCCTCCTATAATTATTGTAGATATCTCTCTTTTTTCGAAACGTGTCCAATTTCCCTTGAAAACCATGGCTCTTTCCAATTTTTACTATTCCTTTCAACCTAACAGGGACATAAAGATTCTGTACTCTTACAATTTCCTCTTTTAAATGTCCTCCATTTTTCTTCTACATCCTTCCCATGAAACAAAGTGTCCCAATTCACTCCTTTAAAATCCTTACGCATTCCCTCAAAGTTAGCCTTTCACCAATCAAAAATCTCTACCCTAGGTCCAGTTCTGACTCTCTCCATAATTATATTGAAACTAATGGTATTGTGATCACTGGTCCCGAAGTGCTCACCAACGCATACCTCCGTCACCTGACCTGCCTCATTTCCTAACAGGAGGTCCAGCACTGCCCCTTCTCTGGTCGATACCTCTATGTACTGCTGCAAAAAACTATCCTGCACACATTTTACAAACTCCAAACCATCCAGCCCATTTACAGAATGTGTTTCCCAGTCTATTTTTGGAAAATTGAAATCTCCCACAATCACTACCTTGTGCTTACTACTAATATCTGCTATCTCCTTACATATTTGCTCTTCCAATTCACGCTCCCCATTTGGCGGTCTATAATACACCTCTAAAAGTGTTGCTACACCGTTCCCACTTCTCAGTTCCACCCAAATAGCCTCCTTAGACGAGCCCTCTAATCTATCCTGCCAAAGCACTGCTGTAATATCTTCTCTGACAAGCAATGCAACACCTCCCCTCTGGTCCCTCCAATTCTATCACACCTGAAGCAACGAAATCCTGGAATATTTAGTTTCCAATCACAGCCCTCCTGCAACCATTTTTCACTGATTGCCACAACATCATTTTTCCAGGTGTCAATCCAGGCTCTAAGTTCGTCCACCTTACTTACAATGCTCCTAGCATTAAAATATACACATTTCAGAAACCCACCATCCCTTATTCTCTGTCTATTATCTTTTTCATCTTTCTCGCCTACATTTTGGATCCGAGTGCTTCCCTTCTCTGCCTCTTGCCCCACACCCTGACCCCTAGCCCCCTCTACCCGAGTCCCTCCCCCAGCCTTTCTAGTTTAAAGTCTCCCCAGTAGCCTTTGCAAATCTCCCTGCCAGGATATTGGTCCCCCTCGGGCTCAAGTGCAACCCGTCCTTTGTGTACAGATCATGCCTTCCCCAAAAGAGGTCCCAGTGATCAAGAAACTTGAATCCCTGCCCACTGCACCAGTCCCTCAGCCACGCATTTATCCTCCACCTCATTTCATTCCTACTCCCACTGTCACGCGGCACAGGCAGTAATCCTGAAATCGTTACCCTTTTGGTCCTTCTCCTTAACTTTCCCCCCAACTCTCTAAATTCTCCCTTCAGGACCTCTGGCATTCCAGACGAAACAATCCAAGTCTGTTCAACGTCTTCCTGTAGCTACTGTCCCCTGATCTAGGCATCACTTTGGTGAACCTCCTCTGCACCTCCTCCAAAGTCTCCAAATCTTTCCCCTAATAGGGTGACCAGAATTACACGCAATACTCCAAATACAGCCTAACAGTCCGTTAAACGTTTAGAGATGCGGCATAGAAGCAGGTACCCCTGCCCACCGTGTCCGCGTCGACCAGCAATCATCCCCACACTAGTTCTATCCTACACACTGGCGACAATTTACAGAACCCAATTAGTTTAATTTAGTTTATTTCCGCCTGTCCCAGGTACAGTGAAAAGCTTTTCTTGCATGCTAACAAGTCAGCGGAAAGACAATACATGATTTCAATCAAGCCATTCACAGTGTACAGATACAGGATGAAAGGAATAGTGCAAGATAAAGTCCAGTGAAGTCTGATTAAAGATAGTCCGAGTGTCTCCAATGAGGAAGATAGTAGCTCAGGACTGCTCTCTAGTCGTTGGTGGGATTGTTCAGTTGCCCGAAAACAGCTGTGAAGAAACTGTCCCTGAATCTAGAGTTGTGCGTTTTTACACTTCTATATCTTTTGCCTGATGAGAGAGGGAAGAAGATGGAGTGGCCAGGGTACGACTCGTCCTTGATTATGTTGCTGGCATTGCTGAGGCAGCATGAGGTATAATTGTAGCCAATGGAAGGGAGGTTAGTTTGTGCGATGATCTGGGCTGCATCCACAGTTCTCTGCAATCTTTTGCTGTTTTGGATGGAACTGGTCCCAAAACATGCTGTTATGCATCCTGATATCTGTAGCACATCTGTAGGTGAGAGTTGTTGGGGACATGCCAAACTTCTTAAGCCTTCTCAGGAAGTAGAGGTATTGGTGTGATTTCTTGGCCATTGCTTTGATATGGGTGGTCCAGGACACGTTGCTGGTGATAGTTGCTCATAAGATCATAAGTGATAGGAGAGGAAATAGGCCATTCGACCCATCAAGTCTACTCTGCCATTCAATCATGGCTGATCTATCTCTCCCTCTAGCAGCCCTGTCAGCAGGTGTGTTTAAATGTATGTTTTTGGTGTTTCTCTGTGTGTCTTGTGTGGGGGCTGGTGTGGGGGGGTAAGGGGGAAACAGCTTTGGTCACCTCTTCCATGTCGCCTCCCCCGTGGCCACACATCCAGGATCGGTGCGGCCTTTCCCGGAGACGTGCCTGGGGCTTTAGCGGTGGGCGCAGAGTGGACTCTAGTCGCGGAGCGGGCGTGCCCTCGCCGGGGCTCGCCGGAGGGGAGCGCTCCGTTCGCTGGCCCGCGGCAGCCTGAAGCCGGTGTCTGCAGAGCTCCAGCTGGTGCGGCGTCCGCAGCCTGAGGTCCCTCATTGGGGACCCCAGAGGACAAGAAGCTTCTACAGCCGGCCCGCGGCCAACTTCTACCGCGGGCGCGGCGGGGACTTACCATCCGGAGCGGGGTCCCTTGCTCGGGGATCCCTGGAGGGGAGCTCCGACCGCCGGCCCTGCGGTCTGCGGTGTTTCTGGCTGCGGCACGGCGGGAATTTTAAATCTTCGACCGCCGGCCTGCGGCCTACATCAACCTGAAGCCACGGTCTCCGGTGGGGAGGCACCGATTCAGGCTTACCTGGACTTCTGCTTTCTCTACTCATCTGGACGCCCGCAGCGGAGGCTGCGGAGGGTTGAGGTGCCGACTACGGGGGAAAATGGAAAATGGAGGAGGACTGCACAAATGTTGTGCCTTCCACCACAGTGATGAATGCTGTGGTGGATGTTTGTGTTACATTTTTATTGTGTTTTTGTGTGTTTCTTTTTTCATTGTGCCATTGCTGGCAAATTCATTTCATTTGCACTATGAATAAAACTGATTGATTGATTGATAACCTCTGACACCCGTACTCCCGGGAATTTGAAGCTTTCAACCATCTCTACTTACTAACAAACATCAAACATCAACACCCAGCGAACGTACAAACTCCATACATACAGCATCCATAGTCAGGATGGAACCCAGGTCTCTGGTGCTGTCAGGCTGCATTGCTACCTCTGTATCACTGTGTTCTCCTGAACTTCTACAGGTGCACAGTAGAGAGCATACTGATTGGTTGCACCGTGGCCTAGTTTGGCAACTTGAACGTCCAGGAGCGGAAAAGACTGCAAAAAGTTGCGAACACTGCCCAGTCCATCATTGGCTCTGACCTCCCCACCATCGAACCGATTTATTGAAGTCGCTGCCTCAAAAAGGCAGCCAGCATCATCAGAGACCCACACTATCCTGGCCACACACTCATTTCACCACTGCCATCGGGAAGAAGGTACAGGAGCCTGAAAACTGTAACGTCCAGGTTCAGGAACAGCTACTTCCCTACAGCCATCAGGCAATTAAACACGACAACAAATAATCTCTGAACTGCAACAGACTATTATTATTATTGCAGTATATTTGTTATTTATTGAGGATGTATACACACACAGAACATTCTTTGTACTATGTTAAGCACTATGTTTAAACCAGTATCTGCAGCTCTTTCCTAGACCAACATGTCAGGTGTGGTCTTGCCCAAAAACAACTGTTGCAAGTCTACCGTCCCAGCTTCTTGAGACTTCAAGGGTTTCGGCCCAAAACGTTGCCTATTTCCTTCGCTCCATGGATGCTGCTGCACCGCTGAGATTTTCCTACATTTTTGTTTACCTTCCAGTTTTCTTAAGCAGTCTGTAGAGGCCCCTATGAGTGAGAGGGCAATGCTGGATCTAGTATTGGGAAATTGGGAAGGGCAAGTTAATGAAGTGTTTGTGGAGAAGCCATTTGGAACCAGTGACCACAGTTCGATTAGGTTTAAGATAGTTATGGATAGGGTCAGAGAGGCTTCACGTGTTAAAATTCTCAATTGGGGTGAGGCCAACTTTGAGGGTATGGGAGAAGGTCTTTCTCAAGTTGACTGGAGCAGGTTATTAGAGGGGAAAGGAACATCGGCCAAGTGGGATGTTTTTAAAAGTGTACTGACGAAAGCTCAGGATGTGTATGGCCCCGTTAGAATGGAGGTCCAAGCAGGCAAATGTAAAGAAGCTTGGCTGATGAGGGAAATTAAGACATTAGTCAAAAACAAGGATGCATGGGACAGCTGAGATCAAGTGCATCCCTGGAGGAGTTTCGGCAACTAAGGAGTAAACTTAAAAAGGAAATCATAAGGGCAAAAAGGGGCCAGGAGATAGCTCTGGTGGGTAGCATTAAGGACAATCCCAAAAAATGTTATAAATACATAGGGCGGAAAAGGGTAACTAGAGAGAGAGTGGGACCTCTCAGGGATCAAAGCGGTCACCTCTGTGTGGAGCCACAGGAGTTGGGCGGAAATTGGAGCAGTCACTGGAAGTGACATGAGGGCAGTCAGTGTTACTGTCCAAGAAGTACTGAAGGTACTGTCATGTTTGAAGGTAGGCAAATCTCTAGGGCCTGAACTGATATATCCAAGGACATTACGGGAAACTAAAGAGGAAATTGCAGGAGTCGTGGTTGAAATTTACAAGTCATCCTTAAATACAGGAGAGATGCCGGAAGACTGGAGGGTGGCAAATGTTGCGCCTCTTTTCAAGAAAGGCTGCAGGGAAAATGCTGGGAACTATAGGCTGGTGTGTTTAACATCTGTAGTTGTTAAGTTACTGGAGAGTATTCTGAGGGATAGGTTATACAGGCATTTGGATGGGCAAGGGCTAATTAGGGATAGTCAGCATGGTTTTTACGTGGGAGGTCATGTATCACAAATCTGATCGATCTTTTTGAAAACGTGTCCAAAAAGGTTGATGAGGGCAGAGGTGTAGATGTTGTGTACAAGTTCCAGTTTAAGTGAGTTTATTGCCGTGCGGCCCTGATATGACAATGAAATTCTTGCTTTGCTTCGGCACACAGAACATAGTAGGCATTGACTACAGTGGTGTCGTCAGCGAACTTGATGATGGAGTTTGCACTGTGACCGGCTACGCAGTCATGAGTATAGAGTGAGTACGGCAGGGGGCTGAGCACGCAGCCTTGAAGTGCTCCCGTGCTGATTGTTATCGAGTCTGACACATTTCCACCAATACGAACAGTCTGTGAATGAGGAAGTCGAGGATCCAATTGCGGAGGAATGCGCAGAGACCCAGTTCTGCGAGTTTGGTAACCAGCTTGGAGGGGATGATAGTATTAAATGCCGAGCTGTAATCGATGAATAACAGCCTGACATATGGTTTTTGTTGTCCAAGTGGTCCAGAGCGGAGTGGAGAGCCAGCGAGATCGCATCTACTGTTGACCTGTTGTGGCGGTAAGCGAACTGCAGTGGGTCCAGGTTTTTGTCAAGGTGGGAGTTGATTTGCGCCATGATCAACCTCTCGAAGCACTTCATCACCACAGACGTTAGTGCCACTGGTCGATAGTCATTGAGGCACATCACCTTGCTCTTCTTGGGCACTGGTATAATTGATGCCCTTTTGAAGCATGAGGGAACCTCAGACCTCAGAAGTGAGAGGTTGAAAATGTCCATAAAAATTCCAGCCAGTTGGTCCGCACAGGTTTTTAGAACAGGACCAGGTATACCATCAGGTCCAGGCGCTTTTCGAGGGTTCACCCTCTGAAGGATTTCCTGACGTCGGCCTCTGTGACTGAGACTGAAATACCATCACAGCGAATGGGGGCTCGGGAAGGCATATCGGTGTTCTCCCTTTCAAAGCGTGCGTAAAACGCATTGAGCTCATCAGTGCGCCGACAATGTATCGCCGACATTCGAGCTGCCTCCTGATTTCCGCTTGGAGGAGGTGATTGCATTCAGGTCCCTTCATGGACTTTACATGGACTTCAGTAAGGAGTTGGACAAGGTTCCACATGGTTGGCTGCTCTGGAAGGTTATGGAGCCAGAGAACAGAGGGGAGGGCTTCAATGAACACTTCTCATCTGTATTCATTGACAAAAGGAGATTGTAGTGCAGAATTTGGAAAGAGGGGTGGGAATATCTTAGGCTATGTTGTTATTCAATAGGAGGATGTATAGATGTCTTGGAGCCAAAGGAAACTGCAGAAACTGGAATCTTGAGCAACAAAAAAGGTGCTGGAGGAAATCAGTGTGTCAGGAAAGGCTCTGGGGAGGGGGTGGACAGGTAGTGATTTGGGTCGGGATCCATCTTCAGACTGATTGGGGTTGGGCGTGGGGAAAGGAGAGAAAACTGTGCTGGGACAAAGCTTGGGAAGTGATAGGTGAGAGGAGGGATTGATTGGAAGATGGGTGGAGTAAGTGACAGAGACAATAGGTGAAAAAAAAACCTAAAGGATATCAGATACGGAGTGAGTATTAAGAGTGAAATGTAAAGGAGAGGGAGGGACATGGGTGGAAGGGGATGAGGTGGGGGAAGTGTGGATCTCTGGGATGGGACATGACCACATGCGGGAGCACATGTTCCCTTGCTGTGCTGTACTGTACATCGCAAGAACAGGCCCTTCAGCACACCATGTCCGTGCCAAATATGGTGTCAAGACCAACTCCTATATGCCTGCTCATCATCCATGCAAATCCTTTTGCCTATTCAACAGTCTTTTAAATGCCTTCATTGTATCTGCCTCAACCGCCACCCTGGCAGCGAGGTCTCGGCACTCACCACCCTCTGTGTAAAAAAAGAATGCCCGACACATCTCCTTTAAACTTTGCCCCTCTCACCTTAAAGCTCTACCATCTAATATTTGATTTTTCCATTCTGGGAAAAGGGCTCTGATTCTACCCTATCTACGCCTCTCGTAACTTTATGTACTTCTCTCCACAACATCCCAGCATTGCAAAGAAACAAATCCAAATCTGTCCTCGCCCTGTAACTAATATCCCTCATTGAAGCAACCTCCTCTGCACCTATGCTGAAGTCTCCATATCTTTCCATTGATGAGGCAACCAGAATAGTAAGCAATACTCCAAAAGCAGCTTGTCCAAAGTCCTATAAAGCTGGCTCTCTAACTCTTATACTCAATGCACTGAACTATGAAAACAAGTATACCATGCCTTTACCACTTGAGCTAGAGTTGCCACTTTCATGGAGTTATGGACTTGGACCCCAAGGTCCCTCAATATATCAATGTTGTTAAGAGTCATGCCATTAAGTGTATGTTTCCCGTGCACTTGACTTCCCAAAGCGTGACACTTCACCCTTGCTCAGATTAAACTACCTGTCATTTCTCCGCCCATTTCACGGGCTAATTTATATCCCGCTGTACACTTTGACAGCCTTCCTCACAGTCCACGACTTCAGCAATCTTGGTGTCATCTGCAAACCTACTAACCAGCCAGTCTACGTTTATGTCCAAGTCATTTATATTAATCACAAACAGCAGTCTCTGCAGAACTCACTGGTCGCAGACCTCCAGCCTGAATATTGCCTTTCCACCACAACCCTCTGTCTTCTATCAGTAAGCCAGCTCTGAATCCAAGTCACTGTTAATTCTGTGTATCTTAATCTTCTGCATCAGCCTACCAGAAGGGATTTTATCAAATGTCTCACTAAAATCCATGTAGACAACATTCACCGCCCTACCCTCATCAATCATCTTCGTCACCTCCTCAAAAACTCAACAACGTTAGTTTTGCTAATCTGTTCTTCTACCTCCCTTTTATTATTGGGAGGCTTCTAGTACAATCCCATGAGAGTGCTTGCACCTTTCTTATTTCTAAGCTCTACCCATATCACGTCAGCGTACACACCCTCCAGTACGTCCTCTCTGAGTGCCACCATGACAGTCTCCATGATCAGTAGTGCAACTCCTCCACCTTATTGGCCACCTTCTTAATCACATCTGAAACATTGAAACCAGGACCATTGAGCTGCCAGTCGTGCCCATCTCACAACCACATTGCCACAATGGCAACAACATCATAGTTCCTGTAATAGCGCCACCTTTGTGTCGGAGGATTGTTAATAATCATGAATAAACCACAGTACAGTGTGCAGTCGATATCCGGTCACCAGCGTGTCAACTCGAGCTTTATGTCTTAGCATAAGATATCACAAATGGCGAGGAGGATGGGATCGAGGATTCCCCAGCTTTATTTGTTCATGTAGATCAGGAATTCTACAGATGCACAGAGAAGTGTTGCATACCTTTCGGTGTCACGGAAAGCTGAAAATCTGGTCACAAAGTTTGGGTTCGTGAAGCACGTGTGATGAGACTTAGAAATCCAAGATGGCGGTGCCCAGCGGGTAAATCGGACGATTGAGTGAGGAAGCCAGGAAACGTCCAGTGCATACATCGAATGTTTAGAGATGTTTTTTGCTACGAATAACATTACTGAAGTAGAAGCTTCTGATGCGGAATCAAGACATTTAAATGAAATAATTCAAGCTAGGAAAAGAGCAATTTTCCTCACTGAAATGGGTTCCGATGTTTATGAAACGGTAAAGAATAGTAAGATTAAACAGGAACTTACTAGTTTGAAGTTTGATCGTTATTTTATCAGGAGTTACAATGAGGGATTACGTGAAGAAGGCCGTCCCCATGCATGCGCGTCAATCTTCAAAGCAGCGGTGTGAAGTCACAGATAACTGTTGTTGAACTAACATAGTAAGATTATAGATGACTAGAACTACCAGATGATTGTTAAATTACGAGGGTAGGGAGCGGAGGGCACGTAATCCCTCACCGTAACTCCTTATAAAATAACGATCAAACTTCAAACTGGTAAGTTCTCGTTTAATCTTACTATTTTACTTCGGAGTTACGTGTGACTACGTGAAGACTTTGAAGGTCTGTGATTTCATGCCGAGGAACGACTCCACTTGTCACAGCAGCATCAATTGACCAGGACGAAAATTAATGCATTCAAAGATGACATGTTTAACAATACTAATGGTTTAATAACAGAAATTAAAACAAACAGTGACCCCTCTCACCCAGGGTGAAACTGTAAAACAGAACTTAAAACAGAATCAGCAAAACCCCCGTATTAGGCGTAGGCTTATTATAAAACCTCTGGTATGTCCTCTCATTCGACCATCCCGCAGCCGCCAGAATTTGGTCAAGAGGTACGTCCATATCCCTTGCTGCCGACGTCGATGCAGCCCTGGTGGAATGAGGTTTAAAAATGTCAGTGTCCACTCCTGCACACGCCAGTTTGTGAGGTTTGGTGTAGCTGACAAAAAAGGAGAGTTCCGAGCCTCTCAAGCTCCTGGTCACAATGTAATGGGTTATGGATGATACGACACACACTCGTGGATCTGAGGGATATGCAATGAAACTCAACGAACCCTAGTACCCCTGGCCTGCTCTGTTTGACGAGATCCCGAACGAAAAAGGTGACGTTATTGCCGGACGAACTCATACTGTCCAGTTTGAGTTTGGACCCGTTGTGCTGAGGCCAGGGCCATGAGCATAACTACTTTCAATGTCAGATGGTGTAGGGACAGAGATGAAACTGGTGCCCACTGACGGAGCAGCGTGAAACCACGCTGACATCCCATATATGAGTGTACCTGGATCTAGGTGGAGTTGAGTTAAAGACTCCCTTCATAAATTTGGTTATTAAAGGGTGAGACCCTACCATGTGATGTGCTGACCCCAGCCGTAAATAATTGGACAAAGCACTGCAGGCACTGGTAATGGCACTATAACTCAGTTTGCTATCGTGATAGAGTGACGATGGAAATTCCAAAACATCAGTGATTGCTGTGTGGTATGAAATGTGAGAGCGGGAACAGTACATCTCCCAATTTCTGATGTGAGAGATGTACTGTTTCAGAGTGCTCTTCTTACAGGCCGCAGTGATGACTTCAACAGTACGCTCTGAAAGCCCGAGCCCCGGGAACGGTCTCCTCAGAATCTGCAAACCAACAAATTTATACGGTCATGAAGAGGGTGGCTTTCCCCTGTCACTGGGTGTACCAGCAGATTTCTGCTCTTGGACACTGCCATAAAAGACTGTGTGGTTAAGGCTAGAAACCGAGGGAACCAATGCTGAGTAGGCCAGTCTGGCACTACCAGATTACCAGTGGCGGAATCTTGCTGAATTTTTGCCACACATTGAGTAATGAGGCAGAATGGGGTGAATACGTGTACAAATTTACCACCCCAGTGTAGCGAGAATGCATCCACCGCTACTGCCCCTGGATCTGGCTCCCATGACACATAAATTGGTAACTGATGATTAAGCCGGTAGTATTGTCAATCTGAAGTTGGACATGCACATGATACCTGTTGGTACAAAAAGCCTTTAACCCATAGAGTACACCCAACAACTCTAAATAGTTAATACCGTGTGATTGAAGCATGGATGCTTCCTGCATATCCCATCTGCCACCGCAGCTTGAGACAGTATCAGTAGCACCCCAACCTAGTGCACTGGCATCAGTCTGCAGGATAATAGATGGTGTATTGACTAGAATAGTACCAGAGCAGCACTGAATATTGGCTATCCATCATTGTAACTCAGTCAGAGCGTCAGCTGGTAGCCCGAGCCACATGTCTAATAGAAGGGTGACTATCAACAATGAGTTTCCCGCAGGCTTCAATTAAATCTAATTGCTTGCCCTGAGGCAGAGTCACTGACATGTGTACTGAGTTAATGGTGAACCCCAAATAGTCAATTATCTTAGATGACACCAATTTAGACTTAACTGGATGGATGATGAATCCTATCTTTTCGAAAATGAGTTCTGTAGCTGACACAGATAATTCAGCTAATTCAAAAGTCCTCCCAATGACTAAAAGGTCATCCAAATATGCCATCTCAATATGATTCTGTGCTCTGAGTGACACCAGGACTGGTTTGAGCAATTTTGTGAATAGTCTGGGAGCCGAGGTTAATCCATTAGGCAAAGCTTTAAACTGCCAGAACTGATCCATCCAGTTAAACCTCAAAAATGTTCTGTGCTGCTCATGAATGGCCACGGAATAGTAAGCATCTTTGAGGTCAATGCTTGCCATATAACATCCCCTGGAAAGCAGTTGTTTAGCAGTGACAAACGTTTCCATTTTGAAGTGTTTATACTGCACAAATGTGTTAAGCTCTGTCAAATCTAGGATAATTCTACATCCTCCATCCTTCTTATGCCTCGTAAAGATATTGGACACAAACTGATAAGACTACGCCTTGCCCTTTCAATTACACCTTTTTTGAACAAAGAATCTGGTTCTCTTTGTGCACTAATACACTCCTGTTGTGAGAACACAAACTTACGGCCAGGTGTGTGCTGAGTGGGTGGAGGCAAGTCGGAAATGAACTCAATTCGAAAACCTTGAATACTATGCAGTATAAACGGGTTACATGTTATCCACTGCCATTCATGTAAGAAAAATTGCAATCTCCCCCCAACTTATAATGTATCCATTGCAGTCGCACCTACCTTAGGATTTACCGGCGGTAACGTCGCTGCTGCTGCCCCTGAGCTCTGAGGGGTAGGGCTGCTGGAGGACGCCGCATCTTGAAAAGGCCTCTGTGTAGGTTGCTCCACACCACGTCCGCCATAGCCAGTGAACCATTTGGTATGCACTGGAGGGTAGGGGTACAGTCTGCGGAAAGACGACCCCTTCGGAGGCACCTTCATGAGCCCAACAGTCTTAGACTCTTCATCAAGTTCTTTCACCTGTTTGGTCTGGTTTTCTCCGAACAGGAGGTTTAGGGGTTGAACATTCCCCGGTTTACATAATCCAGCAAATTTAGGGTGAATGGCAGGACGGATGGCCATACAATTAATTTCAAAATGTGCATTGCACATTAATGCCATCGCGTCCTCCTGAGTCTCTGAGATAGGCGCCCCCTCCACTGACCGTGCAAAGGCCGTGATGCCGGAGGTGAGTAGCCGGAGTACTTTTTGCAATTTTACCTATTGGGCTCTGACATCCCCTCCAATGTGCACCCAAATAGATTGGTTTACTATGGGAACACTCAGTGAGGCACAGTTCTGTGGAGTATTGCACCTGGCAGTGGTCTCCTCCATCGTCTGTTCTTGTAGTGGATGGGAAGCCATGTCATTTATGTTCTCGGCGAGCTCTGCATCTAATGACTCATCAGTGAGGGTTGGGACCGCAAATCTGGATGCAATAGACAATACACCCGATGGTCCCTCTAGCCCAACTGTGCCTCCGTACTCTGGGTCAGCATAGCACTGACCTCGTATGCTCCCGTCATCTGACAAGTAGATATCACGCAGCCCTGACACAAGCGCTGCTGCCTCGGGTTCTAAAAGCTCCCCCGGTTACGATAGCTCCGTCCTTAGCAGCGTATCGTGCTGGAGTAACCTCTCCACAAGGCTCTGCAGCTGGGCCAGCCTGCCGGTAACACTGCTCTTAGGAGGGAACTCGTCCACCTCCTAGCCCAACTTGTCAGAGTCCAGGGCCCTAACAGACTTTTTTGTGGCATTCCTCCCCCCGTTGAGTAGCCAAGGTGCCTTATGGCCGCACCAAGTCTGTGGCTGCTGGCTGCTCTGCCAGCGGCTCTATAGACGAATTTGGCGGTCTCACGCTGCCCGCAGGCCCGTGGTCTTTAGACATTCTCCCAAACAATCCGAAGCTGAAATAATGTTGAACAAAACATACTCCGGACCAGGAGCAACGACTTCAGCTAAGCTGCTTAAAAAACACTTACCTGGATCTTTTAAACTTGCCCGCTGGAAGGTGCAACGCGCCCGCCAGTCGGTCGTTGCGCAATGCGTCAGACGTAATGACGCACATGCGTGGAGACGGCCCTCTTCACGTAGTCACTCACGTGACTCCGAAGTAAAATTTGTTAGCTCCAGCCAAACCAAAGGACACGCCATAAAATGATATTCTTAAGAAGTTAACAGATTATTATGACCCTAAGCCCTTAGAAATAGCTGAAAGCTATTGATTTGGAACAAGATGCCAACTCCCAGAGGAGAATATTAGTCATTTTATTGTGGCACTCAGGTTATCAATTCATTGTAATTTTGGAAATTTTCAAGACCAGACATTAAGAGACCGTTTTGTGTGTGGACTGAGAAGTGAGCGGATATAAAGTAAGCTGATGATGGTGTATGACCTGACACTTGAAACAGCTTGAAAAACTGCTTCGTCAATGGAAATGGCAGAGAGGGGTTCTACAGAAGTCAGGACAACTTCTAGACAACCAGCGGAAGATTTGAACAAGCTGCAGCCCACCAAACCAAAGACACCTAAGTCGACAAAGACGTCAGAGAATCGTTATCCATGGAAGGTTAGCTCTCGCCGTTTGGGCACACAGCCTTGTCCATTCCTCAAGGCAGAGTGTTACTCGTGTTACAAGATGGGACATCTAACGAAGGCTTGTCGCAAGGCTAAGCAGAGCAAGGGTTCAACAACAAGTAAATGTCTTCAGTCGCTGCATTCTGTGGATCAACTGCAGGCAGAGGAAGAGCTTCTCAACATGTACACCATAGGCCAGTTGAATGGAACTCATGTTTGCATGGAAGTCGATACAGGAGCATCTGTGAGCATGATTCCAGAATCTGTGTATTGGGAGAAGCTGTCAAATCATTTTGGAAGCGAAGCGTATCGAGTGACATGGTTACTCTGGAGAGAAGATTCCAGTGTTAGGAAGCGTACAGTTAGGTATAAGAAGCAACAGGCATAGTTGCCTCTCGTAGTTGTAAAGGGCGATAAGCCTGCTTTGCTGGGTAGGAATTGGCTGCAGATCTTGAAGCTCAACTGGAAAGAGTCATTCCTCATTCGCGCAGAATTCAAGTGTATCCGGAGGACGTAATCAAGCAACATCCGAAGGTGTTCAGCGACCAGGGAGATCCAATCAAGGGGTACAAGGCGAAAGTACACGTGAAGCAGGATGCGACACCAGTGCATTGCAAACTCCGGGCCGTGCCGTACGCACTTAAGGACAAGGTTGCGAAAGAACTGAAAAGACTTGAAGCTGAGAACAGTATCAGTAAGGTAGAAAGTAGTGAATGGGCAACACCCATTGTAGTTGTACCTAAACCTGATGGTAGTGTTAGACTTTGTGGGGATTATAAGGTAACCGTAAACCAGGTACTTGAAGGTAGTGTACCAGATACCCTACCAACAGCAGAGGATTTGTTTAGCGGGCGCCCAAGTTTTCACAAAAATGGGCTTGACAAATGCCTACTGGCAGTTAGGTGTAGATGACGAATCTAAATCCAAGCTGACTATCAACATTCATTTGGGATTGTTTCAGTTCAATAGGATCTCATTTGGCATATCATCAGACCCAGGGATTTTTCAAGGGATGATGACATAATTCTAGGGGGAATTGAAGGTGTGGTGTGTTATTTGGATGAAATCCTCATCTAAGCACCTGACGGGCAGACACATGATGAAACGTTGGAAGTGTTACTCAAACGCCTTGAAACACACAATGTAAGAGTAAGGCACAGAAGTGTGAGTTCTTTCAGAACTCGGTAGAGTACTTGGGACATAAGATAGACAAGATAGACACCCCACCAAGGGTAAGGTTAGAAACATAGAAACATAGAAAATAGGTGCAGGAGTAAGCCATTCGGCCCTTTGAGCCTGCACTAATATGATCATGATCAATATGATCATGGCTGATCATCCAACTCGGTATCCTGTACCTGCCTTCTCTCCTTACCTCCTGATCCCTTTAGCCACATGGGCCACATCTAACTCCTTCTTAAAATATAGCCAATGAAGTGGCCTCAATTACCTTCTGTGGCAGAGAATTCCACAGATTCACCACTCTCTGCGTGAAAAATGTTTTTCTCATCTCGGTCATAAAAGATTTCCCCCTTATCCTTAAACTGTGACCCCTTGTTCTGGACTTCCCCAACATCGGGAACAATCTTCCTGCATCTAGCCTGTCCAACCCCTTAAGAATTTTGTAAGTTTCTATAAGATCCGCCGTCAATCTTCTAAATTCTAGCGAGTACAAGCCGAGTCTATCCAGTCTTTCCTCATATGAAAATCCTGACATCCCAGGAATGATACGATTAAGAACGCGCCCACTCCCAGAAACATCTCTGAGCTCCGATCCTATTTAGAGTTAGTGCATTACTATGGGACGTTCATGACAAAGCTGTCCACTTGTTTATATCCCTCGAACAAGCTTTTGAGAAAAGATGTACCATGGAAGTGGACACGTGAATGTGATCAAGCTTTCAAGTCATGTGAAGCTCAGTTGGCAGAGTTCAATTACAATGTCAATAATTGTAATTATTGATTTCATTACAATGTCAATAAGCCAGTGAAGTTAGCATGTGATACTTCACCATACAGTTTGGTTCTGTGATCTCTCATGTGCTAGAAACTGGAGAGGAGAGGCCAATAGCATTTGTGTCTAGAACACTCAGTGCCAGTGAGAGAAATTATGCGCAAATAGAGTGAGAGGCTCTGGCATTGATTTTTGGCTTTAGGAGATTTCACAAATACTTTTATGGTAGAAGGTTTGTAATCGAGACAGATCACCAGCTATTGACAGTGATATTAAATCCAAAAGCACACGTACGAACTCTGGCAGCTGCCAGAATGCAAAGACGGGCATTGATATTGTAAGGCAATTCAGTATCGTAAGGCAGCAGAGCACAACAATGCTGACGCCATGTCTAGATTACCTTTGGAATCGGAGGTTACCCCAAACAGAGAGGACTTGTTTTATTTGTCTCATGTAGATGAGTTACCTATCACTTCAGGAGACATTCAGAAAGACATTTGTCTCTGTCTCACAAACTGGCTAACTTTCTGATTACCTATCGAAATACGCCTCACACCACTACTAGTCAAACACCAGCTGAAAAGAAAACCAAGAATTTGGCTCAAACAGTAGAAGAGAAACAGGAGCAGCAAAAAGCATATCATGACAGAAGTAGTTTCTTTACTCAGAGGGTGGTGGCTGTGTGGAATGAGCTTCCAGCAGAAGTGGTGGAGGCAGGATCGATTTTAACATTTAAGAGTAAAGTGGATAGGCATATGGACGTGAAGGGAATGGAGGGGTATGGTCTGAGTGCAGGTAGATGGGACTAGGGGAAAAAAAATGGTCGGCACGGACTGGAAGGGCCGAGAGGGCCTGTTTCCGTGCTGTAATTGTTATATGGTTATATGGTTAGAGTAAAAGAAAGGAGTGTTGAGTTGAATATGAAAGGTAAAGGTGAAAAACCATCATCACAAGTGTGTAAAGTGGTTACCTGGAAGAGTAGTGAGAAAGTGCGGATCACTGACATACTTGGTCAAGATGTTTGGATGAGGGGAGGTGAGAAAAGTACACATTGACCATGTCATGCCTATGCAAGCACAGACAGGGTTGCAACCAGATCAAATAGACAAGTCAGATCATTTGCTTACCACTCAAGTACAGGTACCAACAGATGAACCAGAAATGGTACAAGAAGGAACACAAGATAGTGAGAGTTTGAACCAGCCTGAAAATTGAGGTTCAAGTGTAGTTGATAGTCCAACAAAATTGACTGGTCTGGAATCTATGAATGGAGGTCAACGGAAGGCTTGACTCAATAAAAAATGAGTCCATGTGGATCATGGGGAACAAGGACATGGCAGACCAATTGAATAACTACTTTGGTTCTGTCTTCACAAAGGAAGACATAAATAATCTGCCAGAAATAGCAGGCGACCGGGGGTCAAATGAGATGGAGGAACTGAGTGAAATCCAGGTTAGCCGGGAAGTGGTGTTAGGTAAATTGAATGGATTAAAGGCCGATAAATCCGCAAGGCCAGATAGACTGCATCCCAGAGTACTTTAGGAAGTAGCCCCAGAAATAGTGGAAGCATTAGTGATAATTTATCAAAACTCTTTAGATTCTGGAGTAGTTCCTGAGGTTTGGAGGGTAGCTAATGTAACCCCACTTTTTAAAAAGAGAGGGAGAGAGAAAACGGGGAATTACAGACCAATTAGTCTAACATCGGTAGTGGGGAAAATGCTAGTCGGTTATTAAAGATGGGATAGCAGCACATTTGGAAAGTTTTGAAATCATTGGACAAAGTCAGCGTGGATTTATGAAAGGTAAATCATGTCTGACGAATCTTATAGAATTTTGTGAGGATATAACTAGTAGAGTGAATAAGGGAGAACCTGTGGATGTGTTATATCTAGACTTTCAGAAGGCTTTCGACAAGGTCCCTCATAAGAGATTAGCATACAAACTTAAAGCATACAGTATTGGGGGTTCAGTATTGATGTGGATAGAGAACTGGCTGGCAGACAGGAAGCAAAGAGTAGGAGTAAACGGGTCTTTTTCAGATTGGCAGGCAGTGACTAGTGGGGTACCGCAAGGCTCAGTGCTGGGACCCCAGCTATTTACAATATATATTAATGATCTGGATGAGGGAATTGAATGCAACATCTCCAAGTTTGTGGATGACACGAAGCTGGGGGGCAGTGTTAGCTGTGAGGAGGATGCTAGGAGGCTGCAAGGTGACTTGTATAGGTTGGGTGAGTGGGCAAATGCATGGCAGATGCAGTATAATGTGGATAAATGTGAGGTTATCCTCTTTGGCGGCAAAAACAGGAGGGTAGATTATTATCTGAATGGTGGCCGATTAGGAAAAGGGGAGATGCAACGAGACCTGGGTGTCATGGTACACCAGTCATTGAAAGTAGGCATGCAGGTGCAGCAGGTTGTGAATAAAGCGAATGGTATGTTGGCATTTATAGCAAAAGGATTTGAGTACAAGAGCAGAGAGGTTCTACTGCAGTTGTACAGGGTCTTGGTGAGGCCACACCTGGAGTATTGCGTACAGTTTTGGTCTCCTAATCTGAGGAAAGACATTCTTGCCATAGAGGGAGTACAGAGAAGGTTCACCAGACTGAATCCTGGGATGGCAGGACTTCTATATGAAGAAAGACTGGATAGACTCGGCTTGTACTCACTGGAATTTAGGAGATTGAGGGGGGATCTTATAGAGGCTTACAAAATTCTTAAGGGGTTGGACAGGCTAGATGCAGGAAGATTGTTCCCGATGTCGAGGAACTCCAGAACAAGGGGTCACAGTTTAAGGATAAGGGGGAAGTCTTTCAGGACCGAGATGAGAAGATCTTTTTTCACACAGAGAGTGGTGAGTCTGTAGAATTCTCTGCCACAGAAGGTATTTGAGGCCAGTTCATTGGCTATATTTAAGAGGGAGTTAGATGTGGTCCTTGTGGCTAAAGGGATCAGGGGGTATGGAGAGAAGGCAGGTACAGGATACTGAGTTGGATGATCAGCCATGATCATACTGAATGGCGGTGCAGGCTCGAAGGGCTGAATGCCGTACTCCTGCACCTATTTTATATGATTCTATGATTCTAAACAGTCAGAAACGTTTGGTCAGGGAAGTAATCCAGTAAGAAGGAGAAACCCAGTGATTAAGTTTAATTTGTGAAATGCACATATCATTGTATATGCAACATATATGCATGGTGCCCTCATTATATTCAGGTTATATACATAAACCATCAGGCAAGATAAGGGGGAAGTTTTTTAGGACCGAGATGAGAAAAAAAAACTTCACACAGAGAGTAGTGAGTCTCTGGAATTCTCTGCCACAGAAGGTAGTTGAGGCCAGTTCATTTGCTATATTTAAGAGGGAGTTAGATGTGGCCCTTGTGGCTAAAGGGATCAGGGGGTATGGAGAGAAGGCAGGTACAGGATACTGAGTTGAATGATCAGCCATGATTATATTGAATGGCAGTGCAGGCTTGAAGGGCCGAATGGCCTATTCCTGCACCTATTTTCTATGTTTCTAAGATTGTAATAAATTCACACCATTTTGTTATATTCTGGTAACATGAAGAACATGATATCTCATGGGTAGTGAGCTGATTATTATACTTGTTATCATTAGATAACATGATACCAATTTGTGACGTGATTTTATTTTAAGAAGGTATGAAACAAACCATTACACATATTAGAAGGTGAAATTGTCTTCATGGTGACTTAGTTTGAATTCTATGCTGTTTGTTGGTAAAAACCATACACTTGTATGATAAAAATAAAAAAATTTAAAAATGTCAACAAGGCGATAACTTTTTCAGTAAGGTGGGAGGAGTTGTAATAGCGCCACCTTTGTGTCGGAGGATTGTTAATGATCATGAATAAACCACAGTACACTGCGCAGTCGCTATCTGGTCACCAGCGTGCCAACTCGTGCTTTAAGTCTTAGCATAAGACAGTCCCAAGCAGCGATCCAGGCTCTAGCTTCATCTGCTTTCTCCACAATACTCCTTGCACTGAAATAATCACACTTCAATCCATCATCATCACCATATTTCTTCACCTCTCCCCGTCTGTCCTTCCCTTGAAACTTAGCCGTTCTGACCTTTATCTTGCCATCACCCCTTCCAATTTCTGATCTACTTTGAATCTCATCCCCCTCCCTGTCTAGTTTAAACATTCCCAAGTAGCACGAGCAAACGTACCTGCAAGGATATTGGTCCCCTCCAGTTCAGATGCAACCTATCCCTCTTGTACAGGTCACCTCTGCCCCAGAAGAGATCTCAATGTTCTTGAGATCTGAATCCCTGCCCTCTCCAACAACCCAGCCATATGTCCTAAGACTGAGGTGAGAAAAAACTTTTTTACCCAGAGAGTTGTGAATTTATGGAACTCCTTGCCACAGAGGGCAGTGGAGGCCAAATCACTGGATGGATTTAAGAGAGAGTTGGATAGAGCTCTAGGGGCTAGTGGAGTCAAGGGATATGGGGAGAAGGCAGGCACGGGTTATTGATAGCAGATGATCAGCCATGATCACAATGAATGGCGGTGCTGGCTCGAAGGGCCGAATGGCCTCCTCCTGCACCTATTTTCTATCTTTCTATGTTTCTATCTTCCTGCACCTGCCCCCACTAGTACAGTAAGTGCAACTGGTCATAAACCTGCGGTCTCTGCGGTCTTGCTTTTTACCCTTCTGCCCAACTGCCTACAGTGGTAGAGCTACTGCCTTACAGCGCCAGAGACCTGGGTTCAGTCCTGATCACAGGTGTTTGTCTGTACGGAATTTGTACATTCTCACCGTGACCTGCGAGGGTTTTCTCTGGTTTCCTCCCACACGTCAAAGACGTACAGGTTTGCAGGTTAATTGGCTTGGAATAAAAATATCCAATTGGATATTGTGTGAGTAGGATAATATTAATGTGCGGAGATGGCTGGTTGATGCAGACTTGGTGGGCCGAAGGGCCTATTTCCATGCTGTATCTCTAAACTAAACTAAATTCACTTTGCTGTTGTCATGTTGAGTGTCCACACTGGACTACACCACTCTGTGCCTATCCCCTTTCCTGATGGTCACCCATCTACTTTCTGCCTGTTCCCTATTTGTGACAATAACTTCTATCTATCTTCTTCTTCCGTCGTGTGTCTTTTAGACCTGCAGCTCCGTTGAGGTGAGCCAGGCCAACGTGTCATCGTCCAGGTCAATCAGACCTCGTTCACCATTCGGTGGCCGGTGTTTGGGGCAACTGGTGACGATGTGCTCCACTGTCGGTGTTGGGTCCCCACACTCGCATCTGATGTTGGCTGGGGTGATGCCAGCGAGGACGGGCAGTTGGTTTACTGGGGTGGCTGGTAGGCATCCGGAGACAGTCCGCAGGGCGCTGTTGAGGGCAGCATCCAGCTTCTTGGCGTGAGGGCTGCGGCACTAGACTGGGGCGCAGTACTCGGCGGCTGAGAACACCAGGGCCACTGTGGACGTGCGCAGCGTCTTCGTCGTGGCTCCCCATGTGGTGCCGGCTAGGCGGCGAATCAGTGCGACACGGGCGCTTGTCTTGCTTTGGCACCTTCCAGGTGTTGTTTAAATGCTAACGACTGTCGAGCTTCACACCGAGGTACGTGGGGACGGGCTGGGACCGTAACCGGGCGTTATGCCACTTCTATCTATGACCTCGTTAGTCTCCTGGTTGATACGTTATATGGAGGAGAGAACAGAGAAGCTGCCATTGTTTTCCTTAGAGGGGAATAGATTAATAGACCTGACATTATTATTATTAGTCAAAATTATGAAGCCAGCAATTGGGAAAATGGTGAGAAATGATTCCTTGTATTTGACCTGTAGGGATTGGTTTGAAGTGAGAGAATTGGAGTAGAGAGACTAATTGTCCCCAGAGCGTGGTTACAATCCACAACATGCTGACTGAGATAATAGTGGAGGGAGAGATTCTCACAACATTGAAGAAATATCTGAACCAGCACTTGAATTGTCAAGGCTGAGAAGTCTATAGACCAAATACTGGGAGATGGAATTAGTTTAGATGATTGGCAATGGCAGGGTGGGCTGAAGGTCCTGATTCTATGCTGCGTACCTCCTTGGCAGTCATTACATTTTCAGACACATGAGCTTAATTCCAACAGGGACAGAGACCTCTGTCATTACCAGCAGTGACCACAGCATGATGTTCTGTTTAATGAAGCATGAAACAACAGGTGCCATTCAGCAATGCGCCACGCAGCGGGGTGTAGCTTCATGAAAAACAACTCTATAGCTTGGGATTGCTCTGGCTTGTTCAAGCTTATCACCATTTATTGAAAATCTATCAGCCTTGAGGGCAGTACATTGATGTAGCGGTAGATTGCTGTCTTATAACGCCAGAGACCTGGGTTCAATCCTGACTACGGGTGTTGTGTGAATGGACTGTATGTTTTCCCCGTGAACGTGTGGGTTTTCTCTGAGATCTTCGGTTTCCTCACACATTCCAAAGGTTTGCAGGTTAAGTGGCTTGGTATGAATGTAAAAATATTCCCCAGTGTGTGTAGGGCAGTTTTAATGTGCGGGGATCGCTGGTCGGTTCGGACTCGGTGGGCCGAAGGGCTTGTTTCCGCGCTGCGTCTCTAAACTTTTTAAACTATCTCTAATGGTTTGTAGCATTGCTGTTGTCATTTTGGTGTCCACTGTTTGGTTTTGTATTGTATTCTATTGTATTGTATTGTATTCAATTTATTGTCATTATCTCATAAGAGACAACAAAATGGATTTTCCTTACAGTCAAATAATAAATAAATAAATATGAAAAAGAACAACAAGAACGAACAAACACAGAAGTCCACGACACATCCCAACCCCACAGCGGCACCAAAGTTAAGGAAGGTGCCATAGTCCAGCCAGCCTCCCCGCCGATCTTCCCAGCTGCTCACCCGTGGTCGGGGCCTCCCGAGCACCCGCAGTCGCCGCCACGGACGGCCCAATGCTCAGGCCCTCTC
Source organism: Okamejei kenojei (assembly GCA_035221665.1). Classification (NCBI taxonomy): domain Eukaryota; kingdom Metazoa; phylum Chordata; class Chondrichthyes; order Rajiformes; family Rajidae; genus Okamejei; species Okamejei kenojei. The sequence continues at coordinate 72,783,972 of CM069141.1, forward strand.
GCCGGGAACGAGGAACACCGACGCCGAACCCTGACGGAGAACATCCTCAGCGGCCTGGAGTCTTTTCATCTTGGACACAAGTTCAAACTGGGGCCTCCGTAATGTCATGGTTTCAGACACCTGGAGTCATGTGGGGGAGAGATAGCAAGATCGATAGGGTTGGCATAACATTCATCCCAAATGACTCCAAGGATTTTGAAACCCACAGCAGGGGTTGTGGGGACTCATGCTGGAGGTACAGGACCTGGTTCTCTCAGCCATAGTGGACCAGGACACTGGCAGGTACTTTGTTCTCGGGATTGGCAACATATGATTACAAACGTGAGCTCAACTGGCTGAAGGTACAGGCACTTGTACTGGTGTCAATGCTTCTAGGGCAAATAGAAGGGCTACTCATCGTCCAGAGCTCCAGTCTTGATATGGATCATGATGAGGCATTTAATATTCTGTGACCTGATGACTCCAGATGAGGAGAAAAGGACATAAAGTGCTGGAGTAACTAAGCAGGTCGGGCTGCATCTGCGGAGAAAATGGATATCGCTTGCAAACACCCTGACAGAGATGAGGCAATATTGTAGGAAGGGCAAGAAAAGTTTGTGGGCCAGTGATGTTTCACTGAGATTAATTTGGTTTAGTTTAGTTTAGAGATACAGCGCGGAAACAGGCCCTTCGGCCCACCGAGTCCACATCAACCAGCAATCCCTGCACATTAACACTATCCTTCACACACTAGGGCCAATTTACACTTGCATCAAGCCAATTAACCTATAAACATGTACGTCCTTGGAGTGTGGGAGGAAACCGAAGATATCGGAGAAAACCGATACGGTCATCAGGAGAACGTACAAACTCCGTACAGACAGCATCTGTAGTTAGGATCAACCCCAAGTCTCTGGCGCTGCAAAGATTGTAAGACCGCAACTCTACCACTGCGGCAGCTGCCGCTGATATCGACAGTTGTTTCGGATCACATCCTGCTCACCACCATAAATCAAAGTGCAAGACTGGGACAGGGTTCTGCAGAATGGAGACTGTGAAGTGGGTACACCACAGTCCTCTTCAGTTGAGTGAGGTTGAAAAGCCCATGGTACTAGCTTGTACTGGTGCTAGCTTGTACTGTGGGCTAGCTGGTGCTAGCTTGTACTGTGGGCGAGCTGGTGCTAGCTTGTACTCTGGGCGAGCTGGTGCTAGCTTGTACTCTGGGCTAGCTGGTGCTAGCTTGTACTCTGGGCTAGCTGGTGCTAGCTTGTACTGTGGGCGAGCTGGTGCTAGCTGGTGCTAGCTTGTACTGTGGGCGAGCTGGGGCTAGCTGGTGCTAGCTTGTACTGTGGGCGAGCTGGTGCTAGCTTGTACTCTGGGCTAGCTGGTGCTAGCTTGTACTGTGGGCGAGCTGGTGCTAGCTGGTACTGTGGGCTAGCTGGTGCTAGCTTGTACTGTGGGCTAGCTGGTGCTAGCTGGTACTGTGGGCTAGCTGGTGCTAGCTGGTGCTGCTCCTGCATCTGTCTTGGGAGTCGTCACTTTGCTATTCTCTTCTGAGACCTGGACATCCTGTAGCTGACACCTCGAAGCATTGGAGAGGTAACACGAATGTTGTCCTCTCAAAATTATTTTAATATTACACACATAAATAAATAAATATTAGTCATCTACCTGGCCAAACACCAAGGCTTCCCGGTCCTAGATGACTCCATTATTTCAGTCACATTGCTTAGTGGGATAGTGGGCGAGGGGAGGGGGGTCTGCTTTCTAATTAACTGCTCAGTGCTCGGGAAGGTGGACCTATCGAGTTCCTGCTCCCCAGACTTTGAATATTTCCTGGTGAAGTGTCGTCCCTACCAGCTGCTGCAGGAATTCACTGTCCTGACAGCAGTCGACATCCCACACTATGCTGATACTAAGCTTGCACTTGAGGCACAAGACACCACCAGCAAATACCTCGAAACAAAGTGCCCCAACGCCTTGTTCATAATAGCCAGGGACTTCAAACAGGCCAATCTTGAGAACATGCTACCAAAATATTATCAGCACATCTCCTGCCTAAGCAGAGGCCCAAACATTCTCTATCAGAAACACACGCCGCTCCATCACCCGAATCAAGCACTTGGGTAAATCTGATACTAAAGCCAATGATGATAATACTTGCTCACTTGTACCCAGCTAGCTGCAGTGAAGTTATTTATTTTTGCACATAAATTACGCAAATGAGTTGCTACAAAGGTGCTGACAAAGGTACGAAAAGTACTCATCCCTTCTGTGTTCCCCCCACTCCCCGCAGATCCCTCTTAGTTCTCGGTGCCCCAACCCCCTCATGCCGAATCCCCATTTGTTCAGTGCTCCCCCACATCGGGTCCCCCACTGTTCTCAGTGACGTGGCCCGACCACCTTGGCCCGACCACCTTGGCCCGACCACCTTGGCCCGACCACCTTGGCCCGACCACCTTGGCCCGACCACCTTGGCCCGACCACCTTGGCCCGACCCCCTTGGACCGACCACCTTGGCCCGACCACCTTGGCCCGACCACCTTGGCCCGACCACCTTGGCCCGACCACCTTGGCCCGACCACCTTGGACCGACCACCTTGGCCCGACCACCTTGGCCCGACCACCTTGGCCCGACCACCTTGGCCCGACCACCTTGGCCCGACCACCTTGGCCCGACCACCTTGGCCCGACCACCTTGGCCCGACCACCTTGGCCCGACCACCTTGGCCCGACCACCTTGGCCCGACCACCTTGGCCCGACCGCATCCTCGCGACCCTTTCCTCGGCACAACCCCACTGGAGGCTCCGACCCAATCTCGTCCCGAGCCCGACTCAAGCTGGGGGCCCTTGGCACAACCGCCGGAACTTCGACCACTCGCTCTGCGTCGGCCTCCCTGTAGCCGCGGCGCCCTGTGGGACGTGTCCTCCATCATCCACAGACATCTGTGGCAATGAATTCCACAAATTCACCAGCCCCTGACTAATGAAATTCCTTCTTCCTAAAATAAAGTCCTTTTATTCTGAGGCTGTGACCTCTGGTCCTAGATTCTTCAACTAGTGGAAACATCCTCTCCACATCCACTCTATCCAAGACTTTCACTATTTGGTAAGTTTCATTGAGGTTCCCCCTTATTCTTCTAAACTCCAGGCCCAGTGATGACAAACGCTCTTCATATGTTAACCCACTCGTTCCTGGGATCATGCTTGTAAACATCTGGACCCTCTCCAGCGCCAGCACATCCTTCCTCAGATATGCGGCTCAAAATTGTTCAATACTACAAATAAATATTATTCTCAATATTTATAATCAAATATTCCAAATAAATAAACATTCTCCAGCCTTATAAACCCTTAGCATGACATGTGTAGGAAAGAACTGCTGGTTTAAATCGAAGTTAGATATAAAATGCTGGAGTAACTCAGCGGGACAAGCAGCATCTCTGGTGAGAAGGAATGGGTGAAGTTTCAATGTGAAGAAGTCTCGACCCGAAACGTCACCCATTCCTTCTCTCCAAAGATGCTGCCTGTCCCGCTGAGTTACTCCAGCTTTGTGTCTACCTCAGACTTACATTCCTGTTTTGAATGCTAGTCTTCTCGAAATAAATGCTAGCATTTACGCTAGTATTGCACTTGCCTTCCTTACTATCAATTCAACTTGCAAGTTAACTTTTTGCACCAGCACTACCAACTCCCTTTGCATCTCTGATTTCTGGATTCTCTTCTCATTTAGAAAATAGTCTACGCCTTTTTTCCTACCACCAAAATGCATGACTCCACACTTTGCTACACTATATTCCACCTGCCACTTCTCAGCCCACTCCCAACCTGTCCAGGTTCTTCTGCGGAGTCCCTACTTTCTCTACACTACCTGCCCCTCCACCTAACTTAGTATCAGCTGCAAACCTTGCAAAAAGCCTTCAATCCCCTTGTCCAAATCATTAATATACAACGTGAAGAGTAGCGACCCCAGCACCGACCCCTGTGGAACTCCGCTAGTCACTGGCAGCCAACCAGAAAAAGCTCCCTTTATTGCCACTCTTTGCCTTCTGCCATCCAGCCAACCTGTATCCATGCTAGTATCTGCCATTTTAAACCATGGGCTCTCATCTTCCTTAGCAGCCTTATGTGTGGCACCTTATCAAAGACTTTCTGAAAATCTAGCTAAACAACACCAACTGACTTTCCTTTGCCTGTTATTTATTTCCTCAAAGAATTCCAGCAGATTCACCTGGCAAGATCTCCCCTTCACAAAACTATGCTGACTACAGCCTATTTTATCATGAACTTTAAAGTACCCCGTAACCTCATCCTTTGTAATGACTCTCAAATTGTACCAACCACTGAAGTCAGACTAACCGGCCTGTAGTTCCCACTATTCTGCTTTGCTCCCATCTTGAACAGTGGGGTAATATAAGGGTATTATATGGGATGGCAGGTCTTCCATATGAAGAAAGACTGGATAGACTCGGCTTGTACTCGCTGGAATTTAGAAGATTGAGGGGGGATCTTATAGAGACTTACACAATTCTTAAGGGGTTGGACAGGCTAGATGCAGGAAGATTGTTCCCGATGTTGGGGAACTCCAGAACAAGGGGTCACAGTTAAAGGATAAGGGGGAAGTCTTTTAGGACCGAGATGAGAAAACCTATCCATTTTCTTCAAGATGCTGCCTGACTCATTGAGTTACTCTAGCACTCCTGTTTTGTAAACCAGCATCTGCAGTTGCTTCCTTCCACATTCGAAAGCTTTCCTATCCGTGTACCTGACCAAGTTTCTTTTCAATTCTGTTATAGTACCTGGATCAACTACCTCCTCTGACAGCTCGTTCCATCCACCCACTCCCTGCAAATGAAAACGTTGGCCCTCAGGTTCCTATTAACTTTTGTCCATCTCACCGTAAACCTATGTCCTCTGCTACTTGTTACCCATACCTATCTATTCCACTCATGATTTTATACACCTCTATAAAATCATTCCTCAGCCTCGTGCACTCCGAGATGTAAAGTCCTAGCTTGCATAACCTTTGCCCACAACTTCCGCTCTCGAGTCCTTGCAACATCTCGTAGCTCTTCTCTGCATTCCTTCCAGCTTAATTACATCCTTCCGACAGCAGGGTGACAAACCTGAACACAATATGCAGCTTCATGTACAACTGTGGCATAACATCCCAACTTCTGCACTCAGTCCCTGACTGATGAAGGCCAATGCACCAAAAGCCTTCTTTGCCACCTTATCTGTCAGTGACCACTTTCAGGGAACTCTGTACCTGGACTCCTAGATCCCTCTGTTCCACCACACTCTCCAGAGCTCTACTATTTACTGAAGGCTCTGCCCTGGTTTGACTTTCCAAAATGCAACCTGTCGCATTTTTATGCTTCAAACTCCATAAGCCATTCCTCAGCCCACTTGCGCAGCCAAGCAAGATCCTGTTCTAATTTTTGATAACTTTGTCCACTGTCTACCATACCACCCACTTTGGTGCCATCTGCAAACTTGCTAATCATGCCTTGTACATTCTTATCCAAATTCTTGATGTAAATCAGTTTATATAACAATAGGTCAAGCACCAATCCCGGAGGAACACCACCAATCTTCGGCCTCCAGCCCAAAAAACAACCTTCTTCCACAACCCTTTGCTTCCTTCCATCAAGTCACTACAGTAGCCAGTAAGCTAGCTCGCCCTGAATCTAACTTTCCAGAGCAGCCTATCATTCAGAACCGTATCAAAGGCCTTGCTGATGTCCAAATAGACTTGCCCTTGTCAACCTTCTGCATTATTTGTTCAAAATCCCAGGCAGATTCATAAGCTACAATTTCCTATGTACAAAACTCTTCTTAAATAGAGACACAGCATTAGCTACCCTACAGTCATCTGGCACCTCACTTGTATCTAATGATGATTCATATATCTCAGTGGTGGCACAGTGGCGTAGCGGTAGGGTTGCTGCCTTACAGCGCCAGAGACCTGGGTTTGATCCTGACTATGGGTGTTGTCTGTACGGAGTTCCCATGTTCTTCAGATTCAGATTCGGATTCAAACTTTATTGTCATTGTGCAGTGTACAAGTACAGAGACAACGAAATGCAGTTAGCATCTCACCCAGAAGTGTGAACACAGAACAATGGAACAGTAATATATATATATATTATATATATATATATATATATATATATATATGTATATTCAGTAGCAGTAGTGCAATTTTCGGGGGGGGGGGGGGGGGGGGGGAGATCAGTCACTGGGGGAAGGAGTGTCCGGGGGGGTGGGGTGACTAGGCAATCACCGAGGTGCAGAGTTAAGTAGGGTAACAGCCGCAGGCTGTTCCTGAACCTGCTGGTCCGGCAACGGAGATACCTGTAGCGCCTCCCGGATTAAACAGGGGTGAGAGTCCTTGACGATGCTGTGCGCCCTTTGCAGACATCGCTTGCTCTGGACTGACTCAATGGCGGGGAGTGAGGAACCGGTGATGCATTGGGCAGTTTTCACCACCCTCTGCAGTAATTTCCGATCGGAGACAGAGCAGTTGCCACATCATACTGTGATACAGTTAGTAAGGATGCTCTTGATGGAGCAGCGGTAGAAGTTCACCAGAATCTGAGGAGGCAGATGGACCTTCTTTAGTCTCCTGAGGAAGAAGAGACACTGAGGAGCCTTCTTGATCAGTGTTGAGGTATTGTGGGTCCAAGAGAGGTCATCAGAGATGTTGACCCCCAGAAACCTGAAGCTGGAAACACGCTCCACCTCCGTCCCGTTAATATGGATGGGGGTGTGCGTGCCCTGTGACCGCATGGGTTTTCTCCGGGTGCTCCGATTTCCTCCCACATTCCAAAGATGTGCAAGTTTGTATTTGACTTCTGTAAATTGTAAACTAGAAACATAGAAACATAGAAAATACATGCAGGAGGAGGCCATTCAGCCCTTCGAGCCAGCACCACCATTCAATATGATCATGACTGATTGTCCACTATCAATAACCCGTCCCTGCCTTCTCCCCATATCCCCTGACTCCACTAGCCCCCAGAGCTCTATCCAACTCTCTCTTAAATCCATCCAGTGATTTGGCCTCCACTGCCCTCTGTGGCAGGGAATTCCACAAAATCACAACTCTCTGGGTAAAAATGTTTTTTCTCAGCTCAGTCTTAAATGACCTCCCCTTTATTCTAAGACTGTGGCTCCTGGTTCTGGACTCACCCAACATTGGGAACATTTTTCCTGCATCTAGCTTGTGCAGTCCTTTTATCATTTTATATGTTTCTATAAGCTCCCCCCTCATCCTTCGAAACTCCAGTGAAATCAAGCCTAGTCTTTTCAATCTTTCCTCGTATGACAGTCCCACCATCCCAGGGATCAATCTCATGAACCTACGCTGCACTGCCTCAATCACAAGGATGTCCTTCCTCAAATTAGGAGACCAAAACTGTACACAATACTCCAGATGTGGTCTCACCAGAGCCCTATCCAACTGGAGAAGAACCTCTTTACTCCTGTACTGAAATCCTCTTGTTATGAAGGCCAACATTCCATTAGCTTTCTTCACTGCCTGCTGTACCTGCACGCCAACTTTCAGTGACCGGTGTACAAGGACACCCAGGTCTCGCTGTACCTCCCCCTTACCTAACCTAACCCCATTGAGATAATAATCTGCCCCCTTGTTTTTGCCACCAAAGTGGATAACCTCACATTTATCTATACTATACTGCATCTGCCACGCATCTGCCCACTCACTCAACCTGTCCAGGTCCCCCTGCAACCTCCTCTTCACAGTTCACACTGCCACCCAACTTTGTGTCATCCGCAACATTGCTAGTGTTGCTCCCAAATCCCTCTTCCAAATCATTTATATATATGGTAAACAATTGCGCCCCAACACCGAGCCTTGCGGCACTCCACTCGCCACTGCCTGCCATTCTGAAAAGGACCCGTTCACTCCTACTCTTTGCTTCCTGTCTGCCAACCAATTTTCTATCCATGTCAACACCCTACCCCCAATATCATGTGCTCTAATTTTAGTCACCAGTCTCCCATGCGGGACCTTATCAAAGGCTTTCTGAAAGTCTAGATACACTACATCCACTGGCACCCCTTCATCCTTTTTACTCGTCACATCCTCAAAAAATTCCAGAAGATTAGTCAAGCATGATTTCCCTTTCATAAATCCATGTTGACTTGGACTAATCCTTTTACTGCTATCCAAATGCTCCATTATTACCTCTTTCATAATTGACTCCAGGGCAGGAAGGCAGATTATTATCGGAATGGTGTCAGATTAGGAAAAGGGGAGGTGCAACAAGACCTTGCTGTTGTTGTACATCAGTCACTGAAAGTAAGCATGCAGGTAGAGCAGGCAGTGAAGTAAGCTAATGGCATGTTGGCCTTCATTGCGAGACGATTTGAGTTTAGGAGCAAGGAGGTCCTACTGCAGTTGTACAGGGCCCTGGTAAGACCGCACCTGGAGTATTGTGTGCAATTTTGGTCTCCTAATTTGAGGAAGGACATTATTGCTATTGAGGGAGTGCAGCGTAGGTTCACCAGGTTAAGTCCCGGGATGGCGGGACTGACATACAGTACGATGAAAGAATGGGTCAACTGGGCTTGTAGTTGCTGAAATTTAGGATGAGAGGAGATCTTATTGAGACATATAAAATTCTTAAAGGATTGGGCGGGCTAGATGCAGGAAAAATGTTCTCGATGTTGGGGGAATCCAGAACCAGGGGTCACAGTTTAAGTCTGAAGAAGGGTCTTGACCCAAAACGTCACAATTCCTTCTCTCCAGAGATGCTGCCTGTCCCATTGAGTTACTCCAGCATTTTGTGTCTACCTTTGATATAAACCAGCATCTGCAGTTCTTTCCTACACATCAGAGTTTAAGAATAAGAATTTAGGACTGAGATGAGGAAAAATGTTTTCACCCAGAGAGTTGTGAATCTGTGGAATTCTCAGCCACACGCAGTGGAGGCCAATTCACTGGATGTTTTCAAGAGGGTGTTAGATTTAGCTCTTAGGGCTAAAGGAATCAAGGGATATGGGGAAAAAGCAGGAAAGGATTTTGATTTTAGATGATCAGCTGTGATAATATTGAATGGTGGTGCTAGCTTGAAGGGCCGAAGGACCTACTCCTGCACCTATTTTTCCTATGTTTCTATTGGGAATGTTAAAAATCCCCTACCATGATCACCCTGTGAGGTGTCTGCAACCTGCAGGCATATTTGTTCCTAAGATTCCAGTTGACTATTTGGCGGCCTGCAAAAATATCATCACCTTTTAAGCTACTGCCGTGATTTTCACCTTAATCAATATAGCAACCTCCTCTCCTCTTTTACCCCCATCCCTATCCTGGCAATAGCACAAATAACATGGAACATTAAGCTGCCAGTCCTGTCCCTCCCTCAGGCAGCATTCGTAATGGCTACAACATCCCTGTCACGCATACTTACCCACATCCAGAGTTTATCCGCCTTGCCAGTCTAACCTAATCATTGAAATAAATACAACTTAATCTAATAGTCCTTCCACACTCCCGATCCACTGAGCTTTCTTTCATCACCTTTGGTACCGGCTTCCAAGGTGATGCAGCGGTAGAGTTGTTGCCTCACAGTGTCAGAGACCCAGGTTCCATCCAGACTACAGCTGTTGTCTGTACTGAGTTTGTACGATCTCCCTATGACTGCATGGGTTTTATTTGGGTGCTCTGGTTTTTTTCCCACATTCCAAAGACATGGAGGGTTGTAGGTTAATTGGCTTCTGTAAATTGTCCCTAGTTTACAGGATAGAACTAATGTATGGATGAAAGTTATACACTGGTCGGCGCGGACACTGTGGGTCGAAGAGCCTGTTCCCATACTGTATCTCTAAATAAAACTGAACACTCACCTGCCTCACACCTGCACTAGATCCCAAACTATTTTAAACCATCGTGAGAAATGGTGGCAAACCTGCATATTGGTTCAGCTCTGGTTAAAATGCAACCGATGGCTCCCTCTTATATAGGTCACCTCTGCCCTAGAAGAGATTCCATACATTTATCTGTCCAACCTTTTTGTGGCATCTAGCCCTCTCCCTCCTAATGCCAGCATGCAGGGCAGCTCACAGTCAATGCAGAGAGTCAGGCTTCTGTCAGGTCCATGATAGAGAGCTGGGGGTGACATGGTTACCTGTATGAAACTGGGCCATTACTGCCCTCTGCTGTTCACACAGGTAGTGTGCAGCTCCCAGCCCAGCTGTTGATTGAAGTTTACAACCGGCATGTTCCAGTGAGGAGGAGGGACAAGGATGAGAAAGTAACCTTGGATGACCGAAGAGGTTGTAAATTTTGGTCAAAAAGAAAAAGGGAATACATACAAGATTTAAGGGGATTGAATCAAACAGGCCCATTGAAGTTAGTTTAATTTAATGTCAGACACAAGAAGCTGGAGCAATGCAGCGGGACAGGCAGCATCTCTGGAGAGAAGGAATGGGTGGTGTTTCGGGTCAAGACCCTTCTGCAGACTGAGTCAGGGGAGAGGGAGACTAGGGATATGTGGATGGGTAAGGTGTGAAAATGACAAATCAAAGCAGATGATGATCCTATTCCGATTCCTATTAATGTTATGTTTTTGGTTAGTTCATTAGTTTATTGCCCCATGTTGTAGTGGGGGAAACTTTATCTTTCCTCTTTGAGGAGATAGTTTTTCAGCGTGTCTCTGTCTCTGTCTCTGCACTGCAACAACCAGGAGCTGGTCTCTTTGACTGCACCGGGGAGCAATAGCAGGAGCTCCGACCACCCCGACCGGCTGGCTTCTCCAGGTTACATCAGAAATCCCCAAGGAACAAATCCAGGGGATGCCGGGCAGGAGTAAAATGATGTGCGGAGAACAGGAGGTACAAGCCATACTTGCCTTCCATCACAATGGGGAATGTGAGATCGCTGGCTCACAAGACGGATGAGCTAGCTGCACTAGTGAAGACCCAGAGGGAGTACCACGAGAGCAGTGTGATGTGGTTCACGGCGACTTGGCTCCACGAGGACATCCCTGAGTTCAATGCAAGTTCAGACTGTTCGGGCGGACAGGGACTGCAGGGAGAGTGGCGAGTGTAAAGGTGGGAACTTGCTATTCCCATTAACAACAAATGGTGCAACCCTGGTCACATGATGGTTAAAGAGCATGTGTGTAGCCCGGACATTGAACTGATGGCTCTGTATCTCCGTCCATAATATATGCCCTGGGAATTCTCACACACCTTTGTGGTGGCTGTTTACATTTGTCTGTCCGCCAACCCGCTGCGCACATGTGACATCAAGGTGGTGATGAAAGTGATTGTTGAGGGTAGGGCAATGGATCTAGTTTAGTTTAGAGATACAGAGCGGAAACAGTTCCTTCGGTCGACCGAGTCCACGCTGACCAGTGATCCCCGCACACTACACACACTAGGGACAATTTACAATTTTATTGAAACCATTTAACCTGTAAACCTGTACATCTTTGGAATGTGGCAGGAAACCGGAGCTCCTGGAGAAAACTCATGCAGGTCACGGGGGGGAAACATGTTGGTCCTGAACTCTGATCAGCTTGATTTCTAACGACTCCCATATTTCAAGCATGGACTTACCTAGTAACAGCTACTCCAAAATTACTCTCTCCCTTACCGCTTAATAATGTTGAAACTTACCCTCTGCATTTTAGTACTTTCTCCCATATCCTATTTCATAACTCCCTTAAAACATACGGAGATGTAATCATGTTTTTCCAACATGCTCAAACACTGAAATGCCATCACCGGGCCAGGCTTGTTTCCCAATGTAAGGTCCAGTAATGTCCCTCCTTTCGTTGAGCTATCCATATACTATTGCAGGAAGCACCTGTTGGAGACACCTAACAAATTGTACCCCTGCTAAGCGTCTTGCACGCAGGACATCCCAGCCATTATAGGCACAACACGATAGTTCTATACATTGATCTCATTCCAAGTTCATCTGCTTTACCCGTAATACTTCTTACATTGAAATAATCACACTTTAGCCCATCATTCTCACCATATTCATGAACCCATCCCTGCCTCTCCTTCCTTTCAGATGTACATCGTTTAACCTCTGCCTTCCCACCAATCCCTGCACTCACTGACCTGCTGCTCTGGTTCCTAACCCCATCACTCTACTTTAAGTCGTTCACATCACTAGCCAACTTCCTTGCAAGGATATTGGTTCCCTTCCAGTTTTAGTGCAACCTCTCTTCTTTGCACTGGTGTATCTGCCCTGGAGGAAAGCCTGGTGATCCAGTCATCTAAAACACTCCCTCCTGAACCAGCTCCTTAGCCACATATTGAACTGTGTTATCTTTCTATTCCTTGTCTCATAAACCTGTGGCATGGGCAATAACCAGAGATTTCAACCCTGGAGATCCGGTTTTATAACCTACTGTCTCACTCCATACATTTTTTTGTGCAGGATGTGATCATACTTCCTACCTATATCATTGGTACCAATATGGACGCCGACCTCTGGCTGTTCACCTCCACTCTTAGAATGTCTTATGCCCACACAGACACATCCTTGACCCTAGCACAAGGGAGGCAACATACCATCTTGAAATCTCGCTTGTGCATCTTTAGACCACTGGGTCCTCTCCACTAGGGTCCTCAATGTGCATTCAGTAATGCAGGCCTGTGTGATGCAGGCATGGACTGCAGATCATGTGATTTATCCTTGTTTGTGTTGATGATATTCCTTCAGCATTTGACAAGCAAAAATAGGCCTGTGTATAAGACAAGCAACATGGAAAGATACAGCATAGAAACCAGCTTGTAGACCCATCACTCGTTCACAATCTGCTATCAACTCCACACACACTAGAGGCCAATTAACCCACAAACGTGCAAATCTTTAGGATGTGGGAGGAAACCGGAGCACCCGGAGGAAACCCACGCAGTCGCAGGAAGAACATGCAAACTCCACACAGACAGCACACAAGGGCAGGGTTGAACCTGGGTCTCTGGTGCTGCATCACTGTGCAGAATTATTGCAGAATTTTAATTACTGGCCGCAAATTTCCAGTGTTGGTATATCTGAGCGGAATACTGCCAAATGGCAGGAAAGTGAATCAGAGCATGTAAAATGACCACCCAGAATGTGGTACCTTCATCTCAGTGTCACGAAGCCTAGGATCAGTAGCCCCTGGTCGTTGGATCCGGGATCCCTCTCTTCTGCAAGATTCGTACAGGGCATGCATTCACACCAACTCCCTACTCAAGGCTGAAATTCTCCCACCCACTGCTGACCCTTCTGATACCAGTGAACCTGAGAAAGGGAATGGCACCCAAGCCAAGCCACCCTCCGAGACTGGGACCTGCCATTCTCATTAGCAGGATCACAGAGATACAGCGCAGAAACAGTTCTATGTCATCCCACTTTTGCATCCTCTCATGACACGCTAGGGGCAATTTACAGCAGCCAATTAACCTACAAACCCACACGTCTTTAAGATGTGGGAGAAAACTGGAGCACCCAGAGAAAACCCACGTGGTCACAGGGATAAGTGAATTGAATTCTTTATTATCACATGTGACAGGTCACAGTGAAATTATTTGCTTACACACCCAAGGTATACAAATAGTCACCACTTAAAGGACACTTACAAAGTTAAAGTACCCTGTGCCAGGTCCTCCTTTGTTCTCTCCCTCCTCTCCCCCGCCCCCCCCCCCCCCCCCCCCCCAGGCCGGGTCCACATTATTCTTCCCCCTCACAGTTCCCCTCACCAGGTCCTCCTTTGTTCCCGGAGGCACAACCTCCGCAACATGCAAACTCCACACAGACAGCACTCGAGGCCAGGATTGAAACCGGGTCTCTGGTACTGCAAGGCAGCAGCTCTATCAGTTGTGCCACCGTGCCAACCTGATGATAAAGAACATGGTGATTTCAGAATTATGGTGGCCAATATCCATTCAATGACAATATCACCTTTTTGAAATTGTTGCTGTACACACAACAGCTGTTATCGCACATTCAGTCGCCAATATCCAAAGGGCCTTTTCAACACAACATTGCCAGGATGCAGGAAATAATTAAGGCAGACAATCAAAAAGGCAAGTTATAGAATTGAGCAGCACAGAAACAGGCCCTTACAGCCCACCTTGTCCATGTTGACCATGATACCTATCTAAATAGACCCCAATTTGCGTCCTTCCACATCCAAATACATAGAACATAGTACAGCACAGGAATTCAACCCCAAGGACCATGCCGAACATGATATCCAAACTAATTTCTTCTACCTGCTCATGATCCATATCCCTCCATTCAGTGCATATCCAAGAGCCCATCTAAGTCTCTTAAATCCAATATCATATCTGCCTCCACCACCACTCCTGGCACATCCCAGGCATCCACCACTCTCTCTCCCCTGCCTGTCTGCTTTAAACTTTCTCCCCCTCACCTGAAATCCATGCCCTCTAGTATTTGACATTACCACCCTGGGAAAAACGGATTGCCTATGCCTCTCATCATTTTATATGCGTCTATCAGGTGTCCTCGGCTTCAGAAACTCCAGAGAAAACATTCCAAAAGTGTCCAAACTCTTCTTGCATCTAATACCTTCTAATCCAGCCGGCATTCTGGCAAGATATTTGGTGTATTATTTTCCAGATGGGTTGAAGATGGCATTTTCCTCCCCATCTTCAGCACGGTGACATTGTCGACTTTTCTAACTGTAATCAGGGTTTTGTGACGTTGCCTCCTCTGAACTTCAAATTACAATTTGGCCACATTGCATCACCTTAAGAACATCCATGGACAGCCACCTGTAATTATTAAATTCCCATCGTTCAACATGTGTTATTCTCCTGTTAAAATCATGAGCCTAATTAATCTGAAGCCAGGCGATGAAACATTGTCCTCAGTTTCTCAGATGCAGGGTCTTGTTCCAAAACATTAACTGTCCATGTCCCTCCACAAATGCTGCCTGGCCGACTGAGTTCTTCCAGTAGTTTGTTTCATTTATCACCACTCACTCAGTCTATAACCCATTGTTGAATCACAGTATCCCCATCACATGCCCTTCCACCTATTTTTATATAATTTGCAAAACTTATATACTTTTACCTCCTGTACCTCCGGTCATTATGTAAATAGTAAATAATTATGGGTCAAAACCAAATCCCCAAACTAATCTATCAATTACATTCCTCTAGGCTGCAAAGGACCAATTTATTCTGGATTGAACCTGGTCTCTGGAGTTGTGAGGCAGAAGACTTGTGGCACGGTGCTGCAGCAGCAGAGTTGCTGCCTTACAACACCAGAGACCCGGGTTCGATTCTGACTATCTGTACGGAGCTTGTACATTTTCCCCATGACTTGCGTAGGTTTTTTCCGGGATCTCCAGTTTCATTCGTAGGTTAATTAGCTTTGGTCAAATAGTAAATTGTCCCTACTGTGTTGGATATTGTTAGTGTGCAGGGATCGCTGGTCGGCGCGGACTCGGGCCGAAGGATCTGTTTCTGCTCTGTATCGCTAAATTAAACAAAGAAAGAGTCTGAAGAAGGGTGTGGGAAGTCAGAGAGTCCTCCAGTGCTCCTGCACACAACACCTGTGTGATGTGCATCTAGCTACAGCTCCTTATGGACTGTGTTAGGGAACTGGAGCAGCAGCTGGATGACCTCAGGACCATCCAGGAGACCGAGGAGGTGAGAGATAGGAGTTACACTGTGGTGGTCACACCAAGGGACGGGCATAAAATAGATGGGGGACCACCAGGAAAGGGAGTAGGCAGAGAGAGCAGGGATTCTCTGCGGCCATTCCCCTCAACAATAGGTATGCCCCTTTGGATAGTATTTGGAGGATGACGGGTCAGAGAAGAGCAGAAGCAGCAGCCAGGTCTGTCGCATTGGGCCTGGTTCAGAGGCACAGTAGGGCGGGTGAAGTCAGGCAGAGCCATAATGAAAGGAGCCTCGTTAATCAGGGGGTCAGACAGGAGATTCAGTGACAGCGAACAGACTCCAGGATGTTGGCTCCCTGTGCCGGTGCAGACGAGTCTGCACCGACTAGCAATTCCCACACTATCCTAGGGGAAATTTTACATTTATACCAAGACAATTAACCTACAAGCCTATACATCTTTGGAGTGTGGGAGGAAACCAAAGATCTCAGAGAAGATCCACACAGTCAAGTGGAGATTCAAGATTCAAGAGAGTTTATTGTCATTTTTGATTGAGGGGGGATCTTATAGAAACTTACAAAATTCTTAAGGGGTTGGACAGGCTAGATGCAGGAAGATTGTTCCCGATGTTGGGAAAGTCCAGAACAAGGGGTCACAGTTTAAGGATGAGGGGGAAGTATTTTAGGACCGAGATGAGAAAAACATTTTTCACACAGAGAGTGGTGAATCTGTGGAATTCTCTGCCACGGAAGATAGTTGAGGCTATATTTAAGAGGGAGTTAGATATGGCCCTTGTGGCTAAAGGGATCAGGGGTTATGGAGAGAAGGCAGCTACGGGATACTGAGTTGGATGATCAGCCATGATCATATTCCATATAACAATTACAGCACGGAAACAGGCCCTCTCGGCCCTTCCAGTCCGTGCCGACCATTTGTTTTCCCCTAGTCCCATCTACCTGCACTCAGACCATACCCCTCCATTCCCTTCACGTCCATATACCTATCCACTTTACTCTTAAATGTTAAAATCGATCCTGCCTCCACCACTTCTGCTGGAAGCTGATTCCACACAGCCACCACCCTCTGAGTAAAGAAGTTCCCCCTCACGTTACCCCCCGAAACCTCTGTCCCTTAATTCTCATGTCATGCCCTCTTGTTTGAATCTTCCCTACCCTCAATGGGAAAAACGTGTCCACGTCAACTGTGTCTATCCCTTTCATCATTTTAAAGACCTCAATCAAGTCCCCCCTTAACCTTCTGCGCTCCAAAGAATAAAGACCTAACTTGTTCAACCTTTCTCTGTAACTTAGTTGCTGGAACCCTGGCAACATTATAGTAAATCTCCTCTGTACTCTCTCTATTTTGTTCACATCCTTCCTATAACTAGGCGACCAAAATTGTACACCATACTCCAGAATTGGTCTTACCAATGCCTTGTACAATTTTAACATTACTTCCCTACTCCTATATTCAATGCTCTGATTTATAAAGGCCAGCACACCAAAGGCTTTCTTTGCACCCTATCTACATGCGATTCCACCTTCAGGGAACTATGCACATTTATTCCTAGATCCCTCTGTTCCACAGCATTCCTCAATTCCCTACCATTTACCATGTACGTCCTATTTTGATTTGTCCTGCCAAGATGTAGCACTTCACACTTATCAGCATTAAACTCCATCTGCCATCTTTCAGCCCACTTTTCCAAATGGCCCAAATCTCTCTGTAGATTTTGAAAATCTACTTCATTATCCACAACACCATCCTATCTTAGTATCATCTGCATACTTACTTATCCAATTTTCCACCCCATCATCCAGATCATTGATGTACATGACAAACAACAGTGGACCCAACACAGATCCCTGAGGCACCCCACTGGTCACCGGCTTCCAACCTGACAAACAGCCATCCACCATTACTCTCTGACATCTTCCAATCAGCCACTGTTGAATCCATCTTGCTACTCCGCCATTAACACCCAAAGATTTAACCTTCTTAACCAACCTTCCATGGGGAACCTTGTCAAAGGCCTTACTAAAATCCATATAGACAACATCCACTGCTTTACCCTCATCAATTTCCCTAGTTACCGCTTCAAAAAATTCAAGAAGGTTTGTCAAACATGACCTTCCAGGCACAAATCCATGTTGACTGTTCCTGATCAGACCCTGTTTATCCAGATGCTTATATATATTATCTCTAAGTATCCTTTCCATTAATTTGCCCACCACTGACGTCAAACTAATAGGTCTATAATTGCTAGGTTTATTCTTTGAACCCTTTTTAAACAATGGAACAACATGCGCAGTACGCCAATCCTCCGGCACTATTCCCGTTTCTAATGACATTTGAAATATTTCTGTCATAGCTCCTGCTATTTCTACACTAACTTCCCTCAATGTCCTAGGAAATATCCTGTCAGGACCTGGAGACTTATCCACTTTTATATTTTTCAAAAGCGTCAGTACTTCCTCCTCTTTGAATCTCATAGTTTCCATAGTTACTCTACTCTTTCCCCTTAACTCACCGAGTTCAATATCCTTCTCCTTGGTGAATACCGAAGAATATAAATTGTTCAATATCTCCCCCATCTCTTTTGGCTCTGCAGATAGCTGTCCATTCTGGTTCTCTAATGGTCCAATTTTATCCCTCGTTATCCTTTTGCTATTAATATACCTTTGGGTTTACTTTCACCTTTCTTGCCAAAGCAACCTCATATCTTCTTTTAGCCTTCCTAATTTCTTTCTTAAGATTCTTTTTACATTCTTTATACTCCTCTAGCACCTCATTTACTCCATGCCTCCTATAATTATAGTAGATATCTCTCTTTTTTCGAAACAAGTGTCCAATTTCCCTTGAAAACCATGGCTCTTTCCAATTTTTACTATTTCCTTTCAACCTAACAGGGACATAAAGATTCTGTACTCTTACAATTTCCCCTTTAAATGTCCTCCATTTCTCTTCTACATCCTTCCCATGAAACAAAGTGTCCCAATTCACTCCTTTAAAATCCTTACGCATTCCCTCAAAGTTAGCCTTTCTCCAATCAAAAATCTCCACCCTAGGTCCAGTTCTGACTCTCTCCATAATTATATTGAAACTAATGGTATTGTGATCACTGGTCCCGAAGTGCTCACCAACGCATACCTCCGTCACCTGACCTGCCTCATTTCCTAACAGGAGGTCCAGCACTGCCCCTTCTCTTGTCGATACCTCTATGTACTGCTGCAAAAAACTATCCTGCACACATTTTACAAACTCCAAACCATCCAGCCCATTTACAGAATGTGTTTCCCAGTCTATTTTTGGAAAATTGAAATCTCCCACAATCACTACCTTGTGCTTACCACTAATATCTGCTATCTCCTTACATATTTGCTCTTCCAATTAACGCTCCCCATTTGGCGGTCTATAATACACCCCTAAAAGTGTTGCTACACCGTTCCCACTTCTCAATTCCACCCAAATAGCCTCCCTAGACGAGCCCTCTAATCTATCCTGCCAAAGCACTGCTGTAATATTGAATGGCGGTGCAGGTTCGAAGGGTCGGATGGCCTACTCCTGCACCTATTTTCTATGTTTCTATGTCATGTGTCCCTGATCACACAATGAAATTCTTGCTTTGCTTCAGCACAACAGAATATAGTAGGCATGAATACAGAACAGATCAGTGTGTCCATATACCATGGTATAAATATATACACACATGAATAAATAAACAGATAAAGTGCAAATAAACAGATAATGGTCTATTAATGTTAAGAGTTTTGTTTGAGTTGAGTTTAATAGCCTGATGGCTGTGGGGAGGTAGCTGTTCCTGAACCTGGCCGTTGCAGTCTTCAGTCTCCTGTATCTTCTACCTAAAGGTAACGGGGAGATGAGTGTGTGGCCAGGATGGTGTGGGTCCTTAATGTTACTGCCAGCCTTTTTGAGGCAGCGACTGCGATAGATCCCCTCGATGGCAGGGAGGTCAGAGCCGATGATGGACTGGGCAGTGTTTACTACATTTTGTAGTCTTTTCCGCTCTTGGGCGCTCAAGTTGCCGAACCAAGCCATGATGCAACTGGTCAGCATGCTCTCTACTGTGCACCTGTAGAAGTTAGAGAGAGTCCTCCTTGACATACCGACTCTCCGTAATCTTCTCAGGAAGTAGAGGCACTGATGTGCTTTCTTTATAATTGCATCAGTGTTCTTGGACCAGGAGAGATCTTCAGAGATGTGCACGCCCAGAAATTTGAAGCTCTTGACCCTTTCCACCATCGACCCATTGATATAAATGGGACTGTGGGTCCTCATCCTGCCTCTTCCAAAGTCCACAATCAGTTCCTTGGTTTTGCTGCTGTTGAGGATCAGGTTATTGTGCTGGCACCATTTGGTCAGTCGGTCGATCTCTCTTCTATACTCTGACTCATCCCCATCAGTAATCCGTCCCACAACAGTGGTGTCATCAGCGAACTTGATGATGGAGTTCGCACTATGACCGGCTACGCAGTCATGAGTATAGAGTGAGTACAGAAGGGGACTAAGCACACAGCTTTGATGTGCTCCCGTGCTGATTGTTATCGAGTCTGACACATTTCCACCAATACGAACAGACTGTGGTCTGTGAATGAGGAAGTCGAGGATTCAATTGCAGAGGGATGCGCAGAGACCAGGTTCTGCGAGTTTGGTAACCAGCTTGGAGGGGATGATTGTGTCAAATGCCGAGCTGTAATCGATGAATAACAGCCTGACATATGAGTTTTTGTTGTGTAAGTGGTCCAGAGCGGAGTGGAGAGCCAGCGAGATTGCATCCACTGTTGATCTGTTGTGATGGTAGGCAAACTGCAGTGGGTCCAGGTTTTTGTCGAGGTAGGAGTTGATTTGCGCCATGATCAACCTCTCAAAGCATTTCATCACCACCGACATTAGTGCCGCTGGTCGATAGTCATTGAGGCATGTCACTTTGCTCTTCTTGGTCACCGGTATAATTGATGCTCTTTTAAAGCAGGTGGGGACCTCAGAAGTGAGAGGTTCAAAATGTCCATAAAAACTCCAGCCAGTTGGTCCACACAGCTTTTTAGAACACAACCAGGTATACCATCAGGTCCAGGCGCTTTTCGAGGGTTCACCCCTCTGAAGGATTTCCTGACGTCAGCCACTGTGACTGTGACTGAAATACCATCACAGCGAATGGGGGCTCGGGAAGGCACATCGGTGTTCTCCCTATCAAAGCGTGCGTAAAACGCGTTGAGCTCGTCAGGGAGTGATGTATCGCCGATATTCGAGCTGCCTCCTGATTTCCCCTTGTCGGAGGTGATTGCATTCAGGCCCCACCACAGCTGCCGAACATCTGTCTTATTCTCCAGCTTGAAGCAGAAGTCCCTTTTGGCCTTTTTGATGGCCTTACCAAGGTCATATCTGGACTTCCTGTAGACCACTGTATCATCAGACATGAATGCCCGGTGTCTGGTTTTCAGAAGAGTGCGGATCTCAATGTTCATCCAAGGCTTCTGATTGGGAAACAGTCCTCCACACATTTCTTTCTGAAGTCTGTAACGCCTGTGGCGTATTCGTTCAGGTCCATTGCCGAAGCCCTGAACGTTGCCCAATCTACAGACTCCAAACCAGGAGTTGTTCCTTTGCCTCCACCCCCCTCCGACCAGCTCTGAACTATCCTCATCTCTTGGGGAGCGCTCTTCAATTGCTGCCTGTAGGCAAGAAGAAGCAGCACCGCGGTATGGTTGGATTTTCCTAAGTGAGGGCGAGGGATAGAGCAATAGGCATTCTTGATGGTGGTGTAGCAGTGGTCAAGGGTGTTTGGTCCTCTTGTGCAGCAGGACACATGTTGGTGGAAGTTAGGGAGTGATTTTGTGAGGTTTGCTTTGTTGAAGTCCCCAGCTATCATGGTAAACACTTCGGGGTAAGACATCTGGTGTTTGTCAACCACAGCATGCAGCTCCTCCAGTGCCAGATGGACGTCTGCCTGGGGTGGAATGTAGACCACGGAAACTCCATTCCCCCGTTTTATCATTTATGATAACCCTCATGATTAATGATAACCCCAAAATACAATGACGACTGCTTTACTCTAACACATGTTCTAACAAAAACATGCTGATGTATTATTCCAGAATTCCATGAAGCTTCCTGAGTTTTCATGGGCGTAGCTTCATGATTCCCGTCTGATGGGTGTTTACCTCCTGAGTTTGCTGGCGCGAATCCCATCCATCAATCTTGATAGTTTATCTGTGCTTGATCCATAATAGAGTATAAAGTTCCTAAGAGAACCTGGGATGAAGTAAGTTAACAGTCCATACTTTCACTGATGCCTTTACAATGAAGGAGATGTATCCATGCATTCCATCCATCCACTTTCACAGCTGTTGGAGTCATTAGAAGAACCTGGTAAGGTCCCTCCAATCCTTTCCTCACCCAATTCTTTATTAGGACATAGTCTCCAGGTTTCACTTTGATGGGAGTTGCTAACAAAGGCATCTCACTATAGGCTACTCTTACTCTACTATGTGAATCCCTTAATGTTCTGGTCAAAGCTAGAATGTAGTCGGTCATCTCTGCAGTCACATGGTAGAAATTGATTATTTTAATTGCATTCTGGTTCCAAGGTGTTTTCAAGGGTCTACCAGAAACAATTTCAGCTGGGCTTAATCTAGATTTCCCTACAGGTATGACTCGCATCTGAAATAGAGCTATTGGGAGTAATTTAATCCATCCAAATCCAGCTTCCGCCTTTAATTTGGCTAATTTAGTTTTAAGGGTCTGATTTTCCCCTTCTACAAGTCCAGCAGCCTGCGGTGGATAAGCACAGTGTAATTGCTGCTGGATCTCCAGCTGTTCACAAAATTCTTTATTGATTTGTCTAATAATTTGTGTGGACCTTTATCTGAACAAAGTCAAATGGGAATACCGAATCTAGGGACAATTTCTCTCATTAACACCTTGACAACAGTGGCCGCTTTGTTATCAAGGTTTGGGTAAAGGGGCTGTCCCACTTGGGCAACCTAATTGGCGAGTTTAGAAGAGTTTGAAAAATGATATGTTAAAGGCCTCCTTCAACCTCCTTCGATTACGTTGAAGACCAGCTTCGACTAGCTACGACTAACTTCGGGAAAATTGTCCACCGAATAGTGGAAAGTGAAGACGACCTCCTTCGATCTCCTTCTATCTCCCTTCGACTATGATGAAGACTACCTTCGACTACCCTCGATTACCTACGGTTAACATGCCGACCTACTACGACTAAACCTACAAGTAAAGAAAATAGCGATTTTTTGCATGGCGACCTTTTTTTACTTACGGGCATTTTTTAACATATTGAAAAAAAACGTCGCGACCGGGTTGAGACCTTGAATACGCGGGGACCACTCTCGAGCATGGAGGAGAGTTATGAAGACCTCCTATGACCTCGTGTTGACCATGGTGCGAGTATGAATCGAGGGCAAACTCACCAGAACTCGCGGATTAGGTCACCCAAGTGGGACAGGCTCTTTAGCTTCGATCCACCGGCTGAATACATCGACTATGACAAGTACGTATTTATCCCCCTGGCACCTTTCTAATTCGATATAGTCCATCTGCAATGTCTCAAATGGACCCATAGGCAATGGTGTTTTACCTCCTTCACATCCTATTCCTTTCCCTAGAGTGGCAGACCAAACAATTACTGCTTACCTTCTGAGCTAAAGTTTTGGGTAAGTTCTGATGTCGTTTTGAATGCCACCAAGTAGACAATACAGTGTCCCCTACTGACCTTGCACCATAACGGCACGGGTCGGCACGGACTGGAAGGGCCGAGAGGGCCTGTTTCCGTGCTGTAATTATTATTATATGGTTATAACGGGTTCCGTAGTGCATGCATTCTATAACCCATACTGCCAATGAATCTGTCATGCAAGTCTGCGCTGCTGGAGTGGTCCAAAGTCCAGTCGTACAATCCAGTACACACCCAAGTTGTCGCCATTGCTCCTTATCTCTTTCAGTAGCCTCCTCCTGTAATTGAACCATTTATTGGATGGTTGCCATCAGTTTCTCCGAGGAGGATTTGTTAGTTATACTTTTAGTCTCCCTCATAATTTTGGGTACCACCATCTTACGTTCCCATGATACTTTCTTAGCTACTAAGTTGATATTACGATTCCTAATATCCACTGGAGTCAGTCCTTTAGTGTGGGTGCTACATTTCATGACAGAAACTTCTAGGTAGCATTAATATTTTCCATAATATTAGTCTAGAGGGGTAGCAATAATTATTCGTAAAGGTATACCTTTTAAACAAAGCTCAATAATAGAAGATGTTGAGGGTAGATATATAATAATTACAGGTGAATTACACTCTAAAAAGGTAATCCTTATGAATATATATGGTCCTAATTTTGATAACCCATTATTCTTCAACAAAATATTTAACATTATTACCCATATCACACATCTGAGGTATGCTTTTACGAAATTGTATTCCCTTCGTTTTTACTGCCAGCAGGGGTAACAGGGGAATATTTTCTTATATTCCCCTTTCTTGCGAACGCCTATGGACTTTACCTGTTAAAACAGCGGGGAATATAGTCTTATATTCCCCTGGTCTCACATCCGGGAACTTGGCAACGTGACGGCAACGTGACGCTGCGTGAGAAATTTAGAATATTCAAACGGCAGACAGGAAGACTGCCGCGTCCATTTTGGTTAAATTTTGCGTGGAAGTCCGCCGAGCTGAGATGTTAAAATTTTCCTCTAGATGTCTGATAATGGGTAATAATAACAATATTGACTGTCCTCTTTCGGGAGATACGACATATATTGCCCTCACTAGATCCATATTGCCCTCGTCTTCGACTCGGGCAATATGAATCTACTTCAGGCAATATATGTCGTATCCCCCTCAAGGCCAGTCAATATTCTATTAATATCCCTATATCCACTCAACATAATCTAATAATTGGAGGTGATTTTAGTTGTACCTTAGATAATTATTTAGATAATTCTAAGTCAAGTACACTTATAAATTATTTTATTAACATAGCAAATGTTAAGGATATCTGGAGAACAGATAACCCATCTGGTCGAGAATATTCATTTTTTCCCCTGTATTCGGAACCTATTCAAGGATAGACTATTTTTTAATAGATTCAAAACTAATCCCATTTACGTATGACTCAAAATATCATAATATTATTATCTCGGATCATGCTTCATTAACATTTAAGATAAAATTAAAAGACATAACTATTAAAACCTCTAACTGGAGACTCAACCCCCAAATATTAAATGATAAGGCTTGTTATGATTACTTGGTAAAACAGATTAAATTATTTTTTGAAACTAATGACAAACCTGGAATTTCACCATTACTGCTTTGGGATACATTTAAAGCATTTATGCATAGAAACATAGACTTAGAAATTAGGTGCAGGAGTAGGCCATTCAGCCCTTCGAGCCTGCACCGCCATTCAATATGATCATGGCTGATCATCCAACTCAGTATCCCATACCTGCCTTCTCTCCATACCCCCTGATCCCCTTAGCCACAAGGGCCACATCCAACTCACTCTTAAATATAGCAGTAATACATGGTGCGATAATATCAGCACACGCATACTTTAATAAGGAAAATCGAAAGACTCAACAAAAGTTGGAAAATGGTTAGAAGAAACAGATAATAAACCAAACTGGTTAAAAATGGAAAGAGAAGACTGTTTTCCATTTGAAATTAGCTCTATAATATTTGCTAATATTAATGTACCTAAGAAAATTTATAGTGAAAACTCGATAATAGAAAGCGGAATCCGTATTTGGAAACAAATAAAGAAAACATTAAAACTAAAATTTATACCGCTAGGTCTTACTATTGCCAATAATTTTACGTTTAAACCCTCAACGATGGATAAGGCTTTTATACAATGGAAAAATAAAGGAATTTTAAATATAGGGGATCTTTATAAGGAAAATTTTTTTCTTTCATTTCAAGAGTTACAACAAGCTTACGGGCTTCATAATAATGAATATTTCAGATATTTACAAATCAGAAACTATATCTCTGCAAATACACAAAAATTCAGAAATAGAAAGAGTGACATTTTAGATGAATGCTTGAATAAACATCCAAATACAGAAAAAATGATATCATATATTTACAATATTTTGTTGGAAAGTGATATTCCATCATCGGAAATACACAGACAGCGTTGGGAAAATGAATTAGGTCAAATAATAAGCCCAGAAATATGGGAAGAAAGCTTACAACACATACATTACTGCTCGTTAAATGCTAAACATGCTCTTATACAGTTTAAAATTTTACATAGATTACATTACTCTAAATCTAAATTACATAATATATTTCCAAAATTATCGCCTATATGTGATAAATGTCAAATCTTAGAAGCAAATTTGTCACATTCATTCACTAATTGTACGAAGATTGTAGAATATTGGAACGAAATATTTAAGATAATCTCGAATGTTGTTAATATTACTATGATTCCTGATCCAAAGTTAATAATACTTGGAATACCGGAAACGGAACAAATAATTACAAGGAATCAAAGAACTTTTATCGACTATTCTCTAATAATTGGGAAAAAATTAATACTAAAATTTTGGAAAGGCCCTGCATCCCCAACAATTAAAATGTGGAATACAGAAATGTCGGAGACACTTCACTTGGAGAGATTGAGACTTGTCCTTATGGATAGGTTAGATCTCTTCAAAGGGATTTGGTCTCCATACATTAAATATTTACAGGGTCATAATGGTTCGGCGCGGGGACTTGACTGAGGCCTGAATATCTGAATGGATGAAGAAATACATATAATAAATCATGAATGTATCTCCAAGAACGGATTATTTAGTAATATTTTAATCTCCACCAAACTTTTCACATTTTCTTTTCTATTTTCTACTTTCTATCTCTATCTTTCTATCTTTAAGTAGGGAAAAAAAAGTATAGAAATAGAAACATATTATATATATTCTTAATATTAGTATGAATACACCTATTATTAGTTGTATGAAAATATTATAGATGTCTTAAATTTGTAATTATATAAAATTGTGCATTTTCAACTATATAATAATTTTGAAATATAAAGTTAATAATAATACAAACACTCTTAATATTATGAAAATATCATGAATATCATAGAAGTTTGGTTAAGATTGGGTATTATGTAGTTATATTAGGGGGGATTTGTATTTGGTAATTAGAAGAAATATGTGTGGTATGAGAAGTGTGAGTATATTGCTTATTTTAGGAATATACTACATACACTCCCAATTATACAAAATAAATAACCACGAAATGTATAATGGATAACATTACAAATAACACAAACAGTATCAACTGATAATCAATATTATATAATTTTGTATATTATATAATTTTTAATGCCGTATAAGAGTGTACTCTGTATATATTGTTTCTATAATAAAAAAAAATTAAAAAAAATAAAAAAAAGTTGGAAAATGAAATAAAACAATTAGATATTGAAAATGCAATATCCCCTTCAAAGGGACTAAGTAATAAAATTGCATCATTAAAATATAAGCTAAATAAAATATATTCAAATCAGATTATTAAACTTTTTCAACAGACTAAACAAGTACACTTTTGAATTTTGGGATAAACCACAAAAAATTACTGGCACGCCAGCTTAGAAAATTAGATGAGGAGAAAATGATACATAAAATTAGATCTGAACAAGGAGAAATATTGACTTTACCAAAAGATATCAATGATACATTTTTACAAAATTATCAAAATCTTTACTCATCTAAACTAGCAGGACAATCAGATGGAATGGAAACATTCCTACAAGAAT
The DNA here is from genome assembly GCA_035221665.1 of Okamejei kenojei. NCBI lineage: Eukaryota > Metazoa > Chordata > Chondrichthyes > Rajiformes > Rajidae > Okamejei > Okamejei kenojei. The sequence continues at coordinate 72,811,393 of CM069141.1, forward strand.
GTCATATTAATAGTTTGGATCAGGAAGGTAGAGACTTGTTAAATGCTGATATATCAGTAAAAGATATTGAAGAATCAATTGGATCATTAAGTAATGGAAAGGCCGCAGGCCCTGATGGCTTAAGTGTTGAATTTTATAAGAAGTTTTATGATCTGATCTCTCCACATATAATATATAAATATGCTTATGCACAAGGAAAGTTACCAGAATCATTAAATGAATCTACAATTACACTTATCCCTAAAGCTGATAAAGATTTGGAAGACCCTGGGTCATACAGAGCAATAGCTCTTTTATATTATAATATATAAATATGCTTATGAACAAGGAAAGTTGCCAGAATCATTAAATTAATCTACAATTACACTTATCCCTAAAGCTGATAAAGATTTGGAAGACCCTGGGTCATACAGAGCAATAGCTCTTTTAAACACTGATCAAAAAATACTAACTAAAATTTTATCTCGGAGGCTGTTTAGTGATTAATAACTTAATACATCATGACCAAACAGGTTTTATCTCAAAACGCTATTCATCTTATAATCTGAGACGTCTATTCAATATCATATACTCAAAAAGAGTGAATGATATTGAACTAGTTGTCATATCCTTAGATGCTGAAAAAGCATTTGACCAGGTTGCATGGCCATATTTATTTAAAATAATGCAGAAATTTTAACGGGGGGATAGATTTTCCAAATGGGTAAAAATCATATACTCGAATCCAACTGCAAGAATATTAACAAATCAAATGTTATCAGCAAAATTTAATCTCTTTAGGGGTTTTAGACAAGGATGGCCGTTATCACCATTACTATTTGCTCTGGTAATAGAACCATTAGCCAAAATGATTAGATCTGAACCAGAAATATATGGATATAATACCAAAACTCCAATGAATAAAATATATTTATACGCAGATGACATCTTAATTTATATCACAAAACCGGAGATTAGTATTGCCAATCTACTTAATGTTATAACTAAGTTTGGCACATTTTCTGGGTATAGAATTAACTGGAATAAAAGTGAAAATATGCCTATAACTGGAATAAAATTAAATATATTAGAACAATTCCCACTTAAAATAGTCACGGACAAATTTAAATATCTAGGAATTAATGTATCTAAATCCTATAACTGTCTATTTAAATATAATTACCCTCAATTGCTAAATAAACTAAAAAAATATATTTTATATTGGAAAACACTACCTATTTAAATGATCGGTAGAATAAATGCTTTAAAAATGATTTTTTTGCCATAATTGTTATATTTATTTCAAGCCATCCCTTTATATTTCCCTAAAATGTTTTTTTTTTAAATAGATACTTTGGTTAATAGTTTTATTTGGGACTAAAAAAGATCATCGAATAAGTAAAAAACATCTATGTAAATTAAAATAACTGGTGGACTAGCACTAACAAATTTCTTATTTCTGGGCATTTCAGATTAAGAATATGAATTTTTGGTTGGTAAATTTAGATTATGAGCCAAGCTGGCTAAAAATGGAAAAGGAAGACTGCCTTTTGATGTAGGTTTGATTCTTTTTGCACCAAGGGAAGTACAAAAAAAAACGTATGGTGATAACTATAATTCATAGCAATAGACGTATTTGGAAACAAATAGTTAAGACCCTACTTATGGATAATTTGTCACTTTGTTTGCCAATTATGAATAATCCTTTGTTTAAGCCCTCTGTATTGGACAAGGGGTTTAGACACTGGAATGATTTAGGAATTAAAAGGATAGAACACCTTTACAAGAAAGGAACATTTCTTTCATTTCAAGAGTTACAGGATATCTATGGATTGCAGCCAATTAACATATTTAGGTATTTACAAATTAGAAACTATATTAAGTCAAATACGCAAGACTATAAAAATAGAAAACCAGGATTATTAGATGAATTGTTTAATAAACACCCAAATACAGAAAAAATTAATAGCGTATATATACAATACTATCTTGGATAGGGAAATCCCAACCGGAAATATATCGACAAACATGGGAAAATGAAATAGGTTTATCAATAACGAAGGAAACTTGGGAAGAAAGCCTACAACATATACATCGTTGCTCATTAAATGCTAGACATATATTGATACAATTTAAGGTATTACACAGATTACATTATTCAAAAACGAAATTAAATAGAATTTATCCTAACATTTCTCCTATTTGTGATAAATGTCAGAACTTGGAAGCTAATTTAATGCATAGTTTTGTAACCTGTAAAAAAACTTAATTATTATTGGACAGAAATCTTTAGAGTTATCTCTGAAGTTCTTAAAATTAAACTGGACCCAGATCCAAAATTAATAATATTAGGAGTTCCAGATTCAAATCTAATATTAACAGTAAACCAAAGAAATTTCTTGGATTACTGTTTGATAATAGGGAAAAAATTAATATTGAAATTTTGGAAGGGAACATTATCCCCACAATTAAAATGTGGACAGTGGCGGGTACCCAACTCAATGGGTACCCGGCAGTATTAGATGAAAATAATACTTTTTTTTTAAATTTGTATACATGTCTCTATTGATATCGTTATTTGAAATTGTGTTATTCACTATTAAGATGTATACTATAATCTTTTTTTATATATATATATAATACTTTGTTTTAATTAAATATATATAACAATTATTATTATTTTTTTTTTATTGTTTCTTTTTTTTTCTCTCTTTCTTTTCTCTTTCTCTCTCTATATAATCAAAATTATTATTTAATCACCATTCTTATTGATTGAAATCTATTCTTTTCTTTTTTCTATTTTCTAAAAAATAGAAGTTTATAAGAATTATTCGTAACATCTGTATACTTATTGAAATGTTGGTTGTGTATTTGAAAAGTTGTTATACCGTTGTTATGATGGATTACTTCTAATAAAAATATTATAACAAAAATAAACTGTGTACCTTCTTTTATCGCCTACATTAGGTCCGTTCTGCTGTCAGCGTTCAGAGCTTTAGAAGATGATTTTTAAATTACTCTAGTTAATAAATAATCTAGCGTAGTTTAAAAATAGCTTCATGAATGAAATGTCGGAGCGATTTCTCTTTAGCGACGAAATCGCCCGAGATGGATCGATTTGGACTGTCTGGGGAAAAATGGCATTTCAAACCCACCCCCCTCTGAAAGGCGGCGAAGTCGCGCACACGGGGAGCGGCAGAACTGCAGCGCTGCTAAAGGTAGGTATTGTAACATACCTAGATGTAGGCCGATGTGGGTATGTTGGGCCGAAGGGCCTGTTTCCACACTGTATCATTCCTCATTACAAAAGCCCAAATCTAAGATAGCCTATTCCTGGGTGGACTCCACAACATACTGGTCTAAAAAGCATCTTCTGCCACACTCCACAATGTTTTCTATGATTTATTTGTCAGTTTGATTCATCCCATCAACATGTTGATTAACATCACCTATGCTTATTGTGATTTTCACAATTCACATGTCACTTCAAACATGCCCTTGATATTTCCCGATCTATCTCTGCCCTCTGGCGAGATCACATTTTGGAATGGATAGACTACTCCCACCTGTGACTTCTTTCCATAAACATGCATGATGTGTCAGTATGCACTGCCTCTATATCACAGGTCAGCACCCTCCTCGATTAACAGACCTACTCTCCCTTTCCCTTTTATTCTGATCTTTTTGAGTAGGTAACTTTCTGAAATATTGAAAAATGGGAGCTGATCACTTTGCAACCATGTCTCAGCAATTGCTATGAGATCATATTCATATTGCTCTCTATGCTATCAATTCATTTATCTTGCATTTGAATAAGGAACATTAAGCTTCCATTTTTTACAGTGATTTACAATTCGAGGCGTGCTCGGTGTTACATATTTTCATTTACAATTCTGCGCTGCCCTGTAATATGCCTGCCAGCATCCCCCTCACTATCTTGCACACTGCCCTTTCATTTTCTCCAGATTTATTATTCTTGGAACCCTCCCCTCTCCTTATTAGTTTAAAGCTCTGTCTCCAATCCTAGTTCTGGGATTCTCCAACACAGGTCAGGTAGAGCCCAGCCGAAAGGAACAACCTTCCCCTTTGCCATTACTGCTGCCAGGGTGCCATGAAGCAGAACCGTGAGGGATGTATATACCAGTGGTGATATAAGGCTAGTTTTTGGAATGAGAGTCTTGGCCGACTTCCAGCAGTTACAAGTTGGATCATTTTCATTGATGCTCCATAGAGGGTGCTCTAACTTCACAATCCGCTCCAGGGCACTGTTCCCTCTCTGCATTACTGAACCAGTCTAGAGGACTGTGAGCTATAGAGAGAGTTTGAGCTGGCTGGGACTCCATTCTAGAGAACTGTGAGCTATAGGGAGAGGTTGAGAAGGCTGGGACCCCATTCTAGAGGGTGTGAGCGAGAGGTTGAGCAGGCTGGGACTCTATTCTAGAGAGTATGAACTATAGAGAGAGTTTGAGCTGGCTGGGACTCCATTCTAGAGGACTGTGAGCTATAGGGAGAGGTTGGGCAGGCTGGGACTCTATTCCTTGGAGTGCAGGAGGATGAGGGGTGATCTTATAGAGGTGTATAAAATCACGAGAGGAATAGATTAGGTAGATGCACAGAGTCTCTTGCCCAGAGTAGGTAAATCGGGAACTAGAGGACATAGGTTTAAGGTGAAGGGGAAAAGATTTAATAGGAATCTGAGGTCATAAGTGATAGGAGCAGAATTAGGCCATTTGGCTCATCAAGTCTACTCCACCATTCAATCATGGCTGATCTATCTCTCCCTCCTAACCCCATTCTCCTGCCTTCTCACCATAACCCTGACACTTTTTCACACAAACGGTGGTGGGAGAATCGAACAAGCTGCCAGTGGAGGTAGTTAAGGATGGGACTACCCCAACATTTAAGAAACGGACAAGTACATGGACAGGACAGGTTTGGAGGGATATGGACCTTAAACTGTGACCCCTTGTTCTGGACTTCCCCAACATCGGGAACAATCTTCCTGCAACTAGCCTGTCCAACCTCATAAGAATTTTGTAAGTTTCTATTCTAAGGAATGAAATGAGGTGGAGGATAAATGCGTGGCTGAGGGACTGGTGCAGTGGGCAGGGATTCAAGTTTCTTGATCACTGGGACCTCTTTTGGGGAAGGCATGATCTGTACACAAAGGACGGGTTGCACTTGAGCCCGAGGGGGACCAATATCCTGGCAGGGAGATTTGCAAAGGCTACTGGGGAGACTTTAAACTAGAAAGGCTGGGGGGAGGGACTCGGGTAGAGGGGGCTAGGGGTCAGGGTGTGGGGCAAGAGGCAGAGAAGGGAAGCACTCGGATCCAAAATGTAGGCGAGAAAGATGAAAAAGATAATAGACCGAGAATAAGGGATGGTGGGTTTCTAAAATGTGTATATTTTAATGCTAGGAGCATTGTAAGTAACTAAGTGGACGAACTTAGAGCCTGGATTAACACCTAGAAATATAATGTTGTGGCAATCAGTGAAACATGGTTGCAGGAGGGCTGTGATTGGAAACTAAATATTCCAGGATTTCGTTGCTTCAGGAGTGATAGAATTGGAGGGACCAGAGGGGGAGGTGTTGCATTGCTTGTCAGAGAAGATATTACAGCAGTGCTTTGGCAGGATAGATTAGAGGGCTCGTCTAGGGAGGCTATTTGGGTGGAACTGAGAAGTGGGAACGGTGTAGCAACACTTTTAGGGGTGTATTATAGACCGCCAAATGGGGAGCGTGAATTAGAAGAGCAAATATGTAAGGAGATAGCAGATATTAGTAGTAAGCACAAGGTAGTGATTGTGGGAGATTTCAATTTTCCAAAAATAGACTGGGAAACACATTCAGTAAATGGGCTGGATGGTTTGGAGTTTGTAAAATGTGTGCAGGATAGCTTTTTGCAGCAGTACATAGAGGTATCGACCAGAGAAGGGGCAGTGCTGGACCTCCTGTTAGGAAATGAGGCAGGTCAGGTGACGGAGGTATGCGTTGGTGAGCACTTCGGGACCAGTGATCACAATACCATTAGTTTCAATATAATTATGGAGAGAGTCAGAACTGGACCTAGGGTGGAGATTTTTGATTGGAGAAAGGCTAACTTTGAGGGAATGCGTAAGGATTTTAAAGGAGTGAATTGGGACACTTTGTTTCATGGGAAGGATGTAGAAGAGAAATGGAGGACATTTAAAGGGGAAATTGTAAGAGTACAGAATCTTTATGTCCCTGTTAGGTTGAAAGGAAATAGTAAAAAATTGGAAAGAGCCATGGTTTTCAAGGGAAATTGGACACTTGTTTCAAAAAGAGAGAGATATCTACAATAATTATAGGAGGCATGGAGTAAATGAGGTGCTAGAGGAGTATAAAGAATGTAAAAAGAATCTTAAGAAAGAAATTAGGAAGGCTAAAAGAAGATATGAGGTTGCTTTGGCAAGAAAGGTGAAAGTAAACCCAAAGGGTTTTCTACAGCTATATTAATAGCAAAAGTCTAACGAGGGATAAAAATTGGACCATTAGAGAACTAGAATGGACAGCTATCTGCAGAGCCAAAAGAGATGGGGGAGATATTGAACAATTTCTTTTCTTCGGTATTCACCAAGGAGAAGGATATTGAACTCTGTGAGTTAAGGGGAAAAAGTAGAGTAGCTATGGAAACTATGAGATTCAAAGAGGTGGAAATACCCACTTTTGAAAAATATAAAAGTGGATAAGTCTCCAGGTCCTGACAGGATATTCCCTAGGACATTGAGGGAAGTTAGTGTAGAAATAGCAGGAGCTAGGACAGAAATATTTCAAATGTCATTAGAAACGGGATAGTGCCGGAGGATTGGCGTACTGCGCATGTTGTTCCATTGTTTAAAAAGGGTTCAAAGAATAAACCTAGCAATTATAGACCTATTAGTTTGACGTCAGTGGTGGGCAAATTAATGGAAAGGATACTTAGAGATAATATATATAAGCATCTGGATAAACAGGGTCTGATCAGGAACAGTCAACATGGATTTGTGCCTGGAAGGTCATGTTTGACAAACCTTCTTGAATTTTTTGAAGCGGTAACTAGGGAAATTGATGAGGGTAAAGCAGTGGATGTTGTCTATATGGATTTTAGTAAGGCCTTTGACAAGGTTCCCCATGGAAGGTTGGTTAAGAAGGTTCAATCTTTGGGTGTTAATGGCGGAGTAGCAAGATGGATTCAACAGTGGCTGAATGGGAGATGTCAGAGAGTAATGGTGGATGGCTGTTTGTCAGGTTGGAAGCCGGTGACCAGTGGGGTGCCTCAGGGATCTGTGTTGGGTCCACTGTTGTTTGTCATGTACATCAATGATCTGGATGATGGGGTGGAAAATTGGATAAGTAAGTATGCAGATGATACTAAGATAGGTGGTGTTGTGGATAATGAAGTAGATTTTCAAAGTCTACAGAGAGATTTGGGCCATTTGGAAAAGTGGGCTGAAAGATGGCAGATGGAGTTTAATGCTGATAAGTGTGAAGTGCTACATCTTGGCAGGACAAATCAAAATAGGACGTACATGGTAAATGGTAGGGAATTGAGGAATGCTGTGGAACAGAGGGATCTAGGAATAACTGTGCATAGTTCCCTGAAGGTGGAATCGCATGTAGATAGGGTGGTTAAGAAAGCCTTTGGTGTGCTGGCCTTTATAAATCAGAGCATTGAATATAGGAGTAGGGAAGTAATGTTAAAATTGTACAAGGCATTGGTAAGACCAATTCTGGAGTATGGTGTACAATTTTGGTCGCCTAGTTATAGGAAGGATGTCAATAAAATAGAGAGAGTACAGAGGAGATTTACTAGAATGTTGCCAGGGTTCCAGCAACTATGTTACAGAGAAAGGTTGAACAAGTTAGGTCTTTATTCTTTGGAGCGCAGAAGGTTAAGGGGGTACTTGATTGAGGTCTTTAAAATGATGAAAGGGATAGACAGAGTTGACGTGGATACGTTTTTCCCATTGAGGGTAGGGAAGATTCAAACAAGAGGGCATGACATGAGAATTAAGGGACAGAGGTTTCGGGGTAACGTGAGGGGGAACTTCTTTACTCAGAGGGTGGTGGCTGTGTGGAATCAGCTTCCAGCAGAAGTGGTGGAGGCAGGATCGATTTTAACATTTAAGAGTAAAGTGGATAGGTATATGGATGTGAAGGGAATGGAGGGGTATGGTCTGAGTGCAGGTAGATGGGACTAGGGGAAAACAAATGGTCGGCACGGACTGGAAGGGCCGAGAGGGCCTGTTTCCGTGCTGTAATTGTTATATGGTTATATGGTTATATGGTTATAAGATCCCCCCTCAATCTTCTCAATTCTAGCGAGTACAAGCCGATTCTATCCAGTCTTTCTTCATATGAAAGTCCTGACATCCCAGGAATCAGTCTGGTGAACCTTCTCTGTACCCCCTCTATGGCAAGAATGTCTTTCCTCAGATTAGGAGACCAAAACTCCATGCAATACTCCAGGTCTAGTCTCACCAAGGCCCTGTACAACTGCAGTAGATCTTCCCTGCTCCTATACTCAAATCCTTTTGCTATAAATGCTAACATACCATTCGCTTTCTTCACAGCCTGCTGTACCTGCATGCTTACTTTCAATGACTGGTGTACCATGACTCCCAGGTCTCGTTGCATCTCCCCTTTTCCTAATCGGCCACCATTCAGATAATAGTCTGCTTTCTTGTTCTTGCCACCAAAGTGGATAACCTCACATTTATCCACATTATACTGCATCTGCCATGCATTTCCCACTCACTCAACCTATCCAAGTCACCTTGCAGCCTCCTAGCATCCTCTTCACAGCTAACACTGCCCCCCAGCTTCGTGTCATCCGCAAACTTGGAGATGTTACATTCAGTTCCCTCGTCCAAATCATTAATATATATTGTAAATAGCTGGGGTCCCAGCACTGAGCCTTGCGATACCCCACTAATCACTGCCTGCCATTCTCAAAAGGACCCGTTTACCCCTACTCTTTGCAGGGCCGAAGGGCCTGTTTCCACACTGTATCACACCATGACTCTATAACCGCTGATAGAGGGAGAAACTCTCAGATATTCGACAAAAGGTTCCCACTCTCTCTTAAACTACCCCCCCCTTTCCCCCTCTCCTTCCTCCCATGGTACTTCTGGTGTCCTAAAGAGTTTTAGATACAAGGAGAGGTTGGATAGACTCGGATTGTTTTCTCTGGACTGTCAGACGTTGAGAGGAGACTTGATAGAAGTATATAGTATTTTTAGAGGGTAAGATGGATAGCGTAGAAAGTCAGAACCTTTTTCCCAGTGGGGAAATTTTCGGCACTAGAGGGCATGGCTATAAGGTAAGAAAGGGGAAGAAGGTTTAATGGGGACTAGACTAAGTGGAAGTCCCATGTTCACACGGGAGGGCTGGTCCCCCAAAGCAATATTCCACCTCTCCACCAATTCCAATATTAGTGGGGGGGGGGGGGTGTTCTGGAGCGCTTGTATGGGTGTTGTGGGCCGAACGGACTGGTTTCCAGAGGGGTCGTATGGACATTGTGGGCCAAATAGATTCTTGGGCTGGCAGCACACTCACTCAGGGCTGGTGGGCTGGCAGTTCAGTCACACAGGGCTGATGGGCTGGAAGTTCACTCACTCATGGCTGGTGGGCTGGCAGTTGACTGACGCACGACTGTTGGGCTGGCAGTTGACTCACAGCAGGTGGGATGGTAGTTAGAAACATAGAAACATAGAAAATAGGTGCAGGAGGAGGCCATTCGGCCCTTCAAGCCAGCACCGCCATTCATTGTGATCATGGCTGATTGTCCCCAATCAATAACCCATGCCTGTCTTCTCCCCATGTCTCTTGATTTCACTAGCCACTAGAGCAGATTATTATCTAAGTAAGTAAGTAAGTTAGTTTATTGGCCAAGTATTCACATACAAGGAATTTGCCTTGGTGCTCCACCCACAAGTAACATGACCTACAGTGACAGTTACGAATGACTACAAAAACACTAAACATAAATGGCATCAAATTGGGAAAAGGGGAAGTACAATGGGATCTGGGTGTCCTTGTTCATCAGTCAATGAAAGTAAGCATGCAGGTACAGCAGGCAGTGAAGAAAGCAAATGGCATCTTGGCCTTCATGACAAGAGGAGTTGCGTGTGGGAGCAAAGAGGTCCTTCTGCAGTTGTACATGGCTCTTATGAGACCACACCTGGAGTATTGTGTGCAGTTTTGGTCTCCAAATTTGAGGAAGGACATTCTTGCTATTGATGGAGTGCAGTGGAGGTTCACAAAGTTAATTCCCAGGATGGCGAGACTATCATATGCTGAGTGAATGGAGTGACTGGGCTTGTATACTCTGGAATTTAGAAGGATGAGATGGGATCTTATTGAAATATATAAGATTACTAGACAGTGGGACCCATTAGGTTCCAGCATCACACAGGAGGGCTGGTCTCCCAACGCAATATTCCACCTCTCCACCAATTCCAATATTGGTGGCCAGTGGGGGGGGGGGGGTGGACTTTCTGGAGTGCTAGTATGGGTGTTGTGGGCTGAAGGGACTGGTTTCCAGAGGGTTAAATGGATTCTTGGGCTGGCGACTCAGTCACTCAAGCCTGTTGTGCTGGCTGCTCACTCACTCACAGCTGGTGGGCTGGCAGTTGACTCACGGCTATTCCTTGAAATTCCATTTCAGGCAGGGTCCAAGGCCACCAAATTTAAGTGCAGTTTCTTACCACTTCAAGCAGGGTGCAAGGCCACGAAAGACAGCGAGTCGTGACCTCTCCCTCCTCCATCTTGCAGAGACTGAGCCACGCCCACTCTTCTGGGTTTTATAGTCCCTCCTCCCTGCCACCAGAAATGGTGTGGCCTTCATGGTGTGATTGACAGGAGAGAGAATCTCAACATTTTTAAAACACTAATAACTCTTTTATCTTTCATCGATGGGAAAAATCCTCAGATTATTGAGCAGAGGGGGACTGAGTTAGATGGCCAAAAAATCACAGCCGTACGTGGTAGTGTTTCTTCTAAAATCAATATAAAGCGCAAACAGGAAGTGGTCAAGATTAGACTTTTAATTATATAGAAAGCAAGGCAACTTTAATTAGGCAAGGCAACTTTAATGAGGCAAGGCAACTTTAATTAGGCAAGGCAACTTTAGCATTTCCAAACCAAAGGCAACACAGCTTTAGCATTCCAAACCAATGGCAACACACCTTTGACATTGCCAAACCAAAGACAACACAGCTTTAGCATTTCCAAACCAAAGGCAACACAGCTTTAGCATTTCCAAACCAAAGGCAACACAGAAGCATTTTCACACCAAAGGCAACACAGCTTTAGCATTTCCAAACCAAAGGCAACACAGCTTTACATTTCCAAACCAAAGGCAACACAGCTTTAGCATTTACAATCTATATTTTCAAACCACATTAAGGGCACAGACAGGTCAGTAAAACCACTCACAGTTTAGTAGACATATGTTCAGTGTTATTCACAGCTCAGACTGAGAGATGTGACCTCGCTCCCCCATCTTGCAGAGACTGACTGAGGCACTCAACACTTCCGGGTTTTATAGTCCCTCCGGAAGGGGCATGACATTCAGGAGAGAGAATCTCAACATTTTTTAAACATTAATAACTCTTTTATTTTACATCGATGGGAAAAATCCTCTGTCCTGCGCAGCAGAGGGGGACTGAGTAAGATGGCCAAAAATCGCAGCCGTAAGTGGCAGCGTTTTTTCTGAAATCAACAGGAAGTGGTCATGATCAGCCTTTTAGTAACATAGATTAAAGTTGGACACGTAGAGGCAGGAAACATGTTCCCGATGTTGGGAGACTCCAGAACCAGGGTTTAAGAATAAGGGATAAGCCATTTAGAACGGAGATGACTTTTCGCACAGAGAGTTGTGAGTCTGTGGAATTCTCTGTCTCAGAGGGCGGTGGAGGCCGGTTCTCTGGATACTTTCAAGAGAGAGCTAGATGGGGCACTTAAAGATAGTGGAGTCAGGGGATATGGGGAGAAGGCAGGAACGGGGTACTGATTGGGGATGATCAGCCTTGATCACATTGAATGGCGGTGCTGGCTCGAAGGGCCATATGGCCTATTCCTGCACCTATTGTCTATTGTAACTCCTTGGTTCATTCATCCTTTCCCACACAAACCATCCCCTCCCCAGGTACTTTCCCCTGGAACCACCATGGATGTAACTCTTGTCCCTAGACCTTCTCCCGCATCTCCATTCCAAGGACCACAGCAGCCTTTCTGGGTGAGCCCGAGGTTCACATGCACCTCCTATGACCTTATCTACTGCATTTGATGCTCCGGATGTGGGCTCCTTTACATCAGCGAGACCAAGCATAGATGAGGCAACTGTTTTGCCGAATATTAGTGTTCAGTCCAACAATACCTGCTGGAACTTCTGGTTGCGAACCATTTTAATTCCCCTTTGTATTCCCATACAGACCTGGACCTCCTCCATCTCTTTTAAGTAACTTGTGTAAGAATGAACTGCAGATGCTGTTTTACACCAAAGACACACAAAATGCTGGAGCAACTCAGCAGAACAGGCAGCATCTCTGGAGAGAAGGAATGGGTGACATATTGGTTCATCACAACCCATAAGATTGTCACCCACTCCTGAGATAGTCCTACTTTTATGTAACATCCCCCTTCTGCCTTTCTGTTTCTTGTCCTCCTACAGGTGCCCACCATTTCTCCCACTAGCCTGTAGCCTTGTCCCCCCCCCCCCCCCCCCCCCCCCCGCCATGCTCTTCATTCACCCGCATCAATGTCCTTCCCTCTGGCTTGATATTTCACTCCTATTCTCCTTATCTGACATCCTTTTCAGCCCTCACATGTGTCCACTCATCTGCCAATCAAAGCCTCTCTCTTGTATCCACTTGTAAGTACAATGGTCCAAAATCACTATACTTCCCCCACATCTAACTGTGATGCCACTTTTTGGTATCTATGTATTTATACTCCTGGACCCATCTACTCTACAACACTCCCCAGAGCCATATCCTTCACAATGAAGGTCCTGCCCTGGTTTATCTTCTCAAAATGCTACACATCACACTTGTTTGAATAAGACTTAATTTGCAATTCCTCAGTCGATGTGCCTAGCTGATCAACTTCTTGATAACCATCTTCAGGATCCATCATATCACCTATTTCTGTTTCATCTGCAACATAATTAATCGTGCCTTGTACATTCTCATCCAAATTGTTGATCTAGATGACAAATTGCATTGGGCCTACACCCATACCTGCGGCACACCACAAGTCACAGGCATCCAGTTTGCCAAACAACCTTCCTCCACCACATTCTATTTCCTACCAGTGTCCAGTACAGTATCTGTATCCAGTTCTCTCCCTGGATCCCATGTAATCTAACCTTCCAGAGTAGACCACCATGTGAAACCTTATCAAAGGCCTCGGTGAAGTCCATATAAACTACATGTACAGCCTTGCCCACATCAACCTTCTTGGTTATGTCTTCCAAAAAATGTATCAAATTTGTGAAAACACGAAGGCTCACACATAAAACCATTTCCCTAACCTACCTGCCTTTCCAAATTTAGTTTAGTTTAGCGATACAGCGCGGAAACAACCCTCGCAGGTCACGGGGAGAACGCACAAACTCCGAGCGGACAGCACCCGTAGTCCGGATCAAACCCAGGACTCCGACTCAGGACTCCGGCTGTAAGGCAGCAACTCTACCGCTGCGCCACCGTGACCACCCTATATCTGCGTGTGTGTATATCTTCTCCCTCAGGATCCTCTACCATAATTACATCACGGATATTCAGCTTTCTCTTTTTTTCACTTGTTTTTATCAGAGATTTTTCACAGAGATATACAAAATAGTGCAACACCAACACCATAAATAATATAATATAAGAAAAGCAACAACCAAAAAATATATATGTAAATAGGAAAAAAAACCAAAAACAAAAAGTAAATGAATAAATAATTAGAATGAGATCGCGTGGTATACTTACCAAATAAAAAATAAAAAAGTTACATTGATTAGTTATCTGGAGATATTTCAATATTCACAGAAAGATACCATCTAGTTCTATATAACAAAGTCTTCCCATATCTAGCTCGGCATTTATCTAGTTGGTGTCATGGCTCAAATAAACGGTCCATTTTTCCCAGATCTCAAATGAATTCTCCTTGACTCTCAAGAAATATGTCAGTTTCTCCTTAGTAAAGATGTCTCGAACAATTTCTAACCACTGTTCCTGTTTTGGACTTTTTTCATTCAGCTACTGCCTGGTAATGGCCTTCTTACTTGCTGCAAACAAAACATTAATCAAATAAGTATCTTCTATCTTTACAATAACTTTAATGTGCCCCAGATACTGGGACTATTTGGGATTTTATAACCCAAGATATTTTTAACAACTGCGTTAACATTTTCCCAGTATGGCCTTATCTTTACACAGTTCCAGAAAATATGCGAGTGGTCTGCCTCCATACTCCCACACAGCCTCCAACAGTGTTGTTGTACAGCAAGTTGTCTACTTTTTATTTTGGGTGTTATAAAAAAATGATTTTGATTCTTCCAGCAAAATTCTCTCTATACTAGTGAGCTTGTGGATGAACATTGTGTTTCACACATTTGATACTATTCTTCTTCTGTTATTTGAATTTTTAATTCTGCTTCCTATTTTGATTTTATGTGGAGCGTTGATTCTCCCTCACTTCCCACCAGAGCTTTCTGTTTGTATGCATCCACAATCACCTTGATCACATTATTTGAAGTTTCATCTAGTTTTGGTCATATCTCTTTGAAACTGTATATATTGCCGTTATGCCTTTTTGTGCCCATTCTTTGAATCTTGAATCATACACCCCTGGCTTAAACTTTGAGTCATATGCAAACCACTTCAATTCGTGAACCCCTCTTTTTAATTTGTATTTTCCCACTATAACATTTCATATTTCTAACACAAATGCTACTATTGGATCCATAGCATGTCTCAAAGCCCCTCTCAGTTGTTTGTCTCCCACCAAATTCTGGGTCTGATAACCCTGTTCCTCCCTTTCCATTTCTTTCCATCGAGACTCATAATCAGGTCTACACCAACACGCCAGAGGTCTGAGTTGAGCTGCATAAAAATATTCCCTCAGATTTGGTAAAGCCATTCCGCCCTTGCTTTTCGGCAGTTGAAGTGTTGTTAGTTTTATTCTTGTTTTGTTGCTATTTCAAATGAATCTAGAGATCATCTTATCCCAGGCTATGAATTTGTCTTGGGGAACATTAATTGGGAGAGATTGGAATAAATATAATAGTTTAGGTAGGATATTCATTTTTACTGTTTGTATTCTGGCACTGAAGTCTAGAGGAAGGGTAGACCACCTTTCAACATCCAATTTTGTTATAATCAGTTTCAAACATGTTGGAAAGTGGTTTGGTAATAGTTACACCAAGATACTGCAACATTTTTTAATTCCATTTCAGATTATGTGCATCTCTGATTTGTTGGGATGGAGAATAATTGAATTAAAGAATTTGTGTTTTTGTTATATTCAGTTTATACCCTGAGTAGTATCCATATGTTTCAAGTAGGCTCATTAGATTTGGGAGACATATATCTGGTCGTTCAATAAAAATAATTACATCATCAGTGAAAGACCAATGATATGTTCTTTCCCCCCTATTTTGACACCCTGCAGGTCTTCTCTCTGCCTTATTGCTTGTGCTAAGGGTTCAACATACAACACGAAGAGAGTAGGAGAAAGATAGCATCCTTGTTTTGTGACCCTCTCCAACTGGATCCTTTTTGATAGGTTTCCATTTACCTTAATCCTAGCTGTATGCTCCTGATATATTGTTTTAATACACCAAATTGCACCTTCATTTAAACCAAATCTCCTTAGTACTTCATATAAAAATACCCAACTAACACTATCAAACACTTTTTCTGCATCTAAACTAACCAGGACCATTTTTGTATCCTTTTTTTGATCAATATCGACAATGTTCTTCTAATATTGTCCTGTGTTTTTCGCCCCCTAAAAAATCCAGTTGGTCTTCATTCATCAGATCTGGTACAAAAGTCTCCAGTCTTTTGCAAATAATTGAGGTAAATAATTTGTAGTCTACTGAGGGACTGGTGCAGAGGACAGGAATTCAAGTTTCTGGATCATTGGGACCTCTTTTGGGGAAGGTGTGACCTGTACAAAAAGGACAGGTTGCACTTGAACCCGGGGGGGACCAATATCCTGGCAGGGAGATTTGCAAAGGCTACTGGGGAGACTTTAAACTAAAACGGTTGGGGGAAGGGACTCAAATAGAGAAAGCTAGTAGACAGTGTGTGAGGCAGGAGGCAGAGAAGGGAAGCACTCAGACCCAACATGTAGGTGAAAAGTAAAAGTGGCAGACAGACAAATCCAGGGCAAAAATCTAAAAGGGCCACTTTTCAATATAATTGTATAAGGGGTAAGAGTGTTGTAAAAACAAGCCTGAAGGCTCAATGCAAGGAGCATTCGTAATAAGGTGGATGAGTTGAAAGTGTAGATAGCTATTAATCTCTATGATATAGTTGGGATCACGGAGACATGGCTCCAGGGTGACCAAGGCTGGGGGCTGAACATCCAGGGATATTCAATATTCAGGAGGAATAGCCAGAAAGGAAAAGGAGGTGGGGTAGCGTTGCTGGTTAGAGAGGAGATTAATGCAATAGAAAGGAAGGACATTAGCTTGGAAGATGTGGAATTGATATGGGTGGAGCTGCAAAACACTAATTCCCCGTTTTCTCTCTCCCTCTCTTTTTAAAACGTGGGGTTACATTAGCTACCCTCCAATCCTCAGGAAATACTCCAGAATCTAAAGAGTTTTGAAAAAATTATCACTAATGCATCCACTATTCCTGGGGGATACTTCCTTAAGTACTCTGGGATGCAACCTATCTGGCCCTGGGGATTTATCAGCCTTTAATCCATTCAATTTACCTAACACCACTTCCCGGCTAACCTGGATTTCACTAAGTTCATCCATCTCATTTGACCCCCGGTCCCCTGCTATTTCTGGCAGATTATTTATTTCTTCCTTAGTGAAGACAGAACCAAAGTAGTTATTCAATTGGTTTGCCATGTCCTTGTTCCCCATGATCAATTCACCTGTTTCTGACTGCAAGGGACCTACATTTGTTTTAACTAATCTTTTTCTCTTCACATATCTATAAAAACCTTTGCAGTCAATTTTTATTTTCCCTGCCAGTTTTCTTTCATAATCTATTTTCCCTTTCCTAATTAAGCACTTTGTGTTCTTCTGCTGTACTGTGAATTTCTCCCAGTCCTCTGGTAGACTGCTTTTTCTGGCTAATTTGTATGCTTCATCTTTTGTTTTGATACTATCCATGATTTCCCTTGTTATCCACGGATGCACTACCTTCTCTAATTTATTATTTTGCCAAACTGGGGTGAACAATTGTTGTAGTTCCTCCATGCAGTCTTTAAATGCCTTCCATTGCATATCCAACGTCAACCCTTTAAGAATCACTTGCCAGTCTATCTTGGCCAATTCATGTCTCATACCCTCAAAGTTACCTTTCAGAACCCTTGTTTCTGAATTAACAATGTCACTCTCCATCCTAATGAAGAACTCAACCATATTATGGTCACTCTTCCCCAAGGGGCCACGCACAACAAGACTGCTAACTAATCCTTCCTCATTACTCAATACCCAGTCTAGAATAGCCTGCTCTCTCATTGGTTCCTCTGCATGTTAGTTTAAAAAACTATCCTGCATACATTCCAAGAAATCCTCTGCTTCAGCACCCATGCCAATTTGATTCACCCAATCTATATGTAGATTGAAGTCACCCATTATAACTGTTTTACCTTTGTTGCACGCATTTCAAATTTCCTGTTTGGTGCCATCCCCAACTCCACTACTACTGTTAGGTGGCCTGTACACAACTCCCACTAGCGTTTTCTGCCCTTTAGTGTTTTGCAGCTCTACCCATATCGATTCCACATCCTCCAAGCTAATGTCCTTCCATTCTATTGCATTAATCTCCTCACTAGCCAGAAACGCTACTCCACCTCCTTTTCCTTCCCGTCTATCCCTCCTGAATATTGAATATCCTTGGATGTTCAGCTCCCAGCCTTGGTCACCCTGGAGCCATGTCTCCGTGATCCCAACTATATCATATTCATTAATAACTATCTGCACATTCAACTCATCCACCTTATTAAGAATGCTCCTTGCATTGAGACACAAAGCCTTCAGGCTTGTTTTTACAACACTCTTACCCCTTATACAATTATTTTGAAAAGTGGCCCTTTTTGATTTTTGACCTGGATTTGTCTGCCTGCCACTTTTACTTTTCACCTTGCTCCCTATTGCTTCTAACCTCATTTTACACCCCTCTGCCTCTCTGCTCATGCTCCCACCCCCCTGCCACATTCGTTTAAATCCTCCCTGACAGAACTAGCAAACACTCTGCCAAGGACATTGGTTCCATTCCAGCCCAGGTGCAGACCGTCCTCTTTGTACTGGTCCCACCTCTCCCAGGACTGGTTCCAATGCCCTAGAAATTTGAATCCCTCCCCCTTGCACCATTTTTCAAGCCACGTATTCATCTGCAATATCCTCCTATTTGTACTCTGACTAGCACGTGGCACTGGTAGTAATCCAGAGATTATTACCTTTGAGGTCCTACTTTTACGTATATCTCCTAGCTCCCTAAATTCTCCTTGTAGGACTTCATCCCATTTTTTACCTGTATCGTTGGTGCCAATGTGCACCATGACAACTGGCTGTTCACCCCCCCCCAGAATGTTCTGCAGCCGTTCAGTGGCATCCCTGACCCTGGGAGGCACCAGGGAGGCAACATATCATCCTGGAGTCCTATCTCGTTTAACATAGAAACATAGAAACATAGAAATTAGGTGCAGGAGTATCGGCCATTCAGCCTTCGAGCCTGCACCGCCATTCAATATGATCATGGCTGATCATCCAACTCAGTATCCCGTACCTGCCTTCTCTCCATACCCCTCTGATCCCCTTAGCCACAAGGGCCCACATCCAACTCGCCTCTTAAATATAGCCAATTGAACTGCCTCAACTACCCTCTGTGGCAGAGAGTTTCCAGAGACTCACCACTCTCTGTGTGAAGAAAGTCTTTCTCATCTTCGGTCTTAAAAGGATTTCCCCCTTATCCTTAAGCTGTGACCCCTTGTCCTGGACTTCCCCAACATCGGGAACAATCTTCCTGCATCTAGCCTGTCCAACCCCTTAAGAATTTTGTAAGTTTCTATAAGATCCCCTCTTAATCTCCTAAATTCCAGAGAGTATAAACCAAGTCTATCCAGTCTTTCTTCATAAGACAGTCCTGACATCCCAGGAATCAGTCTGGTGAACCTTCTCTGCACTCCCTCTATGGCAATAATGTCCTTCCTCAGATTTGGAGACCAAAACTGCACGCAATACTCCAGGTGTGGTCTCACCAAACCCTGTTACAACTGAAGTAGAACCTCCCTGCTCCTGTACTCAAATCCTTTTGCTATGAAAGGCTAACATACCATTCGCTTTTTTCACTGCCTGCTGCACCTGCATGCCTACTTTCAATGACTGGTGTACCATGACACCCAGGTCTCGCTGGTCATCTCCCCTTTTCCTAATCGGCCACCATTTAAATAATAGTCTGCTTTCCTGTTTTTGCCACCAAAGTGGATAACCTCACATTTATCCACATTATACTGCATCTGCCAAACATTTGCCCACTCACCCAGCCTATCCAAGTCACCTTGGCAGTCTCCTAGCATCCTCCTCACAGCGAACACTGCCCCCCAGCTTAGTGTCATCCGCAAACTTGGAGATATTGCCTTCAATTCCCTCATCCAGATCATTAATATATATTGTAAATAGCTGGGGTCCCAGCACTGAGCCCTGCGGTACCCCACTAGTTACTGCCTGCCATTGTGAAAAAGGACCCGTTTACTCCTACTCTTTGCTTCCTGTTTGCCAGCCAGTTCTCTATCCACATCAATACTGAACCCCTAATACCGTATGCTTTAAGTTTGTATACTAATCTCTTATGTGGGACCTTGTCGAAAGCCTTCTGGAAGTCCAGATATACCACATCCACTGGTTCTCCCTTATCCACGCTACTAGTTACATCCTCGAAAAATTCCACAATGATTCGGTCAGACATGATTTACCTTTTGTAATCCATGCTGACTTTGTCCAATGATTTCACCACTTTCCAAATGTGCTGCTATCCCATCTTTAATAACTGACTCTAGCAGTTTCCCAACTACCGATGTTAGACTAAACTGGTCTGTAATTCCCCGTTTTCTCTCTCCCTCCCTCTTAAAAAGAGGGGCTACTCTTTGCTACCCGCCAATCCTCAGGAACTACTCCAGAATCTAAAGAGTTTTGGAAAGATTATCACTAATGCATCCACTATTTCCTGAGCTACTTCCTTAAGTACTCTGGGATGCAGCCTATTGGCCTGGGGATTTATCGGCCTTTAATCTATTCAATTTTACCCAATCACCACTTCCCGAACTGACCTGGATTTCACTCAATTCCTCCTTTGACCCACAGTCCCCTGCTATTTCAGGCAGATTATTTATGTCTTCCTTAGTGAAGACGGAACCAAAGTAGTTATTTCAATTGGTCCGCCATATCCTTTTCCCCATGATCAATATATCACCTGTTTCTGACTGCAGCAGGGACCTACATTTGTTTTAACTAACCTCTTATCTCTCACATATCTATAAAAACTTTTGCAGTCAGTTTTTATGTTCCCTGCCAGTTTTCTTTCATAATCTATTTTTCCTTCCTAATTAAGCCCTTTGTCCTCCTTGCTGGTCTCTGAATTTCTCCCAGTCCTCTGGTATGCTGCTTTTTTCTGGCTACTTTGTACGCATCATCCTTTGCTTTGATACTATCCCTGATTTCCCTTGTTATCCACGGGATGCACTACCTTCCCCGATTTATTCTTTTGCCAAACTGGGATGAACAATTTTTGTAGTTCATCCATGCAATCTTTAATGTCTTCCATTGTATATCCACCCACCAGTCAACCCTTTTTAGAATTAATTGCCAGTCAATCTGGCCAATTCACGTCTCAGTACCCTCAAAGTTACCTTTCTTTAAGTTCAGAACCATTGTTTCTGAATTTAACAATGTCACTCTCCATCCTAATGAAGAACTCAACCATATTATGGTCACTCTTGCCCAAGGGGGGCACGTACAACAAGACGGCTAATTACCCTTCATCATTACTCAAAAACCAGTCTAAAAATAGCCTGCTCTCTCGAGTTGGTTTATCCTCTACATGTTGATTTAGAAACTATCCCGCATACATTCCAAAAAATCCTCTTCCTCAGCACCCCCTGCCAATTTGGATTAAAACCCAATCTATATAGTAGATTGAAGTCACCCATTAAAACTGTTTTGCCTTGGTCTGCACGCATTCTAATTCCCTGTTTGATACCATCCCCAACTTCTTCTGTACTGTTAGGTGGCCTGTACACAACACCCACAGCGTTTTCTGCCCCTTAGTGTTTTGTAGCTCTACCCATACCGATTCCACATCCTCCAAGCTAATGTCCTTCCTTTCCATGGCTTAATCTCCTCTCTAACCAGCAACGCTACCCCACTCCTTTTCCTTTCTCTCTATCCCTTCTGAAGTATTGAAATATCCCTGGAATGTTCAGCTCCCAGCCTACGTCACCCTGGAGCCATGTCTCCGTGATCCCAACTATATCATAATCATTAATATCTATCTGCAACGTTCAACTCGTCCACCTTATTACGAATACTCCTTGCATTGAGACACAAAGCCTTCAGGCTTGTCTTTACAACGCATTTACCCTTATACAATTTTGCTGAAAAGTGGCCCTTTTTGATTTTTGCCCTGGTTTGTCTGCTGCCACTTTTACCTTTCACCTTGCTACCTAATGCTTCTACCCTCATTTTACACCCTCTGCCTCTCTGCTCTTGTACCCATCCCCCTGCCACATTAGTTTAAATCCTCCCCGACAGCACTAGCAAACACTACCCTTCCCCAAGACATTGGTTCCATTCCATTCCAAGTGCAAACCGTCCTGTTTGTAACCGGTCCCACCTCCCCCAGAACTGGTCCCCAGTGCCCTAAAAATTTGAACTCCCTCCCCCTTGCACCACTTTTTTCAAGCCACGTATTCATTTGCTTATCGCTCCTATTTCTACTCTGACTGGCCCGTGGTACTGGTAGTAATCCGGAGATTACTTACCTTTGAGGTCCTACTTTTAAGTTTATCTCCTAGCTCCACTAAATTCAACCTTGTAGGACCTCATCCCTTTTTTTACCTATATCGTTGGTGCCAACATGCACCACGACAACTGGCTGTTCACCCCCCCCTCCAGAATGTTCTGCAGCCGTTCAGTGACATCCCTGACCTTTGCACCAGGGAGGCAACATACCATCCTGGAGTCTCGTTTTGCGGCCGCAGAAAAACGCCTATCTATTCCCTGACAATCTTGAATCCCCTATTACTATTGCCCTTCCCCTCTTTTTTCCCCCCTCATGTGCTGCAGAAGCCACCCATGGTGCCATGAACCTGGCTGCTGCTGCATTCCCCTGATGAGCCATCTCCCTCAACGTAGTAACCCCCAAATGGTATACCTGTTTAGGAGGGAGATGACCGCAGGGTAGGACTCCTGCACTACCTGCCTACTGCTTTGCTGGCTATTGGCCACCGTTCCCCTTCTTGTCCTCCTACTCTTTGCCTGCGGTGTGTGTCCAACTCACTGTAGTGCTATACCACGACTTTCTCCGCATCGTGGATGCTCCAGTATGAATCCAGCCGTTCAGCAGTTCCAATCGTTCAAATGCGATCTGCCAGGAGCTGCAGCTGACACACTTCCTGCAATCGTAGTCACCAGGGACACCGACCATCTCCCTGATCTCCCACATGTTGCAGGTCTGAACAAACCCCGGGGCCAATCTCTACTGCCATACCTTACTTTACAAACCCATAAATAACCTTACTAAATTAAAAAACACAAAAAACTATCTCCTTTAAAAACCGTTTACTACTAAATACTAAATCCCTCACTCCCGAATCCCTCATCCCGAGGGGCCAGAATGTAAAAGTGGAAACCCGGGGTTGCACCAATCAGCTGCTTCCTCGGTCCTCTTCCACCAATCAGCGGGCTTCCTCAAAAAAACCACCCAAAAAAAACCCACCTCAAATGGTAACGTTATGGCTAATCCTCTGGAACACAAGCCCATTTTTAACCTTACCGGAGGGTGTCGCTAGATTTTTAACCTACGGTCGAGGTGTCGCTCTCCCCTCATTCCTTCACACAACGGCGCCTGGGGGCTCTGAAAACAAGCCCGCGACTAGTATTTTTAACACTACGGTCGGGGTGTCGCTCCTCCCCCTCCTTCTCTTCCACCATCGGGCTCCTGTGGCTCTGGAAAACACAAGCCCGCGCTTGATTTTTAACCTACCGTCGGGGGGTCGCCTCTCCCTCCTTCATTACACCAGGCTCCGGTGTGGGCCTCTGGAAACAACAACAGCCCCTGCGTAGATTTTTAAACCTACGGTCGGGTGTATGTCGCTCCTCCCCGCTCCTTCACTTCTACCAACGGCTTCCTTGTGGGGCCTGAAACACACGCTCCGCTCTAGATTTTTAACCTACGGCTCGGGTGTCAGCTCCTCCCCCTCTTCACTTTCCCACCAACTGGCTCCTGTGGCCTCTGGAAACACAAGCCCCAGCGGCTAGATTTTTAACTACCGGACGCGTCGGGTGTCGCTCTCCCCCTCCTTCACTTCACCAACGGTCTGTGGGCTCTGGAAAACAAGCCCGCGCTTAGATTTTTAACCTACGGTGGGGGTCGCTTCCCCTCTCTTCTTCACCAACGGCCTCCTGTGGGCCTTGGAAACACAAGCCCGCGTAGATTTTTAACCTACAGGGTCGGGTGTCGCCTCCTCCCCCTCCTTCACTTCACCAAACGCTCAGGTGGGCCTCTGGAAACACAAGCTCCGCGCTAGGATTTTTTACCTACGGATCGGCGTGGTCGCTCCTCCCCCTCTTCCTTCACCCAAGGACTCCTGTGGGCTCTGGAAACACAAGCCCCGCGCTAGATTTTAACTACCGTTTTCGGGTGGCGCTCCTCCCCCTCCTTCACTGCCACAAGGCTCCTGTGGGACCTCTGGAAGACACAAGCCCCGTGCGCTCGATTTATGAACCTACGGTCGGGTGTCGGCTCCTCAACCTCCTTCACTCCCACCAAACGGCTCCTGTGGGCCTCTGAAACACAAGCCCCGCGCTCGATTTTAAACCTTACCGGATGGGTGTCGCGCCTCACCTCCTTTCATTCCCCAACGGCTCCTGTGGGCCTCTGGAATATTACACAAGCCCCGCGCTCGATTTTTAACCTACCCGCGTGGGTGTCGCTCCTCCCACCTCCTTCACTTCCACCAAACGGCTCCTGTGGCGCCTCTGGAAAACACAAGACCCCGCGCCTAGATTTTTAACCTACCGGTCGGTGCTTGTCGCTCTCCCCGCCTTCACTTCCACCAAACGGCTCCTGTTTACAGCCGCAGAAATGCTATCTATTCCCTTACAATGGTAATCCCCTATTACTCTTTTTTCTCCCTCCTGTGCCACAGAGCCACCCAACGGTGCCATGACTTGGCTGCTGCTGCCTTTTCCTGATGAGCAGCTCCCCAACAGTATCCAACATGTTTAAGAGGGAAATGACCTAGGGACTCTTGCACTACCTGCCTTACTGCTAGGCTGGCTATGGCACCACCGATCCCTTTCGTCTAGCTTTAACTTTTACCTGCGGTAACTTGTGACCAACTAGTCACGATGTTTCTCAGCATCTGTGGATACTCCAGTATGAATCAACCGCAGCTCCATCGTTCAATGTGGTCTGCCAGGAGCGGCAGCTGGACACAACTTCTGCAAAATAGTCACAGGGAACACCGACCATATCCTGAATCTCCCACAATGCTTTGCAGGATGAGCTACCATGGGGCTGATCTCAAATGAGACATGGCTGCACCAAAATCAATCAACTACTCACACTACACAAAATCTTAATCTTTATACTAACTTACTATATACGCAACTGTACCTTAACTCACTGTACCCGTAACTCACTGTACCTCGAGCTCACGGTAACTCTTAGCTATCACTGTACCTTAGCTCACCTGAACCCTTAACCTCACTGTACCCTTAGCTCACTGAACCTTAGCTCACTGAATCCTGAATCTCATTGAACCCTTAGCTCACTGATACCCTTAATCACGGTACCCTTGTCACTGAATCATTAGCTCACGGGAACCTTAACTTCACTGTACCTTACCAGAAAGCAGAACAATACAGACCTGGTGTTGATCCCAATAGACTGGTTCCTCCGTCCGCTTTCCACTCTCAGCGGCTTTGCAGTGACAGGACAGAGACTCCAACCCCAAGACCCTTTCTGATCTGGATGATTCTCCGCTGGATTTCCTAGGAAACTGGAGATCCAAATCTATGTGCGCGAAGCGCGGTCCCTTGCGGCCGGGGTCCGGATGGGGGTGGGGTCGGGTGGCGAGCGGGTTAGAGCGCCTAGCATGCACATTTTTACATGTCTACATGTATGCACTATTATGCATTAAACGTATGATAGTATCGCCGTAGTGCGAATTGGTGATTTATACACCGTGGAACTGCATGAAAATTAAATTCCACTTTCAAACGGTGCTGATTGGGCGGGAGAAAGAAGAAAGAAAATTTCATAGCGGATGAGAAATATATCTTAGTGGGGGGACACAAAGCAAAGGGCGTCCGTGAGAAATTAAATCTCATACGTTGAGATCGGGAGATGTTGCCGGAAAATGGCCTTTCGTGCGGGGGCGATCTCCCGCGAAAGCGGGATGAGTTGAGTCACTGGCGCAGGTCACGTATGAGTTAGGCACACTTCGCATTGTCCTTTTGTCAGTGATGGTGGTTTGGAATGGGGTTTCTTATAGTACTCTTCAAATATTAGTTCTATCTCATCTGGCTCATGTGATAATTGATTTTTGGATCTCTTATTTTATTAATTGTATTAGAGGCCTGCTGTTTATGCAGGCATCTGGCCAGGAGTCTAGTTGCTTTTGGACCTGCTTCATAATAGTTTACATCTTGCCCTTTTTTCGATATCTCCCCTGAGGATGTCATCTATCTCCCCCCTTAATTCCTTAATCTGTTTTAGTACCAATCTCTGATCTTGTGTGTTTTATGTTTTTTCTCCATTCTTTCAATGCTTTCTACTTTGTGTTCATATATAGCTAGCCAGCCTTATTTTGTGCTGGTAGGGTGATTAGCTTTCCAGTCTATAACTATCTTAAGCATCCCACAGTATTGCAGGATCACATCCCCGGTTATCATTCTTTCTCTGTACCTTTTTAGCACTTCCTCATCTGATTACCACATGTTGCTTATTATTCAAAGTACCCACATTGAGCCTCCAAACAGTATTATTTTTCTACTATCAAAAAAGTTTGTAAGGGGGCCCTGTGCCATGTTTGTAATTAGTAAGATAGGTACAGGAGGCTTTTAAAAATCTTGAAAATCACGCACAGGGCAGATCATTCTTCCCGGGCGAGCTGTCCAGTCGGCTTTTAGCGGAATTTAGGAGATGAGGGGGTGATATCTTATAGAAAACTTACAAAAAATTTTTTCTTAAGGGTTTGCGACAGGCTGAATGCCGGAAGATAGTTCCGTGTTGGGGAAGTCAGGGGGACAGGGGTCACAGCTTAGGATAAGGGGGAAATCCTTTAAGACCGAGATGAGGAAGGACTTTTTTACACAGAGTGTGGTGGAGTCTCATGGAACTTCTCTGCAAGGGTCAGTTGAGGCCAGTTATTGGACGATATTTAAGAGGGAGTTACGACTGTAGGCCCTTGTGGCTAAGGGGGTCAAAAGGGTAGGAGAGAAGGCCGGTACTAGGATACTGAGATGGATGCTCAGCCATGATATATTGAATGGAGGTACAGGGCTCGACGGGCCGAATGGCCTAGCCTGCACTAATTTCTATGTTTCTCTTATCCATCTTTGAAAAACCCGGCAAGAAACCTGCCACAGTGCACATGTGCCGTAAGCTGGTGCGCACATGCGCGTCACGGTGTAAAGCAGGAATTTAGCTGCTTTACGGGACGTTCCCACTGATGCTTGAAGCATCGTTCGGACATTTATTCTTTTAAAGTACTGTGGATAAAGGTTCGGGAGTAATATGCTCCCTAAGAGATCGATTACTTAGGGAAGCACAATTCTCTCGTGCCTTTACTATTTATGACCATTTTATATATGTTTTATATATATTTTACATATATTTTATATAAAATAATGACCATTTTATAATTTTAATCAGGGTAGGCACTGCCTACCTTTCCTACCCTGACGGCACGTGCCAGATTCAGGTGCACTGTCAAGCTGATCGCACTGTGATCAGATGTATCTGCCACCCCGATTTTACACTCTGTGATCCTGTGGCTTTCACCCGTATTCATTAAAAAGTAGTCAATCCTGGAGTGATGAGTATCGGTACTGCAATAAATGTGTGTAATCACCTTTTAAAGGGTGAAGTTATCTCCAAACATAATTAGGCCCATTCCTGCACTAATGTGTTAATAAACATCGTCAGATGCATCTTGTTTTTTTAGGCTTGTTGTATCCAAATTATTGATTCATGAGCACATTGAACTCCCTCCACATATCAAATAGCTTCAGTCAAAGCAAAGACAATATGTCAAACAGTGTTATGAAAAAAAATAACATTGGTACTTCTGTGGGGATGGCAGGGCGCGGCGACCGCGGGGGGAGCAATATACATTGCTCAGGGTCACCACTTTGTTTTTTCCGCTTTCCTTGAACTAAACATCCTTTCTCTTTGTCCCCTGGCTTCTTTAAGGCATCAAAATTGGACCTGCATTTTGTGCTAAAGGATCTTAGCCCACTACCCTATTTAGTAGAAACATAGAAAAAACAGGTGCAGGAGGGATGCCATTCCCGCCCTTCGAGGCAGCACCGCCATTCATTGTATCATAGTGATCATCCCCAACTCATAACCCGTGATGCCTTCCCCCGTGGGAAGGAACTAGTTTTGTAGGAACTAAGAAAATGTCCTCGTTTCTCAAAGCCAAAAACATTTGTTTAATTTCCCCCAAATTCTTGTTGAAAGGCAGTATGTGGGGGGGCGGTGTCTTGTAAAAAAAATCACCTGGCCCCTTTCTTTTTTTTTCAGTTAGTCAGGACTTTACTCCTTTTTACTGGGATTTATTATCCCATGTGGTAGTCCTGAATCCAGTTGTTCCTGAGTCCTTCATGGCCCTCCTTCATGCCCTTGGTATGCCTCCCCAGCGCTTTTTAGACACCACCATTGCATAGTCGTGGTCAAATGACTAGACGTCGCCGTCAATCATTATCTTTTTTACCAGGCCTTTTTAACATCATTCTTTTGGTATTAAACGCCAGGAATTTTCGCTATGGACCTAGGTGGTGCGTTACGTTCCAGTTTTGCGGACCAAAGCTCTGTGGTTTTACTTCCGCGGTGGTCCGTATGTTGGTTTCCATTGTTTATTGCGAGATCAGTTTTCAGTAAGGTTGTGCTGCACCAAATTCAGACATGGATTTGCCGTCTTTCTCTTCGAGGTACCTCCGCCGTAGATAGATGCAAATGTTATTTCGTCTAGAACGTCCTTCCAAATCAGTCAGTTTTTCTTGCATGACTTTCTGTTTTATCATAGATTTAATCAGCACATTTTTCATACCCATGTTAATTGTCTCAGCCTCTTCGATTCGTGCTTCTGCTTTGTTTAGTCTAGTTTCGTGGACGTGGATTTGTTTAGAGTTAGCAGAACGTTTTTGGTAAATTTCTTGCTTCAGATCTTTGAGTTCGGCTTTCGTGTCTTCTTTGAGTCCTTCTTTATGTTTATGTAAGTCCACTTTGTATTCAGCCCTGAAGTCACGTATTTCCTTACTGATATTGTGGAACATTGAGCGCATGTTTCTGCCGAGTCATCGTATGAGCTTTGAGCTTTGCCATCTCCAGTGAATTCTTTCTTTCTGGTCCGTCATGTTTCTTTTGACTTCTAGTTGTCGCTCCCCCGCTCATTCCAATACAGAATACTGTGAATTATGTGGCAATTAGTGATTAAGGGAGGCTAGTTTGAAACTTGCCATCGGGAGCTCGAGATTAAGCAGCCAGCTCACCACCGGAAGCTGGATGATTGGATATAATCAGCTTTCAAGTCTATCGTTCCCAGGTTTCTCATGGCAGCACTTCTTAAATGAAGGGCAACCCAGATATCCAGCATGGTACAGGATGGTTCAGTTACCCTGATAAAACAGCTGGGAAGAAACTATTCCTGAATCTGGAGGTGTGCATTTTCACACTTCTGTACCTCTAGCCTGATGAGAAAGGGGAGAAGGAGTGACCGGGGTGAGACTGGTCTTTGATGATGACATTAGCCTTGCCGAGGCAACGTGAGGTGCAGATGGAGTCAATGAAACGCAATATTCCACCTCTCCACCAATTCTAATATTCATGGCTGGGGGGGGGGGGGCTTTCTGCAGTGCTAGTATGGGTGCTGTGGGCTGAAGGGACTGGTTTCCAGAGAGCTAGTACGGACATTATGGGCCGAATGGATTCTTGGACTGGCGGCTCAGTCACTCAAGCCTGGTGTGCTGGCAGCTCACTCACTCACGGCTGGTGGGCTGGCAGTTGACGCACGGCTATTCCTTGAAATGCCACTTAAGGCAGGGTGCAAGGCTGTCAAGCACAAGTTCACTTTCATGCCACGTCAGGCAGGGTGCAAGGCCGCCAAGCGCAAGTGCACTTTCCAGTAAGGCAATGCAACTTTAGCACTTTCAAACCAAAGGCAGGCATTAAAAAAAAAAAAAAAAGGCAACTTTAGCATTTTCAAACCAAAGGCAACTTAAGCATTTTCAAACCAAAGGCCACTTTAGCATTGTCAAACCAAAACACACTTTACCACTTTCAAACCAAAACATACTTTAGCAATTTCAAACCAAAACACACTTTTGCATTTTCAAACCACATTTTCAAACCACATCAGAAAACCACTCACAGTTTAGTAGACATGTGTTCAGTGTTATTCACAGCTCAGATTGAGAGTCGTGACCTCTCCCTGCCCCCATCTTGCAGAGAACGGAGGCACCTCCACACCGTGTTTCATAGCCCCCCGCCCCCTCCCACCAGAAGGGGCGTGATTGACAGGAGAGAGAATCTCAACATTATTTAAACATTAATAGGTTTTTTTACTTTTCATTGATGGGGAAAATCCTCTTGTCCTGTGCAGCGGAGGGGGAGTCTGAGTAAGATGGCCAAAACTCACAGCCGTAAGTGGTAGCGTTTTTTCTAATATCAATATGCAGTGCAAACAGGAAGTGGTCCAGATCAGAGTTTTAATTATATAGATGATAGTCTACCTATAGAAATGATGGCAGGATCTTCTGCAGAAGGGGTTGTGGGAATAATGATGCAGCATGTGAGTGTTGCCCATTGTCTATTTTTATACTTATCGACATGGAGAGCAAGTCAAATCTCACAACTGCTTGGCTCATCCTGGGCAAGCAGGCATATCATATCATACTTACATCATAGTATGTACACCAAAGATAGACACAACGCTGGAGTAACAGGCAGCATCTCTTGAGAGAAGGAATGGGTGACATTTTGGGTTGAGACCCCTCTTGAGACTTGCATCATACTTGTATAGGTCATAAGGGATAGGAGTTTAATTAGGTCATTCGGCCCATCAAGTCTACTCCACCATTCAATCATGGCTGATCTATTTCTCCCTCCTAACCCCTTTCTCCTGCCTTTTCCCCATAATCTCTGACGCATGTCAGTGTGGAAACGTGAGATCGACCGACTGACCAAATGGTGCCAACATAACAACCTGGCTCTCAATGTCAGTAAGACCAAGGAACTGATTGTGGACTTTGGAAGAGGAAGGATGAGGATCCACATACCTATCTATATCAACGGGATGATGGTGGACAGAGTCAGAAGCTTCAAATTCCTGGGCATGCAAATTTCTGAAGATCTTTCCTGGACCCAGCACACTGATCCAATTATAAAGAAAGCCCATCAACCCCTCTACTTCCTGAGCAAATTGTGGGGGTTCGATCTGTCAGAGAGGATTCTCTTGAACTTCTACAGGGTACAGTAGAGAGCATATTGGCTGGTTGCCCAGGAGTGAAGAAGACGGCAAAAAGCGGTGAACACTGCCCAGTCCATCACCGGCTCTGACCTCCTCACCATCAAAGGGATTTGCCAGAGTTGCTGCCTCAAAAAGGCAGCCAGCACCAGCAGAGACCCACACCATCCTGGCCACACATTCATTTCACCATTGCCATAGGAAGAAGGTATAGGAGCCTGAAAACAGTAACGTCCAGATTCAGGGACAGCTTCTTTCCTATAGTCATTAGGTCATTAAACACTACAACCTCCAAATAAGCTCTGGACTACATAGACTATTATTGTTAATATTGCACTATTATTATTTGTTTGTTTTTATGTGCATGCATGTATCCTGTACAAACCTGTTCAACAGTAGCAGGACCTCCTTGCTCCTAAACTCAAATCCTCTCGCAATGAAGGCCAACATGCCATTAGCTTTCTTCACTGCCATGCTTACCTTCTGTGACTGATGTACAAGCACACCCAGGTCTCGTTTCACTTCCCCATTTCCTAATCTGACACCATTCAGATAATAATCTTTCTTCCAGTTCTTGCCACCAAAGTGGATAACCTCACATTTATCCACATTATACTGCATCTGCCATGCATCTGCCCACTCACCCAACCTATCCAAGTCACCCTGCAGCCTCATAACACCCTCCTTGCAGCTCACACTGCCACACAGCTATGTGTCATCTGCAAACTTGGAGATGTCACATTTAATTCCCTCGTCTAAATCGTTAATATATATTTGTAAATAACTGGGGTCACAGCACCGTGCCGTGCAGCAACCCACTAGTCACTGGCTTCTTGACTTCTCTAACATCAAATAGCCCTTGCTTTCCCTCTCTCTCCATCCTCTCCCCCTTCCCAGTTCTCCGACCAGTCTTATTGGCTCCAACTACATTTTGTCCCTGTACTGCCCACTCCCCTGGATCAGTGAAAAAAAATAAAGAAGGGTTCTCGACGCCAAACATCACCCATCTTCACTCAAAAAAGATGGCCTACCTTTTCGCTGGTTAAACCAGCATTATGTGTCTACCTTAACTACACAGGTGTCAGGGCCCCCTCTGCTTTATTCCCACTGACTAGAGAACCCGAACCGGGCTTCTGCAGCATCATAATCTGCCAAGGACTAAAGGGCCTGTCCCACTTGCCGATTTTTTTCAGCGACTGCCGGCATCATATCAGTGTCGTCAAAAGATTTTGAAATTTCAAAATCCAGCGACAAAACAAAAATGTTGTGATACTTGAAAAAACACCGCGCGTCATCACGCCGCGTCACCGCCACGTCACGCCGCAAATTTTTCAGTGACCTGATACGTTAGTCGCCTAAAAAATCACCAAGTGGGACAGGCCCTTAACACTGCTCTAAACTGACACATTCCACTATTGTACTTTCGCACACATAATGTGCCCTTCCCCTCATAACAGCAGCAGTGGGATGCTGCCTCCCAGGGCGGTACATTGTCGATTAGGCTCTCGTTCCATCCCTATATCAGGATGAGTCAGACGGGAATACTAACAAACCTAACTGTGTGACAGTTGTGGTGGTGGGGAAGTGAGAATTCACTGTCCTTTCCCTGCGATGCTCTCACCTGCATCTGCTGAACTGCTGAGTTATTTGCCCAGGCCACTGCATTCTTCACTTTCCCCATTGTGAATATTATCAGTATTAACCAGAGTCCGGGGCCTGTTTTGGAGCGGGTGCGCTTTTGCAGTGTGATGTGTGAATCCGGATTGTTTTTCCTTGCAGTTTCATGGTGGTGTGTGTAGTCAGTAGCACCTGGAACAGTTCTTCCCGCGTAAAACGCTATGGTTCTTGTAGCTTCTTCATGCAGACCCAAACTCCAGGGACGATTTGGTGAGTCACCCCAAGCTACAAATACCTGTTGGGGAGCAGAACTGTCAGCTTTTGTTGGACCATGACAGTATTTTAATTACAATTAAAACACAAAGTACATGATATAACACTTAATTTAGTGCTTCAACCTGGAAAAACCAAGCCCAAGGCCAAGTAGTATCAAAAAGTGTTTTTAAAACGCATTCATGCTAAGGACATAACTAATCATATGAATCTTCAGGCTACCTACATTGCTAAAACAACATTTTTAAAGACAGACCTGAACATGCAAGTATATCATTGGGGTTATCAAGTGTGCACCTCCCTTCACTGGTGAGTTAGGCCCATGACACCTCGGGAAGGCTCAGAACACATCTCCCTCATACCTGCTCTCTCCACCTATGCTGCCGGTATTACTAAATACAGGAAAGGTAACAACAATTTAAATTCACTCAACAAATGCATAAACCTTTGCATCCATCTTCCACTATCGAACCCAGTAATAAAGTGTTGCTCAGGTGGCCAGTCAGCATCAGCAGTTAACAGTTCTGGTAGGGCCGTAGGGCTTGCCAGTAATGACTTTGAATGGACTCGGCCTGTGGTTCTGTTTGGTGTTTCCTGCAGTGCACAGGTTCTTATTGGCACATTGGAGGGGCTCCTTGGCATTCCGTCTGATGAGTATTTTGGGCTAACTTTTGTTCAGGGTCCAATTCACAGGCTCCACGTTGTGCTGCGGGTGGTGGGTGGTGACGGGCAATGCGTCCCAGATGATGTAAAGAGGGAGCAGATTTCCTGGGCAGCTACACTGTAATAGATCGAAAAGCTGAGTAACTCAGTGGGACAGGTATCATTCTGGAAGAGAAGGAATTGGGTGACGTTTTGGGCGAGGCCTTTCTCAGGTTCTCTGAGGATGCAGAATCCAGCGTGCTGCTAGCCTGTCCCGCTGAGTTACTTCGAGCATTATGTGTCTATCTTCAGTGTAAAAACCAAACATTGCGTTCCTTCCTTCACATTTCTGCTGCCACTTATAAAAAGTGAAGTCTCTTTGCCCAGTCAATATTGACAAAGAACTGCCCAGTATGTTCCAATCTATCCAAATCCAATTTGAATTCCCCATTTAATATACCCAACCAACCATTTTCCAAAATGCCAATTTCTTTCTAAAAAGAGGGCATCTCGTAACTGAAATAGAGACACTCACATTTCCTTCACCTTAACCTGTATTCCACGTGACCAGTGAGGAAATCAGGTCCTCTTTTCAAAAACAATTTCAAAGGAAAGAAATATAATTAAACACTTAAAACACAGACCTGCCAAAACAAAATGCCATCTTCCTCTAGAACCTCCACAAATAACTGAAAAACTTAGAATAAATAGTTAATTTCCACAGTGAAAACTTCTAACATATAATTCCAAGAACAAAGGAAAAGATGCGTATGTGGATCCACTCCACACAATGTGTACAGCTTCTTATAGAGACACTGCCTCTCAAAACACAGGATTCATTCACCATTCTCCAATACATATTTAACAAACACAAAACTGTCCCTTCACTCACGATACCATGCATGCTCTTTTTTCCCTCGTGCAAATCAAAATTAACTCACAAGGGCAACAACTCTTGCAAATTTTAAAAAAAGACGCAGATACTTAATACTCTAAACAAGTTAAAGACTTACTCTGCAAGGGTTAAGCAGCTAACAAGACAAGAATAGAATCATACAGACCTTAAGGATTTAGATGTTAACACTTTAAAGCAAAGAAATACTGGAAGTTGTTGATCAAGATTGTGGGCAGCGCAGTGGCACAGTGACGCAAAACCCATCCCATTGTCAGGATTTTGTGGGTTCTTTCTCTGATTCGTACTCCGCGATTCACTCTTAATTTTATTACTTTGTCCATTACTTTACATACTGAATACTTTCTCCTAAGTAATGTACCTGCATATATGCTACCAGCATCTCCTTGGCTGGGGTTCCATTTGATAGTGAATGTCCCATTATCATGTGGTGTTACTCAAACCGATTCAAACAGGATTTGAATCTGAGTTATTTTAATTTACTTACAGTTATTCCAACTTCGGCAGTGCCCTTTCCCCTACCTGGAATGCACATGGATACTTTTAATTTATTTTAGTTCAGAGATATAATGCGGACACAGACCCATGGGTCCACCGTGTCGGCCCCGCCCAGCGATCCCCATACGCTAGGACTGTCCTACACATGCAGAACAATTTACAATTTGTTACCAAAGCTAATTAACCTACAAACCTGTACATCTTTGGAATGTGGGAGGAAACCTGAGCACATGGAGAAAACCCACGCGGTCACTGAGAGATGGTACAAACGGCGCACAGACAGGATTGAACCTGAGTTTCTGGCGCTGTAAGGCAGCAACTCTACCACCTTCAGATAGTAGTGGCAGAAAAGACAATGAGAAGAGTAAGAGCGGCATGGTGGCGCAGCGGTGGAGTGGGTGCCTCACAGTGCTTACACCGCCAAAGACCCAGGTTCGATCCCGACTATGGGTGCTATCCGTACAGAGTTTGTACATTCTCCCTCTGACCGTGTGGATTTTACTTAGAAAATAGGTGCAGGAGGAGTGGCTTTGACTGTCTTCTGTGGCAGGGAATTCCACACCAGGGGCCGCAGTCTCACAATAAAGGTGAGGCCTTTTAAAACTGAGATGAGAAATAACTTTTTCACCCAGAGAGTTGTGATTTTGTGGAATTCTCTGAATTCTATTTAGATCTTTGGTTTCCTCCCGCACATACAGCTTTGCAGGTTCCCTGCTGTATCTGTAAACTAAACTATAATAAAATAAAATAAAATCTCGTGACTGCTCTGCTCACTCAGACCAGCAAGATTTTATACCATACTTGTTGACAACTTAGCTGCCGCAAGTCACAAACTATGGTTGTAGCTGCTAAAGTATATTTCGCAATCTGCTTTGAACGACTACATCAGTCGCCGAGCTAGTCTCTGATGCCTCTGGGAAAGTAGATTTATTTTATCTTCTTGCTGGGTGTCTTTGTCGTTGTGTGCTCACAGACCTGGTTTCTCTCAGTTAGCTAAAACGTGTTCCATTGCCCATAAATATCTGCTTAACATGGCAGAGAAGTCTGTAATCACACAGGGAGATAGGTCCTCCCAACAGTTCTTTATTATCACATGTACCGAGGTACAGTGAGATTCTTTATCTGCCGACAGTTCTGCAATCATTACTATACATGTCTGGCCCATGCACCTGATCTCCTGGAGCTGTGCCTGATCCAATAGATCTGCAGACTGCTGCAGGGCCACCAGTCGTCACCTCTATCTGGATCAGCCAGTGATCCGTCACCCCGCTCCATGCCCGGCCACCGTTCAGCCCTTGTGCTCATGGGACGCCTCCTGCAGCCGACTGCCCGCTTTGTCTTACCGTCTCTTTGTTATTGCGTCTGCCGCCTTCTTGATCCTATCCATCCTCTGCTCCGGTCCTCAGAGACAAGCAAGGGCCGGGCTCGTGTATTCCCTCTTCAGAGAAGGCATAAACAGGCCCTTCGGCCCACAGTGTCTGTGCCGATCATCATGCTAAGACCAACTCTTATCAGCTTGTATATAATATCTTAATTGCATATCCATATTCAATATTCAGGAGGGATAGAAAGAAAAGAAAAGGAGGTGGAGTGGCGTTGCTGGTTAGAGAGGAGATTAATGCAATAGAAGGAAAGGACATTAGCTTGGAGGATGTGGAATCAATATGGGTAGAGCTGCAAAACTCTACCAGGGGCAGAAAACGCTTGTGGGAGTTGCGTACAAGCACCTAACAGTCGTAGTGGAGTTGGGGATGGCATCAAACAGGAAATTAGAAATGCGTGCTACAAAGGTAAAATAGTTATAATGCGTGACTTCAATCTACATATTAGATTGGGTGAATCAAAATTGGCAGGGGTGCTGAGGAAGAGGATTTCTTGGAATGTATGCGGGATAGTTTTCTAAAACAAACCATGTAGAGGAACCAATGAGAGAGCAGGCTATTCTAGACTGGGTATTGAGTAATGAGAAGGGATAGTTAGCAGTTTTGTTGTGCATGGCCCTTGGGCAAGAGTGACCAATATGGTTGAGGGTTCTTCATTAGGATGGAGAGGTGGCAATATTTTAATTCAGAAACAAGGGTTCTGAACTTAAGAAAGGTAACTTTGAGGGTATGAGACGTGAATTGGCCAAGATGGACTGGCAAGTGATTCTTAAAGGTTGACGGTGGATATGCAATGGAAGGGCATTTTAAAGATTGATAGCATGGATTAACTACAACAATTGTTCATCCCAGTTTGTCAAAACGAATACATCAGGGAAGGTTTAGTGCATCCGTGGATAACAAGGGAAATCACGGATACTATCAAAATATCTACTAACAGATGAAGCATACAAATTAGCCAGAAAAAGCAGCCTACCAGGGGACTGGGAGAAATTCAGTCCAGCAGAGGAGGACAAAGAGGCTTAATTAGGAAAGGGAAAATAGATTATGAAAGAAAACTGGCCGGGAACATAAAAACTGACTGGAAAAGTTTTTATTGATATGTGAAGAGAAAAAGGTTAGTTAAAACAAATGTAAGTCCCTTGCAGTCAGAAACCGGTGAATGGGGAACAAAGACATGGCAGACCAATTTAATATCTACTTTGGTTCTGTCTTCACTAAGGAAGACAACAATAATCTGCCGGAAATAGCAGGCGACCGGGGGTCAAATGAGATGGAGGAACTGAGTGAAATCCAGGTTAGCCGGGAAGTGGTGTTAGGTAAATTGAATGGATTAAAGGCCGATAAATCCGCAGGGCCAGATAGGCTGCATCCCAGAGTACTTAAGTAAGTCGCCCCAGAAATAGTGGATGCATTAGTGATAATTTTTCAAAACTCTTTAGATTCTGGAGTAGTTCCTGAGGATTGGAGGGTAGCTAATGTAACCCCTCTTATTAAAAAGGGAGGGAGAGAGAAAACGGGGAATTACAGACCAGTTAGTCTAACATCGGTAGTGGGGAAAATGCTAGTCAGTTATTAAAGATGGGATAGCAGCACATTTGGAAAGTGGTGAAATCATTGGTAAAGTCAGCATGGATTTATGAAAGGTAAATCATGTCTGACGAATCTTATAGAATTTTTCGAGGATGTAACTAGTAGAGTGGATAAGGGCGTACCAGTGGATGTGTTATATCTGGACTTTCAGAAAGCTTTCAACAAGGTCCCACATAAGAGATTAGTATACAAAGTTAAAGCACACTGTATTGGAGGTTCAGTATTGATGTGGATAACGAACTGGCTGGCAGACACAAGCAAAGTGTAGGAGTAAATGTGTCCTTTTCAGAATGGCAGGCAGTGACTAGTGGGGTACCGCAAGGCTCAGTGCTGGAACCCCAGCTATTTACAATATATATTAATGATCTGGTTGAGGGAATTGAATGCAACATCTCCAAGTTTGCGGATGACACGAAGCTGGGAGGCAGTGTTAGCTGTGAGGAGGATGCTAGGAGGCTGCAAGGTGACTTGGATAGGTTGGGTGAGTGGGAAAATGCATGGCAGATGCAGTATAATGTGGATAAATGTGAGGTTATCCACTTTGGTGACAAAAACAGGAAAGTAGACTATTATCTGACTTCTGGCCGATTAGGAAAAGGGGAGGTGCAATGAGACCTGGGTGTCATGGTACACCAGTCATTGAAAGTAGGCATGCATGTGCAGCAGGCAGTGAAGAAAGCAAATGGTATGTTAGCATTCATAGCAAAAGGATTTGAGTATAAGAGCAGGGATGTTCTACTTCAGTTGTACAGGGTCTTGGTGAGGCCACATCTGGAGTATTGTGTAAAGTTTTGGTCTCCTAATCTGAGGAAAGACATTCTTGCCATAGAGGGAGTACAGAGAAGGTTCACCAGACTGATTCCTGGGATGGCAGGACTTTCATATGAAGAAAGACAGGATGGACTTGGCTTGCACTCGCTAGAATTTAGAAGATTGAGGGGGGATCTTATAGAGACTTACAAAATTCTTAAGGGGTTGGACAGGCTAGATGCAGGAAGATTGTTCCCGATGTTGGGGAAGTCCAGAACAAGGGGTCACAGTTTAAGGATAAGGGGGGGAAATCTTTTAGGACCGAGATGAGAAAATCATTTTTCACACAGAGAGTGGTGAATCTGTGGAATTCTCTGCCACAGAAGGTAGTTGAGGCCAGTTCATTGGCTATATTTAAGAGTGAGTTAGATGTGGCCCTTGTGGCTAAAGGGATCAGGGGGTATGGAGAGAAGGCAGGTACAGGATACTGAGTTGGATTATCAGTCATGATCATATTGAAAGGAGGTGCAGGCTCGAAGAGCCGAATGCCGTACTCCTGCACCTATTTTCTATGTTTCTATATTCCTATCCAAAAATGTCTTAAATGCACTATCGCATCCTCCTTGACCACCATCCCCAGCAACGAGTTCCAGGCACTCACCACCCTCTGGAAAAAAACATATTCCGTATACGTCTCCTTTAAACTTTACCCCTCTCACCTTAAAGCTGTGACCATTAATATTTTAATTTTCCATCCAGGGGTAAAGAGCGAATGGTAGGGCTCTGGGAAGTATTGTAGAGCAGAGGGATCAAGGAGTTCAGGTACATAGAAAGCTAATGGCATGCTGGCCTTCATTGCGAGAGGATTTGAGTTTAGGAGCAAGGAGGTCCCACTGCAATTGTACAGGGCCCTGGTGAGACCACACCGGGAGTATTGTGTGCAATTTTTAATATGATGGACATTATTGCTATTGGAGGAGTACAGCGTAGGTTCACCAGGTTAGTTCCCGGGATGGTGGGACAGACATATGATCTTAAGAAAGAAATTAGGAAGGCTAAAAGAAGATATGAGGTTGCTTTGGCAAGAAAGGTGAAAGTAAACCCAAAGGGTTTCTACAGCTATATTAATAGCAAAAGGAAAACGAGGGATAAAATTGGACCATTAGAGAACCAGAATGGACAGCTATCTGCAGAGCCAAAAGAGATGGGGGAGATATTGAACAATATCTTTTCTTCGGTATCACCAAGGAGAAGGATATTGAACTCTGTGAGTTAAGGGGAAAAAGTAGAGTAGCTATGGAAACTATGAGATTCAAAGAGGAGGAAGTACTGACACTTTTGAAAAATATAAAAGTGGATAAGTCTCCAGGTCCTGACAGGATATTCCCTAGGGACATTGAGGGAAGTTAGTGTAGAAAATAGCAGGAGCTATGACAAAAATATTTTCAAATGTCATTAGAAACGGGAATAGTGCCGGAGGATTGGCGTACTGCGCATGTTGTTCCATTGTTTTAAAATGGGTTCAAAGAATAAACCTAGCAATTATAGACCTATTAGTTTGACGTCAGTGGTTGGGCAAATTAATGGAACGGATACTTCGAGATCAATATATATAAAGCATCTGGATAAACAGGGTAACTGATCAGGAACAGTCAAACATGGATTTGTGCCTGGAAGGTCATGTTTGACAAACCTTCTTGAATTTTTTGAAGCGGTAACTAGGGAAATTGATGAGGGGGGTTTGTTTGTTGTGTTTTTGTGTTTTTGGGTTGGGTTTTGTTTTGGGTAAAGCAGGTGGATGTTTGTCTATATGGATTTCAGTAAGGCCTTTGACAAGGTTCCCCATGGAAGGTTTGGTTAAGAAGGTTCAATCTTTGGGTGTTAATGGCGGAGCAGCAAGTGGATTCAACAGTGGCTGAATGGGAGATGTCAGAGAGTAATGGTGGATGGCTGTTTGTCAGGTTGGAAGCCGTGTGACCAGTGGGGTGCCTCAGGGATCTGTATTGGGTCCACTGTTGTTTGTCATGTACATCAATGATCTGGATGATGGGGTGGAAAATTGGATAAGTAAAGTATGCAGATGATACTAAGATAGGTGGTGTTGTGGATAATGAAGTAGATTTTCAAAGTTCTACAGAGAGATTTGGGCCATTTGGAAAAGTGGGCTGAAAGATGGCAGATGGAGTTTAATGCTGTAAGTGTTGAAGTGCTACATCTTGGCAGGACAAATCAAAATTAGGACGTACATGGTAAATGGTAGGGAATTGAGGAATGCTGTGGAACAGAGGATCTAGGAATAAACTGTGCATAGTTCCCTGAAGGTGGAATCGCATGTAGATAGGGTGGTAAAGAAAGCCTTTGGTGTGCTGGCCTTTATTAAATCAGAGCATTGAATATAGGAGTAGGGAAGTAATGTTAAAATTGTACAAGGCATTGGTAAGACCAATTCTGGAGTATGGTGTACAATTTTGGTCGCCTAGTTATAGGAAGGATGTCAACAAAAGAGAGAGTTACAGAGGAGATTTACTAGAATGTTGCCAGGGTTCCAGCAACTATGTTACAGAGAAAGGTTGAACAAGTTAGGTCTTTATTCTTTGTGAGCGCAGAAGGTTAAGGGGGGACTTGATTGAGGTCTTTAAAATGATGAAAAGGGATAGACAGAGTTGACGTGGATACGTTTTTTCCCATTGAGGGTAGGGAAGATTCAAACAAGAGGGCATGAATGAGAATTAAGGGATAGAGGTTTCGGGGTAACGTGAGGGGGAACTTCTTTACTCAGAGGGTGGTGGCTGTGTGGAATGAGCTTCCAGCAGAAGTGGTGGAGGCAGGATCGATTTTAACATTTAAGAGTAAAGTGGATAGGTATATGGACGTGAAGGGAATGGAGGGGTATGGTCTGAGTGCAGGTAGATGGGACTAGGGGAAAACAAATGGTCGGCACGGACTGGAAGGGCCGAGAGGGCCTGTTTCCGTGCTGTAATTGTTATATGGTTATATGATGAAAGAATGGGTCAACTGGGCTTGTATTCACTGGAATGATGAGAGGGGATCTTATAGAAACATATAAAATTCTTATTTTGGACAGGCTAGATGCAGGAAGAATGTTCCCGATGTTGGGGGTGTCCAGAACCAGGGGTCACAGTTTAAGAATAAGGGGTTGGCCATTTAGGACTGAGATGAGGAAAAACCTCTTCACCTAGAGAGTGGTGAATTGTGGAATTCTCTGCCACAGAAGGCAGTGGAGGCCAATTCACGGGATATTTTCAAGAGAGAGTTAGCTCTTAGGGCTAAAGGAATCAAAGGATATAGGGAAAAAGCAGGATAGGGTGCTGACTCGAAGGGCTGAATGGCCTACTCCTGCACCTATTTTTCTATGTTTCTACATAGTTCTTTGAGAGTGGCTTCACAAGGAGAAAGAGTGGTCAAAAGGCCAGCAACGATGATCAAGGAAAGGTGGAACCCACAATGGTCCATTGCTGGCTGCCAGGACAGTGATAATGAGTGATACAAGCAATGAAACACAGCAGGACGATGAGGTGAAAGGCGAGGATTAGGGGGACTATGTCCATGTTGCGACTGGGGAGGGGGAGCTGCGGGATATCGAGGAGGCCCAAATGAGGTCCACATCTATGATGGAAGAGGGAATCCCCATTCCCTAAAGAATGAGGACATCAGTTGTAGGAGTCAGTAAGTTTATAATAGACATCGGTTTATCTCGTGTGATGAAGGCAGTGAGATCAATGTAGAAATTGGGAGGTCATGCTGCAGTTGTATAAGACGTTGGTGAGCTAACATTTAGAAATTTTGTTCAGTTTTGGTCACGATATTATAGGAAAGATGTTTAGTTTAGTTTGGATATGCAGTGAGAAACAGGCCTTTTGGCCCACTGAGTCCACGCTGACCAGCGATCACACCATCCATTAACACTATCCTACACCATAGGGACAATTTACTATTTTACCAAAGCCAATTAGCCTACAAACCTAGAGTCATCGTGTGATACAGTGTGGAAACAGGCCCTTTGGCCCAACTTGCCCAAACAGGCCAACATGTCCCAGCTGCACTAGTCCCACTTGCCTGCGCTTGGTCCATAACCCTCCAAACCTGTCCTATCCAAACCTGTAAGTCTTTGGAGTGTGTGAGGAAACTGAAGCACCTGGAGAAAACTCACAGGTCACACGGAAAACATACAAACTCTCTGGCAGATGTAAGGCATTCTTTATCCCCTGCAACTTTAGAAATACAGCACGGAAACAGGCCTTTTGGCCCACCCGGTCCGTGCCGACCAGTGATCCCCGCACATTAACACCATCCTACACCCACTAGGGGCAATTTTTTTTCATTTATGAAGCCAATTAACCTGCAAACCTGTACGTCTTCGTCTACCAGACTGATTCCTGGGATGGCACGACTTCCATATGAAGAAAGACTGGATAGACTCGGCTTGTACTCGCTGGAATTTAGAAGATTGAGGGGGGATCTCATAGAGACTTACAAAATTCTTAAGGGGTTGGACAGGCTAGATGCAGGAAGATTGTTCCCGATGTTGGGGAAGTCCAGGACAAGGGGTCACAGTTTAAGGATAAGGGGGAAGTCTTTTAGGACCGAGATGAGAAAATCGTTTTTCACACTAGAGAGTGGTGAATCTGTGGAATTCTCTGCCACAGAAGGTAGTTGAGGCCAGTTCGTTGGCCATATTTAAGAGGGAGTTGGATGTGTGCCCTTGTGGTTGAAGGGATCAGGGGGTATGGAGAGAAGGCAGGTACGGGATACTGAGTTGGATGATCAGCCATGATCATATTGAATGGCGGTGCAGGCTCGAAGGGCCGAATGGCCTGCTCCTGCACCTAATTTCTATGTTTCTATGTCTTTGGAGTGTGGGAGGAAACTGAAGATCTCGGAGAAAACCCACGCAGGTCACGGGGAGAACGTACAAACTCTGTACAGACAGCACCCGTAGTCGGTATTGTACCAAGGTCTCCGGCGCTGCATTCTCTGTAAGG
Organism: Okamejei kenojei; assembly: GCA_035221665.1. Classification (NCBI taxonomy): domain Eukaryota; kingdom Metazoa; phylum Chordata; class Chondrichthyes; order Rajiformes; family Rajidae; genus Okamejei; species Okamejei kenojei. Next base: position 72,855,201 of record CM069141.1, read on the forward strand.
CAGCAACTGTACCGCTGCGCCACCGTCGCGACCGTGTGGACCTCCTGCCACCGTGGACCGCCACCGTGGGACCCACCGTGGACCGCCACCACCACCTGGACCGCCACCCTGTGGGACCGCCACCCTGGACCGCCACCGTGGACCGCCACCGTGGACCGCCACCGTGGACCGCCACCGTGGACCGCCACCGTGGACCGCCACCGTGGACCGCCACCGTGGACCGCCTCCGGGATCCACCCTGTGGACCGTCACCGTGGACCGCCACGTGGATGGACCGCCACCGTGGACCGCCACCGTGGACCGCCACCGTGGACCGCCACCGTGGACCGCCACTCTACTGTTGTCTAGCTGGAAAGGGCACAGAGAAGGTTTCTGAGGATGTTGCCAGATCTCAAGAGCTATAGGGAGAGGTTGAGTAGGCTAGGGCTTTATTCCATGGAGTGCAGGAGGATGAGGGATGACTTTATAGAGATGTACAAAATCATGAGAGGAATAGATCAGGTAAACGCACAGAATCTTTTTCCCAGAGTATGAGGAATCGATATCCAGAGAATATCGGTTTAAAGTGAGGAGAGAAAGATTTAAGAGGAACCCGAGGGGTCATTTATTTTACGCAAAGGTTGGTGGGTCAGTGTGTCACTGAGGAGATCAACATTGTACTGAGCTTGACAGCGGTCCCTCCCAGCATGTATTTACCTCAGTCTGTAGACCTGGCAGACAAAGGAGTGGCTAAAACTGGACCTTGTGTTGACAATGCAGATGCTTCGTGTAAAAGGCAGTGTGCGAGTGGAACTTGCCGTTGCCGTGGCAACAGTGCATCAAAGTAGCAGCGTTTTGCAGTTACTCACCAGGGCACTGACGGAAATGTCAGCTGGGTAATGGGGCCGTCATACATTGGAGAACGGCAGCCTGTACCCAGGAAATCTTGCTGACCCCAGCTCACAGCTGTGAGGGGGCAATACCTCATTAAAACTGCTACTAGTCTAGTGACCAGCTACACGTGGCACTCAGCATTGTACTGAGGGAGAAAAAGACAGTGATCACCTTATGATCATTCACCTTATCTGTGTCCCTCATGGTTTCACCAACCTCTGTAAGGTCATCCTTTAGCTTCCGATGCTACATGGAAAACAGTCCTAGTCTACACTGTCTCTCCTTAGAACTCATCCCGCTAGTCTCAACAATGTGAATCATTTCTGCACTATCTCCTGGTTAACCACAATCTTTAACCACAATAATGTGGCAACTAGATCTACACACAAGATTCCAGGTGCCGTCAAAATTGCCCAGTGCTGAGAGGAATAGCTAAGAATAGTAAGATTAAATGAGAACTTACCAGTTTGAAGTTTGATCTTTATTTTATGAGGAGTTACGATGAGGGATTACGTGAAGACCCCGCCAGGACGCATGCGCGACATTCTTCAAAGCAGTGGTGTGAAATCACAGATACCAGAGTAGACTAATATAGTAAGATAAGAGAGAACTTCCATACCAGTTGAACTTTATAATAGAGGGTTTTGGGAGCGGAGGGCACGTAATCCCTCATCGTAACTCCTCATAAAATAAAGATCAAACTTCAAACTGGTAAGTTCTCATTTAATCTTACTATTTTACTTCGGAAGTCACGTGAGTGACTACGTGAAGATTTCAAAGCTCTGTGATTTCATGCCCTGGAACAAGACCATGCTCACACACTGCCATTCTGGGACGGAGGATGAACGTATTTCACACACGACACTGTGCTGAAAAACAATAAAGGTATTATTCATACCTAAAATAATATGCCCCACATTGGGTAATTTATTTTACAGAACTTAATTTTTCCCTGCAAACGTCTCAGGATCGGCCACGGGTTTTATTATAAAGCATTGAATGCGTTCATTGCTCCACCCCGCTGTGGCAAGGATGTGGTCCATAGGAACTCCCATCATCCTAGCGTCCGATGTAGATGCAGCCCTGTTGGAGTGAGATTTGAAACATTAGTATTCACCACTGCACGTAATACCACCGAACCATTGGATATGGTTTGCACTGTGACCTTAGGTGAGGGCATTTATGGCTAATGAGAAAGCTCTCTCCGTGCCCATAAGTGTCTTGGTGACTATATATTGGAAAATATGTGTCACTATGCAGGGCCGACTATCTGCAGGATAGGCCAGTACTCTAATATTGGCCAAAGGAACCGGGTCAGTCTTGTTTAAGTACCCCTGTATGTAGCAGGTTATCTGCCATTTGTGACAGACATGACGTCCTATTCTAGCTTGTGTAAGGACTGGACCCGTTGTGCTGATCCAAGTGCCATAATCATTCCCATCTAGGATATTAGTTTGTCCAGAGTAAGCCCTCCCTGTGGTATCAATTTGCACCGTACATGCAACTGGTGCTCATCTGAGCAGTAGGCCCTGAGTCCATGAAACGCTCCCAGCATTTCTAGATAATTAATTGCTAGTGCTTTAAACAGAATAATTTTTGTGCACTCATCTGCCACCACAACTTGCGGTGGTATTAGTTGCTCCCCAACCTTTAGCACTGGCATCAGTCTGTAATGTACCCTAGGGATATAGAATGGGGTGATGGGGTTAGGATAATATTGAACATTTCTATCCACCAGTTTAATTCTGATTTACTTTTCCCTGGTAGTTGCATAGGCCTATTGAAATAGCCTGCATGATTTTTGAGAGCTAAAATTTCCCTCTTCCAGGTTTTAATAATGGAGTGGTCCAATTGTGCTGCTGGGAACGCAGCCACCAATTTCCCAATCACACTTACTCTTGCCGAATGGATGGTTCCCTGATGCCAGTGAGGCTTTTGCATACTCCATCAAGTCTGTCACTTTGTTTGGTGGCAAGGTGATAGACATATGAACAGAGTCAATAGTGAACCCCAAATAATCCATGGTAGTGGAGGGTTCCAATTTTGACTTATCTGGATGTACGTTAAATCTCTGTGTTGTGGTGATACCACCAATGTAGCCAGCTCCAATTTTCACCTACAATGAGAATATCATCAAGGTAAGCCATGACGATATGGTTATGTTTCTTTAAGTATGCTAAAGCTGGTTTTAATGAATTTGTAATAGCCTGGGTGCTGATGACAACCCATTGGATAAGGCATACTGCCATAGCTGTCCCATCCAGATAAAATTTCAGGTATTTACGATGACCTGTGTGTGATAAATGTGTCTATTTTGAAATGGGCATACTGAACGGAAGTATTTAGTTCGGTCAAATCTGTAATGATACGGGCAACCACCATCTTTTTAGTTTTTTATAAATATATTTGATACGAACTCTTGAAATTCTCTGATTGTTTTCCCAATCCCTTTTGTGTTTAGTCTTAACAGTTCAGCATGGCCTGCTGTTCTCTCTTTTTGTGAAGTATGAACTTCCTGCTAGGCGTATGCTGAACTGGGACGGTAGTTCGTATACAAATTCAATTTTGTAATTCTGAATACTTCGAGTATGTAAAAGTTCAGAGGTAAAAGTGCAGCACACATGATGAAACAAGTGCAACCGTCCCCCAACTTTTGATGAATCGGACATGCAATGTTTTTTAAGACAACCAGACCCACCTACCTCCATGGTTACCGGTGTTGTGTGGGTTGTCTCCGCAGTTGTTTCTTCTGGTATTGTGTTGCTGCGTTGTGGGGTTGGCGCATTTTCCATGAAGGCCGGGCTGGGCCATGGTCTGAAAGACCGCTGTGCAGGTGGGCCGGCCTTCGAGCTTTCACCACCAGATGGTCTTCCATAGCACCGATGTCTGGTGGGTGTGTAGGGGTGCTGCCGCTGTTGATAGTGGGTTTTAGAGGTGCTTGGCACCTTGATCAGGCCTATAGCCTTGGCTTCCTCATGCAGGTCTTTCACCTGCTTCGGGAGGTCCCCCAAGAGCAATTTTGGCGCCTGTGTGCTACTTGTCTTGCATAATTCCGCACTTCTTGATGATGTCTTCCTGTAACTGTTAATCTCCACTGAGTATTACACAGTCTGCTAGAGCATCACGTAATCTTCAGGCAAATCAACCCCATCAGTTGTCCTGGTACTGCTGTGGATTTTAGCAGCCAGCAGTTTCCTCTGGAGCTTCCCTCTGGCTCCCTTATAGATGGGCTCCTGTTGCCCCAGATGGGGTCATAGACTGCTGGTACTTTAAGAGAAATGGAGTTCTCTGGAGCAATGTAACTTCCCAGCCATAAAGTTAATGGCTTGCTCCTGTAGCTGGTTTGTAGCCATGTATTTTGTACTGGCTTGCAGCTTTGTGTAGGCAGTCCTTCCTGAGTTGATACAGCATGTGTTCCCACAAATCTTCTGCTGCTCTCTCTTCTGGCACCCCTCACAGTTGACTGTTCAGCCATTGCCCCTTCTTCAGGGTCAGCCCAGCTCTGACCCCTAATGCTCCCCTGCAAAGAGGGTGAGACATTTGGCAGTCCTTGAAAGGATGCTGCCGTGGGTCTGCGAGGGAGACCCACTGTGACTCTGCCCTGCATTAGCAGGTCACGCTGGAGCACTGCTCCCCACCCGCTCCCGCGGGAAAGACGCCCGCCGTCGCTATCTGTGAACGGGGTGTCTTCAGGTCCGGACCCAGCCGAGTCAACGGACCTGTCCGACTTCCGGGTGGTTTTGCCGCCGACCGCGGCGCACCTGCGGTCTGTAGCGGCGAGAAGCCGGCAGCTGCTGGCAGCACCTGCAGCTCTGGAGAGACGGCACGCTGCTGACTGCTTCCACAGCAGCGGTATCAGCTGCTGCTCTCCCTTACGCGACTCCATGGTGCTTCCTCCGTTCTGAAAAAGAATCACCCCGAGTCGCCACGCTCACCAGAAAAGGTAAGACTTACCTTCAGTGATTTTACAAAATTCGCGCTGGAGGAGCGGCGCTCCTCCCGACTGTCGCTTCCGCAATGCGTTCGACGATATGTCGCGCATGCGTCCTGGCGGGGTCTTCACGTAGTCACTCACGTGACTCCGAAGTAAAATTAAGCACGTTGTGATTAAAACCAAAGGATCGCAGATGTTGGAACCCAAATAAAACAATCAGAAAATGCCTTAATGTTCAGGTAATCAGGCAGAATCAATGCGAAGAGAAAAGAGTAGCTTTTCAGGTCAGTGAAATTGGGGAAGACTATTTCCCCTTATGTATGTGTATGATACATTTTTGACACGTTTTTAATACGTGGTATGTGGCAAGAGCGGGCAGACAAAGTAGAGGCAGATACAATTACAGCATTTATAAGGCAATTGGACTTGGATGTAAAGGATGCAGGTAGATTCAGTGTTAATGCAGGCAAATGGGATTTGTGTGGATGGGCATCATGGGTGGCATGGATCAGTTGGGCCTAATGGGCTATTTCTGCACAATTCTGCAAATAGACTATGGTCCCATCAACACTGCCTACTGCACACTACACCCAGTGTATGACTAACTTGTTGATATTGCCCAGCTGTTAGATCTCCCGCTTGCTATGTAATGTTCAGAGTCTGCTCATTACAGTACCCATTACAGATCTCAGTCCATCACACCTCTTTTATACAACATTAATTTCACACCCATTGGATATATCGCCTAGATTAAACAGCCCCCATTATACAAATTCACTTCATCAAATCCACTGCTCACCTGTCTTATATACCTATGGCCCAGGTACTGCCTATCCTGGCTAAAATTTTAAAATTGTAATTACTAAATATAACAGGTAAAGGCATGGGAGAATTATGTCTATCTGAGCGATCGATCTCTTAGGTAAGCATAATTCTCCGTGTCTTTCATCCGCAGCACGTGTAACACGCTAAGGTCTGTGCGGCCCACGTGCCGTCGACGCTGCTTCAAGCCGTCAATGACAAGCGGGGCTGAAGGCAGCTGCAATTCTGCCTTTGCTGTACTGCGCAGGCACAGCAGCCTACTGCGCATGCACAGCGCTGGTTTCTTTGCGGGTTTTTTCAAATATGGATTGCCATTATCTTAAGCGTATTTTTAGAAACAAAGAGAGAAGAATGGAGATGGTGTACCGATAATAACCATATAACCATATAACAATTACAGCACGGAAACAGGCCCTCTCGGCCCTTCCAGTCCGTGCCGACCATTTGTTTTCCCCTAGTCCCATCTACCTGCACTCAGACCATACCCCTCCATTCCCTTCACGTCCATATACCTATCCACTTTACTCTTAAATGTTAAAATCGATCCTGCCTCCACCACTTCTGCTGGAAGCTCATTCCACACAGCCACCACCCTCTGAGTAAAGAAGTTCCCCCTCACGTTACCCCTAAACTTCTGTCCCTTAATTCTCATGTCATGCCCTCTTGTTTGAATCTTCCCTACCCTCAATGGGAAAAACGTACCCATGTCAACTCTGTCTATCCCTTTCATCATTTTCAAGTCCCCCCTTAACCTTCTGCGCTCCAAAGAATAAAGACCTAACTTGTTCAACCTTTCTCTGTAACATAGTTGCTGGAACCCTGGCAACATTCTAGTAAATCTCCTCTGTACTCTCTCTATTTTGTTGACAGATAAGTCAACAGATAATACAAAAGTGGGTGATATTGTAGATAGTTAAGATGGTTGTCAAAGATTGCAGCAGAATCTTGATCAGTTGGGCAGGTGGACTGAGGAATGGTTAATAGAACTTTAAACGAGAACTCACTGTTCGAAGTTTGATCGTTATTTTACGAGGAGTTACGATGAGGGATTACGTGAAGAGCCCGCCTCACGCTGGTAACGGCATACTTCAAAGCAACGGCATGAAAAAACACAGAACACCAAAGCCGGAGTAACATAGTAAGGCTCATAAAAAGACTTAGAACCACCATTTGATCATTTATTTTACGAGGGTGGGAGTGGAGGGCACGTAATCCCTCATCGTAACTCCTCGTAAAATAACGATCAAACTTCGAACAGGTGAGTTCTCGTTTAATCTTACTATTTTACTTCGGAGTCACGTGAGTGACTACGTGAAGAGTTTTAAAGCTTTCTGTGTTTTTTATGTCGTAGAATTAATCCGTACGACAGTCCGGCTAAGTAAACACATACATGAGAAAACAGACAAATGTTAGATCTTTTCACAATAAATTTTTTAATGGTTGAAAGACCATATAATACCCTCCTTATATTTGAGGGAAAAAATGATTACAAGTGACAAAAGCTATCAGTGACTACACAACTGATTATAGCAATTAATAGCAAACAAAGCAGGTGATTATAGTGCTCCCAACACGCGTGTCCAAAGCTTGTCATAGTGTGAACAGGTTTGTTGTAGAACTTTGAAAAAGTTTCTTCTTTACTCCACCCTGCGATTTTTAAAATATGCTCGAGAGGCACGTCCCGCCCCTTCGCGCGGACGTAGCTGCCGCCCTGGTGGAGTGAGATTTGAAGACATCAGTGTCTACTCCGCTAAAACCAACACCTGTTTCAAACATTTTGAGATAGTTTGAACTGAAGCTTTTGTGTGTGGCTTTTGTGCGTAAGCAGCAATGTCTTTTCGTTTCCTCGAAAAGTGTCCGTAACTTTAATATATTGGTTCAAATTGTCTAACCACACACAAAGCAGGCTCAATATGAAAAGCTTGAAAGGTTACCTTTGTTCCAGATCTCCCTGGTTTCTACTTTGTTTGATCAGATCGTAAACATAGAATACAACGTTATCTGTAGTCACATGCATACAGTCTAAACGCAACATTTGTAAGTTTGCACTCTTTGGGCTGAGACCAGTGACATTAACATGACCAATTTCAATGTTAACCTATCCAATGGCAACCCTTCAATTGGCGTCCATTCTCTAAGTAGAGCAAGTACTATGCTCACATCCCAAATCTCTGTATATCTAGGTTTTGGCGGATTCATGTGAAAATTCCTTTCATGAATCGTGATATTAATGGATGCGACCCAATTGATTTCTCACCAGTCATAAGTCCTAAATAGGACGACAAGGCACTGGTGCAGTGTTAATGGCACTGTAACTTAAATGTTGCCCAAAGTGCAAATTGGCAAGGAATTCCAAAACATGAGTAAACATTCACAGAATCATCAGAAATAATTTGACTGTGTGCAAAATTCTTCCCATTTCTTAATATGTGTCATATATTGTTTCTGTGTGCTATCTCGCCATGATGCGCCAATAACTGTCAAAGTTTGGTCCGACAATCCCAGTTCCTGTAGTGGTCTGGTCAAAACCTGCAGATTAACAAATTCATATATGCATATAATGGGTAACCTTCATTTGTTACTGGATTAGTCAAGATATCACTACAGTTAGGAATCTGCATATACGGTTCTTTAATCATATTCAGCATAACTGGGAACCAAGGTTGAGTTGGCCAATTTGGCACTACCAACAATCCGGAAGCTGAATCTTGCTCTATTTTCTTCAAGCATCTCTGGATCAGAGCAAATGGTGGAAAAGCATAAAAGAACATTTTTCCCAGTGTAATGAAAATGCATCTACTGCAACTGCGTCCGGATCGTGTTCCCAAGACACATAATGAGGCAATTGATGATTAAGCCTGGATGCAAACAAATCAATTTCTGGCAACCCAAATCGTCTAACAATATTCTTAAATATTGCTGGCTTAAGCATCCATTCCGTATTATCTTTAAAAATCCTGGACCTTTCATCTGCTACCACATTGTCTTTACCTGGAATATAGCTTGCTGAAATCCATATCTGCCGAGCAATACACCATTGCCATATCTCATTGACCAGACAATCACATGATACTGATCTAACTCCCCCCATGTGATTAATGTAAACCACAGCCGTTTTATTGTCTAATTGTATTAAACACATGCAGACCTTGTTTAGCACAACAATATGCTTTAAGCCCATAAAAGGCCCCAATATTCCAAATAGTTAATACCATACTCTTGGAGAAACACTTGTTCTTCAGTTTTCCATCTACCTCCGCAATGGAGGATAAATCTGTGGCCCCCCATCCGAGAGCACTAGCATCTGTTTGTAAAACCATTTCAGGCTGTTTAATCATGATCTTCTTAGCAGCTTGTGGGACATTTTCAACCCACCATTGCAATTCCAATACTGCTTTCCTTGTTATTGCATAGGCCTGTCAAAGTGACCTGCCTTATCTTTAAGAGCCCTTACTTTGTCCCTTTGAAGATTTTGATAATGTAATGGCCCAAATTCCACTGCCGGAAATGCTGCCACCAGTGTACCAATGACTTTTGCCACTTCTCGGATGGAGGGATAAGGTTTGTGAATGAGATAATTACACATTGCAAAATATCATTTGTCCTTCTTTGCTGGCAAAGTAACTAACATAGTCACTGAGTTAATTACAAACCCCAGAAAAAATCAATTGATTGAACTGGCTGCAGCTGGGATTTAATTGGATGAATTAAGAATCCAAGCTCTTTAAACAAAGCTTTAGTAACTGAAATTGAGTGCTCAGTGACTCTTGACTATCGTTAATAATCAGAATATCATCCAGATAATCCATTACAATGTGTTTCTGTGCTCTTAATTGAGCTAAAACTGGTTTCAACAGTTTTGTAAAGAGTCTAGGAGCCGAACTTAATCCATTTGGTAAAGCTTTGAACTGCCATAATTGCCCCTGCCAATAAAACTTTAAGTATCTCCGAAAAGATGATGAATTGGTACAGAATAATAGGCGTCTTTCAAATCAATCTTAGCCATATAAGAACCTGCTGAAAATCAAATATTTTGCAGTATTGAATGTCTCCATCTTAAAATGTTTGTATTCTACAAACTTATTTAGATCTGTAAGGTCTAGAATAATTCTACAACCACCATCTTTCTTATCTCTGCGAAATATATTAGAGACAAATTGATGCTTATGTTCACAAGTTTTTTCAATTACCCCTTTTTCGGATAATTTGTCAATTTCCACATTAATCTCCATTCTTTCTTCTGGAGAAAACACATAAGCATAAGCAGGTTTATTCTGTACAGGAGGATTGACCCCTTCTTTAAAAAATAATAATAGCTCCTGAAACTGCTTGTCTAATATAAATCGATCAGAAGTAATATTAAGGCCAGGCATTATAAAATTTTTGCAATCTCCCTCCAACTGGAGATTCATCCACAGTTTCTTTAAGGATAGAAGTCTTTAATACCTCTCCATAGGAGCGTGATGGTTCCTCTTTCCCGAATGCAGGGAAAGCAGTGGCCTGTGCAGCACCGATAATACTTTCGTGACAAATTTCTGCCTCTATAACGAAAAATCAAAACCCCTTCGGGCCGAAAACCTTTTTCTTTGTCCAGAGACAAAAGGCTTAATAGTGCTAAATATTTAGCTTCTTCATCCAACTGTTTCAGTTGTTTCGGCAGATTTTTCTCCAAACAAAATACCCAGGAGCTTGAACTCCACTTTCTTGACACAGGCTTGCATATCTAGGGTGAAATATGGGCCGAATCGCCATTTTCCTCATGCAATTGATCTCATAAAACGAATTGCACAATAAGCCCAAAGTATCTTTTTGAATCTTGTCCATTTCCAGATTCTCCATTTGCCTGCCAAATTGCCGTTGATGGCAGCCGAAAATAATTTTTAGCACCTTTTGAAATTTCACTTCTTGGGCTCTCATACTTGGAGTCCATAGACGCCCATACCATCGGATTCACCGTAGGCACTTCCAATGAGGCACAATTGCCTGGTGCTTTATATAATTCTGATAATTCATTCATCACAGTATTATGAAGCTGGTGAGATTACCATATAATTTATATTGGCAGCTAGGCTTTCTTCCATAGCCTCACCACTTCCTTCGGGTATAGCAAAACCTTGTGCTATCCCAGGCAGATCAAGCCTTTTATACTTTGTGGCGTGCTTTCAAAAGCCATTTCAACTTCAGCAAGGGTCTGCCTTCTGCAGCCTAATTCCATCGGGATATTATCCCAATGAGACTTCTTCCAGCCCAAATCGTGGGTCTGGAGTATCATATTCCCAACTTGGCCCACAGCCATATTCATCATATTCAAACCCCTCAGGGATTTTTTGGGATTCATGAGGGTACTTGTGACCCTTGTCTCATAATAGTTTGGAGAACTTTCTCCATATGCTCCATTTTTAGCCACATAGTTTTATTATCTGGAGGTCTTTCAAAATCAGAATCATCAGGAAACCACGGGCCTCACAGTTTTCTTTTTGCATTTCTTAGGAGCATTTTTCTCCGTGGTTATAATTTCCGGAGAATCTGGAAATTCTATTTATCGGGTAAATCAGTGGCCAACGGTATCGGAACCGGGTCCACTCTAGCTTCGCGTCCCGTATATTTACTTTCACCCCCGGGAGGCTCTCTTCACCCGCGAAACTTCTTTCCCGATTTCTCCATTTTTTGTTAAAATTTATCTTGTGCTCAATCAGCACGTTAACGTCTAAATTTTTACTTTTAGTTTCGCTGCTGGAACCATCCAGCGTAAACTTCAAAACCGCGCCGATGTAACTTCACTTACCTGCGGGCCGTTCCGGACCGCTGCGAGGAGCTGCTCCTTACCGCAGCTCCTCCTTTCGGCCGTCAGCGTTGACGTCAAGCGTAACCAGCGTGTGAGGGCGGGCTCTTCAACGTAGTCACTCACGTGACTCGAAGTAAAATAGAACTTAATAAAGAGAAATGTGAGGTGCTACATTTTTGGAAAGTCTAACCTAGGCAGGACCTACACAATGGTAGGGCTCTGAGGAGTGTTATAGACCAGAGGGATCTAGGAGTGCAGGTACATAGTTCCTTGCAACTGGGGTCACGGGTGTTAAAAAAGGCTTCTGACACATTGGCCTTCATCGGTCAGTATTGAGTACAGAAGTTGGGAGGTCATGTTGCAGGTGTGTAAGACATTGATGAGGCCACATTTAGAGTATTGTCCTCAATTTTGGTCACCGTGTTATAGGAAAGATGTCGTCCAGTTGGAAAAGGTGCAGAGAATATTTACCAGGTTGTTGCCAGGACTCGTTGTGCTGCTGGAGGATGTAGAGGGATATGAGGCAAACGCAGACAGGTGCAAATGGGGCATGTTGGTTGCCCTGTTTCCGTGCTGTATGATTCTATGGCTACAATGCCCGTTGTACGTACCCTCCATGTCTGGAGTTCATCTGCTTATGGACCAGTGCTATCCTTCATAACTACTTTGAAACTAATAGTATTATGTTCACTGGAACCACCCTACCCCTCTGACCCTTCAGTCACTTGCAGCAACTCTTTCCCGGAGAGGGCGTCCAGTGTTGCACCCTCTCTGGTCGGGCCGTCTATATATATTGATTAAGGAAGCCTTCTTAGACACATTTAGCAAATCCCATTCACAGAATGGGAGACATGGTCAATATTCGGGTTGAAATCTTCCATTGGAATAATTGAGTGTGATCACGTTGAATGGCGGTATTGTGCCGTGTGTCTCCGGCATGTTGGGCTGCGCGGGGCCGCTGCCATGGTGTGTTTGGGCTGCCCCGACAGGGGTTGTGGGCAGACTGCCCATCCCGGGGAGCCGGCCAACTCCTCCCCATCCCGTTCTGTCACCTGTCGCCATTTTCCAGCCTTAGCTCGCACCCCTCTCTCCCCAGACACCTCTGACCTCAGGGTGGAGCAACCATGCCCTGACTGATCCCCGGGGAAGGAGATCCACGGTTTCCCCCGTGTGTGTGTGTGTGTTGCGGAGTTTTCCACTCCCGCCTGTTGTGATCGCCTCGCTGTTCCCGCCACTAGCGTTGCAACCACCATTCAACACCCTGCCCTGCTCTGCTCTGCCTGGCTGTGAGCAGCAGCATTACTGGTCTGCCCGCCTGTCCAGTCCAGTCGCTTTGATTTAACCCCATGATGTAAACCCCGCGGGTGTGAGCGCTGTGCCCGCGGCCGCCCAGCGCTGTACTAGTGGGGCCGGCGACCGGCTGCAGCCGTGTCCGTGTCCCCCAGTGTTCGCCCACTGCGTCAGTGTTGTGGTGACGGCTCGTACTGTGTGTGTAGCGGTGGACAGCCAGGGGCCTGTACCCCACGCCCCCGTCAACAGCGAGCGCTCACAGCAACCCGGAGCGAGAATCGCCAGCCAGCGGGACCCGGAGCAGGAGCAGGAGCAGGAGCAGAGAGCAGGCGTTCACCGGGACCCGAACCAGGGACAGCGAGCGGACGCTGACAGTGAAGCGGCGTTCACAGTCGCCGCCTGGACCAGGGACAGACAGCGCCGGCCGGCACCACACCTGTGCTCAGACCCCCACACACCCGGCACTGCCGGCAAGAATGGGCGCGGTAGTGGGGACGTTATCGCTGCAGACCAAGCAAAGAAGACATTCGCGAGGTAGGAAGCGAGACTGGGCTGTGCACGACTGCTTATTGGGGATGGGCAGCACGTCCGTGATGCCGGGCTGGTGCTGGCGAAGACCGATGCAAATACATTCCCCTCCTTCCCGGGGCACGGGTTTTGTGTGGTGAAGTGCGGCTCGGCTCGGCTCGGGTGGGTGACCGGGCAAGTTTCCGTCTCGGGATACGATGCCGACGTTTAAAACTTACCGGGGAAAGACGCGTCGGCGCTGTAAACACAATCCGTGAGCGAGTGCGTGTTCCGGGCCCCGCTTCTGCACAGCATTCAAGCCATCCTGTCCCGTGAACGGGCTGTGGCCACACCAGGCTTCACTTTATGTCTCCCTGCGTGGTGTGAAGGCTCGGCATGAATTGTCTGCGACCGCCGAGTATGTTTAACGGCATTAATAAATACATACATAAATAAGTAAACAGACGATTTACAGATCGGATTTTACTTAAAATTTATTCAAATGCAAAGATCATCTTCCAAGTTGGTCCGAATGGAAAATGCTTGACGCGTGAATATAAACCGGTAATTGACGGATCATTAACCCCGTTTCTCTGCCCACCGACGCTGCCCGACCTGCTGAGTGTTTCCAGTATTTTCTGTTTTTATTTTGCATTGCTTGGACTTTGGGACGATGTACGATGAAAATCATTCAAAACTTGTGAGTCTAGCACGTTTGAATGCAGAGCTGAGCAGTGGGAGAGGCTGTGGGCGCTGACTCGCTGGATACAAACACACGCTTCCTGCACGCAGTTCGTGCTCAGTCCGCGCCATTTGTGTGCTGGGAGAGGGACAGAACCCCTTCGCCTCATCCGCCCCTTGCCGACCATTGAACACGCGTTTAACACTGTTCCCTACACTCGTGTACGAACGATCAGAGATGATGTCTGACCCGCTCAGTTACATATCTCCTTCGCCTCTTAGATGCTGCTGCACCCGCTGAGTTTCTCCAGCTTTTTGTGTAACCCTCGATTCTCCAGCATCTGCAGTTTCTTCGTTAACACAGTTACATTTTGTGTCTGCTACCAACACCAACCATGTGACGAGGCAGCGGAGGGAGTGTTATTTACCAAAACAAGGCTGAGTCAGTGAGCTCAGTGCACGAATCATCAGCACCAGACCCTGCCCTGATTGTGGCCCACCCCGAACACTTGATAACAAGACCCCAGCCCGGTCTGAAACTCCTAACTCCCCAAGCCATGCCCCAACCCTTCATCACAACAAAAAAACAGGGTTCTTCAGTCTGAAGAAGAGCGCCAACCAGAAACATCACCCATCCTTTTCCTCCAGAGATGCTGCTTGACCTGTCAAGTTACTCGAGCACTTTGCATCTATCTTTGGTATAAACCAGCATCTGCAATTCTTTGTTTCTACTAGAATCACCACAGATGTGAGAAAAGATGCTGGATATTGAAGGGATGTTTAACATAGAAACATAGAAATTAGGTGCAGGAGTAGGCCATTCAGCCCTTCGAGCCTGCACCGCCATTCAATATGATCATGGCTGATCATCCAACTCAGTATCCCGTACCTGCCTTCTCTCCATACCCTCTGATCCCCTTAGCCACAAGGGCCACATCCAACTCACTCTTAAATATAGCCAATGAACTGGCCTCAACTACCCTCTGTGGCAGAGAGTTCCAGAGACTCACCACTCTCTGTGTGAAAAAAGTCTTTCTCATCTCGGTCTTAAAGGATTTCCCCTTATCCTTAAGCTGTGAGCCCCTTGTCCTGGACTTCCCCAACATCGGGAACAATCTTCCTGCATCTAGCCTGTCCAAACCCCTTAAGAATTTTGTAAGTTTCCTATAAGATCCCCTCTCAATCTCCTAAATTCCAGAGAGTATAAACCGAGTCTATCTAGTCTTTCTTCATAAGACAGTCCTGACATCCCAGGAATCAGTCTGGTGAACCTTCTCTGCACTCCCTCTATGGCAATAATGTCCTTCCTCAGATTTGGAGACCAAGACTGTACGCAATACTCCAGGTGTGGTCTACACCAAGACCCTGTACAACTGAAGTAGAACCTCCCCTGCTCCTGTACTCAAATCCTTTTGCTATGAAAGCTAACATACCATTCGTCTTTTTTTCACTGCCTGCTGCACCTGCATGCCTACTTTCAATGACTGGTGTACCATGACACCCAGGTCTCGCTGCATCTCCCCTTTTCCTAATCGGCCACCATTTAAATAATAGTCTGCTTTCCTGTTTTTGCCACCAAAGTGGATACCACACATTTATCCACATTATACTGCATCTGCCAAACATTTGCCCACTCACCCAGCCTATCCAAGTCACCTTGCAGTCTCCTAGCATCCTCCTCACAGCGAACACTGCCCCCCAGCTTAGTGTCATCCGCAAACTTGAGATATTGCCTTCAATTCCCTCATCCAGATCATTAATAATATATTGTAAATAGCTGGGGTCCCAGCACTGAGCCCTGCGGTACCCCACTAGTTACTGCCTGCCATTGTGAAAAGGACCCGTTTACTCCTACTCTATGCTTCCTGTTTGCCAGCCAGTTCTCTATCCACATCAACACTGAACCCCTA
This sequence comes from Okamejei kenojei, assembly GCA_035221665.1. NCBI lineage: Eukaryota > Metazoa > Chordata > Chondrichthyes > Rajiformes > Rajidae > Okamejei > Okamejei kenojei. The sequence continues at coordinate 72,871,003 of CM069141.1, forward strand.
ATACCGTATGCTTTTAAGTTTGTATACTAATCTCTTATGTGGGACCGTCGAAAGCTTCTGGAAGTCCAGATATACCACATCCACTGTTCTCCCTTATCCACGCTACTAGTTACATCCTCGAAAAATTTCCACAAGATTCGTCAGACATGATTTACCTTTTGTAAATCCATGCTGACTTTGTCCAATGATTTCACCACTTTCCAAATGTGCTGCTATCCCATCTTTAATAACTGACTCTAGCAGTTTTTCCCCACTACCGATGTTAGACTAACTGGTCTGTAATTCCCCGTTTTCTCTCTCCCTCCCTTCTTAAAAAAGAGGGGTTACATTTGCTACCCGCCAATCCTCAGGAACTACTCCAGAATCTAAAGAGTTTTGAAAGATTATCACTAATGCATCCACTATTTTCCTGAGCTACTTCCTTAAGTACTCTGGGATGCAGCCTATCTGGCCCTGGATTTATCGGCCTTTAATCTATTCAATTTACCCAACACCACTTCCCGACTGACCTGGATTTCACTCAATTCCTCCTTTGACCCACAGTCCCCTGCTATTTCAGGCAGATTATTTATGTCTTCCTAGTGAAGACGGAACCAAAGTAGTTATTCAATTGGTCCGCCATATCCTTGTTCCCCATGATCAACTCACCTGTTTCTGACTGCAAGGGACCTACATTTGTTTTTAACTAACCTCTTTCTCTTCACATATCTATAAAAACTTTTGCAGTCAGTTTTTTATGTTTCCCTGCCAGTTTTTCTTTCATAATCTATTTTTCCTTTCCTAATTAAGCCCTTTGTCCTCCTCTGCTGGTCTCTGAATTTCTCCCAGTCCTCTGGTATGCTGCTTTTTCTGGCTACTTTTGTACGCATCATCCTTTGCTTTGATACTATCCCTGATTTCCCTTGTTATCCACGATGCACTACCTTCCCCGATTTATTCTTTTTGGCCAAACTGGGATGAACAATTTTTGTAGTTCATCCATGCAGTCTTTAAATGTCTTCCATTGTATATCCACCGTCAACCCTTTTAGAATTAATTGCCAGTCAATCTTGGCCCAATTCACGTCTCATACCCTCAAAGTTACCTTTCTTTAAGTTCAGAACCATTGTTTCTGAATTAAACAATGTCACTCTCCATCCTAAATGAAGAACTCAACCATATTATGGTCACTCTTGCCCAAGGGGGCACGTACAACAAGACGGCTAATTACCCCTTTCCTTCATTACTCAAAACCCAGTCTAAAATAGCCTGCTCTCTCGTTGGTTCCTCTACATGTTGATTTAGATAACTATCCCGCATACATTCCAAAAAAATCCTCTTCCTCAGCACCCCTGCCAATTTGATTAACCCAATCTATATGTAGATTGAAGTCACCCATTATAACTGTTTTGCCTTTGTCGCACGCATTTCTAATTTCCTGTTTGATACCATCCCCAACTTCTCTGCTACTGTTAGGTGGCCTGTACACAACACCCACCAGCGTTTTCTGCCCCTTAGTGTTTTTAAGAAGGAACTGCAGATGCTGGAAAATCGAAGGAAGACAAAAATGCTGGAGAAACTCAGCGGGTGAGGCAGCATCTATGGAGTGAAGGAAATAGGCAACGTTTCGGGTCAAGACCCTTCTTCAGACTGATGTGAGGGTGGGGGGGCTGGAAGAAGAAAGGAAGAGGCGGAGACAGTGGGCTGAGGGAGAGCTGGGAAGGGGAGGAGAAAACAGGGACTACCTGAAATTGAAGGGACATCGTCAATTATTTCAGGCTTCGCCGAAATCCTGTATATTTTGACAAAGCAGAAGAGCATTTGAATGGAAACATTTGTTTTTTTTAATCCAGTATATTACTATAGATTATCTTTAGTTCAGTTTATTATTGTCATGGGTACAGTAAAAAGCTTTTTATTTGCGTGCTATCCAGTCAATGAAAATACTATACACAATTACAATCAAACCATCCACAGCACACGGATACTGGATAATGGGTATACCATTTAGTGCGATAAAATCCTTTAAAGATAGTTCAACATCATCAATGAGATAGATGGGAGATGAGGACCACACTCTAGCTGGTGAGGGGATGCTTCAATTGCCCGATAACTGCTGAGAAGAAACTATCCCTGAATCTAGGTGTGCATTTCCCAACTTATATCTCTTGCCTGATGAGAGAGGGGAGAAGAGAGAGTGATCGGTGTGAGACTGGTCCTTGACTACCCTGGTGGCCACGGTGAGGCAGCGTGAGATGTAAATGGAGTCAATGGAAGGGAGGTAGGTTCGATGGTTCGCGCAATTCCTTGAGTCTTGAATGGAGCTGTTCACAAACCAATCTGTGATGCATCCCGATAAAATGCTTTCTACTGCACTTCTGTAGAAGTTGGTGAGAGGCTGAGAGCTGTAGGGGACAGGCTTCCTAAGGCTTTTTAGGAAGTGTGTGGTTGGTGTTCTTTCTTGGTCGTTGCTTCAATATCGGTGGCCCCGGGAGAAGTTGCTGGTGATATTTGTTCCTAGGATCTCTACTTTGGCACCATCAATGAAAACTGGGATATGTGTTTCACTTTGCTTCCTGAAGTCCATCACTATCTCCTTTGTCTTACTGACATTGAGTGAAAGATTGTTGTCTTGACACCAGGTTACTTGGTTCTCAATCTCTTTCCTGCACTCTGTCTTGTCATTATTTAATATCCAGCCCCTAGCGGTGGTATTGTCTGCAAATTTTTAGATTGAATTGGATTAGTACCTGGAACACTGGAGCTGTAGATGTACTCGCTGTGAGGCATCTGGGATGAGGAAAATGTTGTCCACGGCGCATTTAGTGAGCTGGCCACTCTAAGTGTAGAAAGAGAGGAGATGGCAGGCAGGAGTTCCCTGTGGTCATTCCTCGTTAGTTTAGTTGAGGTTATAATTAAACAGAATGGAAGCAACAGCATAGCACATGATGGGCACTGCTGTACAGACGAGGGGGGTGGGGGGGGGGGGTCTAAAGCGATAGTGGTAGGGGATTCTATAATGGGGGCAGCGAGGCACTGTGGCTGCCAATGAAACTGGAGGATGACATGTTGCCTCCCTAGTGCTTGGGTCAAGGATGTCTCAGAGTGGATACAGGACATTCTGAGAGCGATGGGTGAAGAGCCAGAGGTCATCGTACACGTTGATACCAATGACATAGCTAGGAGAAAGGATGCTACATGAGTTTAGGTAACCAAGTCACCATTTAAAGAGCAGGACCTTAAAGGTGGTAATCTTTCTATTGCTTCTGGTGCCAGAAGCTGGAGATTATAGGAATAGAAGGATAGGTCAGATGAATCCATGGCTGAAGGGGTGTTTGAGGATGAGTTTTAGGATCTTGGATCATTTGGACCATTTCTGAGGAAGATGGGAACTGTACAAGTGAGACATGTACCTAAATTGGGGTGGGACTAACATCCCTCTGGGTGAATGGGGAAGGTTTACACTGCGTTGGTAGGGGAAGTGGATTCAGAGTTCAAATGATGAGGTGCAATCTCCAAAAGGAGAAATAATTATTAAGTCTAGTAGGCAGAATAAGTGATTAAGTTCACATCAAGGGAAGTCAACGGCAGGCTGCATCTATTTTAAGGGAAGGAGTCTAACTTGTACAGTAGATGAGCTCAAAGCTATATTAACATAAAGATAGACACAAATGCTGGAATAACTCAGTGGGACAGGCAGCATATCTGCAGAGAAGGAATGGGTGATGTTTTGGGTCGAGCCCCTTCGGAGAGTAAAAGAGGATGTGGTAGTACTCGGTTAGTCGAGGAATGAAATATTTCAGAATTGTGTGAGGATGTCTTAGATGCTCCTCAAATGAGGGTGTAGAGATTAGAAGCAAAACGGTTGTCATCACTTTGCTGGGTAGGAAAGAACTGCAGATGCTGGTTTAGATCGAAGGTACTGTAGACATAAATTGCTGGAGTAAACTCAGCAGGACAGGCAACATCTCTGGAGAGAAGGAATGGGTAACGTCTGAGGAAGGGTCTCGACCCGAAACGTCACACATCCTCTGACAGACCTCTCGCTAGCTCGCTGCGTGCCCGATCCTAACGCAGAACCTCCACAAACTCTTTGGGCTTCAGGTAACACCTGCACTAAGAGCCTCTGCTAACAAGGGCTGGCGAACTGTGCTGGTCAACGTGCACTGGGTGAGTTAGCTGGGGACAACGCACAGCAACTACTGCAAACTTGGAACAGTACAGACCCTCCGCTCAATCTATCCAATACTAAAGGGCAGGCATTTCGCAGTTAAATGTCTTATATCGATGTGGCGGCTCCTTCACAGGAACAACCCTGTACTCAGTTTTCATCGGAGATGAATCTTTGCCTTAACGGTACATTCACACCGCCTGTAGGTAAAGCATCAGCCCACATCACACTGATACAGTCGCTGCCTGCCTCAGATTAAATATATTTTACGCATAAATTATGAATAAAGATAAGAAAATGTTTTAAACACGTAATATTTTCTTATTCCATTATAAAAGGATTAAATGGAAATAATAAATTCTTTAACTTTTTGAAAATTCATAATTGTAGATTAATGAACTAGAACTGGGACTGTGTAGGTTGTGTGTGAACAGAAAAGCAAGAAAGGAAGCTATTGAGTTGACAGAATTCTAGATGAATTCCTTGATAGAATAGTTAACAATTTATACACAGTTTATACAGCGCTGCGTTTGCTTTTTTATTCCCGAATGACCTTTGCCAAATCCCATGATTCCTTGCGTTTAATGGTGGAACAGATATGGTGGCAAATAACAGAGAACTATGATTGCTTTGTGAGGCTGGTTATGGCACACACTAAATCCAGCTTACCAAGCAACCTTGATCCGCAGCCGGTCACCGTCTGCCATAACAGGTCCACGGCTGATGCCATCTTCATGGCTCTACACTCTCTCTCATCCCTGGAACTCCTGGATAAGAAGGCCACCTGCAATCATAGACTACAACTCTGCTTTCAATATCATTATCCCAAACTAGCTCATCTCCATATTCGTGGACTTGAAGTCGGCTCTGACCTCTGCAACTGGATCCTTGACTTCCAGACCAACAGACCCCAATCAGTGGCCCAGACCATCACGTAAACCAATCTCCATTCCATTGACTTCATCTACACTTCATGCTGCATCGACAAGGCCACCAGCATAATCAAGGACAAGTCTCACCTCGGTCACTTCCCCTTCCCCTTCTCCTATCAGGCAAGTTGTACAGAACTTGGAAAATGCTTATAATGGTAACCATAATTTTACAGTTAGTCCTTGGGTTCCGTTCCTGAGAACTATCTGAAAGACAATCCTTTTCTAACTTGGAAACCATTCTGTATCGTTCTACGTATACTTGCTATCATTCGTTCAAATGTAATTCACAATTTACCCTGACGCTACCTTTGTTGAATTCCACAAAACTATATTACTGTTATCTTACAAAATGATTTTAAAAATATGGGAACATTTGTGTGAAGTCACATTTGCATTAGTCAAGTCGTAGGTAACATGGGGAGCCTCTATTATTTTCTAAAATCTACCTGAGGTTCCATCAAGAGCAGGATCAGTCTTGTTATTGGGCCATGGAGTCATACAGCATGGAAATGGGCCCTTTGGCCTAACTTGTCCATGCTGACAAAATGCCAGATCTAAAGCTAGTCACATTTGCCTATGTTTGACACATATTCCTCCAAAAATCTCGTCTATCCATGTTCCTCTCCAAATATAGTTTAAATGTTGTTATTGTTTCTTCCACAACTACCTCCTCTGGCACCTTGTTCCATATATCTCCATGCATTATATAAAGAAGTTGCCCCCCACATTTCATTTCCCTCTCATTTTAAACCTATCCCCTTTAGTTTTTGATTCTTTGCTATTGATATTGGTTTATTATTGTCACATGCACTGAGATAGAATGAAAAAGGCTTGTTTGCATGTTATCATTCCATACATGAGTATAGTCAATCTGTACCCAAGTACAACAGTTAATGCGTTGAGAAAATGACCAGAGTGCAGAATGTAATGCTACAGCATTACAGTTAGAGAAAATGGAGGTGAAATAAATGTGCAAGGGTTCCTGCAACCCTTGAAAAAAGACTCTGCGTTCTATCTATGTCCCTTATGATTTTATACAGCTATATAAGATCATCTCTCAGTCCCCCCTGCTCCAAGGAATATAATCCTGGCCTGTCCAACTCCCTTCCATTTTGGCACTATCCTCATATATCTCTCCTGACTCCACAGTCCCATTGACATGGAGTGACCCTCTCCAAGGACATTATATAAATATAAATATATATATTATATTGGAATTCTGTCTGAATGGATAAAAACAAGCATCACTGCCTGTTTGCAGTAAAAATTAAGCAAGAGTTCAAGAGAGTTTATTGTCATGTGTCCCTGATAGGACAATGACATTCTTGCTTTGCTTTAGCACACCAGAACATAGTAGGCACGAATACTGAACTGATCAGTGTGTCCATATACCATTGCATAAATATATACACACATGAATAATTAATCTGATAAAGTGCAAATAAACAGATTATGGGCTATTAATGTTCAGAGTTTTGTCCGCGCCGAGTTTAATAGCCTGATGGCTGTGGTGAAGAAGCTGTTTGTGAACCTGGTTGTTGCAGTCTTCAGGCTCCTGTACCTTCTACCTGAAGATAGCAGGGAGGTGAGTGTGTTTGGCCCAGATGGTGTGGGTCCTTGATGATATTGCCAGCCTTTTTGAGGCAGCGACAGCGATAGATCCCCTCGATGGAAGGAAGGTCAGAGCCGATGATGGACTGGGCAGTGTTTATCACTTTTTGCAGTCTTTTCCGCTCCAGGGCGCTCGGGTTTCCGAACCAAGCCACGATGCAACCAGTCAGCATACTCTCCACAGTGTGCCTGTAGAAGTTAGAGAGAGTCCTCCTTAACATACCGACTCTCCGTAATCTTCTCAGGAAGTAGAGGTGCTGATGTGCTTTCTTCATGATTGCATCAGTGTTCTCGGACCAGGAGAGATCTTCAGAGATGTGCACGCCCAGGAATTTGAAGCTCTTGACCCTTTCCACCATCGACCCGTTGATATAAACGGGACTGTGGGTCCCCATCCTCCCCCTTCCAAAGCCCACAATCAGTTCCTTGGTTTTGCTGGTGTTGAGGGCCGGGTTCTTGTGCTGGCACCATTTGGTCAGTCGGTCGATCTCACTTCTGTACTCCAAATCGTCCCCATCAGTGATATGTCCCACAACAGTGGTATCATCAGCGAACCTGATGATGGAGTTCGCACTATGACTGGCTACGCAGTCATGAGTATAGAGTGAGTACAGCAGGGGGCTGAGCACGCAGCCTTGAGGTGCTCCCGTGTTGATTGTTATTGAGGCTGACACATTTCCACCAATACAAACTGACTGTGGTCTGTGAATGAGGAGCAAGCTGGGTATGGTCAACTAGCTGGACAGCACCTGTGATAGAGAAGCTGAATAAAGGGTTTTGGGTTGACTAACTCTTTCATTGTCTTGGTAATGATCCTCAGCATCACTGCCTGTTTACATGTGTGAATGATGTCCACACTTGCCAGGTTGCCTGGAATGCATGGAGAGCAAGCTTGCTGGGTAGAAAATTGGCTTTGTGGATGGACACAGAGGGTGATGGTGGAGGGCTGTTTTTCAGGAGGCCTGTGACTAGTGCTGTGCCTCCGAGATTGGTGCTGAGGCTATTGCTGTTTGTGGTTTATATCAATGACTTAGATGATAATATACTAGGTATGGTTAATAAGTTTTCAAATGACACTAAAGTGGCCAGTGATTGAAGTGAAAATGGTTATCAAAGATGATGGCAGGAATTTGATCAGTTGGGCAAGTGGGCTGAGGAATGGTTAATAAGTTGCAGATAAGTGCCTGGTGGAATCAAACCAGGGCAGGACCTTCACAGTGAATAGCAGGGATTTGGGGAGTGTTGAGCAGAGGGATCTAGTAGAACAGGGACATAGTTCCTTAAAGATGGCATCATGAGTACATAGGGTGGTCAAGGGGAATTTCGGCATATTGGCCTTCATCAGAGTATTGAGTATAGAAGTTGGGCTGTTATGTTGCAATTGAACAAGACGTTGATCGATTGATACTTAAATATCACATTTGACATGTCACAAAGAAATTATTTTGTTTTGCATACCCTACACAAAGTATGCAAAGAGTCGCCACATCTTGTGTGCCGACAAAGTGTTCAGTGTAGTCCCCAATGGTCCCTCTTTATTCTTGGCAGTGTTCTCGGCGGCATATCCTCGACCGTCCGACCTCCGGCACACACCGTGGGCCTGTCCTTGGCTGCCTGCCATCGGGCCCTCTCTTGGATAGCGCCGCAGCACTCACCAGGAGCTTCCAACGGCACATCTTACTCCTCAATGGTTGCTCACGGGACCCTACTCGCTCTTGCAGCGCAAGTCTGGTCAGCATCTGCGAGCGAGCCTGGCCTTTCCGATGTCCCTTGTGTGTGAGCCGGGCCATTCCGATGTCCCTGGCGTTCAGGCCGGGCCTACCGGACGGGTAGTCACCTTGGGTTAAACGTTGATGCAGTGAGACAGCGGTAATCACCTGTCTGCACACGTTCACATCCTGTTCGATTCTGCATTTAGTTCATTCTAATATCACTATGGAGTGAAGTGCCAGAGAATAAGCTCTTCAGAGTAGTTTGGTTTAGTTTATTGTCACGTGTACCCAAGTTAGAGTGAAAACCCTTTGTTATGTGCTATCCAATTAGTGGAAAGACAATACATGATTACAATTGATCCATTTGCAGTGTATAGACACATGATCAGGGAATAACGCACCTCACGCCCGTGCAGCACACCACCCCAGCATTGGTTTATCTGCTGTTGTTCCTGGGAAATTGGGCAGTCTGTGGCTGCTGTCAGAGGAAGGCCAGTATTAAAACGCAGCCAGCAACCCCCCCCCCCCCCCCCCCCCCCACCTCATCCCCTGCCGGTCGCTGGGTCAATTACCCAGCCCTCAACTCACTGCAAGTAGAAACAAATAACATACAGATGCTGCAAACCTGAAACACAAACGGAGACAGACACAAGATGCTGGTGTCATTCAGCGGGACAGGCAGCATCTCTGGAGAGAAGGAATGGGTGACGTTTTTGGGTCGAGGCCCTTCTTCAGACTGAATGAAACGGAGAATTCAGCAACTCTCAGTTGGTCAGGCAGTGAGAGAAAAGGTTAGTGCAATATGTCAAAGACGTTATCTGTCTCTGAGAACGCAGTGGCCTGTCCATTGGGAGAGGGCTGTAACTTCTGGTGCCAGTGGAATTTGCACTGAGCAGCAGGGACATGTCCTGCCAAATGGTATAATTGACTTTGCTGGTACATGTCATGCGCTGTGGACTGACTCCAGGTTGGATTTGCTGTGCTTTTTGTGGGGTAACGCAACTGGGCAACTTTCCACATAGTCATGTTGATACCATTGCTGTAAGTGCGTGAGGCCCACTTGGTGGAAGCACAACTGGACTTGTGGTTACTGGGGCCCCAGCTGTGTCTTCATCACACACAGTGAATAGGCTTGGGTGAAGAATATTGCCAGGGCCTCGTTCTAAAGAGCTGGCCACATCAGAACATCAGCAGAAAGACGTCACCAGGCTCTATTTGTCAAGGCTATGGCTGACCTTCCACACTAGTGCCATTTTCCTGCACTCATGCCACAACCATTGATTTTCCTCAATGCCCAGAAATCTTTTGTCCTGTGCTCCGAATGAACAATGGGGGAGTCTAGTCTCCTCAGCCCCCCGAGTAAAGACTTACAGAATCCTCAGTCCTCAACAGCTAAACAGTCTGAAGAAGGGTCTCAACCTGAAATGTCACCTATAGGGAGGTTTCACGGCAGTCGGGTCACGACCCATGACCCATACTGTTGCTACGCTACGCCAAGTGGAGTACAAGCGATGAACTGCAGGAAAGCACTTACCAATGTTTCCAGCGTAGTGAGCCCGTTAAAACCCGGCGAAATTGTCAATTTTTGCGCTGTAAATAATTATGGAAATCAGGATAAACATGAGAGACATTTAGCCTACTTCAGAATTCCAAAAGTGAGGAGAAATGACAGTAAATAGAAGCGAGAGCTGAAGGGACAACAACAGCCAGAGTGCTTGGCGAACATTGGCCGTTTGCTCACTGCATTTCATCAACTAAGGCATTATTTGTGTTTTTTTCTTGATTCCTTTGGCATCTAAAAAGTTTCAGAAGTGATAAATCTTGCTGTAAAATTTTTAAATCGCCCATGGTTCTCAAATGGGTTTTTACACACAAAAAGAAAACGCCTCTGAAGCAAAATTTACAGCCAGATTTATCACTTCTGAGACTTTTTAGATACCAAGGGAATCAAGAAAAACCACAAATAATACCTTACTGTTGATGAAATGCAGTGAGCAAGCGCGATAATTCCCAATATTTTCAATTCCAATATCTGCACGGCCAATGTCCGCCAAGCACTTTAGCTGTTGTTGCCCCTTCAGCTCTCGCTTCTCTTTACCTTCATTTCGCTTCACTTTTGGAATTTTGAAGTTGGGTACATGTCTCTCGCGCTTACCCCGACTTCCACAATTTTTTACAGCGCAAAAATTCAACATTTTGCCGGTTTTTAATGGATAGGAAAGTACGCGTTTCTTGCATTAACAACATATACCAGAAGTTACGGATGTCCTCCAGATGGATTGAGCGGCTCCGTGCGTCAAGCCCTATGACCCAGTGACCTTACATGCAACCCCCCCTATTCTTTCGCTCCATAGATGCTGCCTCACCCGCTGAGTTTCTCCAGCATTTTTGTCTACCAACACATTCTTAGATGAGGAATCCTCAGCAAATGGACACCCTCCCTTCACCCACCCTGTCGGGGTTTTGCAGGTTTCAATGAGATCTCCTCTGTTCTGTTCTCCAGGAAACGCAGTTACTCCCCATCCCTGGAACCAGTCTGGTTGATATTTACTGCATTTCATCAGTGACAGCTACTTAGTCCTTTAGATTAAAACCTCAAGACTGTACATTGCCAGCCCAGGTGCAGTCTCTCAGTGCTCTGTATAGTTTTAGTGTGGCAAATTTATTCCTGTACCAGATAGTCTCATTAAAAACACACATAGTACTTTAGGTTTAGATTTATTATTGCCATGTGTACAATACGTGAAATAGAATTTCTGAGGGATAGAATTTGTATGCATTGGATTTTTGAGGGATTAGATTAGATATATTTGCATTTGTATAGGTGGGGCTGATGAGGGTTTTGTACATGGTTGTGTACATGAAAGAACAGGTCTGAAGAAGGGTCTCGACCCGAAACATCACCATATAACCATATAACCATATAACAATTACAGCACGGAAACAGGCCCTCTCGGCCCTTCCAGTCCGTGCCGACCATTTGTTTTCCCCTAGTCCCATCTACCTGCACTCAGACCATACCCCTCCATTCCCTTCACGTCCATATACCTATCCACTTTACTCTTAAATGTTAAAATCGATCTTGCCTCCACCACTTCTGCTGGAAGCTCATTCCACACAGCCACCACCCTCTGAGTAAAGAAGTTCCCCCTCACGTTACCCCGAAACCTCTGTCCCTTAATTCTCATGTCATGCCCTCTTGTTTGAATCTTCCCTACCCTCAATGGGAAAAACGTATCCACGTCAACTCTGTCTATCCCTTTCATCATTTTAAAGACCTCAATCAAGTCCCCCCTTAACCTTCTGCACTCCAAAGAAAGCTATTCACCTATTCCTTTCCACCAGAAATACTGTCTGACTCGCTGAGTTACTCCAGCTTTTTGTGTCTATCTTCAGTTTAAACCAGTATCTGTAGTTGCATCCTTCACATCATGTTTTATAATTTTGAATTTTTTTAAAACTTATATTCAAAAAGGTTAATTGAACCAAGGCTGTAGATTTTGTCTATGTGGACTTCAGCAAGGCATTTGATAAGGTTTGCATGATAACCTGCTCTGGAAGGTTAGATCCAGGAAAAGCTAGATAACTTGATACAGAATTATCTTCCTGGAAGGAAGCAGAGGGTGGAAGGGTGGTTTGCAGACTGGAGGCCTGTAAAAATGGTGGAATAAAATTGGAATAAAAGTGAACTTATGCCAATACGATGAATAATTTTACAGATATTACAACAATTTCCTTTCAAGATAACAAATGAAAATATTAAATATCTTGGCATTTTCGTTACAAAAAGATTTGATTCTTTATTTAAATCTAACTTCCCGTTATTACTGAACAAATTAAATAAGAATATTTTATACTGGAAAAGTTTACCTATTTCAATGTTAGGTAAAATCAACGCGATAAAAATGATTTTTCTCCCACAATTATTATATTTATTTCAATTAATCCCGATATATCTCCCTAAAATTTTTAAAAAAAAATTAGACTCCCTAGTTACTAACTTTATTTGGGATTATAAGAACCACAGAATAAATAAAAAACACTTATGTAAAGCTAAAATAAATGGGGGATTAGCATTACCAAATTTTATGTTTTATTACTGGGCAGTTAATATCAAAAATATGAATTTTTGGCTAGAAGAAATAGATAACAAACCAAACTGGTTAAAAATGGAAAAAGAAGATTGTTCTCCATTTGAAATTAGTTCTATAATATTTGCTAATACTAACGTGACTAAGAAAATTTATAGTGAAAACCCGATAATAGAAAACGGGAATCCGCATTTGGAAACAAATAAAGAAAACATTAAAATTAAAATCTATACCGTTAGGTCTTACCATTGCCAATAATTTTACGTTTAAACCTTCAACGATGGATAAGGCATTTTTTTACAATGGAAAAATAAAGGAATTTTAAACATAGGGGATCTTTATAAGGAAAGCTCTTTTCTTTCATTTCAAGAGTACAACAAACTTATGGACTACATAACAATGAATATTTTAGATATTTACAAATCATAAACTATATCTCTGCAAATACACAAGAACTTAGAAATAGAAAGACTGAAATTTTAGATGAATGCTTGAATAAACAGCCAAATACAGAAAAAATGATATCATATATTTATAATATTTTATTGGAAAGTGATATCCCATCAACGGAAACACATAGACAGATTTGGGAAAATGAATTAGGGTCAAATAATAAGCTCAGAAATATGGGACGAAAGCTTACAAACACATACATCATTGTTCGTTAAATGCTAAACATGTTCTTATACAGTTTAAAATTCTACATAGACTACATTATTCCAAATCTAAATTACATAATATATATTTCCAAAATTATCGCCTATATGTGATAAATGTCAAATCTCAGAAGCAAATTTGTCACATTCATTCACTAATTGTATAAAGATTGTAGAATATTGGAACGAAATATTTAAGATAATTTCGAATGTTATTAATATTACTATGATTTCTGATCCAAAGTTAATAATACTTGGAATACTTGAAACGGACCAACTAATTACAATGAACCAAAGAATTTTTATCGACTATTGTCTAATAATTGGGAAAAAATTAATACTAAAATTTTGGAAAGGCCCTGCATCCCCAACAATTAAAATGTGGAATACAGAAATGTCGGAGACACTTCATTTGGAGAGATTGAGGCTTGTCCTTATGGATAGGTTAGATCTCTTCAGAGAGATTTGGTCTCCATATATTAAATATTTACAGGGTCATAACGGTTCGGCGCGAAGACTTGACTGAGGCCTGAATATCTGAATGGATGAAGAAACATATATAATAAATCATGAATATATCTCCAAGGACGAATTAATGAATAATATTTCAATCTCCATCAAACTTTCAACACTCTCTTTTCTATTTTCTATTCTTTATTTTTTCTATCCTTAATTAGAAAAAAAAGTATAGAAACACATTATATTAAATTTTTAATATTAATGCGAATTAGATATATCATTACTTGTATGAAAATATTATTGATGTCCTGTATTTTTAATTACATAAAATTGTGTAGTTTCAACTATATAATAATTTAGAAATATAAAGTCAATAATAATACAAACACTCTTATTATTATGAAAATATAAATGAATATTATAGAAGTTCGGTTAATATTGTGTATTATACAATTATAACATGGGGGACTTGTATTTGAAATCAGAGGAAATATGGATATTATGAGTAGTATGAGTATATTGCTAATACTAGGAAGATACTATAACACACTCCCAATTATACAAAAATAATTAACCTTGATATGTATAATTGATAATATTATAAATAATATAAAACAGTATCAATTTATCATTAATATTATATATTTTTTATCGTTGTATAAGAGTGTACTTTGTAATTACTTTGTTTCTATAATAAAAAAATTTAAATTAAAAAAAAATAAAAAATGGTGGGCCTCAGTTATCGTGCTGGGCCCATTACTTTTTGTGGTTTGCATCAATGATTTGGGTGAGTATTACATGGCATGACTAGCACGTTTGGAGATGATACTAAAATAGGTGATATCATAGACAATGAAGATCAAAAATTACATCGGACTCTTGGTCAGTTGGGCAAGTGAGCTCAGGAATGGCTAATGGAGTTTAATACAGATAAGTGTGAGGTGTTGTATTTTGGGAAGTCAAACCAAGGTAGGCCCTTCACGGTAAATGGCAGGTCCTGGGGGAGTGGTATAGATCTGGGATTTCCCTAAAAGTGGTGTCACAGATAGATAAGAGTGATAACAAAGGCTTTTGGTACATCGGCCTTCATCAGTCAGGGTATTGAGTGTAGAAGTTGGGACGTTATGTTACATCTGTGTAAGACATTGATGAGGGTGGATTTGGACTATTATGTTTAGTTTTCGTCACCCTGCTGTAGGAAAGATATTACTGTACGTAGCCAGAAGGATTGCACAGAAGGTTGACGAGGATGTTGGCAGGTATTAGGGCCTGTGCTTTAGGTTGGGCAGGCTAGGACTTAATTCCTTGGATCACGGGATGATTTTGTGGAGGTGTATAAAATCAAGAGGGGAATTGATATTGTGAATATACAGTCTTATGTGCAAGGTAGGGGTATCAAGAACCAGAGTGCATAGGTTTATATGAAAGGGAAAAGATTTAATAGGAACATGAGGGGCAACTTTTTCAAACAGAGAGTGGTGAGCATATGGAATGAGCAACAAGAGGTGTTAGTTGAGGCAGGTACTATAACAACATTTAGAACATAAAGGTGTACAGCACAAGAACAGACCCTTTGGCCTTATCTGCAAATCACATATCTACAAACTTACTAACCAACCATCTACATTTACTCCAAGTCATTTATACATATCTCAAACTGTAGATGTCCCAACTCAGATCTCTGCAGCACTCGCAGACTTCCAGCCTGAATATTGTCCTTCCACCACAACCTTCTACAAGTTGAGACGGAGAAGGGAAAATCAGAAGTGTCAGTATTACAGTTGAGCAAAGGGGACTATGGACCCAATGGAGGAGCTGGACAAACTTGACTGGATGATACCCTAGCAGGGATGACAGTGGAACAACAATGGCAGGTATTTCTGGGAATAATACACAAGGTGCAGGATCAGTTCATTCCAAAGAGGAAGAAAGATTCTAATGGGAGTAGGAGGCGACCATGGCTGACAAGGGAACTCAAGGACAATAGAAAAATAAAAGAGAAGAACTGTGGCATAGCAAAGATGAGCAGAAAGCCAGAGGATTGGGACAGGGTGCATCTTTTAAAGAGCAACAGAAGATAACTAAAAAGGCAATATTGGGAGAAAAGATGAGGTACGAAGGTAAGCTAGCCAAGAATATAAAGGAGGATAGTAAAAGCTTCTTAAGGTATGTGAAGAGCAAAAAATTAGTTAAGGCAAATGTGGGTCCCTTGAAGACAGAAACAGGTGGATTTATTATGGGGAACAAGGAAATGGCAGAGTTGAACAGGTACTTTTGGATCTGTCTTTGCTAAGGAGGACACTCTCCCAGATGTACTAGTGGCCAGATGACCTAGGGTGACAGAGGAATTGAAGGTAATTCACATTAGTCAGAAAATGGTGTTGAATAGACTGATGGGACAGAAGGCTGATAAATACCCAGGGCCTGATGGTCTGCATCCCAGGGTACTTAAGGAAGTGGCTCTACAAATTGTGGACGCATTGGTGATCATTTTCCAATGTTCTATATATTCAAGATCAGTTCCTGTGGATTGAAGGGTGGCCAATGTCATCCCACTCTTTAAGAATGGAGGGAGAGAGAAAACAGGGAATTATAGACCAGTTAGCTTGACATCGATGGTGGGGAAGATGCTGGGAGTCAATTATAAAAGATGAAATAGCGGCATATTTGATAGCAGTAACACGATCGGTCCGAGTCAGCATGGATTTACGAAGGGCAAATCATGCTTGACTAATCTGGATTTTTTTGAGGATGTAACTTGGAAAATGGACAAGAGAGAGCCAGTGGATGTGGTTGGTGTACCTTGACTTTCAGAAAGCATTTGATAAGGTCCCACATAGGAGATTAGTGGGCAAAATTAGGGCACATGGTATTGGGGGTAGAGTGCTGACATGGATAGAAAATTGGTTGGCAGACAGGAAACAAAGAGTAGGGATTAACGGGTCCCTTTCAGAATGACAGGCATTGACCAGTTGTGTACCGCAAGGCTCAGTGCTGGGACCGCAGCTATTTACAATATACATTAATGATTTAAATGAAGGGATTAAAAGTAACATTAGCAAATTTGCAGATGACACAAAGCTGGTGGCAGTGTGAACTGTGAGTAGGCTGCTATGAGGATGCAGGGTGACTTGGACAGGTTCGGTGAGTGGGCAGATGCATGGCAGATGCAGTATAATGTGGATAAATGTGAAGTTATCCACTTTGGTGGCAAAAACAGGAAGGATGATTATTATCTGAATTATGTCAAGTTAGGAAAAGGGGAAGTACAACAAGATCTGGGTGCCCTTGTACATCAGTCACTGAAAGTAAGCATGCAGGTACAGCAGGCAGTGAAGAAAGCGAATGGCATGTTGGTCTTCATAACGAGAGGAGTTGAGTATAGGAGCAAAGCGTTCCTTCTGCTGTTGTACAGAGCCCTAGTGAGACTGTGCAGTTTAGGTCTCCAAATTTGAGGAAGGACATTCTTGCTATTGAGGGAGTGCAGCGTAGGTTTACAAGGTTAATTTCCGGGATGGCGGGGATGTGATATGGTGAAAGAATGGAGCGACTTGGCTTGTATACTCTGGAATTTAGAAGGATGAGAGAGGATCCTATTGAAACGTATAAGATTATTAAGGGATTGGACGCGCTAGAGGCAGGAAACATGTTCCTGATGTTGGGGGAGTCCAGAACCAGGGGCCACAGTTTAAGAATAAGGGATAGGCCAGTTAATTTACAATCAATTTAATTTGCAAATTGATAAATTGGCGAACTAGGCAATTAATCAGCTAATATTAGCAAGGTTGCTCTAGGGGAGCGGCCAGTCGGGGAACGGCCTTGTTGAGGGAAGTCTTTGTGAGAAAAGAGTCTTTGGCTCAAGAATATTCGGCGAGGAGGCTGAGGCAAGGAGGCCACACTTGATTGAAATTGTGACTTTTGTCCTCTGAAGAAATGGCAGGCATGTTGGTGCAGTATGTTTCCTGCAGGATGTGGAATGGCAGGGACACCGCTGGAGCTTCTGGAAATTACACCTGCAGACATTGTGTCCAGGTGCAGCTCCTGAATGAATGTGTTGGGGAACTGGAGAAGTAGCTGGATAACTTCAGGGTCACCCGGGAAAACAAAAGCTTCCTGGACAAAACCTACAGTGAGGTTGTCAAGCCCGAGGATACAGGAAGAACGAAGGTGGGTGACTGGGAGAAAGGGGAGTAAAGATGGAGTGCAGGAGACCCAGGCGGCTGTGCCTAATGAAAACAGGTACACGCTCTTTGGAGCTGTCGGTGCAGATGACGCTTCCAGTCCGAGCGGCTAGTAATGAGACTTGACTGGCGAGACCGACTATAGTGGTGGGTGACTCCATTGTCCGAGGTGCGGACTGGAGTTTCTGTGGCGGCAGGCGAGACTCGAGGATGGGCTGTTGCCTCCCTGGTGCCAGGGTTCAAGATACCGCAAACCAGATTCAGAACATCCTTGAGAGGGAAGGTGAACAGCCAACAGTAGTTGTGCACGTAGGCACAAACGACGTCAGGAAGAAGAGGAAGGAGGTTCTGCAACACAAGTTTAGAGAGTTAGTAAGAAGACTAAAAAGCAGGACTTCTAGGGTGGTTATCTCTGGATTGCTTCCAGTACCTCGTGCTGGTGAGGGCAGGAACAGGGAGATAGGGGATCTGAATGTGTGGTTGGGGGGCTGGTGCAGGGAGCAAGGATTTAGATTTATAGACCACTGGGATCTCTTCTGGGGTAGGGGTGACCTGTACAAAAAGGGCAGGTTGCACCTTAACTGGAGGGGGTGTTCTGGCAGGCAGGTTTGCTAGTGCTGCACGTGTGGGTTTAAACTAAATAGTGGGGAGGAGGGATTGACAAATGGGGAGTATAAAGATGGAGTTGAAGGGGAAGTGAGTACAGGAAAAGTTACAAAAGACTCCCGAATTAATGGGAAGGAAAGTTCGAGAAGGGATAAGAGAGTAAGGTCAGGGCCAATAGTGACCTGAGTGAGAGGGGAGGTGAATACCAAAGTCAAAGTGTTGTATGTGAATGCGTGAAGTATAAGAAATAAAGTGGACGAGCTTGAGGCTCAGTTAGAAATTGACAAGTATGATGTTGTGGGAATTACAGAGACATGGCTGCAAGAGGGCCAGGGCTGGGAACTGAATATTCAAGGCTATACGTCCAATCGAAAAAACAGACAGGTGGGCAGAAGGGGTGGGGTAGCTCTGTTGGTGAGGAATGAAATTCAGTCCCTTGCGAGGGGTGACAGAATCAGGTGATGTAGAGTCAGTATGGATAGAACTGAGAAATTGTAATGGTAAAAAGACCCAAATGGGAGTTATCTACAGACCCCCAAACAGTAGCCTGGATATAGGGTGCAAGTTGAATCAGGAGTTAAAATTGGCATGTCGTAAAGGTAATAGTACGTTTGTTATGGGAGATTTCAACATGAAGGTAGACTGGGAAAATCAGGTTGGTACTGGACCCCAAGGAAGGGAATTTGTGGAGTGCCTCCGAGATGGATTCTTAGAGCAGCTTGTGCTGGAGCCTACCAGGCAGAAGGCAATTCTGGATTTAATGTTGTGTAATGAACCGGATTCGATAAGGGAATTCGAGGTAATGGAGCGATTAGAGGGTAGTGACCATAATATGACAAGATTATAATCTACAATTGGAGAGGGAGAAGGGTAAACAGTTGAACAAAGGGGACTATGGAGGCATGAGGGAGGAGTTGGCCAAAGTTACAGAGCTCTCCCCTGCCCACCCCCGGGACAATCCGATCACCTCTCACCGTTTCTACTGCCTGCATACAAACCCCTCATCCGAAAGACCAAACCAACAATAAAGACAGTCAGAATATGGCCCGAGGACGCCAGCCTACAACTCCAGGACTGCTTTGATCGCACCGACTGGGACCTGTTTGCACAACAGGCTACCAGTGGTACAGAGGTAGACTTGGAGGAGTACACATCCACTGTGCTCTCCTACATCAACTGCTGTGTGGAGACTGTCACAGTAGACAAGCAAATAAAGATGTTCCTAAACCGGAAACCGTGGATGAACAAGGAGGTTCAGAACCTGCTAAGGGCACGCAACATTGCCTTTAAATCCAGTCACACTTCTGCCTACAGTGCGGCCAGGTCAAATCTGAACAAAGGCATAAAAAAGGCCAAAGACATCCACAGGCAAAGGTTGGAAGACCACTTCAACACCGCGGACACCAGAAGCAGGTGGCAGGGTGTTAGGGACTTCACTGACTACAAGAGTAGCCCCGTCTGCCCCCTCAGTGATATCACACTGGCCAATGAATTAAACAACTTCTTTGCCCGCTTCGAAACTGGCAGCACCACCAGGAGAGGAACAACCCCGGCCATGGCGGAGGGACAGGCCTTAACATTGAGCACCCAGGAGGTACAGGTGTGCTCTGCGTAGGATCAATCCACGCAAGGCTGCAGTGGATTGATCCTAGGATGGAGTCCAGGGTAGGGTACTAAAGGACTGTGCTATACAGCTGGCGGAGGTATTTACGAGGATCTTCAACCTGTCTCTATCTCTGGCAAAGGTTCCCAAGTGCCTGAAGACAGCTACCATAGTGCCGGTGCCGAAAAAGTCTAAAGTCACCAACCTGAATGACTACCGCCCGGTTGCCCTAACTCCAATACCAATGAAGTGCTTTGAAAGGCTGGTCCTCTCCCACATCAAATCTAGCATCTCTGCATCATTGGAGTCTCATCAATTTGCATACAGGGCAAATAGATCCACAGAGGATGCCATCTCTGTGGCTCTTCACACTGTCCTGACCCACCTGGAAAGACAGGGCACGTACGTGAGGATGCTCTTCATTGACTATAGCTCAGCCTTCAATCCGGTCATCCCCACCAAGCTCACCACCAAACTCCACCAGCTAGGCCTCAGCTCACTGATATGCGATTGGATCCTGAATTTTCTGATGGAGCGACCGCAGGCAGTGAGACTGGGGCCGCACCTGTCCTCCACTATCACCCTGAGCACCGGCACACCACAGGGCTGTGTACTGAGCCCCATGCTCTACTCCCTCTTCACACACGACTGTGTCCCTGCATTTGACAACAACACCATTGTCAAGTTTGCAGACGACACAACGGTGATTGGGCAGATCATCAACGGTGATGAAACAAACTATAGAGCGGAGGTGCAGAACATGGCAGACTGGTGCTCATGGAACAACTTGTCCCTAAACATCTCCAAGACCAAGGAGCTGATTATCAACTTCAGGAGGTCACATAATGGGGAATACGCCCCAATTTCCATCAACAGGGACAGTGTGAAGAGAGTGTCCAGCTTTAAGTTTCTGGGCACTCACATCTCAGAGAACCTCACATGGTCCACCAACACTGCTGCGCTGGTCAAAAAGGCACAGCAACGACTGTTCTTCCTAAGAACATTGAAACGGACTGGTCTGCCCCAACAGATGCTGACGACCTTCTACCGCTGCACGACAGAGAGCATACTAACGTACGGCATCTCTGTGTGGTATCTCAGCTGCACGGAGGAGGAGAGGAGAGCTCTTCAGCGTGTCGTCCACAGACGCAAAAGATTATTGGGACACCGCTACCAGCCTTAGAGGGCATCTACCACACACGATGCCTCAGGAAGGCCGTCAGCATACATAAAGACTCCTCTCACCCTTGTAATGGACTGTTCGAACACTCCCTTCTGGCAGACGTTACAAGGCCTTCTACGCCCGCACCTCCAAACTCAGGAACAGCTTCATTCCCAGTGCTATAGCGGCTCTGAACCAGCCCTGCTGAGTGCCCCCCACCCCCATGGACTGTCTCCCTCGTATGGCCACGTCGCACAGACACATCTGCACCTTAGTCTGTTTTGGTTTTGAGTGTTTTACTGTTCTAATGTTCTTTTCACAAACCATGTTCTCGGGGTAGCTAAACCTAAATTTTATTAGTCGTTTAAGTTATGACATCAGATGGAGTTGCAAACCAAATCTCGTTGCACTTATGTATAATGACAATAAAATATGTTATTATTAAAAGATTATTTAGGTACGTGAAGAGAAAAAAATTAGTTAAGACCAAAATTGGACCCTTGAAGGCTGAAAAGGGCAAATTTATTATGGGAAACAAGGAAATGGCAGACAAGTTGAACAGGTACATTGGATCCGTCTTCACTAAGGAGGACACAAACAATCTTCTTGATGTACTCGTGGCCAGAGGATCTAGGGTGACGTAGGAACTGAAGGAAATCCACATTAGGCAGGAAATGGTGTTTGGTGGACTGATGGGACTGAAGGCTGATAAATCCCCAGGGCCTGATGGTCTGCATCCCAGGTACTTAAGGAAGTGGCTCTAGAAATCGTGGACGCATTGATCATTTTCCAATGTTCTAAAGATTCAGGATCAGTTCCTGTGGATTGGAGGGTCGCTAATGTTATCCCACTTTTTAAGAAAGGCGGGAGAGAGAAAACAGGGAATTATAGACCGGCGAGCCTGACATCGGTGGTGGGGAAGATGCTGGAGTCCTCAGCCAATCCCCGCACTCACTCCTACACCTGCCACTCCTCTGCTGACCTTGAAGGATGTGCCAGGACTCTAGGATCTGAGCGGTAGGCAGAGGTTGAGGAGGGAAGGACTTTATGTCTTGGAGTGTAGAGAGATGAGAGTTGATCGTATAGAGGTAAATAAAATAATAAGGGGAATAGATTGGGTAAATGTCGTTTTTTGCCCAGAGTATGGGAATCAAGAACGAGAGGCCATAAGTTTAAGGTGAGGCAGGAAAGATTTAATGGGAACCTGAGGGGTAACTATTTTACACAAAAGGGTTGTGGGTGTATGGAACGAGCTGTCAGAGGAGGTGATTGAGGCAGGTACTATCGCAACCTTTAAGAAACATTTTGACGGTTGCATGGGTAGGATATGTTTAGAGGGATATGGGCCAAAAGCAGGCAGGTCGGACAGGTGGGTTGGCCTGGGCAAGTTGGGCTGAAGGGCCTGTTTCCATGCTGTATGCCTCCATCTGGGCCAAACACAGGCAAATGGGATTAGTTTAGACTGGGCACCTTAGTGGGCATGGACAAGTTGGGCCAAAGGATCTTATCCCATAGAATAGTACAGAACGGGATCAGGCCCATCGACCCACAATGTATGTGCCGTTCATGATGCCTGGCTGAACTGATCTCATCTGCCTGCACTTGGATGTTGCCAGGACTAGAGGGTGTGAGCTATAGGGAGAGGTTGAGTAGGCTGGGTCTCTATTCCATGGAGCGCAGGAGGATGAGATCATACAGAGGTACATAAAATCATGAGAGGAATAGATCGGGTAGATGCACAGAGTCTCTTGCCCTAGAGTAGGGGAATCGAGGACCAGAGGACATAGGTTCAAGGTGAAGGGGAAGATATAATAGGAATCTAAGGGGTAACCTTTTCACACTAAGGGTGGTGGGTGTATGGAACAAGCAGCCAGAGGAGGTAGTTGAGGCTGGGACTATCCCATCGCTTAAGAAACAGTTAAATAGGTACATGGATAGAACAGGTTTGGAGGGATATGGACCAAGCACAGGCAAGTGGGTGGGTCTAGTGTAGCTGGGACATTGTTGGCCAGTGTGGGCAAGTTTCCACACTATGTACTCTATCATAAACTGCACTAAACTGAACTAAAGTAAACTACTCAAAAACTACCATAAATTACTAAAATCACTCTAAACACTAAAATTACTCAAACAAACAAAACTACTTTAAAATTACTCCAAAACACTCTGAAGCTACTCTAAGCACCCCTAAAACGAAAACTCTAAACATAGAAAATAGGTGCAGGAGGAGGCCATTTGGCCCTTCGAGCCAGCACCACCATTCATTGTGATCATGGCTGAACATCCACAATCAGTAACCCGTGCCTGCCTTCACCCATATCCATTGATTCCGCTAGCCCCTAGAGCTCTATCTAACTCTCTTTTAAATTCATCCAATGAATTGGACTCCACTGCTCTCTGTGGCAGAGAGCTTCACAAATTCACAAATTCAGAATTATTTTTTTTCTCATCTCAGTTTTAAATGGCCTCCCCTTTATTCTTAGACTGTGTCGCCTGGTTCTGGACTCACCCAACATTGGGATTTTTTTTCCTGCATCTAGCTTGTCCAGTCCTTTTATAATTTTACTTCAGAGTCACGTGAGTGACTACGTGAAGAAGCCCCGCCAGGCACATGCGCGTCATTACGTCCGCGCATGTCGCACTGAACGGGCTGGAGGGCACAGCTCCACCAGCGGGTAAGTAGGAACTTCTAAGGTAAGTGTTTTTACAAACTTTCCTTAGAAGTATTTCCACTCCATAAAGCTGGCTCGAGCAGTCAGTCGGAGTGGGCAGTTGGAGCTTTCATTTCGGAAGATCCGTTTTAGCGTGGGTCCAGGGATTCACCAAATTGATCGGGTCGGGCGATAAGCGCGGCAACGCCGGCTCCGATGCCGGGTGCCGTTTTACCGGTTCAAATAGCGCGCTAAATTTCCACATTAGCTCCATTCACAAAAGGCAGGCCAACTGGAATTTGTTTCAGAATGAGCCTGGTTCATCTATTTATATCCAAGGGTACTAAGCAGACTGAGGCTGCTCCTAGCCATGCAAAGGCAAATATAAAGACACAGACCTGGGTTCTCTGACAACAATAGTTGCTCTTCCCCTGATCATACAAAACTGTAGAGGAGATTGGGAACATGCAGCTGATGCTCCACCCTTCATTACATAAGGGTCCAAGGGCCAGTAATGTCTAAGAGGGCCATACCAAGACCAACATATGGTGGGTCAATTACTGGGGTTCCTTCCAGCGCCTTGTTTAGGACTGGAGGATGCCTCCCTACTATATGATTTGGGAGAAGTGGGCAGATTGCAGCTGACCCTGATGCTGGTGTCCCTGCTTATGTGCAAACACCAGCGAGCACAAGAGCCACGCTCCGGGTGTCTCGGAAATGGCACTGAGTTGCTATTCCGGGGGGGGACTGGTGAATCAATGGAACAATCCCTTGCCAGCGGTATCAGTTATGTACTACCTCACCAGCTCCAGCAAGATATGATGCAAGTGACTGCAAACAAATATGAGACACCTGTTTAATGTGCATTACTGAAAGTGCCTATGGTGACCCAGGTTCTGGGCAGCCATGAGTCCTTCTTTGACTGGACAGGGGGTTCGGTCCTCCAACTGATGGCTGCAGTAATTACTGCATTTGGCACTATGGTCCAAGGGACAATCATTCTTCAAACTCACACATATATGTTGGGTATTTTACGCAATGCATTTTTCAGGAAATTGCATCAGGGAATATCGCCATCAGGCCAACACTAAACCAGAAATTTGCTACTCTATGTAGGGCGACTGCTGTACAAATGCCTGAAATATGGTTTGGAACGGACCTTGTCATGAACATTCGTGCCATTCATGATGAGGCCAAAGCAATTGGCTTCATGTAGGCAAGCATTTCGAGGCCACCTATTCGCAACCCTGGGTTAATACTGAAAGTCACAGCCAGGGGCTGAGTTCAGCAAGGGCAGGCCAGTGGGGCAATGAGGGTACCCACCGAGACAGACTGGGTACAATCCCAATATGAGCAGACAATAGCTTTACAGGTCAACTGTAGAGGTACAGGGACTTTTCTTAACGATAAAGTTCTGGGGGCCAATCTCCTATTGGAGGCTGATTACAAATGTTTTCTAATCAATGATGCTGTATAATGTATGATATGTTTATACTAAATACTGTCTCAAGTCTCCCATTGAGTTTATCTCAGGGATAGATCCACCTCAACAGCACAAGCCTGATAAAATGTGCGTGTTTTCTGCTCCAGAGCCTGAACATATAGATAATGGTCATTGATACAGCCATTAATCATCCTCCACAATTGTTTCTAATATTTCCCCAGATCTCAAAAAGATGGATGTTGTAGAGTAATTTTCGTCCTCAATTACTTAAATTCGTTACTGCTTAACACCTGCTATCACAGGGCTGTTATGTGGCCACTATTTGTTTGCAACATGTGTATTATTCACTGCCAATTCATGCTCAATATCGCAGGTAATAGAAATTTAATTGGATGACACAGCTGTGGCAATACAAAGCATTGAATCCTGGATTAAGTTCAGCACCCAGGCTATTTATTAAATTGTTAAAACCTGTGCTGGGGTTATTCAGCCCATCATCACATTGTAATGGGTTATTTAGCTGATATCTTAATTATCAGCAACACTAATGAGTCAGCTGAAGAATCGGTGCTTGAGTCATTAGGGGTTGCTCCATCCAACCAAGTTCAAGTTCCAGCCAACCCAAAATATTGAGTATTTGGGTTTCTTATTAATTCGGTTGCTATAACAGTAACATTACCAACAGCCAAGGTTGTCGATGATGATGATGTCTGTACTTGCCTCCCACAAATCTTTATCCCTCCATCTGAGAAGACGCTAAGGACATTGGTAAATGGGGAGCAGGTTCCTGCAGTACAATCGGGCCTTTGCATTATCAACCTTTGCAGAGAGCATGTGAACTAACACTAAAATAGAATGCAGGCCATTTTCATCGGGTTCACCGGTTACCAACCACAGCTCTCGCAGAATCCAATGGTGCATTGTTAATGTTCATCTAGCTACCAATAACATTTTGGGTACTAGACCCTTCACTAATCT
The DNA here is from genome assembly GCA_035221665.1 of Okamejei kenojei. Classification (NCBI taxonomy): domain Eukaryota; kingdom Metazoa; phylum Chordata; class Chondrichthyes; order Rajiformes; family Rajidae; genus Okamejei; species Okamejei kenojei. The sequence goes on from CM069141.1 coordinate 72,897,239, forward strand.
TCCAGACTGATGTCAGCGGTCTCGGATGGGGGGGCTACGGACACCGAGTCTAGCTGTGGGGGTCACTAGCATGAACACGAAGGGTTGATTCGCCTCACACATGGGATAAATTATTTTGCATTCTTGGGGGCATTTTCTGGGTAAAGGCATATTGCTCCTCAATGAAGGATTTCCGCATTCAACTCCAGATTGATAACATCACAGCAGTGCAATATATTAATCATATGGGAGGAGCACGGTCATTATCATGTGTTAACTGGGTACCGTCATGTGCCATTGGGGTATGTCACGGCATATCTGCGTTTCAGCCATTTATTCACCACCTATAGCTAATGTGGTGGCTGACCATAGGTCGAGTACGTTTCATGCCAATATGGTGTGGATGTTCAATTCTAAACTTTGTCACACAATTGTCACTCGATTTGGGTTGCCAGCCATTGATCTGTTCCATCCAGATTACATCACCAGTTGCCTAAATATGTTTCATGGGAGCCAGATCCAGGTGAAGTTGCCGTGGATGCAGTCGCGTTACATTGGGGGCACTAAATTTTTATGCAATTTCTCCATTTTTTCATCCTGAACTGTCTTACCACATAGAGCGAGTCTCCGCCACAGGTGTTTTGGTGGTCCCAGATTGGCCAACACAACCATGGTCCCCTTCGTGTTTTCAATGATGTTTCAGTCATTCATGATGATTCCCAGCTGCAGTAATTCTTGGTGCATTCGGTTACAGGAGAAAGTCACCCTTTACATGACCGTATTAATTGTTGGTCTGCAGGTTCTGACCAGACAATTCCAAGGACTTGGATTGTTGAACAGGGCCATGGTGGTTCTCACTGCAGCTTGGCGAAATAGCACTCAAAAACAATATATGGTTCACATAAAGAAATGGGAACTGTTTCTGTGTACAATCCAATATGTCTTATCATTATGCAAGCATATGTGATGTGTTGGAGTTCCTTGCTAAGTTGCATTTTGATGAGCACCTGCGTTATAGTGACATTACCAGCGCTCGGAGTGCGTTGCCTTCTTATTGGATGCAGTCTTCAGAACAACATCCTCTAGGGTCTCATCCGTTAGTATCCCGATTTATGAGGAATTTTAATAAAAATCCTCCGAAACCTCGCTATACCGAAATCTGGGACATCACTCCTGTTCTCACAATGCTTCGGCAATGGGCTCCAATTACTTCATTATTTACGCAGAGATTAACTCTTGCTGTGGTTATGCTAATAGCGTTGGTTTCAGCACAACGTGTACAAACATTGCAATTCTTACAAATACCTTGTATGCATTGTCTGTCAATGACATTACCTTCTATGTTTATGATTTAATCAAACAAAGCAGGCCCGGTCTGGCTGGAATCAAGGTGATGTTTAAAGCCTATCTTGTTGACCAAATGTTATATGTAGTTACGCCATATAACTTAAGCCAATATATTAAGGTAACAAGGAGTCTCAGAGGTTCTGAGACAGGACTGATCATTAGTCACAAAAAGACATATACAAGAGTGTCAGCACAAACTATTTCTACATGCTTCTACAAAGGTGTTCCACACCAGGTGTTTTCAAGAACGGGGATTATGCTGGAGTCGACATTCCTGTCTTTAACTTTCACTCCACCAGGGTGGCATCAATCTCCACGGTGAAGGCTCAGGACGTGCCGCTAGACCAAATCTTCGAGGCCGCAGGATGGTCTAGAGCAGCAACATTTTCTCAATTTTCTGACAAACCTGTACAGACCGTGCCACGGTTTGGGCATGTTGTTTTGGGTCACATTTAATTAATTTGCTTTGTTTTCTATCATTGTTTGTAATTTTCCCTGAGACAGAGGGGTTATTTCTGGCTTTAGTATTATTACCAATAGTTATTGAATAATTCGAAGCAATGTTCAATATACTATTTCCCTACTGTGTCAACCAAAGCAGATTGTCGTGTGGTGTGCATCGACGGCATGAAAGTACAGAGCTTTGAAATCTTCACGTAGTCACTCACGTGACTCCGAAGTAAAATAGTAAGATTAAACGAGAACTTACCAGTTCGAAGTTTGATCCTTATTTTATGAGGATTGACGTTGAGGGATTACGTGCCCTCCGCTCCCACCCTCATAAAATAATCTGGTATCACGAGCCTTACTATGGCTAAAATGACTGCGCTTGAACTGGATAAGTTAAGTTTCTCGTTTAATCTTACTATTTTATATGTTTCTATAAGATCTCCTCTCATCCTTCTAAATACCTGTGAATACAAGCCCAGTCTTTCCAATCTTTCCTCATATGACAGTCCTGCCATCCTGGGGATTAACCTCGTGAACCTACGCTGCACTGACTCAATACCAAGGATGTCCTTCCTCAAATTAGGAGACCAAAACGGCACACAATACTCCAGGGTCTCACCAGGGCCCTGTACAACTGCAGAAGTTGTACTCTTTACTCCTATACTCAAATCTTCTCGTTATGAAGGCCAACATGTCATTAGTATGTTGGCCTTCATAAAGCACTCTAAAATATTAAAACTAAAACATTCTGAAACTAAACTACACAAAACTACACTAAAATATACCAAAGTCAAGCAAATTAAACTAAACGATGCCAATCTAAAATAAACAATAAACTAGTGCAGGGGAGGGGAGTTTAGTGGTGGGGGTGGGGGGGGGGGGGGGGGGGGGGGGGGGTGGGGGAAGAGACGGAAGAAGGAGAGAGAGAGAGATTGAGGGAGAAGGGAAAGAGAGGTAAGTCACAGGTGGTAGAGCGAGGGGGAGTGTGAGGGAGGGAGAGAAGGGGGGGAGAAAATGATTGTGGGAGGGAGGGAGAGACATAGAGAGAGAGAGAGAGAGAGAGAGAGAGAGAGTGTTTGAGAGAGGAGAGGGGGGAGACAGTGGGTAGAGAGAGAGAGAGGGGTAGAGGGAGAGTAAAATAAGAGATTATTTTCCCCGGGCCCGGGTACAGAGGTTGCACTTTTCCCCCAACCTACGTAGGTTTTCTCTGGGTGATCCAATTTCAGAGAGACATAGAAAATAGGTGCAGGTGGAGGCCATTTGGCCCTTCGAGCCTGCACCGCCATTCATTGTGATTATGGCTGATCATGGACAATCAGTAACCTGTGTATGCCTTCTCCCCATCTCCCACACTCTAAAGGGGTGCAGGTTTGTAAGTTATTTAGCTTTGGGAAAGATTGTAAATTGTCCCTACTTTGTATAGGATAGTGTTAGTGTGCGGGGATCGCTGGTCGGCCTGGATTCGGTGGGCCGATGGGCCTGTTTCCGTGCTGTATCTCTGAACTAAACTAAACTAGTCATGATCCATATCCCCCTCTTCCCTGGATTTCCATGGCCTTATCCAAAAGCCTTTTACACATCACTATTGTATTATCCTCCACCACCATCCCCAGCAAATCCAGCCCCCCCCACCACTACCCTGTGTGTTTTTAAACCTGCACTTTACCCCTCTCACCTTATAGCTGTGCCCTCTGTTGTTCGACATCTCCACCCTGGGAAAACGGTTGTGAATGTCTGCCCTACCGATGGCTCTCATAGTTTTATACTCTGTGCTGCATAGCTCCACAGCAGGTGTTAAGATAATTCATACTCTCATGCCCTACTTTCATTCTGTATTGCTTTGTAAAGAATGCTAGTTATTCTGGGAATCCATCAAGCTGCAAGTTACAAGGTTAAACTCCTGCACGGTGTAAGCATATTCAAGGTCTCTAAAGGTAGTTTTCCTCGAGTTTGATTGGAGAATGAGCTCCAGAATGCAAGCAGTGCTCCCGGAAGACTGGGAGATAAGAGGGCCGTGCTGTGCTCTGTGAATCTGGGTCACTGCACGACTTACCACAACATATCCGCTCCCGAGTGCGTGCAGCATGTTGAGGAACAGCCATTCTGGAGAAGGCTGAAGAAGGGTCTCAACATGAAACGTCACCTATTCCTACCCTCCAGAGATGTGGTCTGACCCGCTGAGTTACTCCAGCATTTTGTGTCTATCTTCATTCTCCCCAATCTCGTGTTTGATCTGTATACCAACAATTTCAGAGTTTAGAATACAACTCTCCATTAGTCCATCTTGCAGAACCCCTCTATCATTGAAAGGTGCTGCAGAATTGAGATGATTTCACATGACAAGCGATGTTTTTTTTACATGAATTGGGTCTACCCTTCTCTGCATGCATGGTAGTCAGCCATTATCTTCCCCCCTCCATTTAATCTCCCCTTAGATCTACTTTCAATCTCTCTTTAACATTAAACCTGTGTCCTCTAATTCTAGACTCCTCTTCCCTGGGAAAAAAACATTCTGACTATGTATCCTGTTTACCCCATAATTGTAGAAACTGTTTTCAGGCCATCCCTTGGCCTATCTGCAATGAAAATAAATATAGCAATCTAATTCAGCCATATTGCAGCAGTACAAATCATTGGTTAAGACATTATTGTGAGTATTGTGTACAGGTTTGGTCACCACACTTTAGGAAGGATTTGATGTTCTTTGCTACCACCCTATCCTTCCTATGTGTGGTGACTAGACCAGTACACAATACTCAAAATTATGTCTGACCAACGATCTGTACTGCTGCAATATGACATCTAAAAGGGCCTGTCCCACTGTGGGGACCTAATTGGCGAGTTTAGATGAGTTTGCCCTCGACTCGCAGCTGGTCGACACGAGCTCCTAGGAGATCTTTGTAACTCTCCTTCATGCTCAAGAGTCGTCCCCGCGTACTCGAGGCCTCAGCAAGTCGCAGCGTTTCTTTCAACATGCTGAAAAATGCCCGCGAGTAAAAAAAGGTCGCGATGGAAAAAAATCGATATTTTTTTTACTCGTAGGTTTAATCGAGGTAAGTCGTAGTATGTCGTAATGCTATCGTATGTAATCGAAGGCAATCGAAGATAATCAAAGGTAGCCGAAGATATAGCTCGTTGAGAAAAAAAGGTAAGTAACCCGACCGGTAATGTTAAATGCCCACTAAACTTTATTAAAAGTTGTCTGGCTACTTAACAGTGTCTCCACCCCTTTCCCCCCCACTTCTCCCCTCCCTTCTCCCTCCCCCCCCTTCTCCCTCCCCCCCTTCTCCCTCCCCCCATTGTTCAAACTGGGTCACATGACAACAAGACAATCTTGACCCTTAACGATGACTACTTGATTAGTAAGGGTATCAAAGGTTAAGGGGAGAATGCAGGAGAATAGGGTTGAGAGGGAAAGATAGATCAGCCATGTCTGAATGGCGGAGTAGACTCAATGGCCAAGGGGCTCCAATTGTCCCCCTATGACCTATGAACTGAGGAATTGTGGACTGAGTAGTTTCTGCAGAAATTCGAAAGGAGTGGGAGAGTGAGGATGTAACTGGATAAGGTTGAAGGTTACGGCAATGTCGGACAATGATGTATAGGATGCAGGGCAGTGATGTGAAAGATGAGGAACTGGGGAACTTGTTCCACCTGAGGGGAAGGGGGATGAGAGAAGGAATATGCGACACACAGGAGACTGTTTTTGGCCTCCTCCATTGTCAGAGTGAGGCCACCCTCAAACTTTGCCAATATAGACGGGTTAGATGGGGTGGACGTGATCGGCACGGACTGGAAGGGCCGTGAGGGCCTGTTTCCGTGCTGTAATTGTTATATGGTTATATGTCCCGTCTACAGTAGTCCCACCTATCTGCATTTGGCCCATATCCCTCTAAACCTGTCCTATCCATGTACCTGTCTAAATGTTTCTTAAACGTTGCGATCGTACTTACCTCAACTACCTCCTCCAGCAGCTTGTTCCATTCACCTATCACCCTTTGTGTGAAAAGGTTACCCCTCTGGTTCCCATTAAATCTTTCCCCCCTCACCATAAACCTATGTCCTATAGTTCTCGATTCCCTCACTCTCGACAAGAAACTCAGTGCGTATACCCTATCTACTGCTCTCATGATTTAGTACACCTCTGTAAGATCATCCCTCATCCTCCTGAGCTCCAAGGAATAGACTCACAGCCTGCTCAACCTTTCCCTGTAGTTCAGACCCTCTAGTCCTGGCAACATCCTTGTAAATCATCTCTGCACCCTCTCTAGCTTGACAACATCTTTCCCATGACATGGTGCCAAAAAGTGAACACATTATTCTAAATGCGGCCTCACCAACGTCATGTACAACTGCAACATGACCTACCAACTTCTATACACAATGCTCTGATTGACTCCAATGTGCTAAAAACCTTTTTTGACCACATTGTCTACCAGTGGTGCCACTTTCAAGGAACTATGTGCCTGTAGTCCAGGATCCCTCTGCACTACAACACTCCCCAGAGCCCGTGTAGTTCTGCCAATGCTAGTGCTCCCAAAATACAACATCTCACATTGCTCTGTAAAGTTACTATTCTGCATTGGAGAAAGCCCAGTGTTAATGGTATTAGGTAGACAAAAATGCTGGAGAAACTCAGCGGGTGAGACAGCATCTATGGAGCGAAGGAAATAGGCAACATTTCGGGCCAAAACCCTTCTTCAGATTGATGCAGGGTGGGGGGGGGGGGGTAAGAAGAAAGGAAGAGGAGGAGCCGGAAGGGGAGAGCTGTGAAGGGGAGGAGACAGCAAGGACTACCGGAAATTGGAGAAGTCGATGTTCAGGCCGCTGCGGTGCAGACTGCCCAAGCGGAATATGAGGTGCTGCTCCTCCAATTTCCGGTGGTGCTCACTCTGGCCATGGAGGAGGCCCAGGACAGAAAAGTCGGATTCGGAATGGGAGGGGGAGTTGAAGTGCTGAGTCACAGGGAGATCAGGTTGGTTAATGCGGACAGAGCGGAGGTATTCGGCGAAACGATCGCCAAGCCTACGCTTGGTCTCACCTTTTTTTCACCCAGTTTTATTCCACCAGGGAGGTCTTACCTTCCACTACCTGCAACCTCCGGCAACCACCTTCAACTAGCATCGCAACCGGCTTCAACTAAGAAATTTATGATTTTTAAAACGTCAACCTATTTTTAGTCGCGGCTGGTTTTGAATTTTTTGAAATAATCGCCGGAACATAGAAGAAGCGGAAACCACTTTTGACCATTAGGGATTCTGACAAAAACCTCCGGGAACCGCATGGAAACCTTGGGTGGGGCGCAAAGTCTCCAGAGGTTTCCGTTCAGGTTTCCTAAGTGGGATAGTAGCATTAGGCATATGAAGGTAGATAGTTCTCCCAGACTAGTGGAAGAGTCTAAGACCAGAGAGCCTGCCCTCAGAATAAAAGGAGATGAGATGGAATTTCTTTAGTCAGAGGGTGGGGAATCTGTGGGATTCATTGCCGTAGACAGCTGTGGAGGCCAAGTCAATGGATATTTCTAAGGCAGAGATAGATAGATTCTTGATTAGTAAAGGTATCGGGTTATGGGGTGAAGGCAGGAGAATGGGGTTGAGAGGGAAAGATAGGTCAGATATGATTGAATGGACTTGGTGGGCCAAATGGCCTACTTTTGCTCCCAGAACCCATGAAAGTCAAGATTGGATATGTCGGAGGAAATTGTGTAAAACTAAAGAAATTGCAGGTGCCCTGGCAGATATATAAGAATCACCATTAGGCACAGGTGAGGTGCCGGAAGTCTGGAGAGTGGCTAATGCCCTGTCTCTATTTAAGAAGGGCTGCAAGGAAAAGCCTGGGAGCCTACCATCTGTGGTAGGCAAGTTACTAAAGAGTACTCTCAGGGATAAGATATATATTTATGCATTTGGACAGACAGGGCATGTTTAGGGATGATCTGCATGATTTTGTACTTTGGAGATCATGTCTTACGAATCTGATTGGGTTTTTTGAAGAAGTAATCAAAAAGGTTGATGAGGGCAGAACTTTAGACGTGTATATAATTTTCAGCAAAGCATTTGATAAGGTTCTGTAAGGCTGCTCTGGAAGGTTAGATCGCATGGGATCTAGGGAGAGTTTTCCGACTGGATAAAGAATTGGCTTATAGTAGGAAGCAGAGGGTGATGATGGAAGGCTGTACATTAAAGTAGTTGTCCAGTTCAGAGATACAGTGAAAACAGGCCCTTCAGCCCACCGTCTTCCCCGGCACACTAGGGATAATTTACAGAAGCCAATTAACCTACACCCCTGCATATCTTTGGAATGAGGGAAGAAACCGGAGCACACGGAGAAAACCCACGTGGTCACCGGAAGAATGTACAAACTCTGATCATAGAAACATAGAAAATAGGTGCAGGAGTAGGCCATTCGGCCCTTCGAGCCTGCACCGCCATTCAATATGATCATGGCTGATCATCCAACTCGGTATCCTGTACCTGCCTTCCCTCCATACCCCCTGATCCCTGTAGCCACAAGGGCCACATCTAACTCACTCTTAAATATAGCCAATGAACTGGCCTCAACTACCTTCTGTGGCAGATAATTCCAGAGATTCACCACTCTCTGTGTAAAAAATGTTTTCCGCATCTCGGTCCTAAAGGAATTCCCCCTTATGATTAGACTGTGACCCCTTGTTCTGGACCACCCCAACATCGGGAACAATCTTCCTGCATCTAGCCTATCCAACCCCTTAAGAATTTTGTAAGTTTCTATAAGATCCCCCCTCAGTCTTCTAAATTCTAGCGAGTACAAGCCAAGTCTATCCAGTCTTTCCTCATATGAAAGTCCTGACATCCCAGGAATCAGTCTGGTGAACCTTCTCTGTACTCCCTCTATGGCAAGAATGTCTTTTCTCAGATTAGGAGACCAAAACTGTACGCAATACTCCAGGTGTGGTCTCACCAAAACCCTGTACAACTGCAGTAGAACCTCCCTGCTCCTATACACAAATCCTTTCGCTATGAATGCTAACATACCATTTGCTTTCTTCACTGCCTGCTGCATGCCTACTTTCAATGATTGGTGTACCATGAGACCCAGGTCTCGTTGCATCTCCCCTTTTCCTAATTTGCCACCATTAAGATAATAGTCTACCCTCCTGTTTTTGCCACCAAAGTGGATAACCTCACATTTATCCACATTATACTGCATCTGCCATGCATTTGCCCACTCACCCAGCCTATCCAAGTCACCTTGCAGCCTCCTAGCATCCTCCTCACACCTAACACTACCCCCCAGCTTAGTGTCATCTGCAAACTTGGAGATGTTGCATTCAATTCCCTCGTCCAAATCATGAATATATATTGTAAATAGTTGGGTTCCCAGCACTGAGCCTTGCGGTACCCCACTAGTCACTGCCTGCCATTATGAAAAGGACCTCTTTGCTTCCTGTCTGCCAGCCAGTTCTCTATCCACATCAATACTGAACCCCCAATACCGTGTGCTTTAAGTTTGTATACTAATCTCTTATGTGGGACCTTGTCGAAAGCCTTCTGAAAGTCTGGATATAACACATCCACTGGTTCTCCCTTATCCACTCTGCTAGTTACATCCTCAAAAAATACTATAAGATTCGTCAGACATGATTTACCTTTCATAAATCCATGCTGACTTTGTCTAATGATTTCACCACTTTCCAAATGTACTGTTATCCCATCTTTAATAACTGTAGTTTCCCCACTACCGATGTTAGACTAACTGGTCTGTAATTCCCCATTTTCTCTCTCCCTCCTTTCTTAAAAAGTGGGGTTACATTAGCTACCCTCCAATCCTCATATACTACTCCAGAATCTAAGGAGTTTTGAAAAATTATCACTAATGCATCCACTATTTCTGTGGCTACTTTCTTGAGTACTCTGGGATGCAGACTATCTGGCCCTGGGGATTTATCAGCCTTTAATCCATTCAATTTATACAACACCACTTCTCGGCTAACCTGGATTTCACTCAGATCCTGCACCTTTTTTGACCCCCGGTCCCCTGCTATTTCCGGCAGATTATTTATGTCTTCCTTAGTGAAGACAGAACCAAAGTAGTTATTCAATTGGTCTGCCATGTCCTTGTTCCCCATGATCAATTCACCTGTTTCTGACTGCAAGGTACCTATATTTGTTTTAACTAATCTCTTTCTCTTCACATATCTATATAAACTTTTGCAGTCAGTTTTTATGTTCCCTGCCAGTTTTCGTTCATAATCTATTTTCCCTTTCCTAATTAAGCCCTTTGTCCTCCTCTGCTGAACTCTGAATTTCTCCCAGTCCTCCGGTAGGCTGCTTTTTCTGGCTAATTTGTGTGCTTCATCTTTTGTGTTTATACTATCCCTGATTTCCCTTGTTATCCATGGATGCACTACCTGCCCTGATTTATTCTTTTGCCAAACTGGGATGAACAATTGTTGTAGTTCATCCATGCAGTCTTTAAATACCTTCCATTGCACATCCACTGTCAACCCTTTAAGAATCACTTGTCAGTCTATCTTGACCAATTCACTTCTCATACCTTCAAAGTTAACTTTGTTTAAGTTCAGAACCCTTGTTTCTGACTTAATTATGTCACTCTCCATCCTAATGAAGAACTCAACCATATTATGGTCACTCTTGCCCAAGGGGCCCCGCACAACAAGACTGCTAACTAACCCTTCCTCATTACTCAATACCCAGTCTAGAATAGCCTGCTCTCTCTTTGGTTCCTCTACATTTTGGTTTAGAAAACTATCCCGCATACATTCCAAGAAATCCTCTTCCTCTGCACCCCTGCCCATTTGATTCACCCAATCTATATGTAGATTGAAGTCACCCATTATAACTGTTTTACCCTTGTTGCACGCATTTCTAATTTCCCGTTTGATGCCATACCCAACTCCACTACTACTGTTAGGTGGCCTGTACACAACTCCCACTAGCGTTTTCTGCCCCTTAGTGTTTCGCAGCTCTACCCATATCTATTCCACATCCTCCAAGCTAATGTCCTTCCTTTCTATTGCATTAATCTCCTCTCTCCCCAGCAACGCTACCCCACCTCCCTTTCCTTTCTGTCTATCCCTCCTGAATATTGAATATCCCTGGATGTTCAGCTCCCAGCCTTGGTCCCCCAGGAGCCATGTCTCCGTGATCCCAACTATAGCATAATCATTAATAGCTATCTGCACATTCGACTCGTCCACCTTATTACGAATGCTCCTTGCATTGAGACACAAAGCCTTCAGGCTTGTTTTTACAACACTCTTCCTCCTTATACAATTATGTTGACAAGTGGTCCCTTTTGATTTTTGCCCTGGAAACCCACCACCTCTTATTCTCTGTTTATTATTTTTTTCTTCTTTCCCCCCTACATGTTGGGTCTGAGTGTCTCCCTTCTCTGCCTCCTGCCTCAGTCCCTGTCTCCTGGCTTTCTCTATTTGAGTCCTTCCCCCCAACTGTTCTAGTTTAAAGTCCCCCCGGAAGCCTTTGCAAATTTCCCTGCCAGGATACTGGTCCCCCTCGGGTTCAAGTGCAACCCGTCCTTTTTACACACGTCATTCCTTCCTCAAAAGAGGTTCCATTGATCCAGAAACTTGAATCCCTGCCCTCTGCACCAGTCCTTTAGCCAGGCATTTATCCTCCACCTTGCTCCATTCCTACTCTCACTGTCGCGTGGCACAGGAAGAAATCCTGAGATTGTAATGTTTGCGGTTCTTCTCCTTAACTCTCTTCCTAACACCCTAAATTCTCCTTTCAGGATCTCTTCTCTTTTTTTACCTATGTCATTAGTACCAATATGTACCACGACCTCAGGCTCCTCTCCCTCCATTTTCAGGATATCTTGGACACGTTCAGACACATCCCGGACCCTGGCACCAGGGAGGCAAACTACCATCCGGGTCTCCGGACTGCGTCCACAGAATCGCCAATCTGACCCCCTAACTATAGAGTCCCCTATTACTAATGCCCTCCTCTTCTTTTCCTTACCCTTCTGAGCAACAGGACCGGAGTCTGTACCGCAGGCCAGGTTGCTGTTGCTACCCCCAGGTAGGCTGTCCCCCCGAACAGCACTCAAACAGGAGTACTTATTTCCAAGGTATACAGCCACTGGTGTACTCTCTAGTGCCCGCATCTGCCCCTTGACTCTCCTAACCGTGACCCACTTGTCTGCCTCCTGTGGTTTTGGAGAGACTACCTCCCTGTAACTCCTCTCTATGACCTGCTCACTCTCCCTGACCAGACGGAGGTCATCAAGCTGCTGCTCCAGGTTCCTAACGCACTCCTTTAGGAGCCCCATCTCAACACACCTGGCGCAGATGTGGATTTCTGGAGGGCTACCCGACTCCATGACCTCCCACATCTGACATCCAGAACAGTAAGCTGCCCTGGCACACATACTTCCCTTACCCTAGATACAACACAAAATACAATATACAATACAAAAATACAATACAAAATACAAAGTACAGTACACTACAAACTGCTGAAATCTGACTGCCTATCAGCTGCGTACTCAAGTCCACCATTCAGCGGCTTCCTCAAGCCCAGTTAGTTGAAAAGAATGTTACGGATTTCAGTTCCTCCCTCACCAACGGCTCCTGGGCCTCTGTAAAAGCAAAGCCCCGCGCTCGGGTTTTAAGACAGCACCTATAGTCAGGAACGAACCCAGGTCTATGACGCTACCCTGGCGCCATCGTGCTGGGTGGTATCATAGATAGTGAAGATGATTATCAAAAATTACAGCAGCATCTTGATTAGCTGGGCAAGTGGGCTGAGGAATGGATTCATGTTTAATTTAGTTAAATGCGTGGTGTTGCATTTCGATGGCCTGAGCGAGAGGGGTAGTCTGGGCAGGCTTGGAATTCATGCCTTGGAGTGCAGGAGATTGAAGAGTGATCTCAAAGAGATGTTTAAAATCATGACCAAAGAACTTAGGTTTAATGTGCGAGGGAAATAAGAACCCGAGCAGCAACATTTTCCACACAGGGCGTGGTGGGTATATGGAACGAGCTGCCAAAGGAGGGACAATAGACAATAGGTGCAGGAGTAGGCCATTCGGCCCTTCGAGCCAGCAATGTGATGGCTGATCATCTCCAATCAGTACCCCATTCCTGCCTTCTCCCCATATCCCCTGACTCCGCTATTTTTAAGAGCCCATTCCAGCTCTCTCTTGAAAACATCCTGAGAACTGGCCTCCACCGCCGAGGCAGAGAATTCCACAAACTCACCACTCTCTGTGAGAAAAAGTGTTTCCTCATATCCGTTCTGAATGGCTTACTCCTGATTCTTAAACTGTGGCCCCTGGTTCTGGACTCCCCCATCGGGAACATGTTTCCTGCCTCTAGCATGTCCAAACCTTAACAATCTTATATGTTTCAATGAGATCCCCTCGCATCCTTCTAAACTCCAGAATGTACAAGCCCAGCTGCTCCATTCTCTCAGCATATGACAGTGCCACCATCCCGGGAATTAACCTTGTAAACCTACGCTGCACTCCCTCAACAGCAATAATGTTCTTCCTCAAATTAGGGGTCCAAAGCTGCACACAATACTCGAGGTGTGGTCTCACTAGGGCCTCACTTGGGAGTTGAAACAGGTCCTATAGCAACATTTAAAAGGCATTTTGACAGATACATGTTTTAAAAGGATATGGGCCAAATGAGGGCAGGTGGGACCAGTGTATTGTGGCATCTTGGTCACCATGGGCAAGTTGGGGCTAAGGGCCTGTTTCTGTGCTGAAGACTCTAACAGCAGCAGGAATGTTCACCCCAATAATTTGTAAACTCGGGGTTCAGCATGTCAACATAGAACAGTACAGCACAGCTATAGCTACACCATATAGTGTTGGACATTTCCACCCTGGGAAAAAGGTTTTGACTGTTTATCCTATTTATGTCTCATAATTTTATATACTTCTGTCAGGTCTTCCCTCAACCTGTGGCGTTCCAGAGTAAACAGTGCAAGTCTTTGCAACCTCTCCCTGTAGCTGAAACCCTGTAATCCAGCCAGCATATTCTGGTATATGTCCCACATTCCACCATTACAACCAAGCCTTTTTCAATGAGCGTACAGGGGGTATGTCGGGTGAGGCACCAGGTCCAGCAAAAGATGAGGTGCCAACCCAGAAAGCTGCAACATTGCTGATTTGCTTTTCCTTTCATACAAGACTTTCCCTTCCACGCAAGAGAAGTTACAGACCAAATGAGGGCAAAATGGGAATAGTGTAGACATTAGACTTTAGTGATACAGTGCAAAAACAGGTCCTTCGCCCGCCAATTCCACACCGACTAGTGATCACCCACTAAAGGACAATTTACAATTTTGCCAAAGCAAATAAACCTCCAAACTTTAAGGATTGCTCATCCTGGTTAAGGATGAACCGGAGGAGTTAGCCATCGGAGACGTAATGTCTGTTATGTGATCTTTAATTGGCAGCTGGGTAATTGCCATTAATATGCGATAGAGTAGCCTAGCAACTGAAGGTTACCATTGCAACTGCCAGCCCAGCAACACCTGTTGCCCTGGAAACGTACAGTTGTCGCATGTTTCCATTCAGCTTGGACAAGGGGTATTGTGTTTTCTATTGTGATTTTTAGAATGCGACAGTGGTTTGGAAGCCGTTATGGTGTGGTCTGAGCTGGGATGGATTACGTACCATGCTGAACCCCCTCCTCAGTGTTGGGAAGGTGCTGACTAAGCTCTCCCTGTCTTGCAGTGAGCCTGTTGTGTCGGAGGAGTGGTCTGAATCAGTCCTCTCATCATTTAATGTGCTGCTGCTATGTTGGAGTGATCTCCAGTGATCTACCACATCCCTTCACCCCACCAAGTCCATACTGACCCACCATACATCAACCCTGCACTGATCCCATTGTGTAGGAAGGATCTGCAGATGCTGGTTTAAACCAAAGGTAGACACAAAAAGCTGGAGTAACTCAGCGGGTCAGCCAGCATCTCTGGAGAAATGGAATAGGTGACGTTTCAGGTTGAGACACTTGTTCAGACCTCATTGTATTCTCTCCACATTCCATCTGTTCCCCCAGATTCCATCACTCAATCACAATTTAATGGCCAATTATGCTCTGCATTCCTATGTCTTTGGGCCATCGGGGGAAACTCGCACAGACAGGGTGAATGTGCGAACTCCACACATAGAACCCTGGTCATACACCCCTGGTACTGCACGCTCATATAGCACTTGAAAGAATGGAAGCCTTTCATTAATACAGCAGCGTCTTTTGCAACCTTGGCTGCCCAATGGGCTTCGCAGCCACTGTTACAAGAAGCAGTAGTTGAACACAGTGAGATCCATGAATTAGGATGGAACGGTGACACAGCGGTAGAGCTACTGCCTTGCAGAGCCAGAGATCCGGGTTTGATTCTGACTACGGGTGCCGTCAGTACAGTGTTTGGACCATCTCCCCGTGACCTGCGTGGGTTTTCTCCGAGATCTTCGGTTTCCTCCCACACTCCAAAGATGTACAGGTTTGTAGGTTAACTAAACTAAACTAATTGGCTTGGTATAAATGTAAATTGTCCCTTGTGTGAGTGAAGGGGAATGTTAATTTGTGGGGATCGCTGGTCACTGGGCCGAAGGGCCTGTTTCCCCGCTATATTTCTAAACTAAACTAAAATTACATTGGAGTTATTGACTATTGCGTAGAAATTAGAATTCAAACACTTTTTGGTGCATAGATGGCCACTGTGTTTTTCTGCAAAAGCCAAATCTGTGATTACCTCAGTAAATTGTGTAAATGAAAACTTTACAAGTTCTTAGAAACATAGAAATTAGGTGCAGGAGTAGGCCATTCAGCCCTTCGAGCCTGCACCGCCATTCAATATGATCATGGCTGATCATCCAACTCAGTATCCCGTACCTGCCTTCTCTCCATACCCTCTGATCCCCTTAGCCACAAGGGCCACATCCAACTCACCTTAAATATAGCCAATGAACTGGCCTCAACTACCCTCTGTGGCAGAGAGTTCCAGAGACTCACCACTCTCTGTGTGAAAAAAGTCTTTCTCATCTCGGTCTTAAAGGATTTCCCCCTTATCCTTAAGCTGTGACCCCTTGTCCTGGACTTCCCCAACATCGGGAACATCTTCCTGCATCTAGCCTATCCAACCCCTTAAGAATTTTGTAAGTTTCTATAAGATCCCCTCTCAATCTCCTAAATTCCAGAGAGTATAAACCGAGTCTATCCAGTCTTTCTTCATAAGACAGTCCTGACATCCCAGGAATCAGTCTGGTGAACCTTCTCTTAAGGGTGCAACATCTTTTAATGATAGCACTGGGTATTACATACACCTTCAAGCACAGGCTACATTCTTCTACTGCTGTGCCCAGGAAGGGGAAGGCGTTATGATTGATGTTAACTGGGCGGGGTTAATGGGAGTGAGGTAACTATATTATTGGTTGCATATAAACCATCTACATCCTTCCCCTTAGAAATCAAAAAACAGATTGTTGTCACGACAACAGAATTAAACAGCAGAATTAAACGAAATCGCCGTAGCGAACAGGCGGCTTACTGATCCTGGCCCGAGCGCGTACGGATGTCTCCCCTCCCCCCGAAAGAGCAGAAGAAACAGGAGGACGCGAGGCAGCTGGGGAACCAGGGAAGGGCATTGGGGCGGGAGAAACAGGAGAGGGAGAACCCGCGACCGGCAACAGGGGACCCGCGCAGAGGGGAACCAGGCGCCCGCGACGGGGACCGAGGCATGCAGGGAACACCAGCCGGGGGCGGCAGCCGGCTGCTGATAGGAGAGTGGAGGGGCATAGGGCCCTGGGGGCTGCGGCTGTGGCTCAGTAACCGCAAGCAGGTGTTGTCGGCTTCTTCGGTAGATGGAACCCTCACAGTCGACCAGATACGAACGAGGTGAGTGGCGGTCTGCAACCGAACAACCTGTCCGGGCAACAGAGGATCGAGTGGTCTGCACGACCGATCGTGGGAACGCCGCTGGCTGTCATGTTTCTCTTGAATTCGCCTCTGCACGGAGGCGGGCTCCAGCACCCGAGGTTTCAGTCAGCTGGCGCTGGGCAATCGGGATGGTGGATCTGGTGGTTCTGGACATCAGACGCTGAGCAGGTGACCCCATGGCCGGATCCCTGGAAACATTCCTGAGGTTCAGGAGATCCAAATACAAATCAGAATTGGATAGTCGCGCCTGTTCCATCAGAAGCTTGGCGCTGCGGACGGCCCGTTCTGCAAGGCCGTTGCTCTGTGGGTACTCTGGGCTGCTGGTGAAATGCACGAAGTTCCACTTGTCGGCAAAGCTTTTGAATTCTCGGCTTGTAAACTGCCTGCCGTTGTCAGTCTGCAGCCTGACCGGGGTCCCAAAAGTGGAGAAGTGTTTCCGCAGCTTGCGGATTACCATCTCCGACGTGAGGGATGTCAGTAAATCCACTTCGAACCCAGTTGGAGTACGAGTCGACCAGGACAAGGTAGTGGTTACCACGCCACTCGAATATGTCGGCAGCCAGCGAGGACCAGGCCAAGGCAGGGGCGGGCTGTTGCAGCAGGGGCTGTCGCTGCTGGTGTGGCACAAGACTGTTGCACGTGGAGCAGGCAGAAACTCGGTCTCGGATATATTTGGCCATTCCAGGCCAATAGAATTGGCACTGAGCGTGGGCGAGTGTTGCATCGACCCCAGGGTGTCCGCTGTGGGCTGCACAAAAGTAAAAGTCAAACAGGGAGGACGGGACCACAACTTTATGTCCCTTGACGATAACGCCATCCTGGAGCACCAGTTCGTCGCGGACCAGGAAGAAAGGCTGTGTTTCAGACGGCGCGGCGGAGCGCTTTGTTGGCCACCCTGCTTTAATCACAGAGGCAAGCCGCTGCAAAACCGGATCGGCAGCGGTGTGCTCGGCCAAAACCTGTAGCTGCTTGGTGGGAATAACGTTAACGCCCAGTACGAGCAAGTCCTCTGTTTCGTAGGGGTGGCGAGCGCAGGAGGTACGCGGGGCGCGCGACAGGGGTGTCCGCAATGTGCATCTCGGTGCCCTTCTTGTAGATTATATCAAAGTCGAAGCGCTGGAGCTGCAGCATCATACGCTGCAGCCTGGCAGGGGCAGCGTGAATCGGCTTGTTCAGGATTGTCACCAGTGGCTGGTGGTCGGTTTCGACCGTAAATCTGCTGCCGAACAGGAAGTCTCTGAACTTGGAGCAGGCGAACACCACGCGAGCAGCTCTTTCTCGATCTGAGCGTACCGCTGCTCGGTGTCCGTCATGGTGCGGGAGGCATAGGAGACAGGCTGCAGCGATCCATCGACAGACTGAAGGCAGGCCGCACCCAGGCCGAACTTGGAAGCGTCACAGGTGACGGTGATGGGGCGACCCACGTCGAAGAAACCGCAACGTCGGAGTGCTAATCAGTTTCGACTTGAGGCAGTCAAAGGCCTGCTGGTGATGTGGGAGCCTGGCCCAGGCGATATCCTTTTTTGTCAGCTGCCGCAGGGGAGCACTCAGCTCACTGAGGTTTGGTACAAACTTTCGAAGGTAGTTCACCATGCCCAAGAATCGTTGCAGACCTGGCACGTCAGTGCGGGCTGCCATTTCGGAGATGGCAGCTGCCTTCAAGGGGTCGGGCTTTAGTCCGTTAGGGGTGAAAACATGTCCAACATACGTGACCTCTGAGACACGAAACCGGCACTTCTTGGGATTCAGCTTCAGGTTCGCCTGTCGCGCCCGATCCAGGACGCGGCGGAGGTTCAGGTCGTGCTCGGCAATGTCCTTCCCATAAACCAGGATATCATCCACGATGATGGCACATGGCAGGTCCGAGAATATCTGCTCCATCGTCCGCTGGAACACCTCGCTAGCAGAATTGATGCCGAATGGCATTCGCAGGAACTTGAATCTGCCGAACGGTGTGGCGAAGGTCGTCAGGTCAGAAGACGCTTTGTCCAACGGGATCTGCCAAAACGAGTTCTTAGCGTCTAGGACCGAAAAGATGGTGGCTTGCCCGACCTTTGCCGCCACATCCTCAACAGACCGCATGGGGTAATGTGGTCGCCTGATGGCAAGGTTTAAGTCCTTCGGGTTGATACACACGCGTATCTCGTTCTTGTCTTTCATAATCGTGGCAACCATGGTGGAGACCCAATCGGTGGGCTCGCTAACTGCTACTAGTACCCCCTTTTCGACCATCTTGTTGAGCATCGCCTCGACCTTGTCCTTCATGGCGTGAGACACCCTGTGAGGTGCGCGGACCACGGGTTTGTATATTTGGGTCAATGGAAATATGGTATGTCAGTGGTAACTTTCCCAGGTCATCGTCGAACAGGTCCTGGTATTCTGCAACCGGGTCAAACGACAGTTGCACTTTGTGGACCGTGCGGTCAAAGGAGACCAGGCCAAGATCCTGGCACGCACGGTTGCCCAACAGGGTTACACAGTCAGAGTTCAAAACATAGAAAAACCAGGTTTCTTGTGGCCTTTTGCAGCACGCAAGTTAAAGTGGTCCTCCCCGCAGGCCTTAGAATCTCTCCACCATAGGCGTGCAGGGTAGCATCGTCAGCAACCAGAGGCTCATTATTCCTTATCTTGTTGAAAAGATTCATGGACAAAACATTGACTTTCGCGCCTGTATCTAATTTAGCAAGGAAGGTTACATCATTGACAGTCACAGATACGGAGGGATCATTGCGGTGGGCGGGTGTCTGTAGGAGGGTAAACACATGCGAGTCCCTCGGCAGAATTAATTGGATCTGCACCATTGCATTCAACTAAATTGGGCTGTGAGTCGAAACAGATATCAGATTGCCCCAGCATGTTTAGACTGGGTCTGGAAGCTTGTGCCTGGCTCCCACGGGAACGGAGTAAGCGACAGGAGGCTGAGAAATGGTTCAGCTTTTTACAAAAGTTACAGGTTTTACCAAAGGCGGGACACGTCGACAGTCTATGGTGCATGTAGTTACAGTTCGGGCACCTTTTCCGGGGCACATCGCCAGGACCAGGGCGGGCACGCGGCAGAAAAACATTGTTTCCCATCCGAGGCTGTGGGCTCCTAAACCCAGCCAGGTTGACAGATTTATTGCCCGAGTCCCGGTGGTCCTCTTGCAAAACAACGACCTCAGACAATCTGCAGGCATGCATAGCTTTTTCCAACGTTAGATCCGGATCCCTCAAAAGCTCACATCGCAGCTTCTGGTCACGCATGCCAGTTACTAAAATGTCTCTAGTGAGCTGGTCCGTCATGTCGCCAAAACGGCACCGCTGGGCGAGATGACGCAAATCAGCAATAAAACATTCAACATGTTCATCCGGCAACTGTCTCCTTGTAAAGAACCGTGCCCTCTCTAGAATGCGGTTCGAGGGCAGGTCACAAATCTCCCTGAACTTACGTAGCAGGCAAGCGGGGTCGTCGGCAGACTCTGCAGGAGTAATCACCTCGTCATCGACGCCCAGGACCGCTGGAGCGTAGGTGAAAGTTCTGGCTCTCTTCATGGCATCAGGTCCGACAAGGTTGAGTAGGAGGGAAGCTTTAAGGGAGTCAGGATCAGCACGGTGTGCGACGTTGACAAAGTGTGTGAAATCAAATTCAAACGTGGCCCAGCGCTCAGAGATGTCGGCATCGAAGACAAGCTGCTCGGGCTTTCTGCAAGAGGACGCCATGGCCAGAGAGATCAAAAGCACAAAAAACACAAATCAAAAAAAAGAAATAAAAACCGATATACAGGAGACGCAAGTATCTTCCAGCTTTGACACCATGTAAATGAAAACTTTACAAGCTCTTAAGTGTGCAACATCTTTTAATGATAGCACTGGGTATTACATACACCTTCAAGCACAGGCTACATTCTTCTACTGCTGTGCCCAGGAAGGGGAAGGCGTTATGATTGATGTTAACTGGGCGGGGTTAATGGGAGTGAGGTAACTATATTATTGGTTGCATATAAACCATCTACACTCAGTTTAAAAATTGTGAAAATGAGGCATCTTTGCTTTAAGAACTTACTCTTGCTTACTGCCAGAGAAGGGGCTTCTTACTGAGCTTGCAGAGACTGTGCACACTGCAACAGACTAGTCCTCTGAAGGTGTATTCTCCATGACAGCAACATGAGTAATGAGGAAACATGGAGCGTGAGCCATAACTCACTGGAGGAAGGCTTAACTGAAGTGCCAGCTTCAGCAGGCCCTGTGCCACAATCAACGGCAATCATATGTGAACACCTAGCGACACAGGTATCACTGATGCATGTTACAAAAAAGTAGAGCATGGACGTTGGTTTGGGACGGCCAGTTTGGATATCTCTGTGGAGACTACCGTAAATCATGCATTGCTTCCCCGTTTGATGCATGTTTTGCTCCTTGCTCCATGAATTGAGGCTGAAGGTCCTAAGTATAAACATCAACAATTTGTTCTTGTCCAAGCACATTGGCAATAGGGCTAAGAAAGCACACTACTTTGTGGATGATCAGCCATGATCACATTGTGGATGATCAGCCATGATCACGTTGTGGATGATCAGCCATGAACACGTTGAATAGCGGTGCTGGCTCGAAGGGCCAAATGGGCTACTCCTACACCTATTATCTATGTATCTATGTACTTCCTCAGAACTGACTGATGAAATTCGGCATGTCTGCACTGACTCTCCAATTTCTAAAGATGCACCTTGGAATACATCATAGGTAGATATGAATACATGAGAGGCACAGGTAGACAGCTGAATATTTTTCCTCGAGATGTGAAAGACAGCAGAGCAAAGCTTTTTAAGGTCCGATGAGAAACGTTTAAAGGAGATGTGCAGGGTGTCTTTAAAATAGTGGCGGGTGCCTGGAATGCGGGATAGTCAGCATGGTTTTGTACGTGGGAGATCGTGTATTTTGAAGATGTGACTAAAAAGGTCAATGAGGGCAGAGCTGTAGAAGTTGTATACATGGACTTCAGCAAAGCATTTGATAAGATTCCGCATGGTAGGCTGCTCTGGAAGGTTAGATCGCTTGGGATCCATGTAGACATACCTGAATGGATAGCAAATGTTCTTCATGCAGGGAAGCAGTGAGTGATAGTGGAAGGTTGCTTCTCGGACTGGAGGCCTATGACTAGTGGTGTGCCTCAGGGATCGGTGCTGGGCCCGTTACTGTTTGTTATCTACATCAATGATTTGGATGAAAACATACAGGATAAGATTAGCAAGTTTACTTATGATACAAAAGTGGGTGGTTTTGCAGATAATGAAGATGAATTGTTTATCATTTTTTAATACAGAGAATAGTGAGGTGTTGCATTTTGCAAGTTTAACATGGGCGGGACCTACACATTGAATGGTATGGCTCTGCGTAGTGTTGTGGAGCAGAGGGATCTAGGAGTGCAGGTCCATGGTTCCTTGAAGGTCGAGTCGCAGGTCAAAAAGGTGTTTGGCACATTGGCCTTCATCAGTAAGTGGATATTTTTTAGGCAGAGATAGACAAGTTTTTGATTAGAACAGGTGTCAAGGGTTGTGGGGAGAAAGCAGGAAAATGGGATTAGGTGGCAGAGCAGCCATGAGTGAATGGCGGAGTAACTCGATAGGCCGAATATCCTAATTCTACTCCTATAACGTGTGAACTTGTGAAGTCACAGTATTGTGTATAGAAGTTGGGACCTCATGTTGCAGTTGTATAAGACGTTGGTGAGGCCACTTTTACTGTATTGTGTTCAGTTCTGGGCACCGTGTTATAGAAAAGATGTTGTCAAGCTGGAAAGGGCACAGAGAAGATTTGCAAGGATGTTGACTGGGCTAGATGGTCTGAACTATAGGGAGAGGTTGAGTAGGCTGGGACTCTATTCCTTGGGGTGCAGGAGGATGAGAGGGTGATCTTTTTGAGGTGTATAAAATCATGAGAGGAATAGATCGGTAGATGCATGGAGTCTCTTGCCCAGAGTAGGTGAATCGTGGACCAGAGGGAATAGATTTAAGGTGACGGGGAAAAGATTTAATAGGAATCTGAGATGTAACTTTTTCACAAAAAGGGTGGTGGGTGTATGGAACAAGCTGCCAGAGGGGGTAGTTGAGGCAGGGACTATCCCAACATTTGAAAACAGTTAGACTGGTACATGGGGTTTAAGAAGGATGCTGGAAAATCGAAGGTAGACAAAAGTGCTGGAGAAACTCAGCGGATGCCTATTTCCTTCGCTCCATAGATTCTGCTGCACCCGCTGAGTTTCTCCAGCACTTTTGTCTACCTTAGACCTGATGTCTACTATGAACCTGACTCTCGTGGTTATCTGGACTACACTCCCACCCTGCCTCTTGCCTTGGTGAATATGTTTCCCTCCTGTCAAAGATGGATGTATCACACGTGGCTCGTCTGTGTCCTGTAGTTCTGCTCTTGCTCTCCCTTCCCCCCAGACGCAACAAGGACAGAGTTCCCCTGGTCACCATTCATCCACGCATCCAACACTTCATCCTCCCACATTTCCATCACCTCCAATGTGATCCAATATGATGGCAGTGTGAACTGTGAAGAGGATGCTATGAGAATGCAGGGTGACTTGGACAGGTTGGGGGAGTGGGCAGATGCATGGTAGATGCAGTTTAATGTGGATAAATGTGAAGCTATCCACTTTGGTAGCAAAAACAGGAAGGCAGATTACTATCTAAATGGCGTCAAGTTGGGAAAAGGTGAAGTACAACGGGATCTGAGGATCCTTGTTCATCAGTCAATGAAAGGAAGCATGCAAGTACAGCAGGCAGTGAAGGAAGCAAGTGGCATAACGAGGAGTCGAGTATAAGAGCAAACAGGTTCTTCTGTAGTTGTACAGGGCCCTAGTGAGACCACACCTGGAGTATTGTGTGCAGTTTTGATCCCCTAATTTGAGGAAGGACATTCTTGGTATTGAGGGAGTGTAGCGTAGGTTTACAAGCTTAATTCCCGGGATGGCGGGACTGTCATATGCTGAGAGAATGCAGTAGCTGGGCTTGTACACTCTGGAGTTTAGAATGATGAGAGGGGATCTCATTGAAACATATAAGATTGTTAAAGGCTTGGACACATTAGAGGCAGGAAACATGTTCCCGATGTTGGGGGAAGGGCCAAATGGCCTACTCCTGCACCTATTGTCTATTGTCTATTGAAACTGCATTTGAATTTCGTGGCCTTGCACCCTGCTTGAAGTGGTATGAAACTGCACTTGAATTTGGTGGCTTTGCACCCTGCTTGAAGTGGTAAGAAACTGCACTTGAATTTGGTGGCCATGCACCCTGCTCAAGGAATAGTCGTGAGTCAACTGCCAGCCCACCAGCCGTGAGTGAGTGAGCTGCCAGCACAACAGGCTTGAGTGACTGAGCCGCCAGCCCAAGAATCCATTCGGCCCACAATGTCCATACTAGCCCTCTGGAAACCAGTCCCTTCAGCCCACAACACCCATACTAGCGCTCCAGAGAGCCGCCGTTTCCCCCCCCCCCCCCCCCCCCCCCCCCCCCCCGGGCCACCAATATTGGAACTGTAAGTGGAATATTGCTTTGCGGGACCAGCCCTCCCGTGTGATGCTGCGACCCACCTAGTCTAGTATATATTGTAAATAGCTGCGTTCCCAGCACCGAGCCTTACGATACCCCACTAGTCACTGCCTGCCATTCTGAGAGGGACTCGTTAATTCCTACCCTTTGTTGCCTGTCTGCCAACCAATTTTCTATCCATGTCAGCACCCTACCCCCAATTCCATGTGCTCTAATTTTGCCCACTTATCTCCTATGTGGGACCTTATCAAATGTTTCTGAAAGCCCAAGTACATTACATCCACTGGCTCTCCTTTGTCCATTATCCTGGTTACATTCTCAAAAGATTCCAGAAGATTAGTCAAACATGATTTCCCCTTCGTAAATCCATGCTGACTCGGACCGATCCTGCTACTGCTGTCTAAATGTGCCGCTATTTCATCTTTTATTATTGACTCCAGCATCTTCCCCACCACCGATGTCAGGCTAACAAGCCAATTTCCTATCTAGTTGGCTAGTTCTTCCTTGATCCCATGCGATCTGATCATCCAGACCAGCCTACAATGTAGAACCATCAAATACCCAGCTGAAATCCATATAGATAACGTCAGTGGCTCTGCCCTCATCAACCTTTTTGGTTAAATCTTCAAAAGACTTATATTTGTTAGATATGGTCTCGTATGTACAAATCCATGCTGATTATACCTAAATGGCCTGTCGCACTTGCATGCGATTGCATGCGTCTGGCGTGACCAAACGTGGTCGCTTGAGGTGTACGGGTACTGTATGGCTGCGCGGGGCCGGTCCCACTTAGAAGCGCGGAGATGTATGGAGTTGTGCGGGGCTTCTCCCGACATCGCGCGGGGCTCCGAAAATCCTGCACTGTCTGAAAATTTTGCACGCCAACGGCCTGTCGGCCCGCAGGCGCATTGATGTCGTACGCAGCATCTTGACGGCGTATGCCTAGCACGTGGCGCTGCGTGTTGACGTCACCACCCGACGCCGTGCAACGCCAAATAAGTGTATAATACATTACTCTGTAACAGCCTTGAAAACCTTGGATTGTACCAGCGGCTTATGATTCCAGAAACTAAATCCAGATCTTTTAACAGGGAATGTATTAACTTGTAATGTTTAATGAAGTGTATTACTAAATAAATCTTTATCAGCACCAAAATATAACCAGAAAGCTGAAATATGCCCAATCCGTTTTCAGCTCTTTTTCTTCATTAACATTTGTAAATAGTGTAATCCTAACAGAGTGCTAAATCTGTTTTAAACTATTACTGTGATAACATATGTTATGTAAGGGTCCAATTTCTGGGGAAGAGTGATGGTTTCCAATACTGGTGCAAAATACAAATCAATCAAATATACACAGCATGCCTTTCCTTTTTTTTTGTAAATTATTTTTATTAGAAGTAAATACATATTAAGAAGAAATAATATAAAATCAAAAGTAAAAAAAGAAACATATTATTCGTCATATACATTCTTAATATTTTTAAAATTTACAGTCATTCTTATTTATACTTCTATATTTTTTATTATTTTATAACAGTAGGAAGTAAAGAGAAATAATAAAAAGAAATAAGATAGAAATAAAAAATCGATAAAATGAGTGGAGTATTAAGCAAGATATTCTTCATTGGAGATATATTCGTGGTCTATTGTATATAATTCTTCATCTATTCCTTCATTCAGGCTTCAGTCAGGCCCTCGAACCGGACCACTTTAAACCTTTAAGTATTCAATAAATGGAGACCATATTCCTCTGAATTGATCTAGCCTGTCCATTAGGACAAGTCTTAATTTTTCCAGGTGAAGTGTCTCCGACATTTCTGTAATCCACATTTTGATTGTGGGGGATGTGGAACCTTTCCAAAATCTTAGTATTAATTTTTTACCAATTATTAAACTATAACCAATAAAAATAATTTGCTGTGTTGTTAGTAGCTGATCCGTTTCTAATATTCCTAATATGATTAATTTTCAGTCTGGAGTTAAATTTGCATTAACTACATTCAAGATTATCTTAAAAATTTCTATCCAAAAATTTGTAATTTTTGTATATTTTGTGAATGAATGCATTAGATTAGCTTCTAACTGCTGACATTTATCACATATAGCAGAAACATTTGAAAAAAATCTGTTTAATTTGGATTTTGAGAAGTGTAATCTATGTAAAACTTTAAATTGTATCAAGGAGTGTCTGGCATTTAATGAGCAGTGGTGTATATGTTGTAAACTTTCATTCCATACTTCTACACTAATTGTTTGACCTAATTTGTTTTCCCATGCTTGTCTATATTTTTCCGTGTTTGGTAAATCATTTTCCAGTAAGATATTATAAATATATGATATTAATTTTTCTGTATTCGGATGTTTATTTAGACCATCTAAAATTTCTGTCTTTCTATTCCTAAAATCTGGTGTGTTTGATTTAACATAATCTATAATTTGTAGATATCTAAAGTACTCTTTTGAGTGTAATCCGTAATTTTGTTGTAATTCCTGAAATGAAAGAAATAAACTTTCCCTGTCACCCATCTCATTTATTCCATAGTTCTTCCATTTTAAAAAACCTTTAAAATTGGTAACTATAGAGTCCAATTTCTTAAAAACAAATTTAGGAAGATATTTCGGGATCAGTTGAAACAAGTATAATAATTGTGGAAGAAAAATCATTTTTATCGCATTAATTTTACCTAGCATTGAAATATGTTTTCCAATATTGGATATTAAGTAGTTTATTCAATAAAAGTGGAAAATTTGATTTAAATAAAGAATCAAATCTTTTTGTTACATAAATTCCAAGATATTTGATTTTTTCGTTTGCTATCTTAAAAGGAAATTGTTGTAGGTATATGTAAGTTATTTACCATTATTGACATAAGTTCACTTTTATTCCAATTAATACTATATCCTGAAAATAATCCAAATTCAGTTATTAATTTTGGTAAATTTGGAATACTAATTTCCGGCTTTGTAATATAAAGTAATACATCATCCGCATATAAGGAGATTTTATTTTCAGTATCTCTAGTGTCATACCCATATATTTCAGGATGTAATCTCACACGTTGAGCTAATGGTTCTATTGCAAGTGCAAACAATACCGGGGATAAAGGACAACCTTGTCTGCAGCCTCGGAATAAATTAAATTTAGTTGATAGCATTTGATTTGTTAGTATTCTGGCTGTTGGATTAGTGTATATTAATTTAACCTAAGTAATAAACGGAGGGTGTATAGTGTTAAAAGGCCGAAACACCCAGTGATGCAAGGGTACACTACTGATGATGTGTCCTCCTGTGCCCAACTGTCCTGAAGGTTACCCAGGCCAAGATATACGTATACGTACCCGCCCCCCCCCCCCCCCGATGTTGTGCATCGACCACTCTCAGCAATCAATGAATGTCGTGAAATGCTCCCCACCTACTGGCACAAGGGACTTCTTAACATTTAGTCCTGTGTATTTGATTCTTCTCACACATTGAGCTAATGGTTCTATTGCAAGTGCAAACAATACCGGGGATAAAGGACAACCTTGTCTGCAGCCTCGGAATAAATTAAATTTAGTTGATAGCATTTGATTTGTTAGTATTCTGGCTGTTGGATTAGTGTATATTAATTTAACCTAAGTAATAAACTTCTCTCCCAACTTAAACGTTTCCATAACCGAAAACAAGTAAGACCATACCACCTGGTCAAAGGCTTTCTCTGCATCTAATGATATAATTACTAGATTACTAATTAATACTTTATTAATATCTCTTTTCGAATATACAATATTGAATAATCATCTCAGGTTATATGAGGAATATCGTTTTGGTATAAATCCTGTTTGATCCGGGTGAATTAATTTATTAATAACTGTGCTTAGTCTTTGTGCTAATATTTTGGTTAGTATCTTTTGATCAGTATTTAAAAGAGCTACATTTCTATATGATCCTGGGTCATCCAGGTCTTTGTCTATTTTAGGTATAAGTGTTATAATAGATTCATTTAACGTTTCTGGTGGGTATAGATGTATTCATAGAGTATGTTCAAACGTGGTGCAATCAGATCATAAAATGTTTTATAAAATTCCGAATCAATACCATCTGGTCCCGGTGTTTTACCATTTTTTAATGATCTGATTAATTCTTCGATTTCTTTTACTGATATTTAAGCATTTAGTGATTCTCTATTTTGTGAATCCAACCCATTTAGATTACATTTTTTAAAAAATGCTTCTATTCCTATCCTGTTTCTGTCATTTTAGCTGAATATAAATTTTTATAATATTGCAAAAATCTCTCATTAATATCTTTGGGTTGTACTAATGGTTCGCCATTGTATGATTTAATCCTATGGATGATTTTTTCTCCCTCCATTTTCCGTAATTGACGAGCCAATAATTTTTGAGGCTTATCTCCAAATTCAAATTGTAATTGTTTAGTTTATTGATAGAGTTTTAGAACTTGATCTGAGTATATTTTATTTAATTTATATTTCAGTGCAGCGATTTTGTTATGTTTTGTTATGGATGGATTAGCAGCATTCTCTGTGTCTAACTGTTTAATCTCCTTTTCCAATTCCTGTTGTTCCCTCCGATTCTCTTTATTATAAAATGCTTGAGAAGAAATCATAATTCCACGGGCATATGCTTCAAAACTTTCCCATAATAGGGAAGAAGATATTTCCGGTTTATCATTTATTTCAAAGAAAATCTTGATCTGTTCTATAATATATTCCTGAGTTACTTTGTCTTTTAAAATTTGTGGGTTAAATCTCCATTGTCCCTGCTTTTCCGTTTTACCATTTATTTTAATCATAAATGTTAAAAGTGCATGATCTGAGATTGTAATATTATGGTATTTTGAATTGTAAGTAAGTGATATGAGTTTAGAGTCTACCAAAAAATAATCTATTCTTGAATAGGTTTTATGTACAGCTGAGTAAAATGAATATTCTTGTCCAGTTGGATTTTCTACTCTCCAAACATCTTTAATATTACTAGTATCCATGTATAAATTTAATAAGTCATTGGACTGGGATTTGGTTTTCCTTTGTCTTGTGGATCTATCTAAATAAGAGTCTGGTGTACAATTTAAATCTCCTCCAATTATTAAGTTATGTTGTGCTATTTCCGGGATATTATTAAATATTTTCTTAAAGAAGTGGACTATCAAAGTTTGTTCCATAAACATTAACAAAAATCATTTTTTGTGCATTTAATTCTTCTATTACAATAATGTATCTACTATCACTGTCAGTTATAGTTGATGTATGTTTAAATAAAGTGCCTTTACGAAATAATATTGCTACGCCTCTGGATTTGTGTGTAGAACAAGAATGATATGTTTTATCTATCCATTTAGCTTTCAGCCTATGCTCGGCATCTTTTTTTAAGTGTGTTTCTTGAATAAAAATTACATTGCTTTTAAATGTGCTAGAACTTTACCTCTCTTAATTGGTTCATTAATACCTTTAACATTCCAGCTACAAAACGTTATTCCTTCATTCCCCGTATTCATTTTTAAATCTTGCATCTTTTGTCTATGGAGGTCTATAATAGAGCCAATGGTTCAGTTCGACAGATCCGACCTTACACCCGAACTCCGAATAGACGAATTTTAAGACCCTTGAATGTCTCTCACATGTATATCTCCTTTGATCCAATTTGTAACTCCATTCAAACTGAAAATAATGACGATAGGTTATAATAGAAGAAAATAGAGGATAGATTAAGAAATTAATAATGTGCACAAAGAAGGAAAAACCTACATCTAATATTAGTGTAGTTAGTGCTAGCCATACTAGCATGGCTAACCATCTACCGACTTCCGTAGTTGATGTTACCAACTTAACCAGCTCCCTGGTTTCTTGAAATTTTTATTCCATTGAAGTATTTTACTGGGGATATTGGATTTTAAAATATTCGGGTTCCAATAATCATAGAAACATAGAAACATAGAAATTAGGTGCAGGAGCAGGCCATTCGGCCCTTCGAGCCTGCACCACCATTCAATATGATCATGGCTGATCATCCAACTCAGTATCCCGTACCTGCCTTCTCTCCATACCCCCTGATCCCTTCAGCCACAAGGGCCACATCCAACTCCCTCTTAAATATGGCCAACGAACTGGCCTCAACTACCTTCTGTGGCAGAGAATTCCACAGATTCACCACTCTCTGTGTGAAAAACGATTTTCTCATCTCGATCCGAAAAGACTTCCCCCTTATCCTTAAACTGCGACCCCTTGTCCTGGATTTCCCCAACATCGGGAACAATCTTCCTGCATATAGCCTGTCCAACCCTTTAAGAATTTTGTAAGTCTCTATGAGATCACCCCTCAATCTTCTAAATTCCAGCGAGTACAAGCCAAGTCTATCCAGTCTTTCTTCGTATGGAAGTCGTGCCATCCCAGGAATCAGTCTGGTGGAACCTTCTCTGTACTCCCTCTATGGCAAGAATGTCTTTCCTCAGATTAGGAGACCAAAATTTTTCGCAATACACCAGGTGTGGCCTCACCAAGACCCTGTACAACTGCAGTAGAACCTCCCTGCTCTTGTACTCAAATCCTTTTGCTATGAATGCCAACATACCATTTGCTTTCTTCACAGCCTGCTGCACTTGCATGCCTACTTTCAATGACTGGTGTACCATGACACCCAGGTCTCGCTGCATCTCCCCTTTTCCTAATCGGTCACCATTCAAATAATAGTCTACCTTCCTGTTTTTGCCACCAAAGTGGATAACCTCACATTTATCCACATTATACTGCATCTGCCATGCATTTGCCCACTCACCCAGTCTATCCAAGTCATCCTACAGCTTCCTAGCATCGTCCTCACAGCTAACACTGCCTCCCAGCTTCGTGTCATCCACAAACTTCGAGATGTTGCATTTAATTCCCTCGTCCAAATCATTAATGTAAATTGTAAATAGCTTGCGTCCCAGCACTGAGCCTTGCGGCACCCCACTAGTCACTGTCTGCCATCCTGAAAAGGACCCGTTCACTCCTACTCTTTGCTTCCTGTCTGCCAGCCAGTTCTCTATCCACATCAATACCGGACCACCAATACCATGTGCTTTAAGTTTGTATACCAATCTCTTGTGTGGGACCTTGTCGAAAGCCTTCTGAAAGTCCAGATACAACACATCCACTGCTTCTCCCTTATCCACTCTACTAGTTACATCCTCAAAAAATTCAATAAGATTCGTCAGACATGATTTACCCTTTGTAAATCCATGCTGACTTTGTCCAATGATTTCACCACTTTCCAAATGCGCTGCTATCCCATCTTTAATAATTGACTCTAGCAATTTCCCCACTACCGATGTTAGACTTACTGGTCTGTAATTCCCCGTTTTATATCTCCCTCCCTTTTTAAAAAGTGGGGTTACATTAGCCACCCTCCAATCCTCAGGAACTACTCCAGAATCTAAAGAGTTTTGAAAGATTATCACTAAGGCATCTGCTATTTCTGGGGCTACTTCCTTAAGTACCCTGGGATGCAGCCTATCTGGCCCTGGGGATTTATCGGCCTTTAATCCATTCAATTTACCCAACACCACTTTCCGGCTAACCTGGACTTCACTCATTTCCTCCATCTCATTTGACCCGCGATCCCCTGCTATTTCCGGCAAATTATTTATGTCTTCCTTAGTGAAGACAGAACTAAAGTAGTTATTCAATTGATCTGCCATGTCCTTGTTCCCGATGATCAATTCACCCGTTTCTGACTGCAAGGGACCTACATTTGTTTTAACTAATCTTTTGCGCTTCACATATCGATAAAAACTTTTGCAGTCAGTTTTTATGTTTCCTGCCAGTTTCTTTCATACTCCATTTTCCCTTTTCTAATTAAGCCCTTTGTCCTCCTCTGTTGGTCTCTGAATTTCTCCCAGTCCCCTTTTCTGGCTAATTTGTACGCTTCTTCTTTTTCTTTGATACTATCCCTGATTTCCCTCGTTATCCACGGATGCGTCACCTTCCCTGATTTATTCTTTTGCCATACTGGGATGAACAATTGTTGTAGTTCATCCATGCAGTCTTTAAATGCCTTCCAATACATATCCACCATCAACCCTTTAAGAATCAATTGCCAGTCCATCTTGGCCAATTCACGTCTCATACCCTCAAAGTTACCTTTCTTTAAGTCCAGGACCCGTGTTTCTGAATTAACAATGTCACTCTCCATCCTAATGAAGAACTCAACCATATTATGGTCACTCTTGCCCAAGAGGCCACGTACAACAAGGCTGCTAACTAACCCTTCCTCATTACTCAATATCCAGTCTAGAATAGCCTGCTCTCTCGTTGGTTCCTCCACATGTTGGTTTAGAAAACTATCCCGCATACATTCCAAGAAATCCTCTTCCTCAGCACCCCTGCCAATTTGATTCATCCAATCTATATGTAGATTGAAGTCACCCATTATAACGGTTTTACCTTCGTTGCACACATTTCTAATTTCCTGTTTGATGCCATCCCAAACTCCACTACTACTGTTAGGTGGCCTGTACACAACACCCACTAGCGTTTTCTGCCCCTTGGTGTTTCGCAGCTCCACCCATATCGATTCCACATCCTCCAAGCTAATGTCATTCCTTTCTATTGCGTTAATCTCCTCTCTAACCAGCAACGCTACCCCACCTGCTTTTCCTCTCTGTCTATCCTTCCTGAATATTGAATATCCCTGGATGTTCAGCTCCCAGCCTTGGTCACCCTGGAGCCATGTCTCCGTGATCCCAACTATATCATAATTATTAATAGCTATCTGCACATTCAACTCATCCACTTTATTACGAATGCTCCTCGCATTGAGACACAAAGCCTTCAGGCTTGTTTTTACAACACTCTTGGCCCTTTTACAATTATGTTGAAAAGTGGCCATTTTAGATTTTTGCCTCTCTGTCTCTCTGCTCACACATTTCAGAAATGTGAGGATACATATATTTAAAACTTATTTAAGAATATAATAAAAAAAACGGAAAAAAGGGAAGAAAGAAAAATGTATAAAAATTAATAAAAAAAGAAAAAAAGGGTTTCCAAGGAGGGCAAATGAAATCAAACTCTATATTTGACTCAAAACATTCAATTATATGTAAGTATTAGTCATTAGTGATAATTATTAGCCTTGATTAGTAAAAATACCAAGCTATAGTTTTAGTATTTATTAATTATTTGTATTAGCAGTGCAGTTATACTAATTATTAATATCCATGGGAGAGTTTCTGATCCACATCTTTCTCCAGCTTCCTTAGACACGGCTTTAGTTCCATCCAGTCCTGCAAAGTCAGTTTATTCAGTGATGAAGTTCAGTTTTAAAAGTATTATTCAAGCTTCCTTTCGAGCCTTAATCTTCTGGGCAAAGTCCAGTGCCTCCACAGGGTTGGTGAAAAAGTGTTCATTCTGATTGTAGGTGACTGTTAGGGTAGCTGGATACCTCAGACCATATTTCAAGTTCTTCATTTCCCTCAAGATTCTTTTGGTCTCATTAAAGGTTTTTCTTTTCCTGGAGACCTCTGCTGGGTAGTCTCGATAGATACTGATCCCGTTTCCTTCAAATGTAAGATTTCTGTTTCTTGTAATTTTTTGCATTATCTCCTCCAGGACATAGTCGTACTGAATTTTTATTATCATTTGTCTTGGGGGAGCACCTTGTCTTGTCTGGCGTTTCATCACTGTATGCTCGAGCAAGTAAAGGCTTTTGATCCAGAGATAAAACTTTTTGCAGTAAATTTGCAGTAATTTCTCGGGGATCTTGATCCGCCTCTTTCCCTTCTGGAATACCCGCAATTCTTAGGTTCTGTCTTCTCTGGCGACCTTCCAATTCAGTACATTTCTCAGTTATTTTGCCCAGTGGTTCAGTTAGACGTTGGTTTTCGGTGATAAGCTTTGCTGTAGTCTGAGCACTTGTTTCGGCTAGTTCCTCAAAGCCCTTTATGGCTGACGTCTGTTGATTCAGTGCTTCCTCCACAGGATTCAGCCTTTCTTCAAGATCAGTTGTCACTTTTCTGATTTTAACATTTGTCTCGTTTGTCATACTTGCAACTTGTTCAGTCAGTATTTCTGCAATTTCTTTCTTCAGTTTATCCGATGTATTCATAGCCGTGATATTAATTTCAAGCTTTAAGTCCATCATTTCCTCCTTGATTTTTATTATTTCTTCCCCAAAATTCATCTTCAATTCTTCGTTTGTTTTTGCAAGTTCCCTCTTTAGTTCCTCCTTGAAGCCAACAATTTCACTTGCAATAAAAGTTTTAAGATCTTCACCTTCCGATTTTTTCATCGTTTTTTTTTTACACATCTTCTTGGGATAGCGTCCTACCTGAGCCTTCCATTGGGCCTTTTTCTTGTTCCAGTGGTTTCTGCCTAGTAACACGAATTTCTGCGCTGCGTATACACAGTAAGTCGCGCGCCTGATGACGTCACTCACTGCAATCGGTACAGAAGCAGCAGGCAGCAAGTAGGTCGCTTTCTCCCCGATTTTTCAACGTTTTTTCCAAGGAGCTGGCTGGCGTTGCTCTCTAGCCCTCCATAGCGCCACCGGAAGTCTTCATCCTCCAATATTCTGACATCTCACCCATATCTAACAATGATTCATATATCTCAGCAAGGGCACCTGTACTTTCCTCTCTAGTTTCCCAGTGTCCGTGGATATATCTGATCAGGGCGGGAGATGTGTCTACTTTCAAAGGTCTTAGAATGTTCCGCACCTCCTCAACCGTAATGCAGAAGTGTCCTCAAGACACTTCTATTTAACTGTCCCACATGTCCACCTTCTCCACTGTAAAAACAAAGGAGAAATCCTCACTGGAAACTTTGCCAGCCTCCTGCGGCTCCACACAGAGATGACCACTTTGGTTTCTGGGGCCCTATTCTATCTCCAGTTAACCTATTTCCTTTAATGTACTTTTAAAATCTCTTCAGATGTCCCTTAATATTATCTGCTGGAGCTATCTGCTGCCCCCATTTTGCCCTCCTGATTTCCTTCATAGGTATGCTCCTTGGTTCCTGAAATTTCTCCAGGGATACACTTGATCCCAGCTGCTTATACCTGTCCCATGCCTCGTCCTATTTCCTGAAAAGCCTCAATTTCTCTTGACATCCAAGCTTCCTTACGTTTGCCTGCCATGCCCTTCACCCTGAACACTTGTTGTCACACTTTTAAAAGCATCCCTCATTTCTGGATGTTCCTTTGCCTGCAAACAACCTACTCCAATCAACTTGAGCAAGTTCCTGTTTAATACCATCAAAGTTGGCCTTGCCCCAATTCAGAATTTTAATTCCTGGCCCCTACCTGTTTTTATCCATAACTATCTTAAAGCTAATAGAACAGTGGTCACTGGTCCCAAAAGCCTCACCCACGAACACTTCAGTCACTCGCCCTTCCCAATTTCCTAAGGATAGATTAAGCTTTGTCTCACCTATGTAGGGCCCTCTACCTATTGCTAGAAGAAATGTCCTGAACACATTTGACAAATTCCACCCCTAAGTCGCAAGGCATGGTGGCTTAGCTGTAAAGCTGCTGCCTTACAGCGGCAGAGACCTGGGTTCAATCCTGACTACAGTTGCTGTCTGTATAGAGTTTGCACATTCTTCTTATGACCACATAGGTTTTCTCCAGGAGCTCCGGTTTTCTCCCACATCCCAAAGGCGTGCAGGTTTGTAGGCTAATTGGCTTCTGTACATTGTAAATTGTCCGTAGTGTGTAGGGTAGTGCTAGCGTACTGGGTGATCCAGTCGCTGTTTATTCGACTGCTACGACTATGACAGTCGCCGAAAAAATCGCCTAAGTGGCACAGGCCCTTTATGGTCCAAATCTCTGCCCCCTGCACCAACTGCTGAGTTACATGTATATCTGCCCTATCTTCCTGTTTCTATGCTCACGAGCACATGGCACCAGGAGTAATCTGGGCATCACTGCCATATAACACCATATAACCATATAACAATTACAGCACGGAAACAGGCCCTCTCGGCCCTTCCAGTCCGTGCCGACCATTTGTTTTCCCCTAGTCCCATCTACCTGCACTCAGACCATACCCCTCCATTCCCTTCACGTCCATATACCTATCCACTTTACTCTTAAATGTTAAAATCGATCCTGCCTCCACTACTTCTGCTGGAAGCTGATTCCACACAGCCACCACCCTCTGAGTAAAGAAGTTCCCCCTCACGTTACCCCGAAACCTCTGTCCCTTAATTCTCATGTCATGCCCTCTGTTTGAATCTTCCCTACCCTCAATGGGAAAAAACGTATCCACGTCAACTCTGTCTATCCCTTTCATCATTTTAAAGACCTCAATCAAGTCCCCCCCTTAACCTTCTGCGCTCCAAAGAATAAAGACCTAACGTTCAACCTTTCTCTGTAACATAGTTGCTGGAACCCTGGCAACATTCTAGTAAATCTCCTCTGTACTCTCTCTATTTTGTTGACATCCTTCCTATAACTAGGCGACCAAAATTGTACACCATACTCCAGAATTGGTCTTACCAATGCCTTGTACAATTTTAACATTACTTCCCTACTCCTATATTCAATGTTCTGATTTATAAAGGCCAGCACACCAAAGGCTTTCTTTACCACCCTATCTACATGCGATTCCACCTTCAGGGAACTATGCACAGTTATTCCTAGATCCCTTTGTTCCACAGCATTCCTCAATTCCCTACCATTTACCATGTACGTCCTATTTTGATTTGTCCTGCCAAGATGTAGCACTTCACACTTATCAGCATTAAACTCCATCTGCCATCTTTCAGCCCACTTTCCCAAATGGCCCAAATCTCTCAGTAGACTTTGAAAATCTACTTCATTATCCACAACACCACCTATCTTAGTATCATCTGCATACTTACTTATCCAATTTTCCACCCCATCATCCAGATCATTGATGTACATGACAAACAACAGTGGACCCAACACAGATCCCTGAGGCACCCCACTGGTCACCGGCTTCCAACCTGACAAACAGCCATCCACCATTACTCTCTGACATCTCCCATTCAGCCACTGTTGAATCCATCTTGCTACTCCGCCATTAACACCCAAAGATTGAACCTTCTTAACCAACCTTCCATGGGGAACCTTGTCAAAGGCCTTACTGAAATCCATATAGACAACATCCACTGCTTTACCCTCATCAATGTTCCCTAGTTACCGCTTCAAAAAATTCAAGAAGGTTTGTCAAACATGACCTTCCAGGCACAAATCCATGTTGACTGTTCCTGATCAGACCCTGTTTATCCAGATGCTTATATATATTATCTCTAAGTATCCTTTCCATTAATTTGCCCACCACTGACGTCAAACTAATAGGTCTATAATTGCTAGGTTTATTCTTTGAACCCTTTTTAAACAATGGAACAACATGCGCAGTACGCCAATCCTCCGACACTATTCCCGTTTCTAATGACATTTGAAATATTTCTGTCATAGCTCTTGCTATTTCTACACTAACTTCCCTCAATGTCCTAGGGAATATCCTGTCAGGACCTGGAGACTTATCCACTTTTATATTTTTCAAAAGTGTCAGTACTTCCTCCTCTTTGAATCTCATAGTTTCCATAGCTACTCTACTTTTTCCCCTTAACTCACCGAGTTCAATATCCTTCTCCTTGGTGAATACCGAAGAAAATAAATTTTTCCTATCCACTTTACTCTTAAATGTTAAAATCGATCCTGCCTCCACCACTTCTGCTGGAAGCTCATTCCACACAGCCACCAACCTCTGAGTAAAGAAGTTCCCCCTCACGTTACCCCGAAACTTCTGTCCCTTAATTCTCATGTCAACATAGAAACATAGAAAATAGGGTGCAGGAGGAAGCCCTTCGGCCCTTCGAGCCAGCACCGCCATTCATTGCGAACATGGCTGATCGTCCCCAATCAATAACCCGTGCCAGCCTTCTCCCCATATCCCTTGATTGCACTAGGCCCTAGAGCTCTATCTAACTCTCTCTTAAATCCATCCAGTGATTTGGCCTCCCCTGCCCTCTGTGACAGGGAATTCCACAAATTCACAACTCTCTGGGTGAAAAAGTTTGTTCTCACCTCAGTGTTACATGGCCTCCCCTTTATTCTAATAGCCCTGTCCCACCGTGCAAGTTCATTCTAAGAGCTCTCCCGAGTTTAAAAAAAAATCAAACTTGTGGTAAGCACGGAGAATGAACGTAGCGGGTTCATCCAAGCTCGGAGACGTCTCTTAGCGCTAACGGCAGGTACTCGGGAAGACTCGTGAACATTTTTCAACATGATGAACAATGTCCATGAGAGCCCCGTGTACCGACGAGTGGCCGTTACCCTAAATCTCCGAGTTCGAATCAGGGCAAACTCGGGAGCACTCTTGGAATGAACTCGTACCGTGGGACAGGGGTTTAAGACTGTGGCACCTAGTTCTGGACTCGTCCACATTGGGAACATTTTTCCTGCATCCAGCTTGTCCAGTCCTTTTATAATTTGATATGTTTCTATAAGATGCCCCCTCATCCTTCTAAACTCCAGTGAATACATGCCTAATCTTTTCAATCTTTCCTCATATGACAGTCCCGCCATCCCAGGGATCAATCTCGTGAACCTACGCTGCATTGCCTCAATCACAAGGATGTCCTTCCTCAAATTAGGAGTCCAAAACTGTACGCAATACTCCAGATGTGATCTTACCAGAGCCCTATACAACCGCAGAAGAACCCCCCTACTCCTATACTAAAATCCTCTTATTATGAAGGCCAACATTCCATTAGCTTTCTTCACTGCCTGCTGTACCTGCACGCCAACTTTCAGTGACTGGTGTACAAGAACACCCAGGTCTCGCTGTACCTCCCACTTACCTAACCTAACCTAATTGAGATAATAATCTGCCCCCTTGTTTTTGCCACCAAAGTGGAGAACCTCACATTTATCTATATTATATTGCCCACTCACTCAACCTGTCCAGGTCACCCTGCAACTTCTTAACATCCTCTTCACAGTTCACACTGCCACCCAGCTTTGTGCCATCCGCAAACTTGCTAGTGTTGCTCCTAATTCCCTCTTCCAAATCATTAATATATATGGTAAACAGTTGCGGCCCCAACACCGAGCCTTGCGGCACTCCACTCGCAACAGCCTGCCATTCTGAAAAGGACCCGTTCACTCCTACTCTTTGCTTCCTATCTGCCAACTAATTTTCTATCCACGTCAACACTCTACCCCCAATACCATGTGCTCTAATTTTAGTCACCAGTCTCCCATGCGGGACCTTATCAAAGGCTTTCTGAAAGTCTAGATACACTACATCCACTAGCTCCCATTCATTCATCCTCAAAAAATTCCAGAGGATTAGTCAAGCATAATTTCCCTTTCATAAATCCATGCTGGCTTGGACTAATCCTTTTACTGCTATCCAAATGCGCCATTATTACCTCTTGAATAATTGACTCCAGCATCTTTCCAACCACCAAAGTCAGGCTAACTGGTCTGTAACTTCCCGTTTTGTCTCGCTCCTTTCTTGAAAAGTGGGATAACATTAGCTATCCTCCAATCCACAGGAACTGATCCTGAATCTATTGAACATTGGAAAATGATCACCAATGCGTCCACTATTTCTAGAGCCACCTCCCTGAGGACCCTGGGATGCAGTCCATCAGGCCCAGGGGATTTATCATCCTTCAGTCCTTATTAGCCTACCCAATACTATTTCTCGCCTAATATTTCTCGCTAACATGCACAACAACTTCCAGCCACTCACCCTCCCCCGTGAGAATGTCATGCAGCTGGTCCAAGATGTCTTGTATCCTGGCACCAGGGAGGCAATACACCATCCTGGAGTCTCAATTGCAGCCACAGAATCACCCGTCTGCCCCCCTAACTAACGAGTCTCTTATCACTATGGCTTTGCCTGTCAGTAAACTTCCTCGCTGTGCCTCAGAGCCTGTCTCAGTGCCACGGCCTCGCCTGCTTCTACTGCTCACCCTGACAGCTCATCCCCATCAACTGTGTCCAAAAGGGTCTACCTGTTTTGACGGGATATGCCACAGAGCTCACCTGCACACGACCTGAGGCCCACCGTTGGAGTATCCCCTGCCTTGCAAAGAGTCATTTTTCAGAGAGATATGAAATCAAGGCCCATCAGACTGTGTAACAAGTGGTGTAGTGTTGGACTGAATAAACTGTGCTAAGGAATTAAATGTTTCTGTGCTGTGGACAGGTATGTGTTGTTTGTGCACTAATTAGATCAGGACAGGTAAGTGCTGATTACTAGTTATTTAGTTACAATAGCAAATTCATCCGGTTATCCTCCGAGACACTAACTTCCTTCTGACTGCGAACACAAGCTATTGTACACGGTTTTAACGTGAATTATACTAAAGGGCCTGATGTTTTTTCAGCAATTACAGGCGACTAGGCTGTTTTCACATGGTCGCGGGGTGATGCCTGTATGGTCGTGAGTCGTCTCCTCAAGTCGCCTAAAGAGTCGTAACGTTTTTCTGGTCGCCGCTGTATTTTGAAATGTTCAACATTTTCGGTGACTGTGGGCTTGACGTAGCTTGTCTTCTCCAGTCGTAGGTTGTCGTCAGGATGACGCAGGTTGTCACCAGGTGACATTGGTTGTCGCCGGGTGCTGACTTCGGTGAATTCCGACGACAGGTACCGGCGACTGAAGTGTCTTCAGCTTCAGTTGTCGCTGACGGGGTCATTGCTTGTCGTAGCTTGTCGCGGGCGGACGTAGGTTGACTTCGGTTCTCGTAGGTTGTCGCCTGTGTGGTCATAGGTTGTTGTAGGTTTGGTCGTTGGTGGACGTCCTAAGTCGTGATGATTGGGTCGTCGGTTGTCGGTAGTTTGCCGTAGCTTGAAGTCAACCAGGTAGGTAGGTTGTCGTAGACATTGTCGTAGGGGAGGTCCAGTCGCCTCTTTTTTGGTGACCTGCTATGACTGTGATAGTCGCCAAAAAAATTGCCTAAGTGGGACCGGAACTTTACTCAGTGCCAGGGTCCAGGACGTCTCAGGGCTTAGCAATAAGGAGATGTTGGATGAGCTTGGAGACACAAGAATACAAATGCTGCAATCTAGGGGAACGACAAATTCTGCTGGAATAACTCGGAGGTTTTAGCAGCATTTGTGGGACCTTTCTGTTCCAAACCCTGCATCAGGATTAAAAGTGGAGGGGGAAGGTAGCTGGTATTAAGAGGAGAGGGAGATGGGCAAGATAGGGGTTACTAGGTGTTACATAGACCAAGGAGGGGTTAACAATGATGGCCCAATTAAGCACATGGGGGAGGAGGGTGATGGAGTTGAAAGACAGAGGTTGTTTTCTCTCGATCACCAGAGGTTAAGGGGAGGCCTGATGGAAATTTATAAAATCATGAAAGAGGAAGATGCGACTACCTGATCTATTCCTCTCATGATTTTATACACCTCTATAAAATCACCCCTCATCCTCCTGCGCTCCAAGGAATAGAGTCCTAGCCTAATCAACCTTTCCCTATAGCTCACACCCTCGAGTCCTGGCAACATCCTCGTAAATCTTCTCTGTACCCTTTCCAGCTTGACAACATCTTTCCTGCAACAAGGTGCCCAGAACTGAACACAATTCTTTAAATGCGGCCTCACCAACGTCTTGTGCAACTGTACTTTCCCCTGCAACCGCTCCCCTCAACTCCATCTAAGGACTCAAACGGTTTTTCCAGGTGAGGCAGAGGTTCACCTGCACCTCCTCCAACCTCATCTACTGAATCCACTGCTCCAGGTGTCAACTTCTCTACATCGGCGAGACCAAGCGCAGGCTCAGCGATCATTTCACTGAAGTCCTCCGCTCAGTCCGCCTTAACCTACCTGATCTCCCGGTGGCCCAGCACTTCAACTCCCCCTCCCATTCCCAATCTGACCTTTCTATCCTGGGCCTCCTCTGTTGTCAGCACAAACTGAAGGAACAGCACCTCATATTTCGCCTGGGTAGTTTACACCCCAGCGGTATGAATATTGACTTCTCTAACTTCAGATAGTCCTTGCTTTCCCTCTCCATCCCTTCCCCCTTCCCAGTTCTCCCACCAGTCTTACTGTCTCCGACTACATTCTATCTCTGTTCCGCCCCCTCCCCTGGCATCAGTCTGAAGAAGGGTCTCGACCCGAAACGTCACCAATTCCTTCTCTCCAGTGATGCTGCCTGTCCTGCTGAGTTACTCCAGCATTTTGTGTCTACCACATGACCTCCAAACTTCTCAATACCGACTGGTGAAGCCTTTTTGTCTCCCTGATCTACCTGTGACGTCACTTTCAGTGGACTACGTACAGCTGGGCAGCTCGACGGTGACGAGCCCGGCAGCTCCACAGTGAAGAAGCGGGCAGGTCCACAATAAAGAGGCGAGCAGCTCCACAGTGACGAGCCCAGCAGCTCCACAGTGAAGAGGCGGGCAGGTCCACAGTGAAGAGCCCGGCAGCTCCACAGTGAAGAACCCGGCAGCTCCACAGTGAAGAGCCCAGCAGCTCGAACGTTTATTTTTACAAAATTAAGTTTATTCAATTATTTATAATACTATTTACACAACAAACAATAATAAAACAGCCACCATAAAAAAATTGCCAAGCATTCTTTAATACTAAACATCAAAATACTTGATTACAACCTTGATCCAGGATACAGTTAACCCCCCGTGGTGACCAGCGGTCCCGGAACCCCTCCATGGTGTCTGTTGACACCGCATGTTCTTTTTCAAGGGACACCCGGGCACGGACATAACCCCGGAATAGAGGCAGGCAGTCAGCTCGGGCTGA
Source organism: Okamejei kenojei (assembly GCA_035221665.1). Classification (NCBI taxonomy): domain Eukaryota; kingdom Metazoa; phylum Chordata; class Chondrichthyes; order Rajiformes; family Rajidae; genus Okamejei; species Okamejei kenojei. Next base: position 72,940,189 of record CM069141.1, read on the forward strand.
GCCCTCGTCTGCTGGGTGCCGTGAATGGCCAGCTTGGCCAGGCCCAGTAGCTAAACAACCAGGATCTACCCACTCCCCTACTCAGAGGCTGCCCAAAGCTTAGGATGGTGGAACTAAAGTGGAGCCAGAAAACAAGGAGCAGCCCTTTCAGATATTCAAGCTGGGACTGCAACCTCAGCGCTCCATGTATACGTGAAACGTACATGGAATCATTACAGGCCCATCAGATCACACACCACAAGATTAACAGTTTCTACACCAAGGCCATTATCACTCAACTCTGCACTGAACACCACCCCCCCTCCCATAACCAATATTTTGTACTGCTATAACATTATACTGTGGAATATTGTACATTCTGACTTGACTTGAAATCCTTGAAGGCAGCGGCCCTGTTGGAAAAAGTACGTCGCCAGCATGTGCCACCTGGGAGGATGCCCAGCGTACAGGTATCTCTGCAGGGTCCTGAGGTGGAGTGTTGCCACCTGGGTGCGAATGCACACCTGTGACTGAGAGGCTCAGGACTGTCTGTTGCCCCAGAAGATGCCCAGAGATTTCACACAAAGGGTGGTGGGTGTACGGAAGAAGCTGCCAGAGGTGGTAGTTCAGGCTGAGACTATCCCAACATTTAAGAAACAGTTAGACAGGTACATGGATAGGACAGGTTTGGAAGATTATGCACCAGGCGCAGGCAGGTAGGACTAGTGTAGCTGGGTCATGTTGGCCGGTGTGGGCAAGTTGGGCTGAAGGGCCAGTTTCCACACTGTATCACTCTATGACTCCATAACTCAAAGAAATCCACCAACTTCCTCTGGATGATCCCACCAAAAGTAGCCATTGGGACCAAAGTGAACAAAACCGGTACCAGAGCATGGCCACCAGTCAGGTTATGACTAAAACCCTGCCCGAGTCGGAAAGCACCCTGAGGAGACCTGACCAGCGCCCCAGCCGGGAAATTACTTTCATAGATACATAGACAATAGGTGTAGGAGTAGGCCAATCGGCCCTTTGAGCCAGCACCGCCATTCAATGTGATCATGGCTGATCATCCACAATCAGTACCCCGTTCCTGCTTTCTCCCCATATCCCTTGATTCCGCTAGCCCTAAGAGCTCCATCTAACTATCTCTTGAATGCGTGCAGTGAATCAGCCTCCACTGCTGATTATTGCAGGGAATTCCACAAATTCACAACTCTGTGTGAAAAGTTTTTCCTCATCTCAGTTCGTAATGGCCTACCCTTATTCTTGAACTGTGGCCCCTGGTTCTCAACTCCCCCAACATCGGGAAGATGTTTCCTGCACCTAGCATGTCCAATCCCTTAATAATTTTATATGTTTTTATAAGATTCCCTCTCATCCTTCTAAATTCAAGTGAATACAAGCCCAGCCGCTCCATTCTTTCATGGTATGACAGTCCCGCCATCCCGGGAATTAAGTGCAATGGTGTAAATACACACACTCTCTCCACAGCAGCTCTCTCCAAACACTATCCGGGCCAGTAGCGGTTGTAGACTCATAGAACAATACAACACAGAAACAGGTCCTTTGGTCCAACTCATCCATGCTGACCAAGTTGCCTTCCTGAGCTAATTACCTGCATTCAGCCTATATTCGTCTGAATCTTCCTTATCCTCCCACCTGCGTTTTAAGTATTGTAATTGTAGCCACTTCTACCACCTCCACTGGCAACTCATTGCATATACGTAGAACATAGAGTCCTTTGGCCCACAGTGTTTGTGCCAAACATGATGCCAAGTTAAACTGATCCCATCTGCCTGTACATGATCCATGTCCCTTTAGCCCCTGCACTTTCATGTGCCTACCTGTAAAGAAGGTACACAGACACCATTGGATCTTTACTACTTTAATGAACATACATTATTGCCCTAGCTGTACGTGGTCTGTCACGATCACTAGAGAGCGAGCTAAGGGTGTGAAGGTTACAATTATACTAACTGGTGGGGGAGTGGACATCGTTACTATCAATTAAATGTGTATACACATTTCATCTACATCCTTCCTCTACAAAAACAAACAGTGAGTGACAGGGCGACCACGTCTCATGCGCTAGGGTAAATGCAAACAGTAAGGCACGGGAATACAGAATCACACGTAATCGCCGTAACGGTCCGCCGGCCTGACCAGGCGACCAGCCCGGGTCCGAACCTCGCCATCACCTCCTTCCCCGACGGGAACAAGCAGGGATGACGACGGGGCATGGGGGGGGCTACGGACAGGAGAACCCCTGGGCGATGAAGGCATCAGGGGGGACGGCGAAGAGGAGGGCGAGGAAGCCGGAGAAAGCGGGACCGCAGCCGGAAGACGGAAAGGAGAAGGACGAGGGGGGGACCCCAGAGGAACGGGCAAGGCACTAGGCCGCGAAAGTGGCAGTGGGGAGGCATACGGAGCCGCCGGGGGAGGGAGAGGCTCGTTCACGAGCCGGACATGCTGGCGGGACCGGCGGTACACCTTGCCGTCGTGGTTGACAAGGTACGAACGAGGGGAGCCGGCAGAACCGACGACCACAGCCAGCTTGGAGCGGCCAGAAATGGACCTCATACGGACGACCTGGCCGGGGAGAAGAGGGCGGAGGACACGGCAGGACCTGTCATGGGAACGCTTCTGAATACCGCGTTTATGGGCAATTCTTTTCCGGACCAGGGCAGGTTTAAGGACAGAGGGAGACAGGGACTGTTGAGACACCGGGACCGTGGGCCTCGTGACTCGGTACATGAGTCGCTGAGCCGGGGAACCCAGGGCATGGTCGCAGGAGATGTTGCGGAGGTTCAGCAGGGCCAGGTAGATGTCGGAGCGGGATAGGCGGCAACGTTCCAACAATCCTTTGGCACTGCGGGCCGCGCGCTCGGCCAGGCCGTTGCTCTGCGGGTATTCCGGGCTGCTGGTGTAGTGACGAAAGTTCCATCGTTCGGCAAAAGTACGGAACTTGGCGCTGGTGAACTGGCTGCCGTTGTCCGACTGCAGGCTGGCCGGGGACCCGAAGGTGGCAAAGTGGCGGCGTAGCTTCTCGATGACCGCGGAGGAAGAGAGGGAGTGGAGCTGGTCAACTTCAAACCAGCTGGAGTAAGAGTCGACAAGCACCAGGAAGTGCTTTCCGTGCCATTCGAAGATGTCGGTTGCCAGCGCAGACCAGGGCAGGTTAGCAGCTGGCTGCTGCAGGAGCGGCTGCCGCTGTTGCTGTGGAGCGAGGCAGTTGCAGGTAGGGCACGTGGAGATTCTATCCCGGAAGTAGCGAGGCATGTCAGGCCAGAAGAACTGACTCTGAGCGATGGAAAGGGTCGCTTCGGCCCCGGGATGGCCACGATGAGCGGTTTCAAAGTATTGTTCTCGTAGTGCTGCGGGCACCACCACCTTGTGCCCCTTCACAATCACACCATCACGCAGCACCAACTCGTCACGAACCAAGAAGTAAGGCACCGCTGCGGCCGGCAGGGAAGAACGGCGGTCTGGCCAGCCCTGCTTGATGATCGTGGCCAGCTGCTGTAGCGAAGCGTCAGCCGCCATGTGCTTGGCGAGGGACTTCAACTGACGTGAGGGCACGAAATTGACGTTTAGGACTATCAGATCGGACATCTCGTATGGATGGTGGGTTGTGGATGAGCGAGGCGCCCGAGACAGCGTGTCAGCAACAAACATGTCCTTGCCCTTGTGATAAACCACAGTAAAAGTGAAGCGTTGTAGCTGGAGCATCATGCGCTGGAGCCGGGAGGAGGCCATGTGTATCGGCTTGTAGAGGATGGTGACCAGAGGCTGGTGGTCTGTTTCAATAGTGAAGCAGGTGCCCAGGATATAGTCCTTGAATTTAGAGCAGGCAAAGACAACAGCCAGCAGCTCCTTTTCAATCTGGGCATAGCGTTGTTCAGCGGTCGTCATTGTGCGGGATGCGTAGGACACAGGCAGTTGCACCCCGTCATGGATCTGCAGGCAGGCGGCCCCGAGGCCAAACTTAGATGCATCACATGTGAGAACGATGGGGCGCAGGAGGTCAAAGTACTTCAGCATTGGCATGCTGATCAGCTTGGATTTGAGGGTGTCAAATGCTTTCTGGTGTTGCGGGAACCAGGCTCAGGCAGTGTTCTTTTTCACCAGGTCCCTCAGAGGGGCGCTCATTTCACTCAGATCGGGGATGAACTTTCCCAGGTAGTTGACCATGCCAAGGAAGCGCTGTAGGCCAGGCACGTCAGCAGATGCAGGCATCTCGAATATTGCGGCCATCTTCTGCGGGTCGGGCTTCAGCCCCGATGCTGTGAAGACATGCCCCACGTAGGTGACCTCAGGGACCCGGAACCGGCACTTCTTCGGGTTGAGCTTCAGGTTGACCTCCCGGGCCCGCTGCAGCACCTGGCGAAGGTGGTGGTCGTGCTCAGCGACGTTCTTCCCATAAACCAGGATGTCGTCGACAATGATGGCACACGGGAGCCCGGCAAACAGTTGTTCCATGGTCCTTTGGAACACCTCGCTGGCAGAGTTGATCCCAAACGGCATGTGGAGGAAGCGATACCTGCCGAAAGGCGTGCTGAAGGTCGTCAGGTGTGAGGATCGCTCATCCAGAGGTATCTGCCAGAACAAACTCTTGGCATCGAGAACCGAGAACACAGTGGCCGACCTGTGCAGCAACATCCTCCACCGTCCGCATAGGATAATGCGGGCGCTTGATGGCCAGGTTCAAGTCCTTAGGGTTGATGCAGATCCGTAGTTCGCTCTTATCCTTCTTCGCAGCGAAAACCATAGTAGAGACCCACTGGGTGGAGTCCGTTACTGGCTTCAGGATGCCCGTGGCCACCATCTCGCGAAAAGCAGACTCGACCCTGCCCCTCATGACGAAGGATGCACGGTGTGGAGGACGGACGACCGGCGTGATGTCGGGGTTGAGGGCAATCTTGTAGCTGCAGGGCAACCTCCCCAGCTACGAGTCAAAACGGTCCGGGTATTCGGCCATAGGGTTCAGGGGTGCCTCCACCAGGTGGACATCACTGTGGAAGCTCACCAATCCGAGGTCCTGGCAGGCCTCCACGCCGAGCAGGGGGTACATTTACCGTCTAGCAGAAAGAAAGAGAGGGGCCAAGAGGTCTTCAGCACCTTGCAGTGGAGAGTGGCCTTCCCCACAGGAACATGTACGCCACCCCCATCGGCACGCAAAACAGCACTCTCTGTGGAAACGGGCTCATTATTTCTTATCTTCTCGAACAGGCTTGTTGACATAACATTGGCAGCAGCCCCCGTGTCCACCTTAGCAGAGAAGGCCATGCCATTCACCGTGACTCAGACGGTCGGGTCTGTTATCAGAGCAGGTGCACCTCGCAGGGAAAATACACTCAGTTCGCTCTGGGAAGAGCCAGAGTCAGACAGGGGGAGTTCATCATGCTGGAGATGGGAACCAGATGCGGTATCATCACGTGTCAAGTATCGAGAGGGTTTCTGCTGTGGCTGTGCAGGGATCCCATGGGAACGACAGACCGCCGAGAAATGGTTGGGCTTGTTGCAGAAATTGCAGGTTTTCCCCAACGCCGGGCAGACATTAGAATGATGCGAAACAAAGTTACAATTCGGACAGCGTTGACGCGGTCTGGAGCCCGGCGCAGGGCTTGCCCTCTGTCGCCGAGGAGCAAAGTACTGGCGAACGGCAAAACTGGCTGCGTGGACCACAGGGTCAGGTGGCTGTACAGCGGAGGAGACAGCCTCAGCTGAACGAGAGGCATGCAATGCCTCATTGAATGTCAGTTCAGGCTTACGTAGCAGCTCAGAGCGCAGCTTATCATCCCGTAGACCAAAGACCAAGATGTCACGGGTCAAAGTCTCAGGGGTCAGGACATGCAGGTCGTATCGGCAAGCCAGTTGGCGCAGCGCGGCCATGAAATTATCAATAGATTCCCCAGGGTTTTGGCGTCGGGAGAACAGTTTGAAACGCTCTAGGATGTGGTTCGTGGGAAGGTCACACATCGCCGTAAATTTAGCAAGCAGACATACCGGGTCCTGGACACTCTCGCCTGGTCCATAGATGAATGACTCCGATCGCTCAAGCGCTTCGGGACCAGCCAGGTTCAGCAGAAGGGAGGCTTTGACCGCAGGGGCCACGGCAGGGTGAGCGATTGTAACATAATGCTCAAAGTCACGTCGGAACATACTCCAGCGATGAGTGATGTCTGCATCAAAGACTAAGATGTCAGGTTTAAGACAGGCAGAAGTCATCATGGCACAGGGAGGAGGTACTGGGACTAAGAAAATTAAATCCTGATAAACTGGAGACGCAGGAAGAAATATTTCTGATGCCATGTAAAGAAGGTACATGGACACCATTGGATCTTTACTACTTTAATGAACATACATTATTGCCCTAGCTGTATGTGGTCTGTCACGATCACTAGAGAGCGAGCTAGGTGTGTGAAGGTTACAATTATACTAACTGGTGGGGGAGTGGTTAGCATGGATATCGTCACTATCAATTAAAGATGTATACACATATCATCTACACTATCCAATAGCCTCTTAAATGCCATACTGCCTCCATCTCTACCACATCTGCATCTCCAGTTCCTTCTTAAACACTGGTTCCAGTCCCGGTTCACACCTTCAGCTCGTTTTCACTTCCATCCTGGGATTGGGTTGAGAAGTAGGGCAGATTCCAAAGCTATGAGTTATAAACTAGAGGTCACTATCAATCATTCCAGGAGAGAGACCAGTCACTAATGCCAGGAGTGAAGGAGGCAAGCAGAATCAATGCACTTCTGTGACATGTATTCCCAAAACACAAATTGGTTATAACACCATTGATGGCTTTGGGAATATTACTTGTCTTACACGGGCAGAATTAGTTATAATGTGATATTTTTCAGAAATTGACAGGCAGAGAAAAATAAGATTTTGCGCAAAAACAGTCTGGGAAAGAAAATGTTTCCATGTATCCTACCCATAGTAGTCAATCACCATTGCCTCTGAAAAAAATAGTCGATCAGTTTCACTGATGGTGCCATGAGCAATCACCTCTATTGACTTCTATTGACACTTGTGCTAAGATACTATATTAATCAATGTGGCACATAGTCTTTGGTATGTTGAACTTCAAGTAATAAACATAAACATATAGCTGGGGTGGAAGATTGCAACCTTCACGTGGTCCGCCCTATTTCAACGAATGCAACTAACCAGGCGTAAACAATAAAATAAAATCAAATAGAACAAGTTGTCCTACAACTTTAGGCTGTGCACACCATATGCAAGAAGAAGAAGAAGAAATGTATAGCTATTAAAAAGACCTTTATTTTGAAAATCCTGCTGAATAAATAACTGTTATTGTGATTTTAAACCCCTCGAGCCTCTATCCCCCTTTTCCCTATTGTCAAAATTGTTTTATTACACAATATTCTATGACTTCTAAGAATGACTATGGTTTCTTAGAAATGCAACTATTGCATTCATCTGTATTCTCGCCTGTTAGTTACATGTGAAGCATGTTGAACGAGCCACGCAGAATAACCGGGTGGTTCTGTGGGACGTAGGAAATTTGTGTCTCACATACGATACATCAGGGACAAGATGATTGCCAGGTGGAAGTGAAGAATGCCAAGGATACTCAGCGGTCAGGCAGCATCTGCACAGGGAGAGGTGGCAACAATCTAATTATATATAGTACAATTAGAATTGAGAAACAAATAAAACACAATTTAAAATTAAGAAATGTACCTCTCTTATCTCCTGCCGGTAAAAACCCCTCATTTGAACCTTCAACTATAGATAAAGCATTTATACAATGGGAAAAAGCTGGAATTAAAATCTTTGGAGATGTGTATGAATTGGGAAAACTATTATCATGTAAACAAATACAACTAAAATACAATTTGGGAAACAATCAGTATTTTAAATATTTCCAAATCTGTGACTATCTGAAAAAATACGCACAAGACTATCACAATATGTCTCCAGACTTACTGGAAGAAGTAATGAATACAAAGGCAGAATCAGCAAACCTAATATATATATATAATATTATTCTAAATGCAGAAATACCAACAACAAAACGTATCAGGAGAGACTGGGAAAAATAATTAAGTATAAAAATTCCCAACGAAAGATGGGAAGAATATCTATTAAATGTGCATAAATGTTCGATTAATGTAAGACACACCTTAATACAATTTAAAATCTTACACAGATTATACTATTCAAAAACTAAAATAAGTAAACTTTTTCCCAACGTCTCACCTATATGTGATAAATGTCAATGTCAAGAAGCTAATATAGCGCACTCATTTGTCTTTTGTACAAAAATTCAAACATTTTGGACTGAAATTTTTGAAATTTTCAGAATAGTATTTAAAATAAAACTGACTCCAAAAGCAGACTGGATTATCTTCGGGATATCGGAAGATAGCCCTGAATTAAATGTGTTTCAAAAGACTCTATTTGAATATGGCTTAATAACTGGAAAAAAACTCATCTTAAAATTCTGGAAAAATTCTCCTATACCAACAGTTAATATTTGGATTTCAACTATGTTCGAAACACTACACTTGGAAGATATGAGACTCCGACTAGCAGGAAAATCAGACTGTTTATACAAGACGTGGTCTGCATTTATAAATCTATTACAAGGATAAGGTGCAAGAATACCTCAAAAAGGTACCGGTGTCGGGTCTTGGTAAAGGGGGAAGAAAAACTGTTGAGTTGGTAGATTCCTTTGGAGATATGTTTATAATAAAGTAACTGGCTTTTCTTCTTTCTTTCTCTATCTTTCCCCTTTTCTTTTTTTTTTCCTCTCCAGGGTCTATCTCTTAATCTCCGGTCTCTAACTCTTCAAGGGTTTCCTTTCCCTCTGTCATGCTTTTGCACTTTCACATCTCTTTTTCACTCTTCTACTTTCTTTGCAAAAAAAAATACAATACTGTTTACTGTCATTTGAACCTCAAATGAAGTTCAAACGAAATTTGGTTTCTGCAGTCATACAACAAGAAAGGAACCAAGATACACACCAACACAATTTACACAAACATCCATCACAGTGAATCTCCTCCTCGCTGTGATGGAAGGCAAAGTTTTGTCTCTCCCCTGCACTCCCCATTTCTCCTCACGATGTCAAAGTCAAAGCCCCCGACGGGCGATGGTAAGTCCCGCAGCCATTAAGGCTGCACCGGGCGATGCAAGGCCGCGCTCCGGGTCTTAACGTTGGAGCCCCCGGCGGCCACTGTTAAGGCCCCGCTCCAGGTCATTTTCAACCCCACAACTCGGGCGGGAGAAGTTGCCACCGCGGGAGCTCCGAAAAGCGGTCTCCCACCAGGGACCCGCGAGCTCCAGATGTTACTGTCCACCGGTCTGCAGCTGGAGCCTCCGAGCTCCGGAGTCGGGTCGCAGCCACGCACCACCACAGCTCCTCCCGTTCCGAACTCGGCCAGCTCCACGATGGTGAGCAGTCTGCATGCTCCGCGACTGCAGCCCCAGGTCATTCCGGTTGGAGGCCGCTCCACAATGCTTGGCCCCAACGACAATGGAGACCCGGCAGGGAAAAGGTCGGGTCTCCGGTGCAGGGAAGAGATTTAAACGTTTCTCCACCCCCCACACATACACAGTTAAAAACAATTTAAAAAACCCACTAAAAACTATACTCAATGGGACAATTTTTTTTTTAAAAGACAGACGGACTGCAGAGGCCTCTGCAACATCGGTCGCGCCGCCCACTTGTCCCATCTGCACCCATCGTGCAGGTTCCCATTCATCACATCCACGTCTATCATCCTGACCTGGAAATATATCACGTCCTTAAGTGTTACTGGGACTAAATGCTGAAATTCCCTGTTGGCAGCTCCTTGAACACAAGTATTGTCTCACCATAACTTTCTCAATGGTAATTAGGAGCAGGCAATAATAGCCATCCTTTCACACATTCTGTCATTGAATACAAGGACATCGCAGTCACATTTACCCAATGCTCACTGCGCTGGTTCATCTTCCGCTCTTGGTTTGGCCAGGGTCGTGGCTTTGGCTGAGCGGTTTTGCTTTGTTTGGGAGATCAGTTCTCTCTTATTTCCCTCACCGTTTTTCCATTTACCTCTTGCAGACAAATTAGAAGATGAGCTGGAAATGCACACGGTCTGCCATCGGCCTGAAGACTTAGGACAGCTGCAGGCACAGACCAACTTCACCAGGGGAGAGATCCAGGTGCTGTACAGAGGATTCAAGAACGTAAGTATGCCTCGTACAGGCGGTCTGGATTTAATTTAGCTAAAGGGTCATATACGTCCATTGCAAATCACATTGAGGGGCAGCTTGTTGATGGGGAGAGTGAGGAGATGCTGACTTTCTGTGTGCTTCAACAACTGGGGAAGCTCAGTGCAACGGGGCCAAGTCTCAATGGAGAGACCAGAGGGTGGTGATCGGGTCACACTTTGAACAACTCATGCCTTTGGTGGCATTAGCACTGGTGTTACCATTGGTGAGATAGAGAGAATATACATTGCCTCGGCTCTGAACCATTATGCCTGTGATTACCGCAGCAGAGAGCAGGGGTCTCACGCCAGGGAAGTACTGAGCGAGCCCTGCACCAGGACACCACACATCCCACAACGTACTGGTGAGTAATTATCGCAGACTAACACCGGCCCACGCTGTCCATACCAACCATCAGCCTATTTATACAATACCATTTAACTCCCACCAGATTCCCATGCACCACTCTCCCTCCCACCTAGTTCTACACCTCACCTACACACGAGGGACCCCAGCATGTAATTAATCCACCAACGCACGTGCCTTTGGGACGTCTGAGTAAACTGGAGCACCCCAAGGAAACCCACGCAGTCACAGGGAGAACATGCAAACACGGCACCAGAGGTCTGAATCAAACCCGGGTCTCTGGACTGTGGGATAGTGGCTCCACTGTGGAGTCCTTCACAGAAACCATAGACACTGTGCTGCCCAGCCTTTTTCTCCACACCCTACTCTCTGCTAGTGTGTATTCTAAGATGCAGTGACAAGGAGTTGTACGACACGTGGTGTATCATTTATTTGCTGGGGCCATTCATGCGGTGGTTCAACTCACTCTCCGTGTTGTGAGGGGGTAGGGGGTGGGGAGGGGGCTGGAGAGTTGGGGTGAGGAGGGGGGGTGGAGAGTTGGGGTGGGGGGGAGGGGCTAGATCCACAACTGCCCTGGCTCTTAATTCTCATTTTCTTTTTCCAGGAATGTCCCAGTGGTGTTGTTAGCGAGGATACTTTTAAACAAATATACTCTCAGTTCTTTCCACATGGAGGTGAGTGGCATAAGATGATCCATCCAACATATTGTTATCACTCACTGCCAGAGTAGCTGGTGAGGCAGGCACTGGAGTAGACACGGCATAGAAAGATTAGATAGGCAATAAGGTTGATATGAATTTGGACGGGCTAGAACTTTATTTTGCAGCTTAGGATGCTAAGGGATGACTTTATTGGGGCATATGCAACTGTGAGGAACATGGGTAAAATGAGCAAGTTGTCTTTTACTAGCATAGGGGATTCTCAAAACTGGAGGGCATAGGCTTAAGGTGAGAGGAAAGAGATTTACGAAGGACCTCGGGAACAACGGTTGGATTCAGAAGCTATCCCTTATTTTGAATGAGCGGACACAGAAAGCTATAGAAATTGATGCAATAGAAACATAGAAAATAGGTGCAGGAGGAGGCCCTTCGGCCCTTCGAACCAGCACAGCCATTCATTGTGATCATGGCTGATCGTCCCCAATCAATAACCCGTGCCTGCCTTCTCCCAATATCCCTTGACTCCACTAGCCCCTAGAGCTCTATCTAACTCTCTCTTAAATCCATCCAGTGATTTGGCCTCCACTGCCCTGTGGCAGGGAATTCCACAAATTCACAACTCTCTGGGTGAAAAGGTTTTTTCTCACCTCTGTATTAAATGACCTCCCCTTTATTCTAAAACTATGGCCCCTAGTTCTGGACCCGCCCAACATTGGGAACATGTTTCCTGCATCTAGCTTCTCCAGTCCTTTTATAATTTTATATGTTTCTATAAGATTCCCCCTCATCCTTCTATACTCCAGTGAATACAAGCCTAGTCTTTTCAATCTTTCCTCATATGACAGTCCCGCCATCCCAGGGATCAATCTCGTGAACCAATGCTGCACTGCCTCAATCACAAGGATGTCCTTCCTCAAATTAGGAAACCAAAACTGTATGCAATACTCCAGATGTGGTCTTACCAGAGCCCTATACAACTACAGAAGAACCTCTCTACTCCGATACTGAAATCCTCTTGTTATGAAGGCCAACATTCCATTAGCTTTCTTCACTGCCTGCTGTACCTGCACGACAACTTTCAGTGACTGGTGTACAAGGACACCCAAGTCTCGCTGTACCTCCCCCTTACCTAACCTAACCCCATTGAGATAATAATCTGCCCCCCAGTTTTTGCCACCAAAGTGGATAACCTCACATTTATCTATATTATACTGCATCTGCCACGCATCTGGCCACTCTCTCAACCTGTCCAGGTCACCCTGGAACTTCCTAACATCCTCTTCACAGTTCACACTGCCACCCAGCTTTGTGTCATTTGCAAACTTGCTAGTGTTGCTCCTAATTCCCTCTTCCAAATCATCAATATATATGGTAAACAGTTGCGGCCCAACACCGAGCCTTGTGGCACTCCACTCGCCACTGCCTGCCATTCTGAAAAGGACCCGTTCACTCCTACTCTTTGCTTCCTGTCTGCCAACCAATTTTCTATCCACGTAAACACCCTACCCAATACCACGTGCGGGACCTTATCAAATGCTTTCTGAAAGTCTAGATACACTACATCCACTGGCTCCCCTTCATCCATTTTACTTGTCACATCCTCAAAAAATTCCAGAAGATTGGTCAAGCATGATTTTCCTTTCATAAATCCATGCTGATTTTGACTAATCCTTTTACTGCTATCCAAATGCCCCATTATTACCTCTTTAATAATTGACTCCAGCATATCCAGGGACACCCGGATGGTAGTTTGCCTCCCTGGTGCCAGGGTCTCGCATGTGTCGGAACGTGTCCAAAAGATTCTGAAAAGGGAGGGAGAGGAGCCTGATGTTGTGGTACACATAGGTACCAATGACATAGGCAGAAAAAGAGATGAGGTCCTGAAGGGAGAATTTAGGGAGTTGGAGGGAAAGTTAAGGAGAAGGACCAAAAGGGTAACGATTTCAGGATTACTGCCTGTGCCGCGTGACAGTGAGAGTAGGAATGGAATGAGGTGGAGGATAAATGCGTGGCTGAGGGACTGGTGCAATGGGCAGGGATTCAGTTTCTCGATCACTGGGACCCCTTTTCGGGAAGGCATGATCTGTACAAAAAGGACGGGTTGCACTTGAACCCGAGGGGGACCAATATCCTGGCAGGGAGATTTGCAAAGGCTACTGGGGAGACTTTAAACTAGAAAGGCTGGGGGGAGGGACTCGGGTAGAGGGGGCTAGGGGACAGAGTGTGGGGCAAGAGGCAGAGAAGGGAAGCACTCAGACCCAAAATGTAGGCGAGAAAGAGGAAAAAGATAATAGACAGAGAATAAGGGATGGTGGGTTTCTAAAATGTGTATATTTTAATGCTAGGAGCATTGTAAGAAAGGTGGATGAACTTAGAGTCTGGATTGACACCTGGAAATATGATGTTGTGGCAATCAGTGAAACATGGTTGCAGGACGGCTGTGATTGGAAACTAAATATTCCAGGATTTCGTTGCTTCAGGTGTGATAGAATTGGAGGGACCAGAGGTGGAGGTGTTGCATTGCTTGTCAGAGAAGATATTACAGCAGTGCTTTGGCAGGATAGATTAGAGGGCTCGTCTTGGGAGGCTATTTGGGTGGAACTGAGAAGTGGGAATGGTGTAGCAACACTTTTAGGGGTGTATTATAGACCACCAAATGGGGAGCGAGAATTGGAAGAGCAAATATGTAAGGAGATAGCAGATATTAGTAGTAAGCACAAGGTAGTGATTGTGGGAGATTTCAATTTTCCAAAAATAGACTGGGAAACACATTCTGTAAATGGGCTGGATGGTTTGGAGTTTGTAAAATGTGTGCAGGATAGTTTTTTGCAGCAGTACATAGAGGTATCGGCCAGAGAAGGGGCAGTGCTGGACCTCCTGTTAGGAAATGAGGCAGGTCAGGTGATGGAGATATGCGTTGGTGAGCACTTCGGGACCAGTGATCACAATACCATCAGTTTCAATATAATTATGGAGAGTCAGAACTGGACCTAGGGTGGAGATTTTTGATTGGAGAAAGGCTAACTTTGAGGGAATGCGTAAGGATTTAAAAGGAGTGAATTGGGACACATTGTTTTATGGGAAGGATGTAGAAGAGAAATGGAGGACATTTAAAGGGGAAATTGTAAGAGTACAGAATCTTTATGTCCCTGTTAGGGTGAAAGGAAATAGTAAAAATTGGAAAGAGCCATGGTTTTCAAGGGAAATTGGACACGTTTCGAAAAAAGAGTGATATCTACAATAATTATAGGAGGCATGGAGTAAATGAGGTGCTAGAGGAGTATAAAGAATGTAAAAAGAATCTTAAGAAATTACGAAGGCTAAAAGAAGATATGAGATTGCTTTGGCAAGAAAGGTGAAAGTAAATCCAAAGGGTTTCTACAGCTATATTAATAGCAAAAGGATAACGAGGGATAAAATTGGAACATTAGAGAGACAGAGTGGACAGCTATCTGCAGAGCCAAAAGAGATGGGGGAGATATTGAACAATTTCTTTTCTTCGGTATTCACCAAGGAGAAGGATATTGAACTTTGTGAGGTAAGGGAAAAAAGTAGAGTAGCTATGGAAACTATGAGATTCAAAGAGGAGGAAGTACTGACACTTTTGAAAAATATAAAAGTGGATAAGTCTCCAGGTCCTGACGGGATATTCCCTAGGACATTGAGGGAAGTTAGTGTAGAAATAGCAGGAGCTATGACAGAAATATTTCAAATGTCATTAGAAACGGGAAAAGTGCCGGAGGATTGGCGTACTGCGCATGTTGTTCCATTGTTTAAAAAGGGTTCAAAGAATAAACCTAGCAATTATAGTTTGACGTCAGTGGTGGGCAAATTAATGAAAAGGATACTTAGAGATAATATATATAAGCATTTGGATAAACAGGGTCTGATCAGGAACAGTCAACATGGATTTGTGCCTGGAAGGTCATGTTTGACAAACCTTCTTGAATTTTTTGAAGCGGTTACTAGGGAAATTGATGAGGGTAAAGCAGTGGATGTTGTCTATATGGATTTCAGTAAGGCCTTTGACAAGGTTCCCCATGGAAGGTTGGTTAAGAAGGTTCAATCTTTGGGTGTTAATGGCGGAGTAGCAAGATGGATTCAACAGTGGCTGAATGGGAGATGTCAGAGAGTAATGGTGGATGGTTGTTTGTCAGGTTGGAAGCCGGTGACCAGTGGGGTGCCTCAGGGATCTGTGTTGGGTCCACTGTTGTTTGTCATGTACATCAATGATCTGGATGATGGGGTGGAAAATCGGATAAGTAAGTATGCAGATGATACTAAGATAGATGGTGTTGTGGATAATGAAGTAGATTTTCAAAGTCTACAGAGAGATTTGGGCCATATGGAAAAGTGGGCTGAAAGATGGCAGATGGAGTTTAATGTTGTTAAGTGTGAAGTGCTACATCTTGGCAGGACAAATCAAAATAGGACGTACATGGTAAATGGTAGGGAATTGAGGAATGCTGTGGAACAGAG
Organism: Okamejei kenojei; assembly: GCA_035221665.1. Lineage (NCBI taxonomy): Eukaryota > Metazoa > Chordata > Chondrichthyes > Rajiformes > Rajidae > Okamejei > Okamejei kenojei. Next base: position 72,955,908 of record CM069141.1, read on the forward strand.
AGATCTAGGAATAACTGTACATAGTTCCCTGAAGGTGGAATCGCATGTAGATGGGGTGGTAAAGAAAGCCTTTGATTTTTGATTTGATTTGATTTTATTACTAGTCATTCGAACCTCAGAGAGGCTCGAACGAAACTCCGTTTCTACAGGCCATACAAACAAACAAACAGAACAATTCATAAAAAAACACGCAAACATTTAAATTCACACAAACATCCATCACAGTGGATCCCTCCTCACTGTGATGGAAGGCAAAGTTCTTCTCTCTCCCCCGCACCATCTCTCTCCCGATGTCGAAGCCCCAGGTGGGCGGTGTTAAGTCCCATGTCCATTGAGGCCACGCCGGATGATGTACGGCCCCGCTCCAGGCCCAAAGTCACAAAGTTGGAGCCCCCGGCGGGCGCTGGAATGTCCCGCAGCCATTAAAGCCGCGCCGGGTGATGCTGGTGTGCTGGCCTCTTTAAATCAGAGCATTGAATATAGGAGTAGGGAAGTAATGTTAAAATTGTACATGGCATCGGTAAGACCAATTCTGGAGTATGGTGTACAATTTTGGTCGCCTAATTATAGGAAGGATGTCAACAAAATAGAGAGAGTACAGAGGAGATTTACTAGAATGTTGCCAGGGTTCCAGCAACTATGTTACAGAGAAAGGTTGAACAAGTTAGGTCTTTATTCTTTGGAGCGCAGAAGGCTAAGGGGGGACTTGATTGAGGTCTTTAAAATGATGAAAGGGATAGACAGAGTTGACGTGGATAAGCTTTTCCCATTGAGGGTAGGGAAGATTCAAACAAGAGGGCATGACATGCGAATTAAGGGACGGAAGTTTAGGGGTAACGTGAGGGGGAACTTCTTTACTCAGGGGGTGGTGGCTGTGTGGAATGAGCTTCCAGCAGAAGTGGTGGAGGCAGGATCGATTTTAACATTTAAAAGTAAAGTGGATAGGTATATGGACGGGAAGGGAATGGAGGGGTATGGTCTGAGTGCAGGTAGATGGGACTAGGGGAATACAAATAATCGGCACGGACTGGAAGGGCCGAGAGGGCCTGTTTCCGTGCTGTAATTGTTATATGGTTATATTTCCCACCACCGAAGTGAGGCTAACTGGTCTGTAATTCCCCATTTTCTCTCTCGCTCCTTTCTTGATAAGTGGGATAACATTCGCTATCCTCCAATTTACAGGAACTGATCCTGAATCTATTGAACATTGGAAAATGATCACCAATGCGTCCACTATGCCTAGAGCCACCTCCCCGAGGACCCTGGGATGCAGACTATCAGGCCCAGGGGATTTATCATCCTTCAGTCCCATTAGCCTACCCAATACTATTTCTCGCCTAATGAAAATGTATTTCAGTTCCTCAACCCCCTTAGATCCTCTGGTCTCCAGTACTTCTGGAAGATTGTTTGTGTCTTCCTTATTGAAGACAGATCCGAAGTACCTGGTCAACTCTTCTGCCCTTTCCTTGTTCCCCATAATAATTTCACCCGTGTCTGCCTTCAAGGGACCCACATATGACTGCTACTCTTTTTCCCTTAACATATCTAAAGAAGATTTTACTGTCCTTCTTTATATTCCTGGCCAGCTTCCCTTTGTACTTCATCTTTTCAGCCCATATTGCCCGTTTTGTTTCCTTTTGTTGTCCTATGAAACTTTCCCAATCATTTGGCTTCCGGCTACTCTTGGCTGTGTTATACATCTTTTCTTTTAGCTTCATTCTATCCCTAACTTCTCTTGTCAGCCACGGTTGCCTCCTACTCCCTTAGAATCTTTCTTCCTTTTTGGAATGAAATGATCCTGCGTCTTCCGGATTATGCCCAGAAATTCCTGCTATTGCTGCTCCACCATCATTCCTGCTAGGATCCCTTTCCAGTCTACCTTGGCCAGCTCCCCTCTCATTCCCTTGTCCTGGGTAAAAGACCGACCATATACAGAGATGCCAAGTGTCCCGGATTCGCCGTATTTTGTCCCGGCGAAATAACCTTTTTACGGTGTTCCGGCAGCCAAACATGCTGTTACGGAACACCGCCGCGCCGGTGTTCCTCCCGTGGTGAACGCCGGCGCCATGTGCCCCCAGTTTGCCAGCCCGGCAGCTCGCAGCCACGCCCGGCCCAGAGCCCGGGCGGCGCCGACCCGCGCGATCAGCGGCACTTTCTTGCTGCCAGCCGGCCGCTCGCGGCAGCCCCATCACCAGGCCTCCCCCCCACCCCCACCCCCACCCAGTGCGCAGGCGCAGACCCGCCCGCAACCTTGCCAAGTGCGCATGTGCCGCACCCGCCCGCCGGCAGCCCGCTGATCTGCACCAGTGCGCAGGCGCAGACCCGCCGGCAACAACCCCAAGTGAGTATGTTACGGAGAGAAATGCATTTAACCCCATTTGTTACGGACAAATGGGTTGAATGTTACTGTGAACTAAATTTAGGGTTGGCATCTCTGCATATATCCTATCTATCACTGTCCTGAGTTTTCTTGTACTTCACAGTTTCACTGTCCTCCTGATTAATATTCCTGATTGTTTGTCTCATTGTCACCTTCCCCTCAGTTAACAATGAACCATTCTACATTTCCTTATCATCGTCTGCTTTGATCTGTCATTTTTACCAGGGCTGCCAACTCTCACGCAATGAGCATGCGACTCACGCATTTCACGAAATTCACACGTTCTCACGCTGATCACAGAATTTCTTAGGCTCAAATTTTTTTGTTTTAAGTCAAATAAATAAATAAATAGTCGCGAACAATTCAATTCGCTCAAGGCTTCCAGATCTCCTCCACACTCACCAATGAGAATAGTTTTCTGTTGGCGGGTTTCCCTTAAAGAACGAGCAATCTGATTGTCTTAAGCCCATCGCATGCTATTTAAAATGGCAGCGTACCTGCAGTAGTAATGATTCAATTTGACATTCATGGAACCAAAATCTGCAGGTGCTGGAAATTCAAAATAAAGCCACTTTAGAGGTGAGTAAAAACCATGAGGGGAACATGTAAGGTGAATGCATAGTCTTTTTGCCAGGATATATGATTCAAGAATTAGAGGGCATTGGTTAAAAGCAGCGATGCCAAGTTACCGGCAGCGAAGGGGTCCAATCTGGCCCGCGGGATGATTTAGTTGGAAAAAAAAGTAGTTTTGTTTAGAGTCTAAACTAAACTACACATTCCCGTGCAGATGGTGTGATAGGTGAGACACAGCGGTGGTCCCAGCACTGACCCATGAGGCACCACTTACACCTCACACCCTCACCTCCGGCGGCTCTGTGTACGGCGGCCACTCTGTCCACACCCCATGGAGTTTTAACCGCGGCCCGGAGCCAGGAGCGGACCGGGTGAGTGGGGGGGTCAGTGCCGCCTCCGGAGCCGCGGGGATGAATCTCGGACTAAGGCTCCACTCCGATGCCCGACCCCCGTGTCACTGACCCTCACCTCCCCCGGACCCCAACTGGACACAGAGCCCTTGGCCAGCCCGCATTCCCGGGGGGAGGAGAGAGGGAAACACTCCCCGGCCATTGCCAAGTTTCCGAATGTCCGCTCACTCCAGCTGCTTGTCGCCGCTTCACTCACATACACACCCTAACACACACTGACACACACACCCTCACACACACTCGCACACTCTCACACACAGGCACACAACCTCACACACACATTCTCACACACAATCTCACTCTCACACTCTCTCACACACACTGACACACCCTCACACAAACACTCTCACACACACTGACACACCCTCACACACACTCACACACACTGACACACCCTCACACACACACTCTCACACACACTCTCACACACACTGACACACCCTCACACAAACACTCTCACACACCCTCACACACTCTCACACACAGGCACACACCCTCACACATACATTCTCGCACACAATCTCACTCACACACACGGACACACCCTCACACATACATTCTCACACACAATCTCACTCTCACACTCACTGACACACCCTAACACATACATTCTCACACACAATCTCACTCTCACACGCACTGACACACCCTCACACACACACTCTCACACACTGATACACACTCTCACACACACTGACACACACTCTCACACACATCCTCACACACACTGACACACACTCTGACGTACACTCTCACACACGCTGACACACAATGTCACACACACCCTCACTTCAATCACTTCTATAAAAATTAGAGGCTAACTATGTTCATTGTCTGAGTTTGATTGCTGGAAGCAAGCTAATAAAAAGTACAGTTGTGTAGCCTAGATTTACAATTTGTTTTGTTAGAGCAACATTTGTGTCTGCTAATGTTCGATTTCAAATGGTTTATTAATGGAAAGGGTGCATTCGCACGTGCACAACTGATCCGGCCCACATGAGGTCGCATTTTGCCCAATCCGGCCCGTGACCTAAAATGAGTTTGACACCCCTGGTTTAAAGTGCGAAAGGAACAATTTAATAGGAACCTGAGGGACAACATTTTCACGCAGCGGATGGCGGGTATGTGGAACGAGCTGCCTGGGGAAGTAGGCAAGTAAAATGACAGCATTTAAAAAACATTTGGACAGGTACGTTGACAGGAAAGGTTTAAAAGGATATGGGCCAAATGCGGATAAATGGGACTAGTTTAGATGGGGCATCTTGATCTGCATGGACAAGTTGGGATCAAGGGCCTGTTTCCATGCTGTAAGACTATGACACATTGTAGAAAGTGTGCAATTGCTCTGGAGAGGATCCAGGGGTGATTTATGAAGATGTTGGCAGGGCTGGAATTTTTTTCACTTTGAAGAAAGATTTGATAACTGGGATTGTATTCTCTGCAGCAACGGAGGTGAAGAAAATACTTAGTTGAGGTGAATAATATGAGAATAGGACCAGTATCACTTAACAAAGTGCGTGGGAAGGAACTGCAGTTGCTGGTTTAAACTGAAGATAGACACAAAAAGCTGGAATAACTCAGCGGGACAGGCATCATCTCTGGAGAGAAAGAATGGGTGATGTTTCGGGTCGAGACCTTCAGACTGAAGAGGTTGAAAACCTGCCATATAGATGTAAAATAAATGACTGGAGATGTGTGTTATCCAACTAAAGGCAGAAATCAGAATCATGTGTTCATCTTTATTGATGTGACACCATAATAATTATATTAAAGAAAAAATAATTTAACGGGGTGACATGATGGCGCAGCGGTAGAGTTGCTGCCTTACAGCACCACAGACCCAGAGTTTATCCTAGGCTGTGGGCTGAGGAGCTTCAGGTTTGTGACCCAACTCACGGAACTACCTGGATTTTTAACATATTGTGTAAAAATATTGCATAAATCATACCTGAAACTCGTCAAGACCACAACCTGCACATTTTTAAGAAATATGAGAAAAACCTCAGATTTTCTGAGTGGTAATTGCCCAATCAATGCACGTTTGACATTGAGGTCGGACGCAAATTGACCAATCCCGCGCTTTGTTTTATGGTCGCGGCAGCGAGGAGCCTGGGATCATGGCTGCCTCCTCATTACATCAAAACAATTACAAGGTTTCCAAGGAATAAAGGTCATGCTCACCTTGCTGATCATTTTATTTTTCAATTGATTTATCTTTATAAAGTTATGATGTGAACTGTTAAATAAAAATGATAAATAACAAATGTAGAGCTAGGGTTAGGATTAGGGTCAGTCAGTCTGTCGGCGGGCTTGTCGATAGGCCGATGGATGCTGTGGAGGATCGGTCGGGCCGGGCCTCCGGTGGGGGTGGTGAGCGTTGGGCCGGGCCTCCGGTGGGTGTTGAGCGTTGGGCCGGGCCTCTAGTGGGTGCTTGCGAGTGGTCAGTTGGGCTGTCGGCCGGCCGGTGTTGCAGCAAGCGTGCCAGCGGTCTGAAGGAGCCGACACTATGGGGATGCTGAAGGCGGCCTGAGTGGTGTGTAGAGCAGTGCTGCTCCCCACCATCATCATCATCAGAAGGGCATGCTGGACGAGGGGGGCAACTTAGGGTTAGAGTTAGGCATTTTCCTGTCAGTGGAAGATGCCTTAGCCTTCCCCCAGCCTGGCACTGCCCTGTCCCACTGTGGCCATGATCCCCACTCTGCACACTGGAAGTCAGTGGGGTTCAGTAAACGGGGGAAACCCACAGGAATGGCCCTCACCCATTAATTAGGCTGGTTCAGGAGCCGGACACCTACGGCAGTCTCAAACAAAAAAACTCACAATTATATTCATTATATTATTTTTATATAATATAATTATATATGATTACAGTCATATTCACAAGTCATACACACACACACACACACACACACACACACACACACACACACACACACACACACACACACACACACACACACACATATATGATATCATAATATATGGTTTAAAGAGACTGCAACACAGAAATAGGCTCCCCATGGTGTAATATGGGCATTGGACACTAGATGGCGTTTACCTTTTCGATCTCATTTTCTAATTAGTTTAATTAGTTAATGTGAAACTTTTGGAACTGACGACTTATGACTTCTCAATTATATTTTATCTAAATCTGTGCAAAATTTCATGTAGTTCCGAGACATGGGTCATGAAAGTTGATTTCTAGACACATTTTGATGCTCGGCCCACAGCTTATCCTGACTACGGGTGCTGTCTGGACAGAATTTGTACATTCTCCCTATGACCACATGGGTTTTTTTCCAGATATTCCGGTTTCTCACACATCCAAAAGAAGTGCAGGTTTGTAGGTTAATTGGCTTCTGTAAATTGTCCCTGGCATGTAGGATAGAACTAGTGTATGGTAGATTGCTGGTCGGTGTGGACTTGGTGGGCTGAAGGGCCTGTTTCCATATATATGTTTTACATATATATCTTAATTTCATTGAACCATATACTTGGTTGAATATGTGGCATTTTCGTCTTGTTTCTATAGTCAAAGGGTAAGGTTGATTAATTTATTTGTGCAGACCAGTGTTGGAAGTCTGACTCCTCTTGCCTTGTTTCTATGGATTTTATTCTATATATGAGCATAACAGCACGAATTATAATCTGATTTTCATACATGAATATACTAAGGTCATTCATGTGCTGCACCTGTTGATCAGAGCCTTGTAATTAGGAATGTAATTTAGCCTAACATTATTCATACCTAATCCAATTTAAAGCATAAATGTTGCATTCAAGTGTAAGTTAAAATACTTGCTACAGTATGCACCAGATTGCACAATTTCAAGCTGAAAAATGCAAAAGGTCCGTACTATAGGAGGGGGACACCCCCCTCCCACACCGTCTCCCCCTCGGTCACTGCGCTCCCTCACAGATTTTCACTCGATTCTCACCCAATGTTGGCAGCCCTGTTTTATGATCTTACCCCTCCAAATTAGAGATTTAGTCCCTCTTCCCAAACTCTCAGTTTGAAGAAGGGTCTTGACCCGAAACGTCACCCATTCCTACCCTCCAGAGATGCTGCCTGGCCCACTGATTTACTCCAGCATATTTTGTCTATCTACAGTGGATAGGTATATGGACGGGAAGGGAATGGAGGGTATGGTCTGAGTGCAGGTAGATGGGACTAGGGGAAAACAAATGATCGGCACGGACTGGAAGGGCCGAGAGGGCCTGTTTCCGTGCTGTAATTGTTATATGTTATATGTTATGTTACAGTATGATCCTCATGTGTTTATCCTCAATAAGGACTCCTATATTCCAGTAAGGTTAAATCCAATCTCTCCTTATAACTACATCCCTCCATTACAAGCAATACCCTGGTGAATGTCATCTGCACTCTCTGTTGCTACCCCATGCTTTCTGTAGTATGATGATCAGAACTCCACAGAATATTCTCAATGCAGTCTGACAAATACTTTGTACAGCTACAACATCAAACATAGAAATGTACAGCACAGGAATAGGCCTTTGGTCCACAATGCCTGTATCAACCAAGATGCCAAATTGAACTAACCCCATTTGCCTGCACATCATCCATGTCACACTAGTTCCAGTCTGTTCATAGATGCCTCTTAAAGTCCACTGCCACATCTGCTTCCACCACCTCCCCAGCAACTCCTTCCAGGCACAAGAAACTTGCCTCATAAATCTCCTTTAAATTTTCCTTCTCTCATCTTCAACCTACTGCCTTTAATTTTTAACATTTCTACCCCTGGTAAAAGATTCTGACTGTCTATCCTATCTATGCCTAAACCTTTGTCAGATTCCCTCAGCTTCCAACTATCTGGAGAAACAAATCAATCTCTCCTTACAGCTAATATCCGCTAAACCAAGCAGCATCCAGGAAATCCTTTCCTACACCCTTTCCAAAGCCTCCACATCCTTCCTGTAATGCAGTGACCAAAACTGCAGGTAGTAATGGAAATGCAGCCGCATCAAAGTTTTTATAGCACAGGTGGCACGGTGGTGCTGCGGTAGAGCTGCTGCCTAACAGCACCAGAGATCTGGGTTTAATCCTAACCACAGGTGCTGTCTGTACAGAGTTTGTACGTTCTCCCCGTGACCTGCGTGAGCTTTCCCCGGGTCCTCCAGTTTCATCCCACATCCCAAAGACGTGCATGTTAACTGGCTTGGTAAAATTGTAAATTGTCCCTAGTGTGTGCAGAATAGTGTTAGTGTACAGGGAGCACTGGTCAGCACGGAATCAATAGGCCGAAGGGTCTGTTTCCATGTGATATCTAAACTAAACTAAATTAAAGTGGCTCCAGACACAATGCCCTGAATCATATCCATAGTATCCTCCAGGATATTTGAAATGAGCACATCCACTTTGTTTTGGGCATTTGCAGCCCCTCCCCCCAGTAATGCAAAGTATTTACCATTTCCTTGATTGGACTGCACTCGTCCTTTTTATTTATCCATTGATCCTTGATCTTTATTTTGATAATACTTACCACTTTTCTCTATTAATCACTTTTTCCCCTCCCTTTTTGCCTTTCAGTGCTCCGGTCTATTACTATCCTTGCCATTGTATGAGCTCTGGATTTAATATTTTCCTTGACCTCCTTTGTTAATCACAGATAGCTCATCTTTCCAACTGATACTCTTTCTGATTACGATAAAGTTAATCAAGCATTTTACTCAAATACCTGTCATTACTTATGTACTCTATTCCTTAACGTATCTATTGTGCCCTCCATAATGTTTGGGACAAAGACCCATCATTTATTTATTTGCCTCTGTACTCCACAATTTGAGATTTGTAATAGAAAAAATCACTTGGTTAAAGTCCACAGTGTCAGATTTTAATTTAAAAAAAATTGTTATTTTTATACATTTTAGTTTCACCATGTAGAAATGACATGTAGAAATAATCTTCCCATTTCAGGGCACCATGTTTGGGACACAACAATGTCAAGTAAATGAAAGTAGTCATGTTTAGTATTTTGTTGCATATCCTTTGCATGCAATGACTGCCTGAAGTCTGTGATTCAAGGACATCACCAGTTGCTGGGTGTCTTCTCTGGTGATGCTCTGCCAGGCCTGTATTGCAACCATCTTTACCTTATGCTTGTTTTTGGGGCCAGTCCCCTTCAATTTTCTCTTCAGCATATAAAAGGAATGCTCAATAGGGTGATTGATTTGGCCACTCAAGAATTGACCATTTTTTAGCTTTGAAAAACTTCTTTGTTGCTTTTGCAGTATGTTTGGGATCATGGTCTTGCTGTAAAATGAACCGCTGGCCAATGAGTTTTGAGGCATTTGTTTGAACTTGAGCAGATAGGATGTGTCTATACACTTCAGAATTCATTATGCTACTGCCATCAGCAGTTGTATCACCAATGAAGATAAGTGAGCCAGTACCTTCATCAGCCATACATGCCCAGGCCATAACACCCCCACCACCTTGTTTCACAGATGAGGTGGAATGCTTTGGATCTTGGGCAGTTCCTTCTCTCCTCCATACTTTGCTCTTGCCATCACTCTGATATGGGTTAATTGTCATCTCATCTGTCCACAAGACCTTTTTCCAGAACTGTGGTTGCTCTTTTAAGTACTTCTTGGCAAACTGTAACCTGGCCATCCTATTTTTGCACCTCAGAATGTTTGTTCATGAAGTCTTCTGCAGACAGTGGTCATTGACAAATCCACACCTGAAGAGTGTTTCTCATCTGTCGGACAGATGTTTGGGGATTTATTTTTATTATAGAGCAAATTTTTCAGTCATCAGTTGTGGAGGTCTTCCTTGTCCTGCCACTCCCTTTGCAATTAGTAAGCTCACCAGAGCTCTCTTTCTTCTTAATGATGTTCCAAACAGTTGATTTTGTAAGCCTATGGTTTGGCTGATGGCGCTAACAGTTTTACTCTTGTTTCTCAGTCTCATAATGGCTTCTTTGACTTTCATTGGCACAACTTTGGTCCTCATGATAAACAGCAGTAAAAGTTCCCAATGGTGATGGACAGACTGGAGGAAAGACTAGGTGCTGAGAGCTCTCTTACACCTGCATTAAGCAGGCATTTAAACACATCTGACCAATTATAAACACCTGTGAAGCCATGTGTCCCAAACATTGTGGTGCCCTGAAATGGGGGGACTATGTATAAACCCAGCTGTAATTTCTACATGGTGAAACCAAAATGTATAAAAAATACCCTTTAATAAAATCTGACAATGTGCACTTTACCCACATGTGATTTTTTTTCTATTACAAATCTCAAATTGTGCAGTACAGAGGCAAATAAATAAATGATGGTTCTTTGTCCCAAACATTATAGAGGGCACTGTATTTTAGAAACCCCAGACCGTTTTTCCTTCATACCTTTACAATTGGCCTTATTTTTGAGGACGCTGGAGAATAAGGTGAATGAACACAGGCATAATGACGAGCTGCTGAGAAATGTTATGCAGGTGCAGACTGTTGCGAATTAATGAAATTAGTTATAAATCAGAACTCACTGGCCAATCCCAAATGTCTCCAGACTGTCTGTGAAACCCACCTTCTGAACAAATGTTGGACTTGCATTCCAACATTTCTTCACATCAAGTGGTGTTAATTGTTGTCACAACACAGCTGTGAAGTGATGGGAGCTTGCTGCTGCATTTGCCATATGGTGTATGATGACATTAATAGCTACAGAGTGAAGCATAGAATGGTTGACATGACTGGTGGATTCTCAGAACTCCTTGATTTGTCAGAAAGTATATAGCCACAGACTGTAATGAATTAAATGGCAATAGGTATATAGACTAAGGTGTATAAAGATTACAATAGTTGCAGACTAGTTGAAGTCTAGTGACAATCCACAAGAGAAGCTGTGGAATTTGAATTTAGTTAAGAATAATCTAGAATTTTAAAATATGTAAATTCCAACTATGGTAGCACTGACCATGAAATAACCAGAATGTTGGAGAAAGCTATCGTGTTGACTAACATCTTTTAGTAAAGCTATCATCTATCAATCCAGATTCATTAGCCCCGCACTGCCTGTTTCGATCTCCTTCCCAAAATCCACGAGCAGCAATTGCCATGGTTTCTGCCTGCTCCTGCCCCACCAAACTAACTCCCGTGTACATAGATTCCATCTTGTGCCCTTTGTCCAGTTGCTCCTGACCTGCACTTCACAGCCTCTTCACCACTTCAATAACTTACAACTCCTTGACCTCCATCCTCTCAGCTTTACACCTTTACACCACTATTCATAAATCAGGGAGGCCTCGGAGCCTTCCGCTACTTCCTTGAACAGAAACCCAATCAGTACTCTTCAGCTAATGCTCTCCTCCGCATGTTCTCACCCTCAACTACTTCTCTTTTGACTCATCTCACTTTCTTCAAATCAACAATGTAGCCATGGTCACTTGCATGGGCCTCTGCTATCCCTGCCTTCTTGTTGGTTTAGAAACATAGAAATTAGGTGCAGGAGCAGGCCATTCGGCCCTTCGAGCCTGCACCGCCATTCAATATGATCATGGCTGATCATCCAACTCAGTATCCTGTACCTGCCTTCTCTCCATACCCCCTGATCCCTTCAGCCACAAGGGCCACATCCAACTCTTAAATATGGCCAACAAACTGGCCTCAATTACCTTCTGTGGCAGAGAATTCCACAGATTCACCACTCTCTGTGTGAAAAACGATTTTCTCATCTCGGTCCTAAAAGACTTCCCCCTTATCCTTAAACTGTGACCCCTTGTCCTGGACTTCCCCAACATCGGGAACAATCTTCCTGCATCTAGCCTGTCCAACCCCTTAAGAATTTTGTAAGTCTCTATGAGATCACCCCTCAATCTTCTAAATTCCAGCGAGTACAAGCCGAGTCTATCCAGTCTTTCTTCATATGGAAGTCGTGCCATCCCAGGAATCAGTCTGGTGAACCTTCTCTGTACTCCCTCTATGGCAAGAATGTCTTTCCTCAGATTAGGAGACCAAAACTGTACGCAATACTCCAGGTGTGGCCTCACCAAGACCCTGTACAACTGCAGTACAACCACCCTGCTCTTGTAGTCATATCCTTTTGCTATGAATGCCAACATACAATTTGCTTTCTTCACAGCCTGCTGCACCTGCATGCCTACTTTCAATGACTGGTGTACAAACAGTTCTTGTTCCAAACATACCCCAACATCATTCCTGAGCTCTTTCCCCACTATACCAATGACCGCATCAGAGATATCTCCTGCATCTGTGCAAACCTCATTGAATTCATCAACTTTATGACCAACCTCCACCCTGCCCTCATGTTCATTTTGACCATCTCTGGCACCTCTCTGTGATTTCTCCATCTCTCTGTCTCCATCACAGGGGACAGACTGTTAATCGACTGCCATCTACTATCAACTCCCACAGTTACCTTAATTTACCTCCTCCCTCGCTGTCTCTTGTACTAGAACGCCATCCCTTACACTCAATATCTCTGTGTTGGTTCCCAAGGTGAGGTTTTCCACCCGAGCACATCTGAAATGAGAATGTTCTGGATGGTGTCAAGCTTCTTCAGAGCTGTTGGACTTGCCACTCATCCTGTCAAGGGGAGAGGTCTCCTTGTAGATGGCGGAAAGAACTTGTGGTGTCAGGTTGTGAGTCACGCCTCATACAATACCCAGCCAGTTCTTGTAGCTATAGCATTTGTGCAGCCGGTGCAGGTGAGTCTGTGACCATTGGTGACACTAAGTGTTCACTCAGTGATGGCAATGCCACTGACTCCCTCTGTTTGGACAAGCTCATTGCCTGCTATTCTGGAGGTACAAACGTTAGTTGCCACATCTGATGTCTGAATGTTGTCCCAGATCTCTTTCATGACGGTGTGGGCTGTTGCATTTGATGAGGAGATGTGAATGGAAAGGAACAATCTGCAAACATCACCACTTCTGACCTTATGCTCATCTTTCTGTCTTGGGCCTCCTCCTTTGCCAGTGTGAGGTCACAAGCAAACTGGAGGAACAGCACATCATCATTTGCTTGGGTAGCTTACAACCCAGCGGTATGAATGTGGAAATCTCAAAGTTTAGGTAACTTACCCCACACTTCTCCCCACTCTTTGCCACCCCGCCCTCTTACACACCTTCCTCCACTAATATTTGGTGACTCGGTTCCCAACAATGTATCCCTCTTAGGATCACCCTGCCACTAGACAACAACCAGCCCCCCGGGGAACCTCCCAGCCTGAGGTGATCAGTTGCCCGCCCTGGTTTTTCCTGGTCTTGCTTCTCGTTCCCTCAACCCACATTCAGCCTGAAGAAGGGACCCGATTCAAAACATCAGCGGTCCGTGTTCTCCAGAGTTGCTGCCTTACCCGCTGAGTTACTCCAGCATTTTGTGCCTATCTTTGGTACATACCAGCATCTGCAGTTCCTTTTTCTTACAATATTGCAGTGAGATGGTGTCAGCACTAACAACACGGCGGATCCAGAAGGCAGATCACTGCCACTTCTCACATCCATCTAGGGATGGGATAAATGCTGGGCTTGTCAGCGATGCCCAAATGCCAAGGATGAAAATATTTTTTAAATGCTTAGAACTGGGAAGTCATGCTGGAATTTGTATAAAACACCAGTCTGATGACACTGAGCAATGTGTACAAGTGTGCTCATTATATTTCTGCACAGAATTAATTAGAGAGAGAGCAGACGAGATTTCCCAGATTGTTGTAGGAAGGAACTGCAGATGCTGGTTTACCGAAGATGGGTCCACTCGAAATGTCACTCATGCCTTCTCTCCAGAGATGCTGCCTGACCTACTTCAGCATTCTGTGTCTATATTCCGCAACTGCAGTTCCTTCCCACACAGAGTAAAGGTCATGTGGGCTTTGTGCGGAGAGTGAGTTATGGAAGGCAGTCAACTCTGGCCAGTGGCCATCTCACTGCAGGTGTAGCAGCCGGGCAGCAGTGAGTGAGGCAATCAACCTTACTCTTTTACACCTTGCTCTGTATCTTGTATCTGCTTCTGTCCACACTGGCCTGCTGCCTGCCCTTGGAACTCAGCACCTGTGGGAGGCTGCTTCACGTGGGAAGGGGAGAGCTTTCATGCAAGTAGATAGAGTTAGTGTCCCCTTAGACCGCAGCCAGACTCCTGGTAACGAGGCACCATTGCAGGCAAAGCTAACCTCCTGGGGTGGAGACAACCTCACTGCCCACTCCGTCTCCCTGTCCACACCGTCTCACTGTCCACACTGACCGTCTCACTCCCACACTGACCATCTCACTGTCCACACAACATCTCATCTCACCACGTCACCACAATCTCAAGTCAGTCTATTCACATCGTAAGTGTTCAGACCATTGGTGTGTTCACATTATGAGCGTGATCACAGGTTAGATAAACAGATTGTTTCTCTCGAGGTCAGAGAATGAGGGGAGACCTGATAGAAGTATATAAACAGGAGAGGCATCGGTGAAATATGCCAGAGCCTTTCTCTCAGGGCTGAAAAGTTAAAGATTCAAAGGCATAGTTTTAAGATGAGAGAGAGAAATTTTAACGTTTAGAGAGACACAAAAATCTGGAATAACTCAGTGGGACAGGCAGCTTATCTGGGTAGAAGGAATCAGTGATGTTTTGGGTCGAGACCCTTCTTCTCGACCCGAAACATCACCCATTCCTTCTCTCCAGAGATACAGCCTGTCCTGCTGTGTTACTCCAGCATTTTGTATCTATCTTCGGTTTAAACCTGCATCTGCAGTTCCCTACAAATTTAAAGTTTAGTTCAGAAATACAGCGTAGAAACAGGCTGGGGATATTTTACAGAAGCCAATTAACCTACAAACCTGCACATGTTTGGCGTATGGGAGGAAAACGAAGCACCCGGAGTAAACCCACGCATGTCACGGGGAGAACATGCAAACTCCGTACAGACAGCACCCGTGGTCAGGATCGAACCCAGGTCTCTGGCGCTGTAAGGCAGCAACTCTAATGTTGCACCACTGTGCTGCCCTGTGCAGGGCACATTTCTTTTAGACAGGGAGTGATGGGTGCCTCGAAGGCATTGTGGTGGTGCTGGAAGCAGATACGAAGCAGTGGTAGTGATTCAGCACATGGGAATGCAGAGGATAGAGGCATATGGATCACGAGCAGGCAGAAGTGATTTGTTCAAGTTGGATACATATTGGACATGAACATTATGTAAAAACCTGTTTGTATGTTGTACTGTGCTATGTTTATCTCTGCATCTCCTTTGCCAAACACACCATCAACTTCATCCATTTATCCCCACCATGTCACCTGCTTTCCCGTCCATATTACACAACTCTCCACCTTCCTCACAGATCTCCCCATTCACATTATACAGCCTCCCACTCTCACCACCCCTGTCCCCACCCGCCCGCGTCACACATCCCTCCCCAACACCATGACCCATCTGTCAACGGACATCGGCCATCCTCCAACCAACATGCCTGGGAAATCCATCTCATCAATATTAATAACTTGTGTTAAGAGGCAACAAAGGGTATAAATGAGTGCAATGCAGTGGACCCCATGTACAATGACGAGCAAGGCTGGTGAGGTTCTGCGAGGTAGGCTGGTCCAAGAGGTTAGATCACATGGGATCCAGGGAGAGTTCCCAACTGGATGGAAAATTGGAGCAACAAATAGTTTGCTGGAAAGACACAGCAAGTTAAGCAGCATCTTTGGGGGCAAATAAATAGTTGAAGTTTAAGGTTAAACATAGGTTGATGGAATGAGTCATAGTCTAGTGGTGGAGAGTTTTTTTCCGATTGTGACCTGTGACCTGTGGTGTGCAATAAGGGATTGGCGCTGGGTCCACTGCCATATACATTCACGATTCGCATGACAATGTTGTTAACATTAAACATAGCACATTACAGCACAGGCCTTCAGCCTCGAACAGAGGTCCCAGCATAGATCCCTGCAGAATTCACTGGTCTGACACCTCCAGCCACACACCCTTCCACCACAAACTCTGTCTTCCATGAGTAAGTCAGATCTGAATCCAAATGATCAAGTCACGACGATCCCACTTAATCTACGGGATCAACTTACCATAAGGAAATAATCATACCATAATCAAATGCCTTTCATAAAATCCACGTAAACAACATCGTGCCCGATCCACATCAATCAACTTCATTACCGCCTCAAAAAACCCAATCAAGTTTAGGACATTTGACCCGTCGTAGCCAAAACTGTTGACTGTCCCTAATTAGCCCATTCTCTTCTAAATGCGTGTAAATCCTATCCTGGAAGAATCCTCTTCAATAACTTCCCGGATAGCATACCTATGGGACTATAATTTATCTCTACTTCCTTTTTTAAACAAATAAATGGCAGTAGCTATTCTCCCGTTCTCACCTGTGGCAAACGAAGATAGAACGATCTTCGTCAAGGCCTCTCCAATTTCCTCTTGTTTCCCTCAGTAACTTGGGATGGATGGATAACAGGATCCAATATAGTCCCTCCTCGAGTTGTACTATTCACATACTGGTTCAAGAAACCCTCTTGGAAACTGCTAAGAAATTCTGTGCCGAATGTTGGTATTGGTAGTGAATTTTGCCCTCCATGATACCAGCAAAACCTGTGGTATCATGGACAGTGAAGAAGGTTATTTAAGATTACAACACGATCTACTGGATAGGTAGCAGGCCATACCTGTGGTATTCTGCACAGCTCTGGTCGTATAGAATGGATGAGCTGGCTAGAAAGGGAGTGGACAAGATTTATGAGGATGTTACCAGGCCTGGGAGTGTGAGCTATAAGGCGAGGCTGGATGAACTGGGCTGTGTTCCCTGGAACGTACGAAGCTGAGGGGATACTTTGTAGAGGTTTATGAAATCATGAGGGGAGTACATAAAGTGGTCCTATTATTTTCCCCTGGGCAGGGGAGTTGAAAACTAGAGAGCATAGCTTTGAGGTAAAAGGGGTTAGGGTGGGTATGTGGAAATGAGCTGCCAGAAGAGGTGGCATAGGCAAGTTCAATTACAAGATTTAGAAGACAGTTGGACAGGTACATGAGATAAGGGCCAAAAACAGGCAAAAGGGTAGAACTCAGTGAGGCTCCTTGAGGAGGAGTCGACAACAAACAGTCAGGGCCCCAGCTATAGGGGTCGGGCTCCTGGAACACAACTCATTACCAGATTAGGTGGGTTGTGAGGGGAGGAATGGAGGAATGGTTAGTTTAGTGAAAACAGGCTCTTCGGCCCACCGAGTCCACGTCTACCATTGATCACCCGTACTCTAGTTCCATGTTATCTCACCTTCCCACCCTGCAGGCTGTGGGTAGTTTACAGAATTAACCTACAAACCTGCACAATACAGGGTTATGGGAGGAAACCCATGCGGGCACAAGGAGAACATGCAAATTCCTCACAAGCATCAGCTGAGGTCAGGATGGAACCTGGGTCTGTGCGGCAGCAGCTCTGCGCTGTGCCACCTTGCCGCCCCATGTGAGGGGGGTGGGAGGAAAGTAAGGGGAGGGGGGAGGGATGTGAAGAGGAGGACAAGATGTGAGTGGATGTAGTGAGGATGGCAGCGAGAGGAGGGATGGGCGAATAGTGAGGAGAGTTGGAGGGATGCAAGGGAAGGGAAGTGAAGGAGAAGGAGGCTGTGAGTATGTGTGAGGGAGAGGGGGATGTGGGAGGGTGCGTGTGAATGAGGACTGGTTGTGAGTGGTTCAGGGGCAGGCGGGGATGTGGGGGAGGGAGGGTGCGAGGGGGTAGGAGAAACTTGTGGAAAAGGAGTGAGTGCGTGAAGCAGAGGGAGGGAGGGATGGCGGAAGGGTGTGAGTGGGAGGTTGGATGTGATGGAGAGGATGGAGGGATATGGGGAGTGTTCAGAGGAGGGAGGGGATGTGAGGGGTAGGAAGGGTGTGACGGAGTGAGAGTGATGAGGGGGATTTGTGAGGGAGGGAGGGAGAGGAAGGGTGGTTTGGGGGTTGGAGGAGCCAATGCAGAATCACCCCACAAGGTTGGGGATGTTACCAATGCTGGGTGGAAATGTGAGGGTGGGACTGAGAAAGGGAGTGATATGATGCTGCCAACCTGAGTGAAGTAGTGGATTTCACTGCCCACAACAACAAATAATCAAAAGGAATGTGTGAACGATGAGATTTCTGTGGATGTACATAACTATTATGGAGATCGAAAACTTCTGTGCTAAATAATTATTGGGTGACATAACATTGATTTTTGTAGGCGTGATAGGCAATAATGAACCATGGGTGAGTGGTAACAGAGCAATGACCCTTGTTTGTTCCTTCTAGATGCCAGGATGTACGCCCACTACCTCTTCAATACGTTTGACAGCACTAACGATGGAGCCATCAAATTTGAGGTATCACCGAATTACCGAAGGGAATCTGTATTCGCATCCAGAAATCTCTCATCTCTTTGATTTAAAGATGCTTCTGTATTTTTCATGAACTGTGGTCTAGCCAAGGCTGTGCAGGATGACAGATTGGTGATGCAGGGGAGTTTTATGGATATCATTCGGTGGGGGGTCACCCAGTGAGAACTGGGGTCTGCCAACAATGATGCCACCATCTGCGGGCTAGTCATTTGCCAACACGGAGCTGGCAGTCAGTGAGGTCATGACACAGCTGCGAAATGACACTTCAGAACCAGCGTTCCACATGGCAGAGCTCTAGGGAGTGTTGTCGAGCAGAAGGATCCAGGAGCGCAGGATATAGTTCCTTGAAAGTGGCTTCACAGGTGGATAAGGTGGTCAAGAAGGCTTTTGGCACATTGGCCTTCATTAGTCAGGGTTTTGAGTATAGAAGTTGGAATGTTATGTTACAGCTGTACAAGACGTTGCTGAGGCAACATTTGGTGTATTGCATTCAGTTTTAGTCACCCTTCTATTGGAAAGTTGTTGTTAATCTGGAAATAGTGCAGAGATGATGTGCAAGGATGTTGCCTCGACTTGAGTGCATGAGCTACCGGGAGGTAGGTTTGGCAGGCTCGGACTTTATTCCTTGGAGTGCAAGAAGATGAGGGGTGTGTAAGATCATGAGAGGAATAGATAGAGTAGATGCACAAGGTATTATACGCAGAGTAGAGGAGTCAAGAACCAGGGGACATAGGTTCAAGGTGAGAAGGGAAAGACTTAATAGGAATCTGAGGGGCAGCTTTTTCACACAGAGGGTGGAAGGTATGTGGAATGTGCTGCCAGAGGAGGTAGCTGAGGCAGGTACTGTAACAACATGTATAAAGCATTTGGACAGGTACATGGACAGAAAGTCTTTCGAGCGGCATGGGCCAAATGCGGGTAGGTAGGACTAGTGCAGATGGGACACCTTGTTCGGCATGGGGAAGTCGGGCCGCAGGGGCCTGTTTCCGTGCTATGACTATTTGAATCTACCTGACAGCACATATCTACCTAATGGCCTGTTCACATTGCAGGCCGTTCATGGTGTAAAACTGATGACGTAGGCCTGTTCCTATTGTAGGCCCGTTTACAATGAAACCTGTTCACATTGTAAACCCATTCACATTGTAAAATCGTTCATGTTTGGTTTAATTATGAGAAAGCATGGAAACAGGCCCTTTGGCCCATCGGGTCCACACCGACCATCGATCAGTCGCCACGCTGTATGAGCTTTGAATTCTCAAATAAACCATGAAACACCCCTTTTATTTGTCCTCCCCACCCCCCTTCCCTGTGACCCATCTGGGCATGCCCATTTATACCCTTCCTCCTCCCCTTCCACCTATATTCCTATCCTGCCTCAGCTTTACAATCTACATCTACATCTCACATTTTTTCTCTTTTCATCATTGGTCTTTATCGAACCATATGCCTATCATGAATCCCTCCCACCTGTATGCATCTCTCACTCACCAGGCTTTGTCCTTCCCCTCCTCCCTACCAGCCCCCTCCCCCACCCCACAATCTGCCTAAAGATCCTGACCCAAAATATCACCTATCCAAGTTCTCCAGAGATGCTGCCTGACCCAAATGAGTAACTCCAACGTTTTGTGTCTTCAGTTCATCGTTTCACCATTTACAGTTGTGTGTACAGTGCCCTCCATAATGTTTGGGACAAAGACCCAATATTTATTTATTTGCCTCTGTACCCCACAATTGGAGATTTATAATGAAAAATTCACATATAGTTAAAGTGCGCAAACGTTGCGGGAGCGGCCACAGATTTATTAAAGAACCGCTGAAATGTAGTTTCACTGGCCCAGCCCGCTGTTGCGAGGACATGATCCATGGGTACCTCCATGGTCCTCGCCGCTGATGTGGATGCAGCCCTGGTAGAATGAGATTTTATTAAAGGGTATTTTTACACATTTTGGTTTCACCATGTACAAATTATAGCTCTGTTTATATAGTCGCCCCATTTCAGGGCACCATAATGTTTGGGACACATGGCCTTACAGGTGTTTGTAAATGCTCAGGTGTGTTTAATTGCCTTCTTAATGCAGGTATAAGAGAGCTCTCAGCATCTAGTCTTACCTCCAGTCTTTCCATCACCTTTGTTGTTTATCAACATGAGGACAAAAGTTGTGCCAATGAAAGTCAAAGAAGCCATTATGAGACAGGAATAAAACAATTAGAGACATCAGCCAAACCTTAGGCTTACCAAAATCAACTGTTTGGAACATCATTAAGAAGAAAGAGAGCACTGGTGAGCTTACTAATCGCCAAGGGACTGGCAGGCCAAGGAAGACCTCCACAGCTGATAACAGAAGAATTCTCTCTATAATAAAGGAAAATCCCCAAACACCTGTGCGAGAGATCAGAAACACTCTTCAGGAGTCAGATGTGGATTTGTCAATGACCACTGTCTGCAGAAGACTTCATGAACAGAAATACAGAGGCTACACTACAAGATGCAAACCACTGGTTAGCCTAAAAAATAGTAAGATTAAATGAGAACTTACCAGTTTGAAGTTTGATCCTTATTTTATGAGGAGTTACGATGAGGGATTTCGTGAAGACCCCGCCAGCACGTATGCGCGCCATTCTTCAAAGCAGCGGTGTGGAATCACAGATAACAACAATGACTAAAGATGGTAAGATTAAGAGACTCTAATATACCAGTTGACCTTATGATAGAGTGTTGGGAGCGGAGGGCATGAAATCCCTCATCGTAACTCCTCATAAAATAAGGATCAAACTTCAAACTGGTAAGTTCTCGTTTAATCTTACTATTTTACTTCGGAGTCACGTGAGTGACTACGTGAAGATTTCAAAGCTCTGTGATTCCATGCCCTGGACCATGTCCATGCTCACACACTGCCGTAATACTGATGGAGGAAGTATGTTAACGTATTTCAGACTTGAACAAGCTGAAAAATAATAATGTATTTATTAATACAAAACAAAAACCCATGAATTCGAGGACAAACGTTTAGGGAACAGCACTTAAAACTGACTCCGCAAACGTTGCGGGAGCGGCCGCAGATTTATTAAAGAACCGCTGAAATGTAGTTTCACTGGCCCAGCCCGCTGTTGCGAGGACATGATCCATGGGTACCTCCATGGTCCTCGCCGCTGATGTGGATGCAGCCCTGGTAGAATGAGATTTAAACATGTTAATGTCTATACCTGCTGCACCCAATACCACTCTGAGCCACCTGGAGATAGTCTGCACCGTCACCCTGTGATGTGGGTTTTTATGGCTGATAAACAGTCCCGTCTCCATTTTCCTGATGGTATGTGTGACATGTCGAATATAGGTGGCTATACAGAGTCGAACATGACTGGGTATGCTACGAATTCCAATTTCAGGCCAGTAGTTCCAGGCCTGTGTTGCTTAAGTAACTCATCTATAAAGAAAGTCACTTTATTGGGGGTCGAGACCATCCTGTCCAGTTTTAGTTTCTGTAGTGTCTGGACCCGTTGTGCTGTGGTCAGTGCCATTAACATCACCACTTTGAAGGTGAGTTTGTCCAGTGCTAAACCCATCATAGGCGACCAGCTCCTGAGTAGGGACAACACAACCCCAATATCCCAGGTGATATTATATCGTGGTCGGGGATGGTTGGAATTGAATATACCCCTCATAAGTTTGGATACCAGCTGGTGAGATCCCACTCCAATATTGAGATAGGATGATAGTGCACTCCTGGCACTGTTTATGGCACTATAACTGAGGGCCTCATCAAAATGAAGGCCCGCTAGGAATTCCAGTGCATTGGTAATCGTAGCAGAGTTGTAGGTGGTCTTGGTCCGACTACAGAAGGCCTCCCATTTCCTTATGTGGGAGAGGTACTGCTTCCTTGTCGGCTCTCTGCACGATGCTGTGATGATGTCCATGGTTCTTGTAGACAGCCCGAATTCCAGCAACGGCCTCTTCAGAACCTGCAAGCCAACAGGTTCAGATGACCATGGCATGGATGATATTCCCCTGTTATGGGATTGGTCACCAAATTCAGGCATTTGGTAACCTGAATCCATGGTTCATTCATCATGCTGAGGAGCACCGGGTACCATGGTCGAGTGGGCCAGTCGGGTATTATCAGTATACCTGATACAGACTCTAGTTGTATTTTCTGCAATACCCGACTGATGAGGCAGAATGGGGGAAATGCATAGAAAAACCATTTCCCCCAATGTAGCGAGAACACATCCATCGCCACTGCCCCAGGATCTGGTTCCCAAGAGACATATGTTGGTATCTGATGGTTCAACCTGGACGCAAAGTGGTCGATATCTGGTGTTCCATATTTGGCTATAATTTTAGCAAATATTTGGGGGTTCAACATCCACTCGATGTTGTCATTAAATACTCATGACCTGGTGTCCGCCACTGTATTGAGCCTACCCGGAAGGTATGTAGCTGATATCCAAATATTTCTTTCAATACACCAGAGCCAGATTGAATTAGCAAATTCATCACAAGATATTGACGATACCAGCCATATGGTTTAAATATGCAACCACAGTGGTATTATCTATTTGATGACAGAAATGCGTTTGATGCAGATTAGTGCAGTAAGCCTGCAGCCCGTGAAATGCTCCCAGCATTTCCAAATAGTTTATACATTGTGATTGAAGAAGAGTAGACTCGTGCAAATCCCATCTGCCGCCACAACTAGAAGTGGTGTCGGTAGATCCCCAGCCCTGGGCGCTTGCGTCGGTTTGTAACACGACTGATGGGTTTGATATAATGATGGGATTAAAACAATCACGAACATTACTAATCCACCATAGTAGCTCAATTTTTGACTTGATTGGCAGCTGCATTGGTCTGTCAAAATGTCCAGCATTTGCTTTTAATGCTGAGATTTTTGCTCTTTGCCAGTTTTGATAGTGTAACGGGCCAAATTGTGCAGCTGGAAATGTAGCTACAAGTTTCCCAATCACCTTAGCAGCATGTCTAATGGTCGGTTTCCTGGCGCAAGCAAGGCTGTTACATGCCTCTATTATGTCTGTTGCTTTGTTCTCTGGGATAGTGACAATCATATGACCTGTGTTAATTGTGAATCCCAGAGAGTCCATAATCCCAGAGGGGTTGAAACTTAGATTTGTCTGGATGGATGACAAACCCTAGTTTCTAGAATAATGATTTGGTAGCTGTTACTGCTAATTTAGCTAATTCCAAAGTTCTTCCCACAATTAAAATATATTCTGGATATGCCATGACTATGTGGTTTTGTCTTCTTAGAGACGCCAATACTGGTTTTAGTATTTTGGTAATTAACCTAGGGGCTGTGTTAAGCCCATTAGGTAGGGCTTTGTATTGCCATAGTTGCCCCATCCAAACCGGTATTTCCGGTGATGTTCCCGTATAGATACTGAATAGTATGCATCTTTTAGGTCGATGCAGGCCATGAAGCACCCTCTGGAAATCAGTTGCTTAGCCATTCCAAATGTTTCCATCTTGAAATGGGTACATTGAACAAAGGCATTCAAAGGTGATGTCTAAGGGACCTAGGTAGGTAGTCGGTGCCTGCCGCTCCTACGGGGCTACACGACTCCCGCGCGGATATGCCGCTAGTCCGCGGTCTTGCCGCCAGTCCTGGAAGTACGGGACTGATGCGACGTAAAGTTGGTGCGAACCGCTCCTGCGGGGCTACCTGACTTGTGTGTTTTCCCACCGGTCCGCGATCTGGCGGACTGAATCGGTGGTGAGTCGGTGCCCCCAAAACTGAAGGGGACTAGCCCTCAAAACAAGCAGAAGCGAAAGATGGCTGCAATCCAGGCCTGGCAGAGCATCACCAGAGAAGACACCCAGCAACTGGTGATGCCCATGAATCGCAGACTTCAAGCAGTCATTGCATGCAAAGGATATGCAACAAAATACTAAACATGACTACTTTCATTTACATGACATTGCTGTGTCCCAAACATTATGGTGCCCTGAAATGGGGAGACTATGTATAAACACTGCTGTAATTTCTACATGGTGAAACCAAAATGTATAAAAATGGCCTTTATTAAAATAGTAAGATTAAATGAGAACTTACCAGTTTGAAGTTTGATCTTTATTTTATGAGGAGTTACGATGAGGGATTACGTGAAGACCCCGCCAGGACGCATGCGCGACATTCTTCAAAGCAGTGGTGTGAAATCACAGATACCAGAGTAGACTAATATAGTAAGATAAGAGAGAACTTTCATACCAGTTGAACTTTATAATAGAGGGTTTTGGGAGCGGAGGGCACGTAATCCCTCATCGTAACTCCTCATAAAATAAAGATCAAACTTCAAACTGGTAAGTTCTCATTTAATCTTACTATTTTACTTCGGAGTCACGTGAGTGACTACGTGAAGATTTCAAAGCTCTGTGATTTCATGCCCTGGAACGAGACCATGCTCACACACTGCCATTCTGGGACGGAGGATGAACGTATTTCACACACGACACTGTGCTGAAAAAACAATAAAGGTATTATTCATACCTAAAATAATATGCCCCACATTGGGTAATTTATTTTACAGAACTTAATTTTTCCCTGCAAACGTCTCAGGATCGGCCACGGGTTTATTATAAAGCATTGAATGCGTTCATTGCTCCACCGCGCTGTGGCAAGGATGTGGTCCATAGGAACTCCATCATCCTAGCGTCCGATGTAGATGCAGCCCTGTTGGAGTGAGATTTGAAACATTAGTATTCACCACTGCACGTAATACCACCCGAACCATCTGGATATGGTTTGCACTGTGACCTTAGGTGAGGGCATTTATGGCTAATGAGAAAGCTCTCTCCGTACCCATAAGTGTCTTGGTGACTATATATTGGAAAATATGTGTCACTATGCAGGGCCGACTATCTGCAGGATAGGCCAGTACTCTAATATTGGCCAAAGGATCTGGGTCAGTCTTGTTTAAGTACCCCTGTATGTAGCAGGTTATCTGCCATTTGTGACAGACATGACGTCCTATTCTAGCTTGTGTAAGGACTGGACCCGTTGTGCTGATCCAAGTGCCATAATCATTCCCATCTAGGATATTAGTTTGTCCAGAGTGAGCCCCGATATTGGTGTCCATCCTCGTAACATGGTGTACTACCTATGTCCCATATATAGGTGTATCTGGGCCTGGGGGGAATAGAGTACAAATACCACCTCATTCGTTTAGGTACTAGTGGGTGTGATCCTATAGCCAGGTGATCACTCCCTCTGCCCAGATATTAGATAGGGCACTCCTTGCACAATAATGGCACTGTAACTCAATCCTTCATCGAAATGAAGGGTGGCCAGAACTCCAGCACTTCAGTGTTGGTGGCTGAGTCATATGTAGTGTTCGTCCTGGTGCTGAACACTTCCCATTTCCTGACATATGTCAGGTACTGTCTTCTCGTGGACTCCCTGCACGACGCTGAGATGGCATTGATCGTCCTGTCGGAGAGTCCGTATCCCAGAAATGGCCTGTTCAGAAACTGCAAATCAACAAGTTCATACAGTCATGGCACGGATACTTTCCCGAACGGGGTGTGCCAACCTCCTTGGCCTTTGTTGATCCAGATGCAGGGTTCTGAGACCATCTTTGTACTGTTGGGAACCATGGTACCCGTTGCGGCGTCTTGTTTAATTATTGTAAGACTCGCCTGATGAGGCAGAAGGGGAAAATGCATAGCAAAACAAATCCCCCCCCCCAATGCAGCGAGAAATCGTCCATCGCTGCTGCCCCTGGGTCTGGTTCCCAAGCAACATATGTTGGTAGTTGGTGAATTAGTCTGGATGGAAAAAAGGTCGATATCTGGTGTCCCATACCGGTCTATAATATCTGTAAACACTTTCCGATCCAACATCCATTTAATGTTGTCGTTGAATTTACGTGACCTGGTGTCTGCCACTGTATTTAGCTTACCTGGAAGGTAAGTGGTTGAGATCCAAATCTCTCTCCCAGACACCAGTGCCAGATATTATTAGGCAATTCATCACATGATATCGACTTTATTTCACCCATATGATTATATATAGGCCCCCACTGTGGTATCAATTTGTACCGTACATGCAAACTGGTGCTCATCTGAGCAGTAGGCCCTGAGTCCATGAAACGCTCCCAGCATTTCTAGATAATTAATTGCTAGTGCTTTAAACAGAATAATTTTTGTGCACTCATCTGCCACCACAACTTGCGGTGGTATTAGTTGCTCCCCAACCTTTAGCACTGGCATCAGTCTGTAATGTACCCTAGGGATATAGAATGGGGTGATGGGGTTAGGATAATATTGAACATTTCTATCCACCAGTTTAATTCTGATTTACTTTCCCTGGTAGTTGCATAGGCCTATTGAAATGGCCTGCATGATTTTTGAGAGCTAAAATTTCCCTCTTCCAGGTTTTAATAATGGAGTGGTCCAATTGTGCTGCTGGGAACGCAGCTACCAATTTCCCAATCACTCTTACTGCTTGCCGAATGGATGGTTCCCTGATGCCAGTGAGGCTTTTGCATACTCCCATCAAGTCTGTCACTTTGTTTGGTGGCAAGGTGATAGACATATGAACAGAGTCAATAGTGAACCCCAAATAATCCATGGTAGTGGAGGGTTCCAATTTTGACTTATCTGGATGTACGTTAAATCTCTGTGTTGTGGCTGATACCACCAATGTAGCCAGCTCCAATTTTCACCTACAATGAGAATATCATCAAGGTAAGCCATGACGATATGGTTATGTTTCTTTAAGTATGCTAAAGCTGGTTTTAATGAATTTGTAATAGCCTGGGTGCTGATGACAACCCATTGGATAAGGCATACTGCCATAGCTGTCCCATCCAGATAAATTTCAGGTATTTACGATGACCCTGTGTGTGATAAATGTGTCTATTTTGAAATGGGCATACTGAACGGAAGTATTTAGTTCGGTCAAATCTGTAATGATACGGCAACCACCATCTTTTTAGTTTTTATAAATATATTTGATACGAACTCTTGAAATTCTCTGATTGTTTTCTCAATCCCTTTTGTGTTTAGTCTTAACAGTTCAGCATGGCCTGCTGTTCTCTCTTTTTGTGAAGTATGAACTTCCTGCTAGGCGTATGCTGAACTGGGACGGTAGTTCGTATACAAATTCAATTTTGTAATTCTGAATACTTCCGAGTATGTAAAAGTTCAGAGGTAAAAGTGCAGCACACATGATGAAACAAGTGCAACCGTCCCCCAACTTTTGATGAATCGGACTTGCAATGTTTTTTAAGACAACCAGACCCACCTACCTCCATGGTTACCGGTGTTGTGTGGGTTGTCTCCGCAGTTGTTTCTTCTGGTATTGTGTTGCTGCGTTGTGGGGTTGGCGCATTTTCCATGAAGGCCGGGCTGGGCCATGGTCTGAAAGACCGCTGTGCAGGTGGGCCGGCCTTCGAGCTTTCACCACCAGATGGTCTTCCATAGCACCGATGTCTGGTGGGTGTGTAGGGGTGCTGCCGCTGTTGATAGTGGGTTTTAGAGGTGCTTGGCACCTTGATCAGGCCTATAGCCTTGGCTTCCTCATGCAGGTCTTTCACCTGCTTCGGGAGGTCCCCCAACAGCAATTTTGGCGCCTGTGTGCTACTTGTCTTGCATAATTCCGCACTTCTTGATGATGCTCTTCCTGTAACTGTTAATCTCCACTGAGTATTACACAGTCTGCTAGAGTATCTAGTAACTCTTCAGGCAAAGCAACCCCATCAGTTGTCCTGGTACTGCTGTGATTTTAGCAGCCAGCAGTTTCCTCTGGAGCTTCCCCTCCTGGCTCCTTATAGATGGGCTCCTGTTGCCCCAGATTGGGTCATAGACTGCTGGTACTTTAAGAGAAATGGAGTTCTCTGGAGCAATGTACTTCCCAGCCATAAAGTTAATGGCTTGCTCCTGTAGCTGGTTTGTAGCCATGTATTTTGTACTGGCTTGCAGCTTTGTATAGGCAGTCCTTCTTGAGTTGATACAGCATGTGTTCCCACAAATCTTCTGCTGCTCTCTCTTCTGGCACCCCTCACAGTTGACTGTTCAGCCATTGCCCCTTCTTCAGGGTCAGCCCAGCTCTGACCCCTAATGCTCCCCTGCGAAGAGGGTGAGACATTTGGCAGTCCTTGAAAGGATGCTGCCGTGGGTCTGCGAGGAGACCCACTGTGACTCTGCCCCTGCATAAGCAGGTCACGCTGGAGCACTGCTCCCCATCCGCTCCCGCGGGAAAGATGCCCGCCGTCGCTATCCGTGAACGGGGTGTCTTCAGGTCCGGATCCAGCCGAGTCAACGGACCTGTCCGACTTCCGGGTGGTTTTGCCGCCGACCGCGGGGCACCTGCGGTCTGTAGCGGCGAGAAGCCGGGAGCTGCTGGCAGCACCTGCAGCTCTGGAGAGACGGCACGCTGCTGGCTGCTTCCACAGCAGCGGTATTAGCTGCTGCTCTCCCTTGCGCGACTCCATGGTACTTCCTCCGTTCTGAAAAAGAAACACACCGAGTCGCCACGCTCACCAGAAAAGGTAAGACTTACCTTCCGAAATTTTTCAAAACTCGCGCTGGAGGAGCAGCGCTCCTCCCGACTGTCGCTTCCGCAATGCGTTCGACGATATGTCGCGCATGCGTCCTGGCGGGGTCTTCACGTAGTCACTCACGTGACTCCGAAGTAAAATCTGACATTGTGGACTTTAACCACATGAGATTTTTTTCTATTACAAATCTCAAAATATGGCGTGCAGAGGCAAATAAATAAATGATGGGTCTTTGGCCCAAACATTATGGAGGGCACTGTATTTATGTTCAAGTGAGTTCACACTGTGAGAGTGTTCACAGTTATTAATATTGAATGTATTAAAACTGCGAGTGTTCGCACTGAGAGTATTGGTGTTGTGATATTGGGGCAGTTAGTGTGTTTACACTGAGAATGTTCACATTTTGAGTGTGTTGACTCAAACATCACCTATCCATGTCCTCCAGAGGTGCTGCCTGACCAAATGAGTTACTCCAACAATTTGTGACTTTTTTGTAACCCAGCATCTGCAGTTCCTTGTATCTGTATTTACATTTGTGTTCACACTATGTATATGTTCACACTGTGAATGCGCTCACACTATGGACGTGTTCACACCATGATGTGTACATATTGTTAGTGTGTACACATTGTGAGTGCGTACACACTGCGAGTCTTCACACTGTGAAAGTGTTCACACAATGAGATAGCACAAACAGTATGTTTATTGTGAGCATGTTAACATTGTGAGTCTATTCACATTGTAAGTGTTCACACCATGAGTGTTCACATTGTGAGTGTGATCACATTGTTGGGAGTGTTCAAAATGGTGAGTTTGCACACTTTGAGGCTTTTCAGTTGTGAGCTCGTTCACTGTGGAAGTGAGTATTTGTACAATGAGGGTATTTACACAGTGAGGGTGTTCACACTGAGTGTTCACTGCAAGGATGTTCACACTGATGGTGTTCACACTGTGATGGTGTTCACAATGAGGGTGTTCACACTGATGGTGTTCACATTGTGATGGTGTTCACACTGAGGGTGTTCACACTGCAAGGGTGTTCACACTGAGGGTGTTCACACTGAGGGTGTTCACACTGATAGTATTCACGCTGTGGGTGTTCACTGTGAATATGCTCGCATTGTGAGTGTATTCACACTGTGAGTGTGCTCATACTGAGTATGTTCATACAGTGGGGAGTTCACACTGAGGGTGTTTACACTGAGGGTGTTCACACTGAGTGCGTTCACACTGAAGGTTTTTACGCAGTGTGTGTTCACACCATGTGTTCACACTGAAATTGTGTAGTGAGAATGTACAGAATGTGAAGGCGTTCACACAATGAGTGACTTCAGACGTGTGCAAGTATTTATTGTGAGCATGTTAATACCATCAGTGTACTCACACTGTTCATACTGTGAGAGCATATGCACTGTGTGTGTTCACCTGTTTACACTGCGATCTTTTTCACACTGTGTAAGGCTATTCACATTATGAGTGCATCGTGAGTTATTGTTTTCACTCTGTGAGGGTGTGCAATGTGAGTGTGTTAAACTGTGAGTGTTCACACTGCAAGGGTGGTCGAATCATGATTTCAGGGTGACAGCATTGTGAGGATGTTCACACTGTGGGAGTGATCTAAACTGTAAATGTTTGCATTGTAGTGCGCTTGACGCTCGGCCTCAGCTTACACCAGTCCGCCCGGCCCCCAGCATCCACTTCTGCCGCCAGCCCTCTCCCTCCCTTCTCTCCTTCCCTTCCTCCTCTCTCTTTTCCCTTCTCTCATTCGCTCCATCCCTTCTTTCTCTCATTCCCTCCCTCCTTTCTCTACTTCCCTCCCTCCCTCCCTTCTGTCCTCCCTCCCTTCTCTCCTTCCCTCCCACACACACATCACGCACAGACAACTAACACACAGTTAGGATGGGGTAGAAGCCCAAAGGGTAAGATGGGGCTGAAGCCCAAAATTTAATGCCTGGACTGGTTTTTCACCAATGGTTATTGGTTTTCCAGGATCTATTTAATTATATTACTTTTTTTATTCATTGCACAGTCACTAAAACAAGTGGTATTGTAACTATGTACTTTTCAGAGGTGATCTACACATTTTGTTTGTTACTTGTAGGCTTACATGTATGCAATTTTATATAAAAATGTAGCTAAGATTTGTTTGGTCCATTAAGTCGCAGGCACTTTTTAAGCGCACATTTTAATTACTTTCCATTCTACCATAGAGATATAAAGTCTATAATAGACTTTAATTATATTTCTATGAATCTGCAGACCTTGGCTGGGAACCTGGGGCTCACCAAAATTGTTCCCAATTGGGCCCCGCACCTCCAAAGGCCGGCCCTGGTTTAGGTCAATGTTGTATAACTCTGTGGCTCAGTGAGAAACTGAGTGTTTCTAGCACTCTGTTTTATCTCAGTTCTTCAACATCTGCAGTTTTTGGATGAACCTCTTTGCAATCACGATGTTGCCACAGGCCATCCCTCCTCCCCCTTCATTCGACTGCCTGCATTTGCGGCCAATTCCAACTCTCCCGCACCGTTGGAGGGATAAGGAGTGGGATGAGAGCTCAGGGCTTATCAGTGGCAGCAGGATCCTTGGGGAATAGAGAGACCAAAAAAAGCTGGAGTAACTCAGCGGGACAGACAGCATCTCTGGAGAGAAGGAATGGGTGACGTTTCGGAGCGAGACCCTTCTTTCTGGGGCTAATATTCAGAGGGTGAACCATTTTCTTCTTTTGTTTGCTCAGGACTTTGTGATGGCTCTTTCGCTGTTGCTGAGGGGAACCGCTCATGAGAAGCTGACATGGACCTTTAATCTGTATGACATCAACAAGGATGGATTTATCAACAAAGAGGTAAGCAACGAGATTGCTCGGCTGCCCATTGCAAGATGTCTGAGGCGGTGGGGTAGCTTTCTGGTGTAGCAGATGCGTGGAGAGAGGCCAGGTATTTCAGGCTGGATGGTTTGGATGAGAAGGTGCTCAAGAAATATGCTTCATTTGGAGGAGGTTGAATGGTGACATGATTGATGACTTGGAAATATTAATGGGGAAAACTGGAACATCAGAACGTTTAGTTTCATTTAGAGAGACAGCGTGGAAACAGGTCCTTCAGCCCACCCAGTCCACACCAACCAGCGATCACCCCGTACACTAAGACTATCCTACACACATGAGGGACAATTTACAATTTTACCAAAGCCAATTAACCTACAAACCTGGACATCTTTGGAGTGTGGGAGGAAACCTGAGCTCCCGGGGAAAACCTGCGCAGTCACAGGGAGAACGTACAAACTCTGTAAAAACAGCACCCAGGGTCAGGATCGAACCCAGGTCTCTGGCACTGTAAGACGGCAACCCAACAACATGTCACCGTGCCGCCCAACAGAAGGTTTGGAGTTCATTGACGTGGGCTTCTGTGCGAGGGGGCTTCTTCGCCATGTTGGTTCAGTCGGCTGGGATTCACGGGGGGGAGGACTGTCGCAATGGGAAGGGTGTTTGTAACTAGGTTGTAGAGTCATAGGGTAATACAGTGTGGAAACAGGTCCTTCGGCCCAACTCGCCCACACCGGCCAATAATGTCCCAGCTACCCTAGTCCCACTTGCCTGCGCTTGGTCCATAGCCCTCCCAACCTGTCCTATCCATGTACCTGTCCAACTGTTTTTTAAACGATGGGATAAGTCCCAGCATCAACTACCTCTTCTGGCAGCTTGTTCCATACACCCACCACCCTCTGTGTAAAAGGGAATCCCCTCGGATTCCTATTGAATCTTTTCCCTTCACCTTGAACCTAGGTCCTCTGGTCCTCGATTCCCCTAATCTGGGTAAAATACTCTGTGCATCTACCTAATCTATTCCTCTCATGATTTTGTATACCTCTATAAGATCTCCCCTCATCCTCCTACGCTCCATGGAATAGAGACCCATGGTGTCTTACTTTTATTGGTGTGTTGCAAAAGGCAACTCAAATTTCACTACACCAGAAATGGTGTATGTGACAATAAATGTCCTTTGTCCTCTGTCCTCTAGTCCTGGCAACATCTTTGTAAATCTTTTCTGAACCCTTTCAAGCTTGACAATATCTTCCCTATAACATGGTGACCAGAACTGAACACAATATTCTAAATGTGGTCTCACCAATGTCTTATCCAACTGCAACATGACCTCCCAACTTCCATACTCAATACTCTGACTGATGATGGCCAAGGTGCCAAAAACCTTTTTGACCATCTTATCTGCCTGCAACTCGACGTTCAAAAAACCATGCACCTGTACTCCTAGATCCCTCTGCTCTACACCATTACCCAGAGGCCTACAATTCACTGTGTAGGCCCTGTCCTTGTTCGACGTCCCAAAATGCAACACCTCACACTTCTCTTTATTGAATTCCATCAACCATTCCTCAGCCCACCTGGCCAATCGGTCCAGATCCTGCTGCAATTGTTCACAACCATCTTCACTATCTGCAAAACCACTAACTTTTGTATCATCAGCAAACTTGCTAATCTTGCCCTGTCTCATCCAAATCATTGATGTAGATGACAAACAGTAACAGGCCCAGTACCGAACCCTCATTCTGAGAAGCAACCTTCCACCATCACCCTCTGCTTCCTTCCATGGAGCCAATTTGCTATCCATTCAGCTATCTCTCCTTGGATCCCATAAGATCTAACCTTCCAGAGCAGCCTACCATGCGGCACTTTATTGAACGCCTTACTAAAGTCCATGTACACAACACGTACAGCTCTGCCTTCATCAACCTATTTGCTCACGTCTTCAAAAAACTCAATCAGATTTGTGAGACATGACCCCACATACAAAACCATGCTGACTGTCCCTAACCAGCCCTTGCCTGTATATCCTATCCCTCAGAATATTCTCCAGTAATTTATATCTTTACTATTACTAAAACTCTCATCTTGTCCTTTTCCGGTTTGCATTGTTTTTAAATTTGCACAAAATCGGTACCCTATAACGCTTGGATGTATCGGCATCTTACTCACCGTTCTCCTCTGCTCCAAGCGCATTAAGATTTGTTCCGATCGGTGGAATATTACAAAAGTTATGAAGGTTTAAAAATCGTAAGATCAGCAGATTGGTCTTCTCGCCTGTCTGTAACCATGAAGGTAATGCCCCTTCCGGCACCCGCTGTCAATCACCGGGGCGAGGCGAATAAAGTCCCGGAGGGCGGGTGTGTGTCCTGAGGTCGGGCGTGAATCGGCCCACAGCGGTAAGGAATCAGCCCCTGCCTGATGCCGTCCCCCTCCCCGACTACAGAACGCTCCCGCCGGCCCCCACCTGAAGCCTTCCCTTCCCCAGCTGCAGGACTAGCCCAAGAATCCATTCGGCCCACAATGTCCATATTAGCCATCTGGAAACCAGTTCCTTTGGTCCACAACACCCATACTAGCCCTCCAGAAAGCCACTCCCCCCCCCACTGGCAACTGCCTGAAGCCGACCCCCTCCCCCGGCGGCAGAACACAACTAGAGATGCAACAAGAAAGAATGGACTGAATAAATCCTCTCTTTAATGTCTTAATTGCTGTTATATTTTAAGAGTTATTCACATTTTAAGCTTTAATAAATCCCTTTACCTCTTGCCGTGTTATCAGCTGCACCTGCGCAGTAATACCTGTGTGTTCTGCGTCACAATGGGAACTCAATGGGCAGGAATGGCTGCGCCGCCGGAGAGCCGCTAAGAGTGGATGGGGGGGTTCGAGGGGAGATGGAGTGAGTGCGTGGGGGATGGGGGGGGAAGGGGAATGGCAAGGGGCGGAGTGTGGTGAGGGGAGGAGGGGGCATCACAACGGGAACCCGTCAGCCGCACCTGCGCAGTGAGTGGTGGAATATTGTGTTGGGGGACCAGGCCTCCCGTGTGTGAATGGGAACCAGCGGGTCTCACTTAGTCTAGTACCAACTACAGATGTTTAGCTCACCGGCCTATAGTTCCCAGCATTTTCCCTGCAGCCCTTCTTGAAAAGAGGCACAACATTTGCCACCCTCCAATTCTCTGGCACTTCTCCTGTATTTAAGGATAACTCATAAATATCAACCAGGGCTCCTGCAATTTCTACTCTAGTGTCCCGCAATGTCCTCGGATATATCGGATATATCTGACCCAGCTATTTACAATATATATTAATGATTTGGATGAGTGAATTGAATGCAACATCTCCAAGTTTGCGGATGACACGAAGCTGGGGGGCAGTGTTAGCTGTGAGGAGGATGCTACAAGGCTGCAAGGTGACTTGGATAGGCTGGGTGAGTGGGCAAATGCATGGCAGATGCAGTATAATGTGGATAAATGTAAGGTTATCCACTTTGGTGGCTAAAACAGGAAAGTAGACTGCCAAAGTGCCAAGAGCTCAGATGGAGTGGAATTTGTCAAGCGTGGTGAAAGTCTCCTCAGGCAATATGTGGAGAGCACTACAAAGAACTACTTTTTTGGGAGTTGGGCAGGGCAAGTGACTGAAGTGCAAGTAAGTGAGCCCTTTGGGACCAGCAACCACAGTTTTGATTGTTTTAAAGTATTTATGGATAAGAGCAGGTGTGATCCTCAAGTTATAAACTGGGGCAAGGGAATCATGGTATTAAACAGGAACTTGCAAAAGTTAACAGGAGTAGGTTGTTTGTATTCAGGAAAGTGGGATGTTTTAAAAAGGGTCACAGCAAAAACTTGACATGTTCCTGTTAGTGTGAAAGGCAATGCAGGTAGATGAGAAAAATTGGGGCTCTGATCAGAAATAAAATGGAGGCATAGGTTGTGTATAGTGCAGCTGGGATCAAGTATATCCCTGGAGAAGTAGGGCATAAAGGTGCATGAGATACAGGTAGCTCTGGCATAGAAGATTAAGGATTAACCAAAAAGAGTTCATGCATGTTAAGCAAAAAAGGGTAACTAGAGAGAGAATGGGGCCTTCAGAAATCACAGCGGTCATCCATATGTGGAGCCACAAGATGTTGGGCAAGGCCTCAATTAATATTATTTTCTGTTTTACCGTGGAGAAAGATATGAAGTCGAGGAAACTGAAGAAATGGAGCATAGTCCGTATGACATTCAAGGAGATGCTGGATTTCCCAAAACGTATGAAGGTAGATAAATCTCCTCAGCCAGATCAGATATATCTGGTTTTAATCAATTTTATTAGGGATAAAATTGGACCATTAGAGAACCAGAATGGACAGCTATCTGCAGAGCCAAAAGAGATGAGGGAGATATTGAACAATTTCTTTTCTTCGGTATTCACCAAGGAGAAGGATATTGAACTCTGTGAGTTAAGGGGAAAAAGTAGAGTAGCTATGGAAACTATGAGATTCAAAGAGGAGGAAGTACTGACACTTTTGAAAAATATAAAAGTGGATAAGTCTCCAGGTCCTGACAGGATATTCCCTAGGACATTGAGGGAAGTTAGTGTAGAAATAGCAGGAGCTATGACAGAAATATTTCAAATGTCATTAGAAACGGGAATAGTGCCGGAGGATTGGCGTACTGCGCATGTTGTTCCATTGTTTAAAAAGGGTTCAAAGAATAAACCTAGCAATTATAGACCTATTAGTTTGACGTCAGTGGTGGGCAAATTAATGGAAAGGATACTTAGAGATAATATATATAAGCATCTGGATAAACAGGGTCTGATCAGGAACAGTCAACATGGATTTGTGCCTGGAAGGTCATGTTTGACAAACCTTCTTGAATTTTTTGAAGCGGTAACTAGGGAAATTGATGAGGGTAAAGCAGTGGATGTTGTCTATATGGATTTCAGTAAGGCCTTTGACAAGGTTCCCCATGGAAGGTTGGTTAAGAAGGTTCAATCTTTGGGTGTTAATGGCGGAGTAGCAAGATGGATTCAACAGTGGCTGAATGGGAGATGTCAGAGAGTAATGGTGGATGGCTGTTTATCAGGGATCTGTGTTGGGTCCACTGTTGTTTGTCATGTACATCAATGATCTGGATGATGGGGTGGAAAATTGGATAAGTAAGTATGCAGATGATACTAAAATAGGTGGTGTTGTGGATAATGAAGTAGATTTTCAAAGTCTACAGAGAGATTTGGGCCATTTGGAAAAGTGGGCTGAAAGATGACAGAAGGAGTTTAATGCTGTTAAGTGTGAAGTGCTACATCTTGGCAGGACAAATCAAAATAGGACGTACATGGTAAATGGTAGGGAATTGAGGAATGCTGTGGAACAGAGGGATCTAGGAATAACTGTGCATAGTTCCCTGAAGGTAGAATCGCATGTAGATAGGGTGGTAAAGAAAGCCTTTGGTGTGCTGGCCTTTATAAATCAGAGCATTGAATATAGGAGTAGGGGAGTAATGTTAAAATTGTACAAGGCATTGGTAAGACCAATTCTGGAGTATGGTGTAGAATTTTGGTCGCCTAGTTATAGGAAGGATGTCAACAAAATAGAGAGAGTACAGAGGAGATTTACTAGAATGTTGCCAGGGTTCCAGCAACTATGTTACAGAGAAAGGTTGAACAAGTTAGGTCTTTATTCTTTGGAGCGCAGAAGGTTAAGGGGGGACTTGATTGAGGTCTTTAAAATGATGACAGGGATAGACAGAGTTAACGTGGATACGTTTTTCCCATTGAGGGTAGGGAAGATTCAAACAAGAGGGCATGACATGAGAATTAAGGGACAGAAGTTTCGGGGTAACGTGAGGGGGTACTTCTTTACTCAGAGGGTGGTGGCTGTGTGGAATGAGCTTCCAGCAGAAGTGGTGGAGGCAGGATCGATTTTGGACGTGAAGGGAATGGAGGGGTATGGTCTGAGTGCAGGTAGATGGGTCTAGGGGAAAACAAATGGTCGGCACGGACTGGAAGGGCCGAGAGGGCCTGTTTCCGTGCTGTAATTGTTATATGGTTATATGGTGTTATATGGTTAATCCAGGAGAGTTTTTTGAGACAATATGTGGATAGTCCACGAGAGACCAGGCTGTTCCCAATTGTGGGCAGAATCAGTGGGGGGGGGGGGAAACTGTAGGAATAGTGATCATAATATACAAATCTTCCCTTCTCCCCCCTTTTCCTCGCTCCCCATGCCATCAACCACCAGACAAATCCGTAGAATTCTCTGCCACAGTTGGCAATGGGGGCCAATTCACTGGATGTTTTCAAGATAGAGAGTTAGATTTAGCTCTTAGGGCTAAAGGAATCAAGGGATATGGGGAAAAAGCAGGAACAGGGTACTAAATTTTAGATGATCAACCATGATCATA
Source organism: Okamejei kenojei (assembly GCA_035221665.1). Taxonomy (NCBI): domain Eukaryota; kingdom Metazoa; phylum Chordata; class Chondrichthyes; order Rajiformes; family Rajidae; genus Okamejei; species Okamejei kenojei. Next base: position 72,994,334 of record CM069141.1, read on the forward strand.
TTGAATTACGTATTTTTCTATGTTTCTATGAAGAAAGTTAGTCCTTGAGTTAAGATCTTGAATTGAGAGAAGGCTGATTTCAATAGCAAAAGAAATGATCTGGTAAAAATAGATTTGGAGCAGATGCTTATTTGTAAACCAACACCTGACAAGTGTGAATCTTTTAAAAGAGTGTTGATAAGAGTTCATTGCCAACATGTTCCAATAATGGTGAAAGGCAAAGGTGGTCAAATTAAGGAACCTTGGATAACAAAGATTATTCAAAGTTTGATCATGAAAAAAAGGAAGCATTTCAAAGGAAGCAGGCAATTAAAATTCAGGGAGTTCCTTTAGTTTAGTTTGGAGATAAAGATACAATGCGGGGACAAGACCTTCACCTCACCGAGTCTGCGCTGACCAGTGATCCCCATGCACTAGCCCTATCCTACACACTAGGGGCAATTTTCAACTTTTACTGAAGCCAATTAACCTACAAACCAGTACATCTTTGGAGTGTGGGAGGAAACCAGCGCGCTCGGGGAAAACCCACGTGGTCGCAGAGAGGACGTACAAACTCCGTACAGACAGCACCTGTAGTCAGGATCAAACTCGGGTCTCTGGCGCTATAAGGCAGCAACACTACTGCTGCGCCACTGTGCTGCCCCAAATGCTTGTTGCAATATAAATAGTTTAGGCTGAACTTAAGAAAACTAGGTGGCCAGAAATAGGCCATGTAATATCCTAAGTAGACAATAAACGCTGGTGTAACTCAGTGGGCAAGGCAGCATCTAAGCAGAAAAGGAGTAGGCGACGTTTCAGGCCGACACCCTTCTTCAGACTGTTGTCGGGGGGGAGGGAGGAAGAGGCGGTGACAGGAGGCTATGTGGGAGAGCTGCGAAGAGGGAGGGGAAGGAAGGAGAAACCATTATTAGAGAAGTCGATGTTCATACCGCTGGGGTTAAACACCCAACCAAAATATGAGGTGTTGCTCCTCCAATTTACGCTGGGCCTCACTCTGGCAATGGAGGAGGCCCAGGAGAGAAAGGTCAGATTCAGAATGGGAGGGGGGAGATGTAGTGCCGGGCAACTGGGAGATCAGGTTGGTTAATGCGAACTGAATGGTGTTGTGGGCGAAGCAATCACCACGCCTACTCTGGGTCTCACCGATGTTGAGAAGTTGACACCTACGACAGCGGATGCAGTAAATGAGGTTGGAGGAGGTGCAGGTGAACCTCTGCCTCACCTGGAAAGACTGTTTGGGTCCTTGGATGGAGTCGAGCGGGGAGGTAAAGCGACATTTCTTGCGGTTGCAGGGGAAATTACCAGGGGAGGGGGTGGGCTGGGTGAGAATGGACGAATTGACCAGGGAGTGACGGAGGGAACGGTCTCTACGGAAAGCAGAAAGGGGAGGAGATGGGAAGATGTGGCCAGTGGAAGGATCTAGTTGGATCCACTCCACCGCCCCCTCCTCCACAACTGCCTCCTTCTCCCCCGGAGTCGCCAGCATACTACACCTTGAAAGATGTCGGCGACAAAACGGACCAAGCAACCGCTGACAGCTGGTGAGAAGGGAGGGAGCCCCACGGTGACGTGTCCTGTTGGCGTTGGCGGCCTGAAGAACACTCGGTTGCCAGGGGCTACAACATGAGCCATAACAACAGCCGTATCACCGGAATGTACAGTGGGTTAAAAAAGTGCTCACTGGTGCAGACTAGTGGCCTCAGCGCCTCGTTTTAAAGTGGAACAACAGAGTGCTGGAGTAAGTCAGCAGCCTGAATCTGTCTGACGAGGAGTCCCGATGTCACCTATCCACATTCTCCAGAGAAGCTGCCTGACCCAATGAGTCACTCCAGTACTTTGTGTCCTTTTGTGTATTAACCATCATCTGCAGTTCTTTGTTTCAAATACATACAATGATAATACCTTACTTAGCTATAGTGTTTAATCAGCAATAACGTAAAAAAGTTGTCCATCATATCTATTAAATCTTCCCCCACCCCCCTCACATTAATCTCATGTCCTCTGGTTTTTGATTCCCCTGTCTGTATTCACCAAGGACTGGAGGACAGTGCGATCAGGGAGGGGGTACTTGATAGTTTGGAGCAGGTCAGTATTCACAAGGGGAATGTGTAAGGTATCTCGGAATGCATAACGATAAATAAATACCCACAGACAGATGAGACTTGTCCCGGAATATTGTGAGGAGATTCCTGGGAGATTGTTACATCTCCATTAACCACAGATGAGATACCAGTGGATCGCTGATGCTGTTCATTTACGGAGGGTACTGGGTATATCCAGGTGATTGCAAGCTGGGTTATTATATACCAGTGGATCGCTGATGCTGTTCATTTACGGAGGGTGCTGGGTATACCCAGGTGATTGCAAGCTGGGTATATACCAGTGGATCGCTGATGCTGGTCATTTACGGAGGGTACTGGGTATATCCAGGTGATTGCAAGCTGGGTATATACCAGTGGATCGCTGATGCTGTTCATTTACGGAGGGTGCTGGGTATATCCAGGTGATTGCAAGCTGGGTATATACCAGTGGATCGCTGGTGTTGTTCATTTACGGGGGGTGCTGGGTATATACCAGTGGATCGCTGATGCTGGTCATTTACGGAGGGTACTGGGTATATCCAGGTGATTGCAAGCTGGGTATATACCAGTGGATCGCTGATGTTGTTCATTTACGGGGGGTGCTGGGTATCCAGGTGATTGCAAGCTGGGTTATTCTATGTAAGTGGTACGGAACTTACTGAAGAAAATG